>CM066984.1:130711250-131911250 GCA_033977485.1 Hydrangea macrophylla | reverse complement strand
CCTTGGGGAGCACCAGTGTTATTTGTGAAGAAGAAGGACGGAACACTCAGACTGTGTATCGACTACAGAGAATTGAACCGCGTGACTATCAAGAACAAGTATCCCTTACCTCGGATCGACGATTTTTTCGATCAACTACAAGGAGCTACGACATTTTCCAAGATAGACCTAAGGTCGGGATATCATCAGTTGAGGGTACGAAAGGAAGACATACCTAAGACTGCGTTCAGAACCCGATATGGTCATTATGAATTTCTGGTAATGCCGTTTGGAATGACGAATGCCCCGGCAGTGTTCATGGATTTAATGAACAGAGTGTTCAAGCCTTATTTGGATCAGTTTGTCATCGTCTTTATAGATGATATTTTGATCTATTCTAAGTCAAGAGAAGAACACGAGCAACATCTACGGATTGCGATGCAGACGCTCAAGGACCATCAGTTGTATGCCAAATTCAGTAAGTGTGAGTTCTGGTTGCAGGAAGTGAAATTTTTGGGACACAAGGTGTCATCTCAAGGAATTTCTGTGGATTCGTCCAAGACCGATGCTGTGTCCAACTGGGTTAGACCGAGCAACCCTACAGAAGTTCGGAGTTTTCTTAGACTCGCAGGCTATTACAGAAGATTCATTGAGGGATTTTCTAAAATAGCTGCACCATTGACTGGGTTGATGGAGAAGAATTTGAAGTTCGAATGGACAGAGAAGCATGAGCGAACCTTTCTAGAGTTGAAAGAAAGACTCACTACCGCACCAGTACTAGCAATACCCAAGCCTGATGAGAAGTTCACTATCTTTAGTGACGCATCATATCAAGGGTTAGGGTGTGTACTTATGCAAGATGGCAGAGTTATGGCCTATGGATCTAGACAGCTGAAGCCGAATGAGTTGAACTATCCTATTCATGATTTGGAGTTGGCGGCAGTGGTATTTGCACTCAAGATTTGGAGACATTATCTCTACGGTGAGAAGTTTGATTTGTTCTCCGATCACAAGAGTTTGAAATATTTGTTCACACAGAAAGAGTTGAACATGAGGCAACGCAGATGGATGGAGCTGATCAAAGATTACGACTTCACATTGGAATACCACCCGGGTAAAGCCAATGTGGTTGCTGATGCCCTGAGTCGACAGACTTGTGAGACGATCGCCACCTTAATGGTGAGAGAGTGGCGAGCGTTGGAGATCTTGGCGGAGTTCGACGTACAGAGTGTTGGAGAAGGAGAGGGAAAACTTTTCGGATGTCTTATCCTACAGCCTGTTCTTATCGACCGTATTATTGGAGCCCAGAAAGAAGATAAGGAGTCTCAGACATGGTTCATGAAGATGTCAGAGAAAGACCCGACGGAATGGAAGGTGGGAGCCGATGGAGGATATCGGTGCAGAAAGAGATTATGTGTGCCAGATTATGGTGAGCTAAGGAAGGATATTCTGGAAGAAGCACATAAGTCAAGATACACAGTTCACCCGGGAGGAACTAAAATGTACAAAGATTTGAAGAGAAATTTCTGGTGGGAAGGTATGAAGAAAAACATGGCCGAATTTGTATCCAAGTGTTTGACGTGTCAGCAAGTCAAAGCTGAACATCAGAGACCATCAGGATTGTTGCAACCACTACCTATTCCTGGTTGGAAGTGGGAGCACATTACGATGGATTTTGTAGTAGGATTGCCTCGATCGCAGCAGAATCATGACGCTATCTGGGTAATCATGGAGTGTTTGACGAAGTCAGCTCATTTCATTGCTTACAGTATGATATACCCGGTAGAAAAGATGAGCCGGATGTACATACAACAAGTTGTGCGACTTCACGGTGCACCGGTGTCAATTGTGTCAGACCGCGACGCGCGTTTTACTTCTGGATTTTGGGAAAGTCTGCAAGAAGCTATGGGAACCTCGCTCAAGATGAGCACTGCTTATCACCTTCAGACAGATGGACAAACTGAGCGTGTTAATCAGATCATGGAAGATATGCTCAGGGCTTGTGTGATCGATTTTGAAGAATCTTGGGAGACACATTTGCCGTTGGTTGAATTTGCCTATAACAACAGTTATCACACGAGTATCGGAATGGCTCCGTTCGAAGCATTGTACGGATGACCATGTCGTTCCCCTTTGTGTTGGGCAGAAGTTGGGGATACAGAATTGTTGGGACCAAATTTGGTTAGAGAAACCAACGAGAAGATTTCTTTGGTCAAGGAAAGGATGAGAACCGCCCAGAGCCGGTATAAGAGTTATGCTGATCGACGCCGGAAAGATTTGGAATTCAGTGTTGGAGATCACGTACTCCTTAAGGTTTCACCGACCCGAGGAGTGGTGCATTTTGGTCTTAAGAGAGGGAAGTTAGCTCCGCGTTTCATCGGACCGTTCGGGATTTTGGAACATGTCGGGAAAGTGGCCTATCGGCTGGCGCTACCACCGAAAATGTATGGGGTTCACAACGTGTTTCATGTGAGTATGTTGAGGAAGTACATACGCGACCCCTCGCACGTGGTTAGTTATGACGATATTGAGACAAGTCATAACGTATCTTACAAGGAGAGACCTGTGAAGATTCTGGATCAGAGTATCAAGAAGTTGAGGAATAAGGATATCCCGTTGGTGAAGGTTCAGTGGAATTACCATGACGAGAACGAAGCCTCGTGGGAAGTTGAAGCTGATATGAGGAAGAAGTACCCGGAGGTATTTCATGACTAGTCAGTCTTGATTTCGGGGACGAAATCCTGTTTAAGGGAGGAAGGGTGTAATAACCTGCATTTTCATATTTAATTTGTAATTGCATTGTCATATTAAATTTCATTTGGTATTGACTGCTTCATTTAATTACATTTCTCATGTTCTAATTATTATCCCTTGTGTTTTTTCATATTAAAATTCATGTTGGGGTTAAATTGTAATTTTTATAAAGTTAGCAATACCTGTGTGGATTTCAAAACTGTATTTCAAAACGGTGGAAATATTTCCTTTTGACTCAATCGGTATTTTTATGAAACCAGGAAATCAATTCTTAAGTTAAAATGAATTTCCTTTATTTTTGTGGTGACCACCGCGCCCCGAAAATACCAGTTTATGTCCAAAACTGTCCACGCTGTGTGAACTTCCACAGATTGTGGAAGTGACTGATTTGGACAATTGCTTTATTGCCATTTATGGCAAGTGATCATTGCCTTAGGCATTGTTTGGGAATGCTCTGTGTGTATGTGTATATCTTATGCCAAAAGCTAAATTTCCAAACACCTTAGGTTGCCCCCTACTAGTCTATACATGGCTCTTAATACATCTGTGGAGTTAAACCATTGCATATATGTATGTAAATCTGTGTATATTGGTATTTAGTTAAATTGTAAAGTAATTCAATTGTGGAGAATTGGAGGTTGATCTTGGTCCCCAAGTTTTCCCTTTTGGCTTTCTATAAACACACACACTCACTTCACTATCTGCACATCTCCAGAATCTGTAAACACAGAGAGAAAAGAGTGAGCTTGAGAACTTCATACAGAATTTGATTTTAGAGAGAGAGAACTCAATCACCATAGCTAGAGCTTGAAGTGGATTTCTTATATCTTGATTCTTTCTCAACACACACTTCATCTTATACCACTGTGAGTATTATTAACTCACTCTAGAATGTAATTCATGTTCATTTACTGCTTGTATGTGTATAATTGTATATCACCCTTGAAGCTCTTACGTATGAACTCCATGGCCTTGAAAATCAAGATTTTTCAAACTCAACCAAAATCCGTTTTTAGAATGAAATATGAAAGATTATACATTCTACATGCCATGTTTAAAGTATTAGACCTTAATTTGTTCACATAAGAAAGTATGTAAGAAAATTAGTTTTGACATGTTTTAGTTTTTCATAAAATTGGAGAGCTATGGATCAAATGGTGTTAAATTGACTTTGGATTCTTAATCCTTGTGAAAAACCGAAGAGAATCATATATTATATGCCCTATATACTTTCAATTTCGAAAATGGGTCAATTTGGACCCCTTAAGCTGAAACAGAGCAGTTTCTGCGGAGAAGAAGAAGCCTCAGCTTCATCTCGTGCCATGATCGCGCGCGCGAGAATTGCGCGAGCGACCCGCGCGCGCGAGGCATGCGTCTCCAAGCAGACAGAAAAGTTTATTTATATAAAATGGAATTTAGGCAGATCGCGCGAGCGAGGGTCGCGCGAGGAACCCTTCGCCCGAGCGATCCGCGCGCGCGACCTTGGCTGTTTCAGGCAGACAGAAAAGTATATATAAAATGAAAATTGGGCTTATCGCGCGAGCGGACCGCGCGAGCGACCCTTCGAGCGAGCGATCCGCGCGCGCGACCCCTGGCAGATTCTGGTTTATGCCTGTTTTGCATTTAGGGACTGTTTGGTTCAATTTTTATATACTGTTAAGGTTCTGTTTGGGAAATCTAGTTAATCAGAACTCTATTGGTTATGTTTGAATGATCAAAATAATGAATTACGAGTTATCAATCCCCGTACGCGTGTTGTTCATTTAATTCAGCATTTTGCTTATGTTTAAGTCCATGTCATTCATATGGAGTCAGTGGTACATGCATGTGGGTGTTAGTCAGTGTGGAAAAGAGTTATGGTAGTGTGGAAAGAGTATGAGATTGAGTTTGTGTTTGTGGTTGTGGTTATGGTTGTGTTTGTGATTGAGTTTGTGGTTGTGGTTGTGGTTGTGTTTGTGATTGTGGTTGTGGTTGTGGTTGTGGTTGTGTTTGTGATTGAGTTTGTGGTTGTGGTTGTGTTTGTGATTGTGGTTGTGGTTGTGGTTGTGGATGAGATTGTGGCGAGGGTATCTTTGAAATGCGACGGTGGCAAATATGGACACTCCCTGACACCCATGGAAGCGTTAAAGTGTGTGAAGCCGAACTTGGACATTCCCTGGCACCCATGGTAGTGCTAAAGTGTGGCCTACGGACACTCCCTGATACTCGAGTCTGGATACTGCGTGAGGGGTTGCCCCGGTATTTGCATGGCGGTTAGGGTATTCAAAGTGTGAGGCATTGGACACTCCCTGGTACCCCGGACCAAAGTGTGAGGTAAACTGGACACTCCCTGGCGCCCCGTTGCTAAAGTGTGGCTATCTTAGTGTTTCAAAGATACCAGGAGTAAGATAGTGGGTTGTTGAGTTTTGTCGAGAGAAAAGAGTCGGTCAGATGAGATGGTGCATCGTTCTCATACACGGTCACATATGTGTGAATTTATAATGTTGTGGTTGTTTTCTAAACAAGCTCTTTATATAAAATATAAACTTGTGAATTTAAATGAGAATTGGAAAACAGTAAATGAGTATGTTTTACATTTAAAGTTATGTTTTTAATACTCACCAGCTTCTTGAAGCTGACGACGTTGATGCGTCCTGGACATTCGTGTTCAGGCTTTTCAGGTTATAACCAGGAGGAATCGTAAGACTATGCTAATTGAGAATGGCTGCTTTTGGAATGAGAGAACTGTTATTAATTATATGCTTTAAGTTATATGTTTAAGTTTTAAACTGTCTTGTTTTATAAGGATGACTGTAATAGACACTAAGTTATTGTTTTGTTTCAAGGCGGTTTGTGCCTTTAGATGACCCCGTGCTGTAATATGTAATAAGTTAGAGAATTTTTATAAGCCTTGATTGCTCTGTTCTGATTATTATGTTTTGTTGTTCGATGTTTGGGACGGAATCGATCCTTCAAACTGTCGCGACCTACGGGTCCATAAAGGAAATTAAACGCTTTCCTTATTTATGCTACGTCGGGGCATGACAGAACCTAACTAATTTCAATGCAGCATCTATCAGACTACCACAATATTCTATGTTGTGTGCCAGTATGTGCATATACCGAGAGAACTATTGTAGTCTAAGCTCGATCACTTATTTTCAACCACTGATATTCATTCACAAACCTCACAGTCGATAAATTTAACTCGAATAAACGTTTTGAGGATCTAAATGGCAAACGAAAGCAAAAAAAATGAACAGATCTAATCAGAAATCGCATCAATCGGAAGTAAAAATGTTATACCAGTGACATCAAAAGTGAAATTCAGGCAGATCAAACACAAAATAAAACATTAATTTGAATCCAAGCTCGATATAGTCCATATCAGAATTCGTATATATATATATATATATGTATGAACCTTGTATTGAGAATCGAGCTCTTCTTTGAGTTCAGGGATTTCGCCCTTCTTGGTGCTGGAGAAGTACTTGGAGTCGTGGCCGCTCATGTCTGAAGCTTCTCTCTTTGACTCGACGGAGCAGTGTCCTGACAAGAGAGAGAGAGAGAGAGAGAGAGAGAGAGAGAGAGAGAGAGAGAGAGAGAGACAGAGACAGAGAGAGAGTACCTATGTCCGGCGGCGGTGGCAACGAGGAGGAGACGGTGGCTACGGAAAGGGGGGCGGCGTATCCTTTCCATCTCTCTTCTTCTCCTTACCTTCTCTTCTCTTCTTTCTCTTTTGTTAAATATTTGACCTATGTTAAATCTGTTAAATGTTTTAGGGGGAAATGTAAGGGGGAAATTTTGGGCAAAATTTGTGTTGTGTTTATTTACAAATTTGTCACCGTATTTTTAATTTTTTAGTTTTTATTTACAAAAATGTCACCACATTTTTTTATTTTTGAGTTTTTATTTACAAAATTGCCATTGTGTTGCCATTACTAACAAATATATACATTTTCTAATGGATATATCCGTTAGTAATTATTAACGGATATATCCGTTAGAAATCATAAAAGTTGTCCGTTAGAAATCTGGCCATATGGTGCAGTGGCATAAGGTAAATTATGTATTTGTTGGCTGCAGTGGTGTAGTTTAAATGGTAAAATATGGTAAATTAGGCTAGCAAAATTTAAGTTTAGTATACGGCTAACTTTTTTACCCTATGGCCAAATGGCAGTCTCTGTCGTCTGGTGACTGGCCGTCACAGTCTCTACCGGTTTGGTATTTTTTTCTTTTTCAATCTCTTAAGATGAAGAAGGAAAAAAAAAATAAAGAAAAAAGAAAAAAATAAAGAAAAAAGAAAAAAGAAAAGAAAAATGGTTAGCCGTCAATAAGCCTGCCATTTAAGAAGAAAGAAGAAAAAAAAAAAAAAAAACAAAACACACCATACGGTCTGCCATTTGGTCACCGAACGGCAAAGAATCCGTCGTTTTGACTTCTATACAACTGTGACCCTCCACTATTTCATATGAAAAATTAACTTAAATTTATCCTACATTTATTTATTCTGCTTTAGATACTCTAAATTATGGTGATCGATCAGTTTTGAGTCATTTTACGAACGACAAAGAATCCATGGATCGTTTTGATTTTTACACAACTGTGACCCTCCACTATTTCATATAAAAAATTAACTTAATTAAGTTTGATACTCTAATTTATGGTGATCGATGAGTTTTGAGTTATTTTAAAATACACAAATAAATGCACAGTACTACTACTTCACTGACCAACGGCGCTCATAACTTTATGAGTAATACTTGGGGCACAACCAAAGCCACAACTTTTTGGCCACAACCTCCATGTTGTGTCTATCTCTCTCTTGATGGGTCCCACAGTGCCAGTGACCCTACAGTGCCCATTAGGAAAGAGATAGACACAAAATGGAGGTTGTGGCCAAAAGATTGTGACTTTGGTTGTGCTCCAAGTATTACTCTAACTTTATTGTTGTGGTCACCCCAATCTACCCATTCTTAGAGCCATATTTTACAAGCTTATATTACGATTACGAAGTGTAATGAAGAGGGTATTTTAGTCACTATATATAGCAGGAGACATGATCCCACATATCCATGGCTCGAATCTTCTCTCTCTCTCTCTGTACATCTAAACATCCGCTACATTGCAAATTTGCAAGGAGGAAGAAAAGGAACCACCCATAGGCACAATCGAATAATATCATTTTCTCTTTCTTCGCCATAGATGATAGATCCATCTCTCTCTCTCTCTCTCTCTCTCTCTCTTACTTGTACCTCTCCATTCTGCCAAAAGCCAAAGAGGCCGGCCGGCACCAAATTAAGTAAACTGCTTTTTCTGTTAAAAGCAACATCCCGTACGATCTTCCTCTTCTTCACTATGCATGTCACTATTTTCTTTTTCCTTTCTTTTTAGATATTAATTTGTTACTCCATATTATATTTGTTCGTATACATAATTATATATATATATATATGCATGATGTAGATAAGCTAGCCACATGCATTCATGCATACAAACTCATGCATATCCGAAAACGAAATAATTTTAAAACTACAAAACCGCTACTTTTATGACAAATTTTCCTTTGAGTTTTAAATTTTAATACTGATCAAATTAAGATTTCTTTATGTCGGGAACAACCCGGGCTATAACTATAAGCGGGGTAGACAGCCAAAGACCCCCCAAATTTTATTTATTTTTATTCTTTAGAAGGTTCCCAAGATCTAAAATAAAATTTTCATATATAATATTTTGATCCAATTGTAATGAAGTCTACGAAAATATTGAAAAATATAAATATGTGTATAATGTATTTGCCCCATTGTAATTCGACCCGCCTAAATTTTTTACTCAATCCATCTCTTCTCATTTTTCTGTTTCGCTCAAGTCAATTTATTTTATACAATTTCAAACTTTATAAATTAGAATCAGTGATAAACTCTTGTTATATTATAAAATAAAATAAATGATCGATGATATGAACACATGTTGAATTATAGACTAGCTAGCTAGTAGGGGGAGAAAGAAGTTCAAAATTCCTTGGATACACGGAGAAAAATAAATGATGATATGAACACATGTACTACTTCACAACTTGTATAATTCCTTGGACATATTGAACGTTTGATCACGTGAAAAGATAAATAGAACAAGATTGTTTCACAAAATAAGCCTCTCAGTATTTGTTTGTGCATAAATAATATATGGACACACGGAGAAAAAGAACAATATTGACTAAACATGAACACTGTCGAAATCCATGGTTCACTTAGTGTCACACCCAATCCGTCACACGCGGATTAGGATCGTGTAATAAAGAGCATGGCCGGTTCAAAGGGAGGCAAAAGAGGCAATCGCTCCGGGTTTCCAAAATTTACAAAATTTTGAGGGCTTCTACGAAATTTTCATAATTACATTTTTATTTTGAGATTTTTTTAGTATTTTACATTTAAGCCACCCCAAGTTCCAATTTAGTTCCATCAACTACTTATATATTGATATAGACGTATATAAAACTCAAAAGATAGAATTTTGAAAATTACACTTCTAGTGTAAGAATTTTTTGAGTTTTAGAAATTAGCCCCTCTAGAGTTTTGTAAGTTACCATATAATGTTTAAGTTTCACAAATAGACTCATTTTATAAGTAGACCCCAAAAAAATCATCAATTATGTATAAGGAAATCGTATAAAAATTGCCAATTATGTATAAGTAGACCCCCAAAAAAATTATCCCGGGTGCGCTGCCCCAAACTCCCGTATAAGGGCCTCCACTTTAGTAGTTTGTCCCGGGCCTCCAAATACTTAGGACCGGCTGTCAAAGAGTTATCCAAAACAAAACACCCCTTATTAGCAATAAAATAAGAGTTAAACATAGTAAAATGAATTCGTTAGCTTAAACCGGCCCAAGGGTAAAATAATCATTAAGAAAATATAGTCAAATTTCATATCAAAAGATAGCCCTTCGAGTCTCGGTTCCAGGGCAAAAAACGGCACACGAATTCAAATTTTCTAAAAAAAATTATGTCGATTTTCGTAAAAATCGTCACGCTGAAAGTATACCTGTGGATTCCCTGTTTCATAGCTATCAACTAAACAATGAAACAAAAATAAAGTTTTAAAATCATCGAATAGTACATGGACAGAGTTCCCCCTATTACAGCACCATTCACCCTGTTAAACAAGAATTGAAATACCAAAATATCACCAAAATACTTGAAAATACTTTCAAAACTTCAATCCACAATTCATATTACAAGGATTTAATATAAACCAAAACATAAACTTATCTCTAAAAATTCAAACACTAGGAATATCACTACACATCTAAACTCATTTACATATGAACATATTAAACATTAACCATTAATCTCGAGCTATCCCAGAATCTCCACTGTTCAAAGCTTCTCATTGTGATGCTTGTCCGAACTTGTGTGGTCATTAACCACAAAATCGACTAAACTTTCGCTCAGTGAGTTTATATTAATCATGCAATTGGAGTATTTAGTGTATCATAAACACCAATTGAGCATTCACAACAATAAATAGTCACTGACGTGTCAAGTAATCAATCACCATCGTATTAGACCCTTGATTCCGGGCCTTTCTCAATTTATCGTTGCTTTAAAAGCAATATCGCACACTCTCATGTAACAGAAGTCAATTCGCTGTAGTCGTCACCACCGTCACCTTTTCTCTGAGAAATTAATCCCCTTTTCTATGAGGAATGATGTCCCTTAAATATGGACTAAATAATGGTGATTATCACTTGAGACCTTTTGACCCAAATTAGCACATAAATAACTCAACATGTCAATATGGCAATTCAACATTTCAAACATGTTAATTGTTAATTATCACATGCTTTTCTACTTAATCACAATTAAGCATTTTAAAGTATTTAATAATAATAAATCACTTTAAACATCCAATTTTGAGATTAGGACACTCACCTCACGATTAAGTCCCAAATAAACCTAGAAATCCTAAACTCATTCGCAAAACTAGCTCTAGTTATTCTCAATGATATCCCTACACACACACACACACACACACACACACATATCACATATATGTATCACCCCTCAAAATAGGTCGCAGAAAAATATCAAAAGTGAAAAACAAAGACATCGAAATAATCCTCTCACCTTCACGAGTCCGGATATGGCTTCGGTTCGTGAAACAAAGGTCATACGACGAAGCTACATCGGTAAAATGACACGAAACCCTTTATTTTTTGTCTTTCTCGTTGAAGCTCCAACTCTCTGAACTCTTGTTTTGATTTTTTGTTTTAAAGTGATGAGGAAGATGACAAGGTTTTATGAGATATATCTCATACCCAATTTTTTTATTTTCATTTACACCCCTGCTATTTTATAAAGTTTATTATGAAACCCCCTAACAATTATATTAACTACCCTAATATCTAAGTAGGTATATGTCTATGTCATGTATGAGTCCCAAAAGTGGTCTCAAATATTTTATGAAGTTGCTAATTAGTCTATTAATTATGAACCATATTCATATTCCCTCTCACTAAGGTACCCAAACTGGTACATAAAATGTCATAACTAGCAATAAAATATTCAAAACAATTATACAATTATTCATTTAATCACATAAATACAACTAAATGTAATTTATCTACTTTGGACCCCTGATTCCCTACACAATGATATCTCTACACAGACATATATATATATATATATCACATATATGTATCACCCCTCAAAATAGGTCACAGAAAAACATTATCAAAAGTGAAAAACAAAGACATGGAAATAATACTCTCACCTTCACGAGTCCTAATATGACTTCGATTCGCGAAACAGAGGTTGTACGACGAAGGTACGTCGGCAAAATGACACGAAACCCTTTATGTTTTCTTTCTCGTTGAAGCTCTAACTCTCTGAAACTCTTGTTTTGATTTTTTTGTTTTAAAGTGATGAGGAAGATGACAAGATTTTATGAGATATATCTCATACCTAATTTCTTTATTTCCATTTACACTCCCACTACTTTATAAAATTTATTTTGAAACCCCCTAACAATTATATTAACTACCCCAAAAGTGGTCCCAAATATTTTATGAAGTTGCTAATTAGCCTATTAATTATGAAGCATATCCATATTCGCTCTCACTGAGGTACCAAAACTGGTACATAATAAGTCATAACTAGCAATAAAATATTCAAAACAATTACACAATTATTCATTTAATCACATAAATACAACTAAATGTAATTTATGATCTACTTTGGACCTCCTTTGGGTCACATTTCACATATGTCCAACTGTATCCTTATCAAAACACTTATCACATCGGGGTAACTGGAACTTACCCAAATGTCACATGCAATTAATTATACTAATTAATGCAGGAAAAATAAGTATTAGTTCCATTTTCTGGGTACGGGTATTACACTTAGGCTTTGTTTGGTTCATGAATTTCGTAAAGAAAAGGAAAGAAAAGGAAAACAAGATTAAAAAGTTGGTGCATGGAGTTCATTCAATCAAATCTTTTATGCCAGCCCAAACTAATTACTTTGAAAAGGATGGATTATAGGGAACAACGTCTTTCCTTTCCACGGGTTCTTAAAAGCTATCAATTATCCTCACTGCTCCCATTTTTATTCTTCCTTGGGGCGGCAGTTGCTTTCTAAACCAAATCAGAAGACTAGTAAGACTTTGAACCAACTCAAATCAAAAGGACATAGAATATATGAAGATTTTTCAGGCTTGTTCGAAAAAAAAAAAAAAGACGTGGGCGGATTATGACTGGGGTGTCAGTTAGAAATGTTCTTACAATGGTCGTCCAATCCAGCATCCAGAAGCTACATTCTTCTTTTTCTTAACTTTAAGTTTTCATTTATGTTTTCCTTTCCTCTCTGTTTTCCCTCCTGAAATTTATGAACCAAACAAAATTTTAATATTCTTTTGGTTAAAGATATGGGTTCAACAAACATGGATATACTAATAGTATGTAACGGAGTCAGGAATAATAGCTTGCGGGAGGAGGTTGGTTTCGTCGATCTACTAGGGACTAAGAGCTACACGGGAGTTTAGGGGGCAATGACAATGAGCTAAAATTTTTGGATTTATTTATATATGTTTTGGCAGGATTTTTTGTATCTAAAATTTAAAGTCAAACTCTATGAGGTTTTCTGGCCACAATGGAAATAATGACAATAATTGAAAGTTGAAAATTTTAGCAACAATCAAAAAGGTTTCTAAAGTAGTTGAAATTCTTCAGAGGGGCTCTTAATTTGGGATAGATGGAGTAATTATTTACACCTATGGTTCGTAACAAAAATAACCAATTAAAATGTAAGGAACCTGAATCTAACTATAACCACTTTCAGAACCTAAATGAAAGTGATTTTTAAAATTACAATATTTTGGGAACTAGTTACGACAGTTTGGACTTAAAACTAAAATAGTTATCAAAGTTACAACATTTGGGACCTAAGACTAAAGTGGTTTTTAAAGTTTAATATTTTGAGACCTAGTTACAGTATTCTGGGTCCTACGTACGACATTTTAGAAAATTTTTATAGTATGCATGAGTCAGTTAGATTTTTTATTATTTATAAAAGTTTGTATACTGTAAAACTCATACACTTGAGGGGGCCAATTTATAAAAGTTTTAAAAACTTTAGTGTAACATATACATACTACAATTTCCCCCAAAATTGGTATATCTCCGCCAGTGCTAATTTTATACATTTTCTAAGAAATAAGTCTATTGAATCAAAAGAAGGATCATAGTACTATATAGGCATCTCTTGAATCAAAAGGAGGATCCCAAGTGGATGGACACAAACCCAGTATATATATATACATTTTACCAAGAAGATTTGATGCTCATGCTCTCTAGATAACATAAACTATATATTTGCAATGAAATAAATTATGTCAACATATATGCTTTCAGCATATATATATATATATATATAAAATTAAAAGTCTCTTTTCAGTAAAGATAAAGTCCTAATTAAACAAGTGGAGAAGGGGGTGCAAAAAGAATTTTAACCGTCAGAATATTCATCAAAGGCATGTATGTATGTAGCCCATAAGCACACATGGAATATATACATATATATTTATATATTTATACAGTCAGACTATAAAGAGTGCGTCCTCTCTTTAATAAAAAGTGGGCTTTTGTTTTGAACGTGAGATCGTGTTTTCATTAAGGACAGTTTTATCATTTTACAATTTTTAAACACGATCCGACAGCCATAATAGATACATTCTTTTTATTAAAGAAAGGACGCACTCTCCATAAAATTTTTGTACATTTATATATGGGGCCCTATCCAAAATTCGAGTCAATCCTTGCCACTAGATCTAATATATCCCACATTTCTAAAGTCAACTTTTGCTTTTGAATTTTATCCATACATTTCACTGTTTTTTGAATTATTTAGTTAAAAGGAAAGGAACGAATGGTTTTTTCTTAGTCCTAAATTAACCCCCGAGAAGAAGAAGAAGAAAAAGAAAGTAAATTCGAATGGTGAGGATCGGAGACTAAACTGCGCAGGAATGTAAGGTGGCGTCAAAAAGAACAAGGGTTGGTGATGGCCACGTTGTTCACTTTTTGGATCAATTAAGTAAGGCAAGGCAGAGTCTGGCAGACTGTAATTAAGGACGGAGGAAGCCGTCTATTAACAAACAAACAAACAACTCCCTCTCTCTCTCCATCGATCTTCTGAAAATAGCCTGTTCCTCTTGTCCCATGCCTGATGCCCCCTCTTCTTCCTCCTCCTCCCCCACCAATACACGTTTACTTATACGTATATCCATACCATCCCCTATATATAATAATAATAATAATAAAATATACACAGAGTTATACTCCCGCGCGACTAGGGGTGTGTTTCGGCCGGAACGGATTGGAAACACCCCTTTTGGAAAAAAAATTTCAAAATTTTCGAAAGCCAAAAATGCATTCCGAATTCCGTTCCGAAATTTCGGAAATTCCAAAATTATTTCCGATTCCGAGATTTCGGAATTTTCAGAATTTTATCAGATTCGGAATTTTTCGGAATATTCGGAATATTTTCAGAATTTTTCGGAATATTCGGAATTCAAGCTTACTGGGATTTCACTTGAGACTTGTAGACCTTTTATAAAAGCACATTACATCCCTTTTTTTTTTTTTTTTTTTTTTTTGTGTTTTTTCGATATGGGATGAACACAATTTTCGGAATATTTTCGGAAAAATTTCGGAAAATACAATTTCGGAATATATTCGGAAATTTTTCGGAATAATTCGGAATATTTTCGGAAAAGTTTCGGAATATACAATTTCGGAATATTTTCGGAAATTTTTCGGAATTTTCGGAATTCTAAAAACAATTCCGATTCCGATCCGATTTTTTTTCTGAATTTTCGGAATTCGGAAATTCGGAATGCATATTTTGTTGCCAAAATCGGAATTTTTCGGATCGGAATCGGTCGGAATCTGAATTTCCGTTTCAAATGACACCCCTACGCGCGACTGTATATGTTACTTAAATGTGTGTAATGTATCAACCTAGGCTTAGTTTGGCCCCCACGTGCCTTTTTAAAAGGAGCGCGCTTATGAAATTTACTACCAAGTTGTTTGATAATTTTATACAAGTGACACACTACTCTTCAAAAAGATATCATGAAACCAAAAAGCCACCTTGAGCTTTTAAAAGCTTCATTCTAGAGCTTTTAAAAGCTCCCCCAAAAAAGCCCTAAGTTCAATTTTTGCAAAGCTCACAAACTAGTTACCAAATGTATTAACATGAAATTGTGCTTTAAAAAAGGAGAAGTTCCAAAAGGGGGGCCAAACTAAGCCCTAGTGTAAGCTTACTTAAAAGTAACCCATACATTAAAGAAGACAAAAGTTTAATTCCCAAACTATATCTTATTATCGATCTTGTACCGAAAATTCCATGCAGAGGGCGCCCTCTCTTTAATAATGAGAGGGCCTCTGTTTTGGCTGTCGGATCGTGTTTAAAAACTATGGAGTGACAAAATTACCCTTAATGAAAACACGATCTGACGGTAAAAAAAGAGGCCCTAGTCTGACTGTATCTTGTGCATGACAAATATTTCTAAATTACTAATTTATTTATGCACCTCTTCTTAAGACGATTAAATTGGTTTATAGTAGTACTATAATATAAAGTATAAAATAAATATAAAGCTAGCACATGAAAATCTCTCAATCTCTCTTACGCTTACACAAATAAACTTCAACAATGATACACTCACATTATCAATCACACCTTCAATCACATCTTATATTTTAAATGCATATATTCTGTGTTGTTTGATTTTCTCATATTTTTCTTTATACTACTTACACAGTATATGGTACATGTATTTAAAATAAAGATGTAATTGAAGGTGTGGTAGAGATGTGGATGATCCGTTTATCATTATTGAATAAACCTTCTCTCTTGCATGCGCTGATGAGTGTACCAGACTAATTTTCGTAGTTCGTACGAAGTGGGAAAAAAAAAAGTCACAAAAAACCAACTTTATTATTACAGTACAAAACTACCCCTGAATTAAAAAAAAATAAAAAAAATAAAAAAAATAAAAGTAGTAGTACTAGTACTGTTGGTTATAAATTTATAAATTAATTCCCTGGCACTCGAATTTGTCACCTCTATAAATACCCATTCAACCACCTGATTCACTTGCCACTTCCTCTCTCACTGAATTCACCTAGCTAGCCTAGCATATATATATATATATATATATATTCATTCATTCTCGATCTCTGTTGTTACTTAATTAATTACTCGATCTGTTTATTTTCATTAACGTACGTACACAAAAATTAAATTTGATTTGAAATTAAAGAAAATGCATTTCCAAACAGCCGAAATTAGTTGGGGGGTTTCTTATAATAACTTGCCAAGAATGAATGTGAATGTGGATGTGGTGGGTAACAACAACCCATTGCCATTGGAGCGGATAGAGAGACTGGCCTCGGAGAACGCGGTGGTTATATTCAGCGTAAGCACTTGTTGTATGTGTCACGCAATCAAGAGGCTCTTCTGCGGAATGGGTGTGAACCCAACTGTGTACGAGCTCGATGAGGACCCCACTGGCAAAGAAGTCGAAAAGGCCCTTATGATGCTTCTGGCTGGTGGCTCTTCTCCCGTTCCTGTGGTTTTCATCGGTGGTAAGCTTGTCGGAGCGATGGACAGAGTCATGGCCTCTCACATTAATGGCACTCTCGTCCCACTTCTCAAGGAGGCTGGAGCCCTCTGGCTTTGACTCACTCTAGCTAATTAAATTTCTCTTTATTTCTTCCATTTTCATATATATACTCCTATATAGTACTCCTATATATTAGTACTCATTTTAGAGAGAGCGAGAGAGAGAAAAAGAGAACTTTTAACTTACTAATTATTAACTACTACTGCTACTAATAGTGAAGGATACTACTGCTACTAATAGTGAATGATAGAAGAGGAAGAGGAGTTGTTTGTGTGTGGCCTGGGTCTCCTCCATTTTGGATTTTCACTAATTAATTAATGTGTGTTCACCACCCCCCCTCCTTTTTTTTTTTGGGTCTTCCGTTGGGTTGCTGAGAGAAATGTAATGGCTCCCTCCTCTGTATAGAAAGAGGATAAAAAAAAAAAAAAAGCTATATATATATATATATATATAATATGGTTTCTAATTAATTTCTGGCTGAGTTTTCCGCAATCTTCATTGTTCTTTTGGTTTTATTTGGATGAACTCTCAAACAAGAGTAGGATATAAGGTGTTCTTTATGGATTAATTAAGTTGGAATTTAGTTAATTTGGGAAGAACAAGTTTTACCAAGTTAAATGTGCTATTCATATACATGCTATGATCCAAATTTTTATAATAAATTTGTTTCCTAAAATGCTTTGCCACTTGTATCGCATTTGTGATATGTAATTCAACGTTAAATCATTTGGTACTAAATTTGAGATGAAAAACATAGCATTATTAGCCATCCTTTTGATTCTTTTTAGTTTAGCTTTTATTAGTTGAGACTTTGGGTCAGTAGGAAATGTTTTTGTTCATATAATGGTAGAGACATGCATCTACCTGTGGAGGTAGCAAGTGGGCCCATGCCGAAACCTAAGCAGTTTTGTTTCTAAGTTCGGCCAGACTGGTAAATGGGCCCTCCACTTGAGATTCTTTTGTTGGGATTTCTTACCTCGGATGTGGAAGTGACTGGTCAGTTTATAAGTGTGAGGAAAAATATCACCTTATAAATTAATTTTTAAAATTGAGAAGATCCAAGATCACCCAACATCTCTGCACCAACCTAATGGTCCTAATGGCCGCGTCACCCTATCCAATCCAACGAGCCCCCTTCCAGAATCATTATTGCCACATCACTCACAAAAATGGGTTGCTGTACTGCTATTTATCCATTTGACGAAACTACCTGGAGAGAGAAAATAAAGTTCATTTCGGTACATATCATATCATGTAATTTTTTGGTGATAACTTTCATACAATCTCTTGTGTCTATCTCTCTCCTGTGATGTCACTGAACCCCACAGTGGGTGACATCACAGGAGAGAGATAGACACATCTTTTAAGAGATTATATGAAAATTGTACGAAAGTTGTCACTAAAAAATTACCCATCTTTTTATAGTACCCAAAAAAAAAAAAAAAAAGCCCCTCAAAACTTGTTCGCTAGTTTGTCGCTTATCCAAATAATTATTTTGAGCCCTCAACCATATATATATATATATATATATATCTCAATTGAACCAGTTGAGGCCCTTAATTTTGAAACCGGTTTCAGATTAGAATAATCTTGAATGAACGTTGAGAGCCTTAAATAATTGTTTAGAGCTGTCCTCAATAAAAATAGATTTTTTTTAATTTTTCTCAATTGTAACCAAGTTAATGTTTGCCTGTAATTTGCGCGGGTGTGTCAAAGCCAAACGGGCTCAGTGTGTGTGTGCAAACTAATTTCCTAAACACTTGTGTGAGTGATACACAAGGCTTTATGAATCTGACTTCTAAACAGAGTGATTGTGTGCAGTGAGTAGGAAAGTACCCTCACCATAAATTCCTTAGAAGTACTGAAGCGCACAAACTAAACAGTGCAGTTTACAAAGTAAACAAATCACAAACGATTTTATAAAACGTATATAGATTTTATTAAGTGTTTGGAATATTAAACAAATCCAAAGAACAAACCAGAACATACTCTAATTGTCCAAAAGAACAAAAGAAATTAACAAAAGGAGCAGACCTATTTGCTATGAATGCTGAAAAACATAAATGTTTGAACGCGTTGAATGCTTTGAATGCAGTGTGTATGATGTTTTTCGAGATGACGCGGAATGCCTTTGCTTGGTTGACCTGTTTCCATATTTATAGCGGCCTCTAGGAATTCTGATAAGGAAAGAACTTCTTTTCTTGCGCCTTAAGCAGTCCTGATTGATTGATAGTGGAAGAATCCTTCTCAGTCTTTAACTCTTGCCTTATCTTGACTCTTGATTTGAACCAATCCCTATATTCTAGGGATCAGTCTTCCAATCCAGTTGCACGTGATTAAATACCTTCCAAACCGAACTCTTGCTTCCTAAAAATTTGGGATGACGTCGCCTTGACAGCTGTAAATAACACCGCCTTCACCTTTTAATCCATCGGCATTGCCAACTTCTTCTTTCAGCTGAATCGGGCTTGGCCAATTTCAATACTATCTTTCATGCCCTATTACCTTTTTACGAATGCCTATGGCCGATCGGACTCATACAGTCATCCTTAACTATACGGTGTACGATTGGCCTCCGTGCTACTTTGATCTACTATTGGGCTTACACTGCATTAGGTTATGTTACTTTTATGCCCGATGGTCCTCATTCATGCCCATCCTTCCAATCGGGCTCCTATCATGGCTATAGTTCGATTAGACTGCTCATCATTCATATGGACTTCACCATATTTAACCAACAGCTATGGATCTTTAGAGACCATGTGACATCGTCCTCTCAAGCCCGATAAGCTATTGCAACCCTTGGGCCGACCTCCCCCCTATCCAATTTCATACCACTCGGGCTCAAAAACCTTTGGTAGTTTTTGGGTGCAAACAATTAGAAATTAATAAAATCTTAAGTGATGCATAGGTTGGCATGACTCAAGTAACAAAAAGCTTGGCATATATAAATCCCCTTCAATGCATAGGTTCGGTGTTCGAACCTCATTCGGACATTCCCCTCTCCCATATCGGAAAAAAAAAACCCCCCTCAAGTGATGCAATTTATCATAGAGCTAGAGATTAATTACTAAAAAAATTTTGAAAAAAAAAAGGTGTAGGATACCAAAGTTTATTTGAACCAAAAAAGGGTTTCAGTTATTTTATTTTGTTTTGGGTATGCCATTGGTTTATGGGATAATTATGTATGTGTTAAACATATATACATAAATCACATTTTGAAATAATACAACATAGGTTAAAGAAATGTACTAAGTAAGTATATATATAAACGTTTAAAAAAATACTATCTCTGTCCCATATTTTGAGTTCACTTTTGGGAAGCTAACTTATTAAGGGTTTCAGCTATTTCATTGATCAGGAGGGAACAATGAAATCTTATTTTTATTTTTGATAAGGAGGCCAGGGAACAACATCCATTTATATACCCATTTGCCAAGCGATAATAGGTTGTTGTAGGACTGCTCTTCCTAGTAGACCTATTTGAGGGGTTGTGACTGCACCCAATTTATAAGATGAGTTGCTTGCGTATTCAAATAAATGGAATCAAGTCATACGTAGTTCAAAATGAACTTGAATTTAGAAATCTTATTATTCATATATCTAGCGAGTCAGTGCAGGTAATATGAACCTTCTAGAATGATGCAGAAGAAACACTCCGGTGAACCATGGGGATGGTGGAATATGCTACGTAGTCCACGAATACTGGAGCATCCCTCCAACAAAGGATCAGATTTGAGGTACATTATCACGCACACGTACAGTTGACAGTTCCATTCAACGCGTTGCTTTTGGACCACCTCATACAAATTTTGGGATGGGCTTGTTTAAAAGTCATATACCCTGACCTGATTAGGGGCTGGACTTGGGCAACAACTCCAGCCCATTTTGAGCCTGATTTCAATCCCATATTATATTCCACATGCATTACATACCATATACTATAAACTTACGTACGGTTGAAGTGGGGCTGCACTGAAAGCCTTGCGTGGTTCATTGAATTAGTTCTCAAATTCATAGTGGAACTACTTAAGAAACAAATTTTAATGGAAATCAAGTGGTGCCAATGTTTAATGTAGTCTCACTGTAATATGTGCACAAGTGTCGTGACCAAAATTTGAGAACTATAAGGTTGCTCTATTCTAAACACTATCTATTATATGAAGAGAGTAATGCCCTGCTACTTAAATTTTAATTTCAAAATCTCATCCTAAATGATGTGACAGTGAGTCCATTAACAAAAATAATAGAAACCACTTCAACATCGTCCAATCAAAATCCAGTAAGCACTGCCACATCAATTTGGGATGGAGATTTGCGACTAGGATTAGGGAAGCCTAGTATTACCATATATATATATACGGTCAGGCTCTAGAGTGAACTGGATAGAGTGAACATACCCATTGAACATTTTTTTTTTTGCCTGAAAAAACTCACGGGTTAGTGCGGCTCGCGTGAGTTAGCAGGTCAGTGGGGCAGCCCGCGGATTTTTTCAGGCAAAAAAAATTGTTCACTGGGTATGCTCACTCTACCCTTTTCACTCTAGAGCCTGGCCGTATATACATATATATATATATATATATATGAATGTGTTTTTGAATTTTGAGTATGTATAGAGTCCAGCTCCAGTGTGCACTGGGTAAGCGCACTGGGTTTTTAAGCCTAAAATAACCGCGGGTCAGCGAGACGACAGGATGGAGAGTGGCTCAGTGGGCGCCCCGCGATTTTTTTAAACTTAAAAACCCACTACATTTATCCAATGCGCACTGAAGCCTTACTATATATATATAAATAGGCATGTACATGTGTGTGGGAATTGGGATCAATGGGATGGCAGGATGCTAATACTTTCCACCAATTTTTTATTTGGACGGAGATCCGTAATCTTTATCGTGAATATTACAGCGAAAATCACTATTGTTTTTGCTCAAAATTTAATCATAAACGTCATCATCCATAAACTTTTAAATATACGTATATATTGACCTAATCCTAAGGTCACTTTCTACAAAAGATATATACTTTACTAGTGTTGATTCAATTTCTTCTTTTCCCTTCCCATTTTGGACATTTCCCAATTTTTGCATGGGTTTTCTTTTATTTTATTATTTTTTATTTTTTTATTTTTGCTTGTATTGCATGGGTTTTCTGAGAGCAAACAATACCAATACGATAAACAAAAGCCCAAACGGCCAAAAAAAAAAAATTTACTCTCTGTCTCATTTTATATGTCTATTTTGGGGAATTCAACTATTTAAAGAGACAAAAAAAATCTATACATACTTTTCACAATTGCCTATAATCATTGTACTTTATTTTTTTGTTTTGTTTTGGTGTTGAGTACAAGGACTAGTAGTTTGAGAAACTAAGTAAAATTTGCATATTAATTTAGAAAAATAGACAACAATTTTGTTATATCCCAAAAAAAAAAAAAAATAAACACATAAAATGGGACGGAGGGAGTAATAATAATAATCAAGAAAGAAAATTTTAAGACATACAGTTAAGAGTAATATATATATATATATATATATGTGTGTGTGTGTGTGTCAGCATCGCCATGCAGAAGCAGCTAGAATAGCTCTATCTTGCCACCCCAAGAGCAAGCAATCCTTGTCCTCAGTCAATCTATACCCATCACATGAATACAAACCCAACAATATCTTCGACTGAGTCACCGCGTTCGCACTCAGTGCCACCCCTTTGAACCCTTTCCCTTCCATCACCTTCCTCCACTTCTCCAACCTCTCGTGCCTATACACCCTCTCCACTCCCTCGCAAGCAACTATATTTCGTATCTCTGGAGCAAATATATATTGCTCCACTTTTGCCCTCTGAGCCGAGTCCGGTGGGAATGTCGCGTCCAACGAGTCAAAAATGGCCGAATAATAGTGCAACGCCTCGAGAAAACGACCCAAAAAGTAGGGACCGTTATGACTCGCTTCTTGTTCCACAATGGTCACTATGTTAGGTGCCTGGTCGCGGACCATAGCTAATATGTTTCCCAAACAGTGGGGAGGAACACGGTGGAGACGGTTAACAGAATTAACCGCCAAAGCCTCACCGACCCGTCTTTTGAACATATGTGGTTTAAGGTCTTCAAGTTCTTCGCCCACCGGGTGGAACTCAAAGGGTACGTGGAGGTTGTGGGCTAGTTCAGTTAAACACCTACCCGTCTCTCTCACACACTCTGGGAAGGATCCGATTCCGGTGATCCGGAGAAATGGAGCTCCACCGGGTCGGGCAGCTAGTGCTTGCATGAAAGCAGGCCATTGGTACCCTTGAAGGATGTCTAGGTCAATGACATGGACCCGCTCTTCGGATTCGAATGCCTCAAAAATTGCTTGGTTAGCAGTGAAATGAGCAAATTTGATGTATGGACAAGCTTGGTATACGATTTGGTAAATCTTTAGGATTTCTAATGAGTTTGGGGGGAATGGAGTGAAGGGCTTTGGAACGGAGGTGCTAGGTTTGGTTGTCAGGGTTGCGGCAAGCTTCGCGCTGAGGGCTTCGGTGAAACAAGAGGCGACGCGTTGCATGGAGTCTCCGAGAGGAGTGACCACTCTGTTGAGGTGGTGGAGGTATCTTCTTGCTAACATGTAGTCCTCTTTGGCTACTGCCTCAGCACAAGCAAGAAGGAGGTGCACCAGTCGAAGCCCACTATCAGCTTGTTCCTGCATGTATACATAGAAATTTGAAAGCAAATTATACAAGTAAAGCAAATTGGCTGGTATTAATGTCACTTTAAAGAAATTGTCTTTCACTAAGCATATATGGTTGTGATACCACATCACATGTACAGTTGACATGGTGTGTCACATTCTAATCAGACGGAGACGTTAGTGATTATTTAACACATAGCTGGATATGAAAAGTGCGTTATACTGTAAGTTATGGCCAGTTGTAAAGCAAGGGCTAGTTTTAATAATAAGGGCATAACACCAAGTCATCTCATGGAGAAGTTTTTGGGTAAACGGAGAGTACTAGTGGTATATATGCCTACGTAGTACCCTTCAATGAGAATAGTTGTTTTGGGTGGGCCCAACATCTAAAAGTGAGATAACTCTATATATAAAGTCTATTTTATGCGGGACTCACGTGAAATCCTCTATGTACCTAAAAATTTCTCCAATCTTGTGAAACCTCAGGAAAGTTATCCGACATCGTTAGGGACGTTGTGAACGTAGCTCCTAACTTTATATGAGGCTTTACTCTAGATAACGTGGTGCAAGTCAAGATTAACTTGGATAGTTTCACTGTAAGGAGGATACAATTTTCAGTACGACACACCAATCATATCAAGACATGGTTTGAACATTTATCCACTTTGAAATGTTTATATGAAAGAGTAATTAAGGTTACACACAAAAATATATATACACATATATATATATATATATATACATATACACCAGCTACCTAAGAAAGTCATCAGATGACATGGATAAGTAAATCTATTTTTAACTGCAAATTAAAATAACCATTTATATTTAGTTTGTAATTTCAAAGTTGAGAATAACACAACAAATTAAAATTAGGTAACTGATTAGTAACTAAATCCGAATGGTTGCGTTATTTGAAATTATGAAAGGTAATTTAATTTAAAGTTAAGATTAGTTATGTATATATATATATATATATAAAAAATACTGTACGTTTATTTTTTTGTACCTGCTCTGGGGCAACAGAAAGAGGCACCACCAAGCTATGGTTAATAGTTTGATGCTTCTCCTGCTGTCTTTCCTGTTCCAACTGTTGTGATAATGGTACTGGTGTTCGACCCCCTATTTGATTATATAATATCTGATCATGATCACTCTCTTGATCATGAGGACCTTGTTGAATATTAGTAGTAATTGAGTTGATCTCACTGATCACCGACCCACAGAACCTCGAAGAATTATATGGCTGCTGCTGCGTCGACAAGCAGTCCAGCAATGCCGGAACCAATGCCGAACTTCCATTAATATTACCAACACCAGTACCGGAGGAACCCTTCAGTAGTACTGCCGCGCCAGCTGATGAGTAGGATATAAAATCGTCATCGTCGAAAAAGCTCTCCAGAGCTGGGAGCGAAAGGCTTTCGGGTTTCGCATCGTACAGCTGATTATTCGGAGAGGAGTTGAAAAGCTTTTGGAGTGGGCTCATGATCAGTCCCTTCCCAGCTGTTTTGTTTGTACTACTGCTGCTGCTGCTGCTGCTATATGCTCCTCCTCCGAACTGGTGGCACGCAGTTGGAGGAGGTGAGCAACCGGACAGAATCTGTCCAAGCATTAATGAGTGATAATTGTAATTAAATACTACAACATGCATGAGTTTGAGGGAAATTGATGATTTACAGGTGAGGGTATGTTTCTTACTGGCGGTGATTGTATCATGAAGTCTCCCTCCTGCACGATCTCAGAGAAAAACGCCTCCCAGGATGAGCTGTCAGGCGAGTAGTACTGGAGTACTTGATGATGATGATCAATATCATGATCATCATCTCCACCGTCCAATTCGAATTTGATTGCTGGGAAGCTCAGACTTGATGGGGTTAAGCTGTTTATCTGCTCTAACTGATCATCCGTCGACCACGGTACTACTGGAGTCGACGTCTTCTTTGACTTGGTAGTAGGAGAAGTTGGTTTCTCACTCTTCAGAGTACTCCCCATGCTACCACACAGACAATTTATCTCATATATATATATATATATATATATCAATCTCACCAATTTTTCTAATTAGTACCTGCCCACAATTTCTAATTAAACAAGTCTTTTGTTCTTTCTCTTTTAAGTTTTAAGTTCTCTCAATAAAGGAAAGTGCATGTAGATGTTTCAACTCTCTCGCTCTCTCTCTCTCTCTCTCATACATCAATTTTCCTTGGTATGGGTATAAACGAAAATCTTGAGTATGTGTTTCTCTACCCTTATGTACATCTGCAAGAGATTTTGTCACTTTGTCCAGATTGTCTTTAGAGAGAGAGAGAGAGAGAGAGAGAGAGAGAGAGAAATATAGGCCGAGAGGAGACAAACCACCACATGTCCATATTTTCATGTGGTTGGAGGTTAGTGAAAGCATCCACCCCCATTTTATCACCCCCTTCACCAAGTTTGGTTGTTTTCTAGAGACTTAAATTGTCCATATTTGGGCTTACATATCTTTTTTTTTTTTTTTAACTCTTTTCTACCGTGCGCACTAGAAGACAATTTAGTGGGTTGGGTCCCACATTTGGCCGGCCCAGCTGAGAACAAGAAAGCTATAATAAAGTGTGGACCTTTTCTTTGTTTTTCTAACTATAACTAAATTGAATAGCATTAATAGGTTTGTGTGTAGGGATTCGTGATTGGTCGAAGGAGAATGATTATAAATTTATAAGCAAGGAGAAGGCATAAAAAAAAAATATATGAAGCATATACGACGTATACTATGCGTGAAAACAAATAAACTATAATATAATGAATATTTGAGAAGAATTATTCAATGATTTCTTCACACCACATCACGTTTCAATAACAAGGGGTTAGTGTGATCATTAAGATAAATGGTGTGACTAAGTTATGACCCTTTATTTTCAGGGGCACATCGATCCTTTCTTAGTTATCATATATAATCTCCACGTTTTAGTAATCACATGACTCTATAATTGAAATGGCATACCATATTAGTATAACGACGTGGTGCATTAACTTTTCATTTTGGAGGGTCTAATGAATTTTGCATTTGCGTAAAAAAAAACTTGTAACGATTCATAAGTCCCGGATGTGACCAAGATAATTTACCTATATATATATATATATATGTCACATCTTCAAGGCTACATCCCCATGCAAAGGTACATTTACCAACTAAATATTTTGATTGTATGTTATATATATATATATATATATCCATTCCAAAGCAAATGGGCATAATTTACCTTCTTGGTGTTTTGATTACTATACAGTGTATATGTGTTTTTAGGGCACATGTTAACAAGCTTTAAAATGATTATATATAAAAGAATGTTTTGGACAAACGTAACAGTACAAGACTTTTAAAGCTTGTTAATATGTGCGGTGTGCCCTACCCTACGAGCTCATTTTAAAGAGCACATGTTAAGACTTGAAGAGAACCCATCTAGGTTTAGGCAAAGTTGCATTTACCAGCTTCGTATTAGAACTTTCTCATACGGCCATGCCAAGTCTCCTTTAACACTACTAAAGCTTCATAAGCTCGTTGCAAATGTGTCCCACAACGAGAATTTATTTCACATGACATGAGTACAGCCAATATGATTCTACATTTCTACTAGTAAGTACTGATTTTACACAAGGTTTATAACCAGAATTTGAATCAGGAAAAATGATATTTTTAAATGTGTGCTCATACATGCATGAATGAGAGATATATATGGCTTTTTTTTTTTTTTCTTCCAATTATATATATGATTAAATATTGGACACATATATATAATGGAGATATATACCACATCATTTGATATATATATATATATAGCTAGCGTACTAATACAAATAGATCAGATTTGCTGATCATCGAGTTGGGATGGGTTTTCCCTAGCTACAAATTAATAGGGGAATTATATATAAATGGGTAAACTAAAGAGTCTATTGGTTTGTGATACCAATCATCCATATAACCGTGATAGGAAATATTTAGTCAGAATGTATACCCCTTGTACAAAAATACCTGTACGTACGCTAAGATCTAAAAGCAAGGCCAATTTGGGAAAATTGGTGATGGTGATGAGAGAGGAAAGTATGAAGTAAGAAGTTGAAGATGATTGAAGAAGACAAAAAAATGGACATTGGCAAAGTCGTCGGATGTGGCGTCGGTGGCGCCGCCTAACCTTGGATTTGCCAAAGGCTTCAAGTGCTTGTCTCCTCCTCATTCCCCCTTAAACCTTTTCCTATTAGTCGGCATCTATCTCTCTCTCTCTCTCTCTCTCTCTGACTGTACTTTGTCTATTTCATCATTTCACGTGTCATGCTCACGTTTAATTTCCATAAACTTGTTCCTTTTCTTCTGGCATGTAAATTCTTGTACCAAAAAAAAAAAAAAATTTCTTTAACCATTTTGCAATCCGACAGTGCGAGTCCTTGCTCACTTTGGTAACCTAAAGCGAAGTTTAAAGGTGGAGTACTTTCAAAAAAAATTATAAAAGTTTTTACTTGACATGTACTAATGCAAAATTTATTTCACAGGGAGGACAATGTCTATCAAGTTGATCATTTGGGTCATCTAGCCATCTTTTAGAAGGGCATGACACTTTTGAATCTGATTTTTTTCGTCCCACTGATTGTGAGGATGTTAAGTGTCTTCATGGCATTAATTTTGGGCAAGAGGGTGATGTTCCGGATCCAGCGAATCCTATTTCTAATTGGAAAAAATAACGAGAGGCCAAAATGTAGTTTAGTGGGAGTCGACCTAAAGGTCGCCATAAAAGTTGATTGCTTCACTTGTTATTATGTGATGCCCTTTGTTTTGGGTTTTAGCTTGCTTTTGTTTGTGTCTATCATGTTTAGTTGGCTATGTTGGGATGTGTGTATCTCCTTGCCTTTTGTTGTGGATAGTCTCTCATCCCATCTTAGAAGCTTTCTCTATGTGTTTTGAACTCATTGTACGTCTTGGGGTATGCTCCTTGTACTTTTGTACATCATTCTTAGAATATATTTACAATTTTCCGAATAAATTAAAAAATGAACAAGTAAATTAAGCTCACTTACATCAATAAAATACTACTTAAATATTACCCTTGTTGCATTTTTAAATGCAAAATTATTAATTGAACTTTTGCTTGTTTTGTTTTGTATTTTTGTACGTTATTTAATGCCGATTAGTCATTTATAATGTTGATCATTGGGTCTTTAATATTGAGTGAGCGCCTTTTCTTTTTCAAAACTATGTTAATTTGGATAATACAAAATAAGTTATTATTTTAGTGGAACCCTATTGAAGAGGGGGTTTAAAGTGATTGTTTGTGTAGGTGACTTATGCTCAAGACCGTCGACCCTGCAATTTGCCATTTCATATAGATGAATAATATTAATAGGTGTCCACAAACTAATTAGCTTGTATGGTTTTTTTTTTTTGTTCTTTGTTTTTTTACCAGAAGGTGAAAACTTAATTTTGTTTACTTTTCCTCTTGTATTTCTTCAGCGCTGAAAATTTATTTATTCCATATATGAAAAAGAAATTAGATTTATGAGTTTTCTCTACAGCCTAAATGTTCACAACACGCAACTTAATTATGAGCTGTGATCACATGCTTAAAAAAAAATTTAAATTTATGAGCTGTACGTCAAGTTGAACATGTTAATTTATATCATTTATATAACTGCAGAACATGTTAAATTGAACATATGTTACAAGGTGTCTTGCATTGTACTTCACAAAAAATATGCTTTGATGAATATTTTTAAATTAAAGTGCTAGGCATATTCAAGTTAGGAATTTAAATAATCCAGTAGTTATTAATCAAACAAAGTATTTTATAGAGCTGAGAATTTTTAAGTTCCTCTTTCTATTTTGTGTAGAACCTCCTCTGTTTTCTAATTCTTTCTGTTATAAAATTCAGGAACGTTAGCAAAGAGGATTATAGGAAATGTAATGTGTAACATATTAAAAAAAAAAAAAAAAAAAAGCTTAACTTGTAACTCTACAGGAACTTGTCATTCAAAGTCTCGTACGTTACGTTGAATAAATCAGCACATGGTTTATGATTATTGGACTGAGTACGTATACATATAGTTTAACCTTGTATATATATATATATTAAAGTAAAATTCTAAACGTACAAATTATGCCACACCTATTAGAGTAAGATTTCATTTCCTTTGTGAGCAGCACCGCCCAGATCGAGCTAGCGTACAATTATTAATGCCAAAACTGATTAATTCATCAGAGGGCGAAAATATTTTGAAGGTTGTACGTACGTACCCAATTGCTTAGACCAACGTACGTACTGTACGTTTTGATTACAGAATGATCGAGTAGGCCTTTAATTTTGCTATTGCAAAAACTATATAGGTAGGATCAGTTTGACTAGTACTTCTAATGGCTATATATAGTTTTTGTGCATTGTATCATCTTATGAATGAAGGCCACATGCATGTAACAGTGAAGTTTTCCAAACTTATATATGTCCTTCATGAGTACATGAACTCCTTGGACTACATTATGGAAGTACTCTATTAGTATTATTTACATATACAACCCGATCAAAATAGTACTGCTTATGTAAAATATAATTGTATATATATATATATAACACATCTGCTATTTGACCAATTAATAATTAGTAGAATTGGAGATTTGGGATTGCTCCAATGGGAAGAACCTGTAATATTTGGCAGAGGCAAAAATGGTCATGTGCTTCTAGAACCAGTCAAATTTTTTTTAAAAATTTTATATATTATTATTTATTTATTTATTTTATTTTATTTTATTTTATTTTTATGACGTGAAACCCTTTCAAGGAGCCAAAGTACCTCAACTTGCATGGTGAACTGTCGAGTATGCGCATTGGTCCCAATATCAACTAATATATGACCAAAATGAGTCATGAGACTTGAGGATATTTGGTTTCAATTAGTTCTATCCAAAATCTTAATGCAATTGATCTACCTTGGGATGATTGTTTACATTTTGCTTGCTTTTGAGTTTGAAGCTATTGTATTTGTCTAGCTAGAATATATATTAAACTGGTTCAATTTGTGTGATTTGGTTTAATTAGACTGGGCAAACCACAGTCTTCCTTGGGAGTTGAACTTGGAGTCCATGGAGGTCACTCGGAGTTTCTCTTATATAATTCGTAAACTCTTATGGTCTGTTTGGTTGTCTTTAAATAAAATAATTTCATTCATGTTTTCGTACATAATTTTATATAAAAAGATGACGAGCTTAAATGGTTTTATTTAGAAAGCGGATGCTCGTCTCAAAAATGATGCTTGCAATCATGAATTTTGGCATTCTAGAAAAATGAAGAAATTGCCTCATAAGAAGAAATATGGTAAAATCTCTCATATTTGTAAATGGATTCATTCATGGTGATGAATTTTGCCTTTAACTTCTATACAAAATTTGAATGGAACCATTCAATTTGAAGAGACAACCAAACAGGCATTTAGTAATCATAACATATTAACATGTATGCGGGCCCCAACCCTGTAAGATATTGATGGACCATCTTACAATGCAGACCGAACTTGCTTGACGCGACGACCCAAGGCCCATTTTTACTGGGTGATCCAGGAATAACCTATCATTTTAATTTTTAACTGAGATTTCGATATAGAAAAACCTCTCGGAGCTCATTATTATCAAGCACCACGATCACGGACTAGATACCGACTAGCGATCAGACTGGTGGGATAGACTACCTTCTTAGCAGGAGCAGCGGGTGGACTGTGGACATTTGGATCGGAGACTGCAAAGAACCTCAATTAATAGAGATTTTTAAAAGTATGAATAAAAATTTTTTCTAAGGGTTTCAGAAGATACAGAAAAAGGAAAAAAAAAATTGCACAATTAACTTTAAAAATTAAAGTAGATGAATAGAGTGACACTAAAAACATATGGATTCTACATGAGATGGTCATTTTACTTTTTGACGCAGCACGAAATCGTGGAAGGACTCAAATAACGTTGAAATTCTAAAAAAAAAATCTTGGAATCCACCAAGAACTCACAAAGAATACTCTTTGGGAGAGAAAAAAAAATACTTTATTGATCAAATTAAATAAGAGTTGAGAATACCTTGGAAGGCTTTACATATTCTCTATTTATAAGCTAACAAATCTAATTCTATTAGAAAATACAAGTAAATTCGTTTTTATCCTTTCCTATCAAATTAAAAGCTTTATATAACTTGGAAACTAAGTCAATACCATTCATAAAAACACTCCTAACTTATATGGTATACCATTTAAACTCCTTAAACTACTCAAAAATATAAAAATAAAATCCTACCAAACTAAAAAAAAATGAAAATTACAAAATATTATAATCAAATAACTTATTTGTTCTTTTTTCCAGTTCTTTCTATCCCATTCTTCTTCAAATTTCTCTGCAACTTCCTCTACATCATTTTTGTACACTTTTTAGCGCTTCACTAGATCACTAATTATATCAAGCTCTTTGAAGTGGAGATCGAGTATGTTCTTGTGACAGATAATTTGAAATACAGAATAATTGCCACAAAAAAAAAAACCAAACAAAATGCAGTCAATCTAAAAATAAAAAATAAAAGACTGCCACTAGTGGCAAAGCAATAGTGGCTAGCTATTGTCAAAGCAAATTGACTATGTGGCAAACTAAAACTTTTATAAACTTATACACATAGTTAGTTTGCTTTGACAGTAACCCAAAGAAAAAGAGTATAAAGAGCTAAAGAGAAAAAAGGCAAGCAGCGAACAATTTCAATTCCATGTTTGACACCCCACCTATATATACCGTTTCGCCACTGCTCTGTGCGTGCGCATAACTTTGATTTTAGTATGTAGATAGCAGTTGACAACTCATACATTTGACCAGTACACATCACCAACGACTCTACATGTACCAATATCACCACTGATTTTGGGCTCCACAAACAACAACCGCTAGCCCACTTCAGAACGCCCACAAAAGAGGCCCACCCCACGGAGCCCACTGCGAAACTCCACGACTGAAAAACTCGCCCTAAGGCCCACCTCAAGTAGCCTGATGTTGTCAGAATCAAGATATAAAAATATAATTTATTTTCAAGGATTTGTAGTGTGGAAGTAAAGGTCGAACCCACAGAGATTGAATTACTACAGCTTTTAGTTTTAAAACCTAAATCTAATTAATTAAGAAAAATAGATTTTGACTGTTATTTTAATTAAACTAAGAACAATAAAATAAATCTAAACTATGAAAGCAATTTAAAAGTTGTTTTAATAAATATTTAAAGTGAACCTAGGATTGCAAATCCACCACTAGCTTCATAATAAGGATATTTATGCATTCAATTAGTTTATTAGGTTGAATGACACTGGAGTATTGTAGCTACAAGCCCAAATCATCCGTCAAGAAGATAACTACGATTCAAGCACCAGTATAATTCATCTTCGGTTAGCACGAATTATCTCACACTAAACTAGGGTTGCGACACAATCCGTCTTACCTAGGCATGAAATATTCAGATACTTGATATCACAATTCAATTAAGCACCATTATATGTAAATAATCCATACAAGCACAGCGAATATAGATCATTGAGCACATCACATTCAAAAAAGATCTAAGACAAGAATAAACTTTGAAAGTAATGATTTAATCAATAGAAATACGATTTTATTATAAAAATCCTCTAAACATGTAATCATCATCCATACATAATAAAACTAAAAGAAAAAAATAAATAACACCCTATTACTTGGCTAGGGTTTCATTGAAATCCTAGATCTAGGTTTAGTTGGCCATGGAATTGATGAACGGCAAGAGGTTGATGGAGGAGGCCATGGGAATCCTTGGTCTTCTTCTTCTTCTCCTTGCTTTCCTCTCTTCAATGGCTGTGTGTATTGTTGTATATGGCTGTAGGTATATGTGTATATTATAGTCTCCCCTAAAAATTGAATAAAAATAAAGTATATATGGAGTTTGGAACAAGTTTTGGAATTTCCTAACCTGAAATGCACTAAAACTGCTATATTTCACACTCTGGATGTAATTTGGCAGTTTCGTTTGCACAGGAGTCTTTAGTATAGTGAAATACGCAACTTTGATTTTTACACCGGTCGCGCGAGCGAAGTTCTGGTCTGTCGCGCAAGCGAGATGCCTTTTTCAGCTTATTTTCTTCTGCTTTTTCACCTTGTTTAGCCTGGAATACTTGTTTTCTTCCAAAACCTGTCAGAAAATAGAAAATGAAGTAAAAATACACAAAAATAGGATAAAAAGTACTAACAAATGCGCATTAAGGCGTATAATTAGGATTTGTTCTCTCCCGATCATAGCCCACTCTGAAGCCTCACTTCGAATGAGCCCACTCCAAAGCCTCACCTCAGAGTAGCCCACTCTGAAGGCTCACCTCAGAGGAGCCCACAAAAGAAGCCTACTTCAGAGTACTCACTCCGAAGCCCACTACAAAAGAGCCCACCCCAAAGCGAAGTATTCTCCATTCTCACCTACTCGCTCCAATAGTGTGCCACTTCAAATATACATACACTTACCACTTGGACACCCGCTCTTGGTCTAGAAACAGTACCTAAGGGTGGTCAAGTCTGCTTGGATTTTGGAAACTCATGGCTAGGTGGCTAGAGCCGAAGGCATCTCCCTAGCCTGCGCCTTATGGGCAAGGTTAGGGTTGGTCCTAAAGAGAGAGAGAGAGAGGGAGAAAGAGAGAGAGAGAGAGACGTGACTTTCATGTGCCTTACCCCAGCTAGCCTCACAACCAATCAGTGAGGCCCATCTCCGCAAAACTCGCTTAAACCTTTGATCGGCAATGCTCAGTCATTTCAAGCTTGATTAACAGGTTGCACCAATAGAAGAAAACCTTGGTTCCCACCTCGCTTAACCTTCTGCACGCCTCGACACTCGCCCTCGCTTACCTTCTGAGAACCAATAGTGATGGCCTTGGTACCCCCACTCGCTTAAACCTCTGCACCAGTAGTATTCTTTCCCCCTTTTAACCAACCAATGGTATTTGGTTCACTACCAAACGACAGTACCTCCCTCTTATATGACTTCGTCAGGGCCGGCCCTGAGATGACCAAAATTGGCCGAGGCCTCAAGCGAATTTTCAAAGGGGCAGAAAAAATGAGGCCTCTATACTAAGTTTCATTGAAATTATAAAAAAAACAGGCCTAAAAATGATATGTTTCATAGAAATTCAAAAGAAAATAGGCCTAAAAATGATAAGTTTCATAGAAATTTCATAAAAATTAAAAGAAAATAAGCCTAAAAATGATAAATTTCATAAAAATTAGGAAGAAATTATGAAAAAAAATAGGCCTAAAAATGAAGCCTAAAGTCGAGGCCCCATGCAATTGCTTTGAAAATTTGGCCCAGGGCCGGCCCTGGACTTCGTCTTCACAATATACTGCTTTGTCTACATCTCATTTAATAATCTCAACCACCTTAAACATGAGCATTTAAACGTCCCATTTACCTTAAAACAAACAACCCACTAGGAGGATGCCAATTCAGCTTCGCCCCATCACATCAAAGCTTCGTACTTAGCCACAATTTTCTGTATAAATTGTAGCCCCGTTTACTACATCCAACCAACCCAACTCAATCCTATCCTAGAGCAAAGGATCAACATTTATTACTACTCTCACCCACTTATAAAACAGTCTTATATTCTTTGGCATAACTTTACCATTCACCTAACATTACCATCCATCTTACAAGACCCTCCGCCTTACTGGACCCTCCGTCTTACAGTACCTTCCGCCTTATAATACCCTTCGTCTCCCACCATCCTTCGCCTCATCTCACCTTCCATTTCACTCTACCCTTCACCCCACTTCAATACGTATTCACCACCCTTTGACAATCCTCGGACACTTACTGCGTTCTCTTTCTCTTTCTCTTATTTGGCGCTACCTCTGTTCTCATCCGACCCGAAGTCTCTCCGGATCCTACTATCTTCATTGTTTTTATTATATATACTATATTAATTCACTGTACCCTCACTATTATTCCATATATTGTTCCACGTGTACTAATCCAGCTTGTGTGTTATATCTCTCTGTATCTCTTACATACACCATAAAAGAACTCACACATAGTACTAACATTATTATAATTATAAGTACTTTGGCTGCTGATGTAACGTAGATTCAATTGTGAACTTGAACTTAATTGAACAATACTGTGTCAAAAATGGATGCCGAAATGGCTATTCAACTTATTATTAATGAAGATCAAGAAAAAGATCCTAAGCTTCTTAGCCTCTTGCTATCTGATTGTCACACATGCTGAGGATTTATTGTATTCTTAATATTTTAACTTATGCATGCCATATTGACACACATACACACTCACAAAAGTAGGGAAAAAATAATAATAGTAAGAAAAATGGATAAGGGATGTTGATTCTTGAAAATGAAGATAGGTCATAAAGGCATGATAAAAAAACTGAATTCAAGTTGCGTACGTACCTATAGTCTGCATTTAGCTCTTAAAAAGCTTAGAATTGTACATAATCATCTTCCTGTTGGCCATTAATAGTAAGAAACGTGATGTTTCACTATTGTTAAAACAACAAATGTCTACAATTTTGTAATACCCTGTAGTTTTAGATGTATATTATAATGGAATTTCATTTATATATGACTTAATCTTATAACCTTATCTTACCTTTGGTGAATTCTAGGTCCCAATCAACAGGCCTTTATACCAATCGATTCCCATCTTTTGAGTACCAATCGATTGCCATGATTTCCAATCGATTGTCATTCTACTGACCTGAATTATAACGTGTACCCATACCCAATCGATTGCCTATCTTGCCAATTGATTGCTTTCATAATATCTGATACCAATTGATTGCCACTGATCCCAATCGATTGGTTAGGAGCTACCACCTACCTTCATTTTCCTATATATATGTTATGTTCGTGGGTGTGTGGGCATTTTGGGAACCAGAGAGAGAGAGAGATGTATACATATTATATATATACATATACATATATATATGCCCGTATATATAGATATATGTATATACACACACACACATACTCAAGCAAGAAGAGAAGAGGGAGAAGAAGAATGAGACAGAGAAAGAGAGATTGAAAGAGAAGGAGGAAGAGAAAGAAAAGAGAGAGAGATGAGGACACCCCGCCGACCCGTGAGCTCACCCCGAACTGCCGACGTCACCGAAGCTTAACGGTGAGTGTCCATACTCACTTGGTAGCTTAAATATGATGTTTATATATGTTTCAATGAGAAAGAATGAAGCTTAAACATGTTGGTGCAATTATTCAGTTTGTGTTTTACAGTTTGTGGGAAGAAGATGACCTTCCCAATCGATTGGACCTTTATCCAATCGATTGACATTTGATCCCAATCTATTGCTAATTTTCCCAATCGATTGCCAAGTATGGTATACTAATCGATTGCTAACCCAATTATCCCAATTGATTGCACTCTTTACCCAATCGATTGAACCCTTTTGTTTTGTGGATATTTTAATTGTTTATAGATGTTGAATTGGTTCATCGATATACATTGTACATTGACTATTACTACGAAAGTTGGAATAATACACACGTTGAATAATGGGTTTAATGCATTAAATAGTGGTACCGTTTGTATAATGATGTTATACTATTGTTAATCGAATTAATAAGCCAACATACATAGTAGTGGGTCTATTGATCGCAGAGGTCGATACTATTTATAGTTATGTGTATGAATGCGGTCACAAAGATTGTATGATATCAAGTATGGGATTCTAATGAGGTGAGATAGTTATGTATGTGGAAAACCTGGGACTGCGTGTGATATTTACGTATAATAGGTTGGACTATGTATTGAGTTGGATACTGTGGGGTGGGATGGTCAGATTATATCAGGGCGTGTTGACCATAATGTATCAGGGCGTATTGACCGTAATGTATCAGGGCATGTTGCCAGAATATATCAAGGGGCGTGTTGGCCAGAATAGATCAGGGATGTGGTGGACATAATGTATCAAGGGACATGTTGGCCAGAATGTATCAAGGGGCGTGTTGGCTAGAGTGTATCATGGGCGTGTTGGCCGAAATGTATCAGGGTAGTTTAGCCAGAGATATAGGACTACGTGTTTGAGTTTTGCGTTAGAAAGTTGGGACTTCGTGTCAGGATTAATGTTGTGATGGATTGGGCTATGTGCTAAGTTAGAAAGGAATTGTTTGAGATATAAGGCTACGTACGAGATGTGGATCCAAGAATCCAGGTCATGCTTGGGATTGGTTGTGACGACGTCCGTTGTTATATATTGAGTTGGTGCATTCATGGAATTGAACGACAAAATGATCTTTAATGATGTTGTTTTATATATACTGCATATCTATAGATATTCTGTTAGTATTTGCATTCACTCAGCTTCTGTAGTTGACGACGTTTTATGCCACTGGATATCCTATGTCCAGTTGGCCAGGGTTATGAGTATACAGAAGATGAGTACATTGCCAGGGGCTATAAGAGGGAGGCCAACTATGATGAAGGCTATGTTGGAGACAACTACTATGCGAGTTGAAGACCTGCAGCTTCACTATAGTTTATGTTTGTGTTTTAAAGACTCTGTAATAGTTAATTTCATAATCAGCGTATGCTGCTGTGATACTTTACTTACATTTTTAAGATACTTATGATTTGTAATAGTTAGTACTGATTTGGAATGTTGAACTAAGATATTCTAACATGTCATTTGAATCATTACTCTAATAGTTAGATTTTGGTTATGGACAATGCGGTGACTTTCAACTGTCATGGCCTATGGGTCCAAAAAGGAATTTATTTTCTCTATTTTTGCTACTACGGGGCATGATAGGATTTTTGGTATCAGAGACTAGGTTTGGTAGTCGCGGTCACGGATTGTCCAACATTTCTTGAGTTTCGAACGTTAAGATTCCTTGAGATAGGGGTTGACTCTATGTTGGCTTTAGAGATTGTCTGTACGGAGTTCTCCTTGCTATTAATGTGATAATAGTTATAACGATTATGTTTTAGTATTAATTACTTTCTATGGTTATTTTTGGATTGACGACTAACCGATAGATGTCTGTATAGGCACCCAACGTTACTGCATCGATGGCAGGGAAACCACCTACTCGGAATCGTCCTGCACAGATTGAGGATGCACCCACAGCTCCTCAGGCTGCTGATCTGACTAGATTGTTTGAAGCCTTTGTATGTACGATAGAACGGATCAACAATCCCAACGTGCATTATGGAAATAACCACGGACCACCTCCAAGGCCAGTTGAGGATAAAATAGTGGAGCGTTTATGTCATTTTTGTCCAGAGAAGTTTGACAGGAATACTGAGTTGTAGCAAGCAGAATAGTGGCTCCGAGATATGGAAGCGATCTACGATACCTTGGGACATAATGAGATAGAAAAGCGTCGATTGGCTACATTCCAGTTGACTTATGTGGCGACCGATTGGTGGGAATCGGAGAAGGCGACTGTAGGAGAAGATGCGACAGGGATAATGCCTTGGATCACATTCAAAGGGCTATTTTTAGAGAACTACTTTCCTTAGATAGTGTCACACCCCAGCCCACCCCCACGGGCTAAGACTGTGTAACAAAAGAGTTACCCAAAACAAAATACCCCTTATTAGCAATAGAATAAGAGTTAAACATAGGAAAATGAATTTATTAGCTTAAACCGGCTCAAGGGTAAAATAGTAATTAAGAAAATATAGTCAAATTTTATATCAAAAGATAGCCCCTAGAGTCTCGGTTCCAATGCAAAAAATGGTACACGAATCCGAATTTTCTAGAAAGAGTTATTTCCGTTTCCGTAAAAGTTGACAGACCAAAAATAGACCTGCGGATTCTGCAGATCAAATTTCAACACCAATTTTCCCTGTTGAGAGTTATAATCATGACCAAACCAAATTACTCATACAAACCCATTGTCATCCAATACCAACTGATCTACTAACATATTCATAGCACCTTGAGATTAAGAAGAGATTAAATTAGTTTATTACAAAATTCTTACACTAGCTGGACTCAATTTCCAAAACATAAAACATGAGTTTCTAATTACAAACTAAGCAACCAACTCCCAAGTTGTCCAGATGCCCGTGGTTTAACGCTTCTCACCATGATGTTTATCTGAACCTGCGAGATCATTAGCCACAAAATCGAATAAGCTTTCGCTTAGTGAGTACATGGTACTAATCATGCAATTGGAGTATTTAATGATTCATAACATCAATTAAACATTCATAATAATAAATGGTCGCAAGCGTGTCATGTAATCAATCACCATCGTTCTGGACCCCTGATTCCGGGCCATTCTCACTTTTTTTGTCACATATAGCGAAATCACACTCATTCATTTGTGACTGTAGTCAATTCGTTGTGGTCGTCACCACTATCCCCTTTTCTCTGAGGATTTCAACATCTCTCTGTCCCTTATAAATGGGTTAACTAATGGTGATTATCACTTGATATTCTTTGACCCAAATAAGCATATAAGCAACTTAACATGTCAACATGTCAATTTCATCATTTTGGACATGTTAAACAATAAATATTCACATGCTTTTCTACTTAATCACAATTAAGCATTTTAAAGCATTTAATAACAAATAAATAACATTAAATATCCAATTTTGGGATTAGGACACTCACCTCCACGAATAACCAAATAAGCCTAAAAACTCCAAAATTTTCCTAGATTTAGCTCAAATATGAACCTGTAGTTAATCCTACACAATTTTGGTAAACTAAATGTTACCAACCCATTTGGGTCACGAAAAACCTATCGATTAAACTAAAAATAAATTATGTCATAAGGTTAGGCTTACCCCCACAGTCCAAATATAACTTCTATTTTGGGAACAGACATCGTACGATAAAGAAACGACGTCGCGAAGTCGAGCAGAACCTTTGCCCCTTCTTCTCTTCTCTCGGCTCACTCTCTACCTATCTAATCTGATTCTTTTTCCTTCTTTTTTTTTTTAACTAAGTATATGATATATATATATATATATATTACACTACCGTTGCAGTTGCTTTACACAACACACACAATCACGTTTTTTTTTATTAATGAGTCACATGGAATATTCCTTGAAATATTCTTTAACTTAGGTCTATTTTCATTTACACCCACAATGTTTCTAAGTTTTATCATACCACCCAAACTAATTATATTACTATCCCAATATCTAAGTGGATCTATATCTATATCACGTATGTATCCCAAATGGGGTCCCAAATATTATATGAAGGCACTACTTAGCCTACTAATTACACCAAGTCTCCAATTACGCCCTCACAAGGGTACCCAAACTGGTCCCATAAATAAACATGAACAATAATAGAATATTAAAACACTTAATATTTCATCAATTAAATAATCATATAGCATATATCAATATGTATTATAATGTACACACTTACATTTACATGTCTACCATTTCATCACATAAATGCAACTAAATGCAATTTATCCAATCTAGACCTCCTATGGGTCATGTTTCACATATCTCCAACTGTGCCATTTATCAAACACTTATCATAGCGGGGTAACTGGAACTTACCCAAATCATCACATGCAATTTAATTAGTGCATGTAAAATAAATATTACTAGCTTTCTGGGTATGGGTATTACAGATAGAGAGGAATAGGAAGGAAAGAGAATTCATTGAGTTGAGACAAAGGCATCATACCATGAGGGAGTATACGGTGCAGTTTAAATGGTTATCTCATTTTGCCCTTCATATGATTGATACCCCGGAGAAGAAGAATAGGCAGTTTCACTAAGGCCTCTCACTGCCACTTCAACAGATGACTCTGAATCATCAAGGTCAAACTTTTAAGGCTATGGTAGGGATGGCAATTGGCCATGAGGATATAAACGGTCGAGAACAAGGATGCTTTGGGAATCGACCACCAGCCAGGGGTAACCAAGGACTGAGACCTTCGATGCAATTCCAAGGGAACAAGCGTAACCATGTTGGCGAAAAGAAGCCACAACCCGCGTTTCCCCAAAACCGCTATGCTGTGACCCAAGAACCTCTCCCACAAGGACTACCTGCTGCCACTGGAGGCAACACCGGCGGATGCTTTAACTGTGAAAAGCTAGGTCATTTGGCTAAGGACTGCCGAGCTTCCAGGAACTACAACTGGTTAAGTGTAGACACCCCAATTTTGACCAAACATCGAGTTAAGGGGAGTGATACCTCCAAGATCCAATGATGACAATGTTCGGCTAATCTAGGACTCCCCAAAGATGGTTCAAGCTCTTCAAAAGACTCTCCAACCTAAACAAAAAGAAGAAAAAAAAATGATGATGATGATGAAAAAAAAAGAGGCAGAACGGCACTTGAGCCAATTTACGGCAATCGCGCGGCAGTCTCTAGACTACCGGACGACATTTTGTGAATGTCGCGAATTTCAGCAAGTGCCGCGAAAAATAAATTTTTACAAAAAAGGCAGTCCTTGATATTGTCAGCGGCATTCATTGAGTGCCGCATCGGCATTCAATGAATGCCGCGATGGCAATCAGTGAGTGCCGCTTCCATCTCCATTGAGTGCCGCGTTTTTGTAACAGACAGTTGTAAAATAGCACATTTTCTACTATCAAAAGGAAGCCTGAATTAGGGTTTTCTGCACTGAAATACCCCTCTAAAATTGTCTATAAATAGAGGATGAATATCCTCTTGCAAAGGGTTGGATTTTCTTTGAATCTAGAGGTTAATATTAGTGTTCTCTTTATCTTAAATTTCAAAAAAGGCTTTTTCAAACACAATTAGAAGTAGGTTTTGAGAAGGTTTAAGGGGTATTTAAGTAGAATTAGAGTGGAAGAGCTTGATTAGTCTTTGGAAGTTCTCCAAAATTACCAAGTTGAGGATACTTTGGAGGTAAAAAGTCTAGAATAATTAGTCTTTGTGCAATTTTAATTATAGCGTGCATTGAGTTCTTTAATTTCCTTTTTTTTACTTGTTGTGTTCATCCCTTGGGTTCATAAGGCTTTCAATGCCTTACTTGAATCTCTTGGTTTGAAATCCCTTAATCTCCTTATAATCTTATGATTCATGAGGGGATTGAGGTTGGTACTAGAATATTTAGCTAATGGACCCAAACCTATCTTCAAGGTTTGAGGTTTACTATGACTAAGTTTCATGAAGTTCTTCCATACTTCTTTAAAATTTACAAGTATGAATATCTTTAGTCTCCAATGACCATCAAATGGTAGGAGAATTAGCTTTAGACAAGCCCAATTCCATGGCTTACTTGTCTAAGTTGATAAGAATAAAGTGAATTAGCCCAATGTGCAGTGAGTTCACAATCCGTTTTTTATCATAGATTTTTAGTTGAACATCGAACCGTTGGAATTGAATGAAACCAACGAGAAAGTGTTTATAACTCAAAGTTCTACCAATGTAATTTTTATTTTAAGGTAGTTTCATGTTTGAGGTGGTTTGATCAAGGGTTTGTGGAATAACTACAATCTGTCTAGAGTTTTAGAACAGTCTCACTCTTTTGAAATAAGAAAATCAGAACCTTAATCAAGCACTCTTGACCCAAAATAAATTTTTCTAAGTAGTTTAATGTGTTAAGAAACTACCCTAAAAAGACTAAAGCATTTTTTATTTTTTTTACTATTTTTAGAAAATCATACAAAAACTCTAGATGGGGAGTTGCAAGCCTCTGAGCGATGTCTAGTGTTTGTCCAATTCCCAGAGATCTAACCGTTCAAACCTCAATTTTCTTTTTGGGTTAGAAACTAGACACACAGAGGCATCTCGTGTCCAAATATCATCAAGATCAAACCATGAGAAGTATGCTTTTTATGTCTTTGAAGTTCTGATATGCTTTTAGTAATTTTCAGAATTCTGTCATAACTTTGATATATCTTGCAAACAATAGTCTAAATGATCTCTCCATGACCTAGGACTTAAACCATGTGTTAATAACGATTAGTTAATCTTAAATACGGAGGCTAAATAATCCAAACCAAGGAATGATACAATAGCTTATTCTCATTCATGTAATCATGCACATATAAACCATTATTAGAATTCATAATTGTGTCATTTCCTCTACGTGATAGAATTAAGCTAGAAGTTTAGGATTGTTATTTAAAGATCCGACTTTATATCTTGTATACCATGTGGACTAACACTTTGTTTTGTAGCGCTATTAAGGTACGATTTCTTGAACTCCTCTTTAGTTTATTTTAATTTCTTGATTTTATCAAATTTTTCAACCTCATGCGCGATACACTAGAATTAGGATCTTGCCTTATGTGAATATATGTTAGAGACCTTTTCTTAGGATCTTTTCTATTCATATGCATTGCACATCTAATATTCGCGGCATGGATCCTGGGTAGGTTCTATAGTTTCCTATTTGCATATTATCTCGCTTGTTACTTGACTTACGTGGCTTTTGAATGATATTTTATCACTTACAATCTTACACCCTTTAGACATGCTTTTGTAGTGTATATCTATACATATGTATTAGTTGAAGACATGCTTAGATAATTAATTCGATTAAAAGGATGTCGAGTAGTGGCCTATCGCGAGATAGGATGAGAGGGATGTTTTAGTCTGATGGGCTCCTTCCCTTCTCATTCCATAATCCCCGGACCTAGTTTAATCTTTGGTTTTGCAAAAAGATCAGTTGTTTTAAAATAGTTTCTTAATTTTTCCTTTAAAAAAATTAAGTGGTGACTCATTTATTTTGAATTTGAAATTTTAAAAAGAATTTTAAAAGAAAAGTTATGGGTAAAAGAAAGGAAAATTGCGATATCCACATTAAGCATTCTCTGTTATAAATGTAACAAGCATGTCCATATCAGCAAAGACTGTAGAGCACCTCGTAGGGCATACAATGGACCAACGAGATGGCACCGTTTGAAGCCTTGTATGGATGACCATGCCGATCGCCTTTGTGTTGGGAAGAGGTTGGAGACAATCAACTGCTTGGACCTAAATTAGTTCAGGAAATTAATGAGAAGATTAAGATTGTGAAAGAACGGATTCAAATGGCACCGAGTAGACACAAGAGTTACACGGATAAATGCCGCTAAAATATGAAGTTTAATGTTGGAGATCATGTGCTACTGAAAGTATCTCCGGTGTGAGGAATTGTCAGGTTTGGACAAAGGAGAGGAAAATTAGAACCGCTTTTCATTGGACATTTTGAATCCTCGAATGTGTAGCAAAGGTTGCCTATAGACTCGCGTTGCCACCTATGTTGTCAGGAGTGCACAATGTCTTTCACGTTAGCATGTTGAGGAGGTGTGCTCATAATCCAAGTCATGAGATCAACTTTGAAGACATCGAGGTAAATGACAATGTATCATTCCATGAATGAATAGTACGAATTTTGGATCGAGGAGTTAAGAAGCTGAGGAACAAAGGAAATTCTGTTGTTGAAGATCCAGTGGAAGTTTTACGACGAAGAGAAGCTTCATGGGAGTTTGAGTCAGAGATGCATGAAAAGTATCCAGTTTTGTTTAGAGACGCTTGATCCAGATTTCGGGGACGAATTCTTTATTTAGAGAGGGATGATGTAATACCCTATATTTTCAGATGTATATTATAATGGAATTTCAATTATGTATGACTTAATCTTATAACCTTATCTTATCTTTGATGAATTTGAGGTCCCAATTGATTCGCCTTTATACTAATCGATTGCCATCTTTTGAGTACCAATTGATTACCTTAATTTCCAATCGATTGCCATCCTGTCGACCTAAATTATGATGTGTACCCATACCCAATCGATTACCACTGATCCTAATTAATTGGACGAGAGCTGCTATCTGTCTTCCCTTTTCCTATATATATATATATATGTTATGTTCATGGATGTGTAGGCGTTTTGGGAACCAGAGAGAGAGAGTTAGGGAGAGAGATACATAGATATTATATATATACATACATATATATACATACCCGTATATATATATATATTTATATATACACAAACACACATACGCACACTCTCAAGCAATAAGAGAAGAAGGAGGAGAAAGAGAAGGAGAAGAAGAAGAAGAAGAAGGAGAGAGAGAGAGAGAGAGAAAGAGGAAGAGAAAGAGAAGAGACAGAGACGGATACCCCCACGGACCCTCGAACTCACCCCAAACCACCGCATCTCCGAACCTTAACGGTGAGTGTCCATACTCACTTGGTAGCTTAAATATGTTGTTTATATGCATTTCAACGAGAAAGAATGAAGCTTAAACGTGTTGGTACAATTCAGTTCGTGTTTTATAGTTTCTGGGAAGAAGATGACCTTTCCAATCGATTGGACCTTAATCCAATCGATTGCCACCTGATCCTAATCGATTGCCAATTGGCCCAATCGATTGCCAAGTCTGGCACACCAATCGATTGTACCTTTTTCAAGTAATTATCCCAATCCATTGCACTCTTTACCTAATCGATTGAACCCTTCTATTTAGTGGATATTTTAATTATTTATAGTTATTGAATTGGTTCATCTATATACGTTATACGTTGACTATTACGGTGATAGTTAGAATAATACACACGTTAAATTAATGGGTTTAACATATTAAACAGTGGAACCGTTTATGTAATGATGTTATATTAATGTTAATCGAATCGATAAGCCAATGTGCATAGTAGTGGCTCTATCGACCGCAAAGGTCGATACTATTTATAGTTATGCGTATGAATGTGGTCGTAAAGATCGTATGATGTCAGGTGTAGGATTCTAATGAGGTGAGACAGTTATGTGTATGGAAAACCTAGGATTGTGTGTCATATGTACATATGATAGGGCTGGACTACACATTGAGTTGGTTATCGCATGGCGGGATGGTCAGATTATATCAAGGCATGTTGGTTGTAATGTATCAGGTCGTATTGGACGTAATGTATTAGGGTGTATTAGCTGTAATGTATCAGGGCGTGTTGGCCAGAATGTATCAAGGGGCGTGTTGGCCAGGATGTATCAGGGCGGTTTGGCTAGAGAGATGGGACTACATGTTTGAGTTATGTGTTAGAAAGTTGGGAATTTGTGTCAGGATTGATAAGTTGTGATGGATTGGGCTACATGCCAGGTTAGAAAAGAACTGCTTGAGATATAAGACTACGTGCGAGATGTAGATCCAAGCATCCATGTCATGTTTGGGATTGGTTGGGATGATGTAACACCCGTACCCGAAAAAAGGGTTAATTATTATGTCAATAAACATTAATTAATATAATTAATGTATATGATGGATTAAGGGGAGGCTTTAGACTCATCCGTGGAAAATTGTTTAGGAAAGAACACAGTTGAAAAGTTCCTAGTAAGGTGGGACGTCGATGTATAGAAGTGAGACCCAGTGAAGGGCCCAAATAATGAAATTTGCATTTACATAATTAGATACATTTTTATATGATTAAATGAATACGTATTTAAGTTGTTTACATATTATGATGTTAAATGTATTAGCTTCCGGTACCGGTTTGTGTACCCATATAAGGGCATGAATGAAAAAGATTCATAATTAGTAAGGTGATATCAACTTCATAAAATATTTGGGATCACGTGTGGGACCCGTACAGGACATAGATATTGTGGATATCGCAAGCTAGCCACTTTTTTTTAAAAAACTTTTTCAAATTCGAAATACGAGTCACCACTTAATTTTTAAAGGAAAATTAATAAACCATTTTAAAAGCAAACTGATCCATTTGGAAACCAGAGATTAACTAGGTCCGGGGATTATGGAATGAGAGAGAAAGGAGCCTAGCAGACTAAAACACCCCCTCTCATCCTATCTCGCAAATAGGCCTCTACTCAACATTCTTTTAATTAAATTACTAATCTAAGCATGCCTTCAACTAATACATAGATATAGATATACATTTACAAAAGCATGTTGAAAGGGTGTAAATTTTCTAACGATAAAAGGCATACAAAACCAAATAGATTCATCTAGTAAACGAATGATATGCACTAGAGAATAAGAGAACTTACTTGGGATCAGGCTACAAAAGGAAAAGTGCAATGTATACGAAAAATAGAAAATCCTAAAAAAAATGTCTCTAATTCACATATACATATAAGGCAAATCCTAACTTTAAGGTGTCAGACATGAAGTTGAAAATTAATAAAATCAAGAAATAAAAAAAAACTAGAGGAAAGTCAGGAAATCATACCTCAATAGCGCTACAAAACTAAGAGTTAGTCCACGTGCTTTGAACAAGATATAATATTGAATCCTAAATAACATACCCAAACTTCTAGCTTAAATCTATCCAGCATTGAAGCAATAATCATGAATTCCTTCTAATTAGTTGAAATTACAACCCCTCTATAGATATACAAGCCTCAACTAGGAGCTAATGTAATGTCCATATAGAGGTGGTACAATCCCAACATGATCACAAGGAACCCATGACTAGGTTCAACCAATTATGTCACCATGCAAACAAATGTCCTAATTACAAGAATCAATACACATGGATGAGTGCATGAACATGAACAAGAACAAGCAATGAACTATTCATTAGTTTGGATCTTTTAGCTTCTAGATTTAAGTTCAAATAATCATAATCAAAACATGGTTTAAGCCGTAGGTCATGGGAAAGTCATTTGGGCCGTTATTTGCAAAGTTTATCAAATTAATCACAAAATTATGAAATTTACAGAGAGAAGACCAGACTTTCAAAAATAGGAAAAGCACACTTTCGATGGTTTGATCTTAGTGAGTTTTGGACATAAAATGCCTTTGTGAGTCTAGTTTCTAATAAAAAAATAAAATCAAAGATCAAACGGTTCAATCTCCGATAATTAGTTCAAAACCAGACATCACTCAGAATTTAACAACTCTCTGTCCAAAGATTTTGTGTGATTTTCTAAAAATAGTAAACGAATCTGAATTGCTTCATTATTTTTAGAGGATCTTATTACACATTAAAATTCATAGAAAAATTTATTTAAAGTCAACAAAAATGTTTGGGTAAGGCTCTGATCAATTCAAATAAAAAGTGACTTACTGTTTATAAATTTTGGACACAGACTGAGTAGTTCACAAATCCTAAGATCAAACCATCCTAACCATGAGATCTCATCAAAACAAAAATTACAGTGGTAGATCTTTATGTTATGAACACATTCCAATTAGTCTCATTCAATTATAATGGATCATGATTTAATTAAAAATCCTTGATCAATGCTGGTTATTGAATTCACTACACTAATGTTGACATCCAAGCCATTAGAGTTGGCTCTTTTTAAGCCTTAATTCGTTTCTCAAGTTGGCGATCTTTGAGGAATATAGACTCATTGTATTCAACTATCCTCCCATGTTTATGATCCTTGGAGACTAATTATGACCAATCCATATGAACCTCAATGGAATATGAGGTGGATTACATGAGACTCCAAATTAGAGGACCTAAGTCATGAATTAAGAATTGGATTAACTAATTATGCATGGATATAGCTATAATCAACCTTAATCCCCATACAAATCATAAGTTTATAGAGAATAAAAGGATCAAACTCAAGGGAATCAAATGAAATATTGAAGATCTCATGAATCCCAAGAGAGAAATATAAACAAAAGGAGATGAAATCAAAACTCAATTGGTGTTCTACGTTAGACTTCACTTTAGAACTTGTTTAATCTTAAACCCAAAGCTATTTAGATCCAAATCAATGAAAAATGTTCAATCAAAATTCTAGTGGTGTGTGATGAAATAAGGTAGGAAGAGACTTTTGGAAAATGTATAAAAGATCCTAATTAGTTCTATGAATTGTGATTGAACTTAAACTAAGAGGTAATTAAAATTAGAGGTTACCTCCAATATCCTCAACTTCTTTGTGGTTTGAAGACTTTCAAAGGGACTACAAGCACTTCTTATAACTTCTTACAATGATTTTTTTAATTCTCTATAAGATTATCTCAATAGTGGCCTCCTAATTATCTCAAGTAGTTAAAGAATCCTCCTAGAAGTTGCTCAAGATCCTCTATAATGTAGGATATTCATCCCCTTATATAGACAATTTTAAAGGTCATTTTGGTAAATTTGGGGGTAAATCTCAAAAGCACTTTTGATGGTGATATGCACAAAAATATCAGATCAAGGTCACGACTTGCCACCTTAGCAAGGGGAAGCCAATTCATCTTGAATTTTGAATGACTACACAGCTATCCCGGGCTATTGCGCCCAACCGCCCGGTTTGGTCGTAAGTCCGGTCGTTCTTTTCAGATGGACCCCACCTGGGCGCGCCCCCAGTAGACGTGATTGATTGGACATCAAGCCTCTCAGCAGTTTCCTATCCCAGTTAAAAGACTAAATGGAAGGAGCAAGCAGTTTCCTAAACCACTTAGGAAATATCCCTAAATTCATGTAAAATCAGTTGTAAATAAATTAGGCTTCCTAATCTATAAACTTACCTTGTACGGGTGGTCTCTTGCACTTATAAAAGAGGCCACCCACCCCCATTGAAGGGGGTCGTATTCTATTGAGAAGGAATATCATATCATACTCACTTATTCGCATAAACCCAGTCGGTTTTACTGGTAGTGTCGCCCAACTGTTGGCTCACCGGCCCGCCGGTGATCTGCTAGTGAAGCGCACTGACGCACCGTGGACGTAGATCACCTCGTTAATAGGACTGAACCACATACAAGCTTTTGTTTCCCATATCTCTCTTTTAATCTCTCTTACCAATTTTTGGCATCATCAGTTTGGCACCGTCTGTGGGAAACGATAAGTTTTTCACCAACAAATTCCTTGACTGATCAACATGCCACCGAAGACGGGTAAGAAAAATACTGCTCCAGTCGGTCAGGAGAACTTGCAACTCGAGCAGCAGGGCGCCTCCATGACCTCCGAGCAAATGACAATGGCGCTCACGCAACTTCTGGAAGGCCAACGGCAAACCCAGCAGCAAATCGAAGCGTTGTTGGCCTTGCAGGAGAAGCGCCCTCAATCCGAGAACCAGATCGCGAAGAGTGCCCCAGACCGGGAGCCCACAAGAGTCCGGAACCATACCCACTCTGGGCCGGTATCCCCATCAGATTGGGAACACGCCCAGGATAGTGACCGTAGCAGAGCGCCCGGCACACCAGGCGGCAAGCTCGGACCAATCCTCACCAGGTGGTAGATACCAGAGACATCATCAATAGGCGAAGTGCCACCAGGAGGGACAGGTCAGGGCCAAAGCCCCGGGAATCAGCCAAAGACCCCCCCTGCCCGGAGCCGGGGAGATCTTAGGTATACGATTACCTGGAACCGGAGCCGGGTCCTATCCCCAAGGTCAACACACTTCGAAGAAGAAGCCTCGTCGTCTGATCTGGCTTACCGCTCGGACATTGAAAGGAAGCCCGAGCAGAAAGACGCGAATGCTCAAATACAGGGCTTGCAGAAACAGATTGAGTAACTGAGCCGGAAGCAGCATCACGACCATACCAACATGGAGATCGAGTCGTCCTATACCACTCGGGTCACTAGATTCCCCATCCCTTAAAAGATTAAGCCGCCGTATCTCAACTCTTATGACGGGATAGGGAGCCCAGTGGATCACATTCGCACCTACAGGGGGCCAGATGACGTTGGTCACTACTGTCGATGAATTACTGTGCCTGGCTTTCCCCAGTCGTGTAGTGATTCTACGCCCTTAAACCTCGAACGGTGGATAACTTCAAGACACTGAGCAAGCTTTTCATTAGCCAGTTTGTAGGGATGCTCGATCGGTCGCAACCGGACACTCAGCTATTGACTGTCAAGCAACGCAAGGGCGAATCCCTAAGGGAGTACGCGGACCGTTTTAATCAATAGAATCTCTAGATCCGTAACTTGAATGAGACAGCAGCCATCGTGGCCTTCTGCTCGGGAGTTCAACACACCAAAGTTGTTACGTCGATCCAGCGAGACCGAACGGCAACCCCGGTGGAACTCTAGGAGAGGGTGGGGAAATATATTGACACGGAAGAATTTTTGAAGTCCAAATGCGCCGGGTTCGTAGGAGATGAGTCCTCAAAAGCTAAGTAGAGCTGTGAAGACTCTAAAAAGGGTCTGGTAAAGAATCCCAGGCAAGACCAACAGAGAGGAGGTCGGGATTAGCCCCCGATCGCCTTCACGCCCCTTTCTCGACCAATCCACGAAGTCATGGCCGCCGTCGAGGCGCAGAGACTGCTTCAACAACCGGTAAAAACTAAAAGCCCTACTTGAAAAGAGGAATTGGGATAAGTTTTGCCACTTCCATAGAGACCATGGTCATGACACAGAGGATTGCTTCAAGTTGAAGATAGCCATAGAAAAACTGATCGAGCAGGGTCATCTTACAGAATACGTCACGACAGATGGACGGCTTTCGCAAGGAGCCCGAGCTCCCGGTCAAGCGCAACCTCTTGGTCAAATCAACGTGATCTCCGAAGGAACGTCGGGCGGCGGGGACTCACAGTCGACAAGGAAGAGGCATGCTCGGGCATCTCGGGCGGATGTCTGGTAAGTCCAATCCACCAGCTACCCACCAACTGACGTATTGACATTTACCTCTGATGATGCGTAAGGCATCCACTGCCCCCATGACGATCCGTTAGTTGTGATGCTCTTCATATCAAATTACGTGGTTAAAAGGGTGTTAGTGGATACTGGCAGCTCGACCGATATCATGTTCGTGTTAGCGTTCGATCAACTTGGAATGTCCAGGGATTGGCTCCGTCTAGTAGCTACTCCCCTGGTGGATTTTAATGGATCCAGCACCCAGCCGCTCGGTACCATGGAACTCTCTATTCTTATGGGAACTTACCCTTAGCAGATCTCCCTGCTGGCAAACTTTATAATCATGGAGACCCCATCTGCCTACAATGTCATTCTCGAGAGGCCTACACTCAACAGAGCTAGGGCCGTCATCTTTACTCATAGCTTGACAGTTAAGTTCCTGACCCCTTATGGACCCAGGAGCTTGCGTAGAGATCAGGCGACCACCCGGAGTTGCTATGTCAGTTCCCTTTGCCGGGAAGTCATCACAGAAACACTAAACATCCAGGAGATGGGCCCGAGGGATCAGAATGATAGAGTGGGTCTGATCGAAGAATTGGAACAAGTGGCATTGGACCCACAACTCCCTGACCGAACGATCAGCGTCGACACCCTGCTGGAGCCCCGCCTTAGGGAGAAGCTGATTCGATTCCTGTAACAGAGTCAGGATGTGTTTGCCTGGTGTCATGAAGATATGCCTGGGATTGACCCCCGGGTAATGTCTTACCGACTTAACGTCAACCTAGATTCCCGACCAGTGAAGTAGAAAAGACGGGGCATGGCCCCCGACAAGCAAAAAGTAGTGTGCAAGGAGGTCGAGAAGCTCCTCAAAGTCCAATCTATCCGAGAGGTCCACTATCCCAACTGGTTAGCAAACGTAGTGCTTGTCAAGAAAAGCAATGGGAAGTGGAGGATGTGCGTGGACTTCACCGATCTGAACAAAGCCTGCCCCAAGGACTGCTATCCACTGCCCAAGATAGATCTCCTTGTGGATTCCACAACCGGCCATTCGCTCCTCTCGTTCATGGATGCCTACTCCGGGTACAATCAGATCAGCATGTACCCTGGGGACGAAGAAAAGACCTCATTCATCACGGATCAGGGGACCTACTGCTACAAAGTCATGCCTTTCGATCTCAAAAACACTCGGACAACTTATCAACGCCTGGTCAATCACATGTTCAAAGACTTGATCGGGAAATCCATGGAGGTATACGTTGACGATCTGCTGGTCAAAAGCCAGGACGAGTCTAACCATCTTGAGCATTTGGCCGGGGCCCTCAGCATTTTGAGAAAGTTCGGGATGAGGTTGAGCCCGACTAAATGCACATTTGGCGTCTCATTCAGAAAGTTTTTAGGGTACCTGGTCAGCAGGCGGGGGATCGAAGCAAACCCTGAGAAAATCCAGGCCGTCATCAACATGCGGTAGCCTATGTCAACCAAAGAAGTACAGAGTCTGGCAGGACGGGTTGCCTCATTGAACAGGTTAGTATCCCGAGCAACCGATCAGTGCTTACCATTTTTTAAGATCCTCCGCAAGGCTTTTCAGTGGTCGAAAGAGTGCGAGGAGGCATTCCGGGAGCTCAAGAAATATTTGGTGTCACCCCCTCTACTCTCAATGACCGTGCCAGGCGATGAGCTGTTCTTGTACTTAGTGGTATCACCTTCGACGGTCAGCTCGACACTCATTTGAGAAGAGCATAGGATACAGTTCCTGGTCTACTATACAAGCCGAGCGCTTTAGGGTGCAGAAAGTAGATACTCCTGCATTGAAAAGCTCACTTTCGTCCTCATCACTTTGGCTCGGAGACTTCGTCCGTACTTCCATGCCCACATTATCGTGGTCCTTACAGATCAGCCCCTCCGTAAGATCTTAACCAGGCCCGAAACGTCCGGAAGGCTCGTCAAGTGGGCCTTGGAGTTAGAAGAATTTGAAGTGGTCTACAGACCCCTCACATCAATCAGGGGACAGGCAGTAGCGGACTTCCTTGTTGAATTCACATACCAAGAAGACCCGATTGAAGAGTCCGACCCACCAGTCCTACCGCCCGGTTTGCAATAAGATATCCTAATCTGGGTACTCTATGTAGACGGATCATCCAACAAATAGGGAAGTGGAGCAGGGATCATCCCAACCACGCCCGACGGGATCCAGCTCGAGTATGCGCTTAGGTTCAGATTCGAAGCCTCCAATAACGAGGCCGAGTATGAAGCCTTCTTGGCCGGATTACAGCTGGCCGCTTTAATGGGTGCATCGCAGGTCCAGAGGTATAGTGACTCTCAGCTAGTAGTAAATCAAGTCAATCAAGAGTACGAGGCTAGGGAAGATAACATGATAGATTATCTAGCCCTTATCCAAGCAGTTTTAAAGAAGCTTCAGGGGTCTCCGTCACACAGATACCGAGGGAGGAGAACACTAAAGCCGATCGGTTAGCCCGCCTTGCCTCATCCTCTGAGTCAGACTTGCCCGGGATAAGGATGGAGTACCTACTCGAGCCAAGTGTGATCAACTCAGAATTCATGGAGGTAGAACCGGTCGCCCCAGGACCTAGCTGGATGGACCCAATCATGGCATTTCTGGCAACAAGCGTGTTACGAGAAGGTAAGGAGGAAGCCTGCCAGGTTAAATACTGAGCGGCAAGATACCACATTATTGATGGAATCCTCTATAAAAGAGGATTCTCCATACCGTATCTCCGATGTGTCCATGCTGCACAAGTCCAAGGGGTGTTGCACGAAATCCATGAAGGGGTGTGTGGGAACCACATCAGAGGCCGGGCACTCTCGCGCAAAGCCCTGCTGCAAGGATACTACTGGCCGACCATGACCAAAGACTCTCAAGAATATGTCAAGAGATATGATGCATGCCAAAGGTTTTCTCCCATGATCAACAGTCCAGGAGAACTTCAGACGCCAATCTTTAGCCCATGATCGTTCGCTCAGTGGGGCATTGACATTGTTGGTTCCCTGCCAACGGCAAAGGGACAAGTCAAGTTCGCTGTCATCGTCGTGGATTACTTCACCAAGTGGGCAGAGGCTGAGCCCCTGGCAACAATCACCGAGAGGAAAATGAAAAACTTCGTGGAGAGGAACATCCTCAGCAGGTTCGGCATCCCCCGGGTCCTGGTTAGTGACAACGGTAGACAATTTGACACCCCGGTATTTAGGCAGTTCTGCTCAGGCTATAGGATAACCAATCACTACTCATTCCTCGAGCACTCCCAAGTCAATGGCCAAGCCGAGGTGACAAATCGGACTATTCTTCAATCAATCAAGACGAGGCTCAAAGGCGCTAAAGGACTATGGGCAGAAAAGCTACCGACCCTCCTGTGGGCCTACCGCACTACACCCCGAGTGGCAACAGGCGAGGCGCCATTCTCCCTAACCTACGGCTTTGAGGTGGTGGTCCCTACGGAGCTTGGGTCACCTACTTATCGGGTGGCAAATTATAGCGAGCTAGACAATAAAAATGTCTTCAAGACAGAGCTCGACCTGACGAGGAGAAAAGAGACTGGGTGTATCTAAAAGTGGCTGCCTACAAGCAGAGAGTATCCCAATACTATAACAATAAGGTGAAGCATCGTAGTTTCCTGGTAGAGGACCTAGTCCTTAAAGCCGTCAATCAATCCACAAAAGTCCTGAGCCATGAAAAGTTGGGGCCAAACTGGGAAGGTCCATATCTAGTTACTCGGATAAACCGCCCGGGGACCTATTGGTTATAAACTCTGGACGGCCGTTACCTTTCTCACCGTTGGAATGTGCAGCATCTCTGAAAGTACTATCAATAGCAATTTGATGTGGGTAGATTAATACTAGTTAGGGTACTTGTAGCTCCATTCGAGCAGTTATTATGATTTTTTTAAAATCAATAAACCAATAAAACGGTTCCTACCTTACATCAAGAAATAACCCTTGTCGGATTCTGCATAAAGACCTCGGGCCAACACCCGAGGCAAATGACCTTGGCTCAAAACCAAGGCACACAGACCCCGGGAACCTACCCGAGAGGCAAAAGACCTTGGCTCAAAACCAAGGCACGAAAAGACCTCGGGCCTAACCCCGAGGCACCGGCTTCGCTTAGGCCCCACCGATGATAGGGGCAAACCCCCTACATGGCTGATGGTGGTAAGCCTCAAAGGACCCTGCAACCACCCATGTTCCAGGTCGGTTTTCTATGGTTCCCCCCTCCTAGACACCTGCCTTAGCAAAATGCTTGGGGGGCAGGGGGATACCAGACTAAAAAAAAAGGAAATCACACTGGTCACTAACAGGGCTTGGAATCCTAACATTCCTAAGTACCTACATTGGCCAGAGAAAAACTGTCTAGTCAGTAAAACAGGATAAATTCCTATAATACACCAGACGGGACCTTTTAAACAGGTCAAGAAGACCAGTTGTTCTACCGGTTATGATCCAAAACCATTTGCTAAGGCAAGGAATTAGATCGGTTAATTAAAAAAAAACCGATCAGGAATTGGCAAGCACAGGCACACAAGTACAGAAATAGTAAGCAATTGATGGAAAAGTTGGTCTCAAGAACCTTTTCATTAATATATATAAAAAAAATTATATAGTGCCTGGGGGGCAGTTGTAGTAGCCTCCCAAAAAAAACTACAACACAAGAAAAAAATCGGTCGGAGACCTTAGTCGTCCACTTCAACAATCTCTTCAGTCTCCCCTGCCCCTTCTCCTGGGCAGCTCCTTCTTCGGTTCCCGAGCCCCCACCCGAGGCAGGCTCAACAGCTCCAGCACCAGCAGAAAGATACTCACCAGCCGCAGGATCGATGTCCCAGTAGTCCAAATCAATCCCCTCATAGGACGAGATGTCCCACTCGAGGTGATCCCGGGCAATCCGCCGCTTCAGAATCTCGTAGCCGTGGAAGAACACGTCGTCAAACGCCTCTTCTGCAGCCCCTACGGCCGTCACTTCAGCCGCGGCCTTGGCTCGCACCTCTGCCGCTGCCGCTGCCGCGAGGGCTCGAGAAGCTTCCAAATCGGCCTAGGCAGTCGCCAATTCTGCCTGGGCTGTGCTAAGGCTCAGGGCCCAACCCTTCACCTTATCCTTCTCCAAAGCCAGGGCATTTTGCCTGGCCTCCGAGGTTGCTCGCTCCTCAGATAGAGCGGCATCAGCAGCAGTGGCCCTCCTAGCCAAAGAAGGCAGGATGGACTCAGCCCCAGCGGCCATGCAGCCGACCTGCGAAGAATCCAAGATGATCAGTCAGCAAAATATACAGAGATGCTATGGTAAAGAGGAGTAGGAGCACCGAGTGCTTACCATGTGGGAAAGGCTGTATAACCATCCCTGAAATGCCTCGGGAGACATGTTCGCACATGCCTCCACCTGGCTAGGGAGGAGAGCGGACTTGACCCTCTCCCTGATCACTGTCGATTCTTCAACTGGTGTCCCAGACAGTATTTCTGCTCGGGGGTAAGTTTTGGTCACCACCACATGGGGAGCTGAAGTCCCAACGGGTTCTGGACGATTTGCAGTCCCGTGCCGGATTCGTCTCAGCGGGCATTCACTGCCCCAAGGCCTCCGCGGTAGGCCTTTTTCCTTGAGTAATCACCAACCGGGCGGTAGAAGCAATAGCAGCAGCGGCCTGCCTCTCCCTCAGCTGCTCTAAATTCCTCTTTGGGGCCATTTCTACAAAAGGAAAGCGACTACGATAGGAGTGAACAAAAAAACCGAAAAACCGAAAATCGACCGACCAAAAAACCGATTGGTCGGTTTATAAAATACATATACAAGATAAAACCGATCGAAAAATTGACCGAAACCGCAAAACCGACCGAAACCGAACCTATTGGTCGGTTTTAAAATACACAAAAAACCGACCGAAACCGATCGCGTACACCCCTAGACTACGAAGTCAAAAATCAGAGCAACGAGACGACGAAGGATAACCAAAATTAAATTGCCGGTAAACTCTTACCCGGGATGATTGATGGAAGGACGGGGGCCTCGGCGGGGTGTTTCAGACGGTGATTGATCTCCTAAGCGAGTCAGAACGTCCCAAATATTGGTGGGATGGTCCGCCAAGCTTCTGATTCTCTCTTGGCACTCCCCGAGAAGACTAGGTGGGCTAGCTGATCTCATTGTAACATTAGACATAACGCAGTTAGTCTCAGAGCAAAGTAAAGAAAGTGAACGGGAAGTTACTGTACTAGCTTACCCCTTAGTTCTCCCGACTAGGAAGTCCTCATTTGGATCCCCGGGGCCCGCTCACAGAGTCCAAGGGTGGACATCTGGAAGAATTTATTCTTCCAGCCCTTGTTGTTCCTCGAGCAATTCATTATGATTTTTCTCCCTTGACGAGCCCCGAGAGAAAAAAACCCGGTCTCCCTATGTACGGGAAATGGTCGATGTGTCCAGAGAAATTCCTGGACGGTAAACTCATACCCAAAAACTATAATACCCGTATTTGTGTTATTACTTTTGCATTATATTGTCATGCATGATAATGTGATGTTGCGTGTCCTATGACACATGTTTGGGTGAGTTTTGACTCACGAGTTGATTTAGGTGTCTGTATTAGAGAACCCTTTGAAACTGTGGTGATTGAGGATTTGTTCCTGCGACGTCTCTCCGAGTATGAGACGGTCACTATGGAATACTTTAAATGTTTATCTGAAAATAAATGTTTACCTGTGTATTTCAATATTTGTATTATTTTCTGGCTTAGAATATATTTCTGTTGTTAGATTTAGTATCCTGGTGAGGACGAATGAACACACTATTAATTTGGTAGGTTAATTAGCAACTTCGAAAAAGTCATGTAGAAATTCGCGTTATAGCGACCAAACGAAACTTAGTCGAAAACTTTTATAATTTTGAGGTTTCACTTGTAAAGCTATGAATAAGCTGTGTAGAAAGTTTCAGAGACTGATTAGGAGTTTTGAAAACTCGTGGGGAGGTAAACATAATTCCCGAGAGTTTTGCCTATATATAGATAGAGATGGTTGAGATATTTTCTAAGTTTTTAACCTAAATTCCAAAAAGGGGGCCATAGGGAGATTTTGGCGCTTAGAGCTTTGCGACGCCAAACGACGACCTTATGTAAGTCTGTTTTCTCCCATATATCATATTCGAGCTCCTCGAGGTAAGAGCTTCATTTTGATATATATTAGGGCTTGTTTGGCCAAGTTTTCGGAAAAGTTGTTTTTTATAATTTTTCATAAAAGTTGATAAATGGAATTTTGATCCATAGGAATTGTACTAGATGGACTTCTACATGTTTTTTGTACACAGGTTTTCTTTGGATCGAAGTTTAAGAGCGTAAATCGGAGGTGAGTGATCCAACTATGTTTTGGAATGGTTTCTTGACATGTATTCATGTTATGTTTGAATAACATGTATTAATACTTAGAGATATCTTGTGTAGTTCATATTGGGCATTTATATTGATAAGTAGGCCCAATAGCACGATGAAATGTTTTGATTACCGCGAGCATGGTGATGTGTATTTGAGCATGTTAAGTTGCTTATTTGGGTCAGAAGGAGCACGTGGTCACCGTGCCATTTTGTGGAGCCGATATAGGCATTAAGGTCGTACGATTGAAGAGAAGAATCGTGGGTCTTACCCTTTCGCATGGACTTATTGGCGAGGAGTCGTGGATTAGGAATATGGACAGGCACGTGAGTCTCCGGCGACTAGTATGAAATGTAGAGATGTGAATACAAGCATGTTTGTCATTAATATGCATATGTTGTTTTATTCACTAAGTATTAGCTTAAACAAATCGAATATCTGTGGTTATTCAAATAACCATTTCAGGTGTTAATGCTGGGGAGGAATCCGAGAAGTAAGCACGTGGGTTCAGAGTTCGATTAGAAGACAACCCGAATGTTGATCTTGTAGTTTTGGAACAATAGGAATGTTGTAATAAAGATTTTGAATGGTTTTATCTTATATTTAACTTAGTATGTTAGAGTGGACCTAAAGCATGGTAATAGTTAGTAACTCGTTGTAATTATACTTTGGTGATGTTTTAATACAGCTAGGATTACTTTGATGAGAAGTTGGAGTGTATGGCTAACACTTGGTTGTTTTTGAAAAGCTTTTGAAACTTGTTTTCTGCATATTGGGCTGCTGTCAGGGGAGCAGCCGACTGATCCAATGATCAGTCGACAGGACCCTTGTGCCTACTAGCTACTGCTTTTTAATATGGCAAAAGCAGTCGACTGGGCCCTGCCTCAGTCGACTGGACCTCTGTAGGTTTTGTGTTCATTTTGGTTCTGCTTGCTTTAGTCGACCGAAGGGGGAATTCAGTCGACTAAAAGTTGGAGTCCCAGTCGACTGGACCCCAGTCTCAGTCGACTGGATAGTCTGTTAAACCTTTTTAAAAACTCTCTACTTTCTTCAGTCGACTGAGGTCCAGACCCAGTCGACTGGACCACTAGTTTAGAAATTGTGTTTTGTTTTCCGCTGTGTGTGTTCTTCAAAACCTAATTTTGGGAACGTTAATGAATTGGGTTAGCCTCGGTGGCGTGCCACAGGCCCCGGTTTCGCTATTATGGGACCGGGCTGTGACAAGGACGACCAAGGTATAGGTCAGGAACTTCGAGTTTGAGGTACAAAGGAGGCAGGGTTATCAACCTAAAGGACAGAGAGTATACGATTTTGAAGACAAGGTGACCCTCGGTCAGAACTACCTGGGGACAGCCCGCTTGGTTCAACCTATCTAACATACCTCCTGACTTGAAGAAAGAGCAAAACCTGAAAAAGAAAAAGTCCCACTCCTGTTCCAACCTAAGAGGGTTCGCTCTCTCCAGCCTCGCTCAGACAAGAAGAGAAAAAGAAAGAGGAAGAGGATGATGAACTAAAACTGAAAAGGGAACACTTAAAAGGGTTATCGGAGAAGAAGAGCTCGAGAAGCTTTACCGGACACTTTCTCTGCTCTCAAACCGCTCGGTAGCTCTATCAATTGGCAGCAGGAAGCCCAGAAATGAACAAGTGTTCTTTATATAGGGAGCGTGGATGGTCCAGATCAAGTTAGATCTAACGGCCAGGAAATTTTCCCGCCTAAACCTGCTGCCAACTGTCATCTCGGGCACACAGAACGTCGCCTCAAAAGACGCGCCCAATTAAGCCAAACGTGACGGTCCAGTTACAACGTGACTATTCAGTTACCAGCCTCGCTGGATCCTGACCAGGCCAGTAACAAGGTGACACATGGAAGAAGTTGGTCCTGGGCCCACCTAGCCACCGCTCGGTCCTGACCCCGGAAGACCAGCTGATCAGTCGTGACCCGGGTAACAACCCGGGGCCATATCTTGAACGGTTTTCTGACAGAAGCAGTCTTAATTTTCAAACCTCATCCGTTGGAGCATCCCAGTTTTAAAAATGGGGGGCAGCTGATATGCACAAAAATATCAGATCAAGGTCATGACTTGCCACCTGAACAAGGGGAAGCCAAGTCATCTTAAATTTCGAATGACTACACAACTATCCCAGGCTGTTGCGCCTAACCGCCCGGTTTGGTCGTAAGTCTGATCGTTCTTTTCAGATGGACCCCACCTGGGCGCGCCCCCAATAGGTGTGATTGATTGGACAACAAGCCTCTCAGTAGTTTCTTATCCCAGTTAAAAGACTAAATGGAAGGAGCAGGCAGTTTCCTAAACCACTTAGGAAATATCCCTAAATTCATGTAAAATCAGCTATAAATAGATTAGGCTTCCTAATCTATAAACTTACCTTGTACGGGTGGTCTCTTACACCTATAAAAGAGACCACCCGCCCCCATTGAATGGGGTCGCATTCTATTGAGAAGGAATAGCATATCATACTCACTCATTCGTATAAACCCGGTCGGTTTTACTGGTAGTGCAGCCCAACTGTTGGCTCACCAGTCCCGCCGGTGATCTGCTAGTAAAGCGCACTGACGCACCGTGGACGTAGGTCACCTCGTTAATGGGACCGAACCACATACAAGCTCTTGTTTCCCATATCTCTCTTTTAATCTCTCTTACCAATTTTCGGCATCATCAGATGATACAATGCGTACTATTTTAAAGCAGGCTGTTGAAAAATGTGACATTTGACGGAGTTGTTCACGGCACTTAGTAAAGTTACAACGGCACTCACTAATCTCCAGCACGGCACTCAATGAGTGCCGAAGCGGCACCCAAGGAGTGCCGCAGACAACTTGCAGACTGCCATCTTTTTGTGCTCCTCATTTTTGTTTTGTTTTTTATTTCTTTTTCTTTTTTTCTTATTTTTTTTCCTTCTTTTTGCTTTCAAAACTGCTTCCATTTTTGCAGCATTTAGCGAGTTGTCTGCGGCGTTCAGTGAGTGACAGTGCAGCTCTTACTAAATGCCGGTACGGTAATCAGTGAGTGCCGCTGCGGCACCGCGTGACTGCCGCAGGCATCGCCGCGTGCTGTTTTCATTTGTAACACCCTGTATTTCTTATTTTTCGCAAATAAATAAATATTATATTTCATTTCAATGAATATTTGACCTTATTTCTTTTTATAAATATTTGGTTGGGGTAAAACTGTAATTTTCATAAATATAGAAAATGCTTTCTATGATTTTCAAAACGATATCTATATTTTTGTATAACCCGGAATTTAATTCCTACGTTAATATAATTTTATGTATTTTTATATCAACCGTAAATACCAGTTTTGATTTCAAACTGCGCCTTATACTGCGTTTGGGGTGTGGGAGCACGTGAGCCCACCACACAAGATGATCCCCATGTTTAGCTTGGAGCCTAAACATATATCAGTATATATGTTTGTGCCTCTCTCTCACAATCTCTCATCTCTAACTCACTGTCTCCCTCAAAATTTTCTGAACCTCTCTTGTTCTCTCTAAACACAACACACACAGTTTCTACACAGTTCAAGACGGAGGCCAGGATTAGAAATCTAATGACGGTATTAACAGCGAAAGTTCTCGGTCTCTAATTTTCTATCCCAATTCCTCTGTGAGTATTGTAAACTCACTCTCAATGTTTATATATGTATATTTCAATATATATAGAGGTGTATCTATGTATATACAAGAAATCACCATTGAAGCTTTAAAAATTGGAGTTTTAGAAAAGTTAACCAAAATCGATTCCGTGAATTGGGAATAAAAGATCTTAGTCCCAATAAGCTGTGGTTCGAATACTACAGCCTAACTCATCCGTATTGCGACGTATCGTTGATTTAAAGTTTTGTCATCTCTCGATTTTACGTGAAATTCGAGAGCTACGATTGAAATTAGTTAAAAACCAATCGTGTATTCGTGATCCTTGCAGAAAAACGAAGAAATCCATATATTACATGTCTTGGTTGAAGCAGAATTCAAAAATGGGTCAAAAACAGGCTTCAAATTCGTATCAGGGGAGAAACTGCTGAGACCAATCGATTGGTATGATTACCAATCGATTGGCATGTGTTCCAATCGATTGAAATGTATACCAATCGATTGGCATGTTTCAACACTGACGACTTTTACTAAAACTGTCATAACTTCCTCTAGAAAACTCGAAAACGCACACGTTTGAAGCGTTGGAAACTAGACTCAAAGACCTTTCTTTTGATGTGTAATTCACCTACAAAAATTATAACTCATTTTTAAGGGCATTGCTTCAAAGTGGACCTGCTTGCGTACTAGTAGCTGAAAAAGCGTATTAAAGTAGTTTTTGATGAGTTTACTTCTTGTTTCATATATGACTTGATAATTTAGATCGTGGGTTCTAACTCAGTGATTTTAAGTACATTGTACCTTGTTAATAAAGAAAAATAAAAGACTTGATTTTCTCGTACATTTGTTTGGGGTTACAATTTCATGGACATTGACATGCATGATAGGGTCGAGATGGAGTCGACATGCATAGTATGTGAGAAAAGTGTGAAAAGAATAAAATGGATTGTTTATTAGTATGGGTTGCCTCCATGGACACTCCCTAATACTCGAGTTTTGGATACTGATCGAGGTAATCTTTGGTATGCCGTGGTGGTATTATAGTGACACTCCCTAGTACCCGAGTTCCGGATACTGATCGAGGTAATCTCTGGTATGCCGTGGTGGTACTATAGTATGATGCCATGGATCGAGGCAGTGGATGTCGTGATGATGTGGTTTTAGTGTACCTTTTTAATATGACGGTGGCAAATTGGACACTCCCTGGCACCCGTGGTAGTGCTATAGTATGTGACGCCTCCACGGACACTCCTTGATACCCGAGTTCCGGACACTGATCGAGGTTGTCTCTGGTATACCATGGTGGTATTATAATGTGATGCCGTGGATCAAGGCTGACTAGACATTCCCTGGTACCCGTTATACTATAGTGTGGCAGCCCGAGTATTTTCAAGGTACTAGAAAGAGGGAGTTTGGATGATGTGATCTTGTATTTTGTCAAGAGAAAAGAGTCAGTAAGATGAGATATAACATTGTTCATGCACGGTCTCATATTTATTGCTTACTATATCCCCACGTAACTTATGTTGAAGTTGGAACCTTGAATTATTGCTTTTACAGTTTAAATTATACCATTATTGATATGCATATATACATTGCGAGTAGATGTTTATTTTACTCACCAGCTTTCATAAGCTGATGGCGTTGATGCATCCTGGACTCTTATGTCCAGATTTTCAGGGTCAGGAACAACCAGGGTATTTTTGACTATGCTAGTTAAAGGCAGGAGACTTTCTTGGAAGGCTATTTTATATTATATTTCTTATTACTTTGGAGATGTAATAGACTTTATGATAGATTTGAATAAGGGCGGTTGTGCCTAAGACTTTGACCGATGTAATAAGTTAGTAAGTTTTAATTTTGGAGTTTATATTTATTAGTATCCTTTGCTTTAGAAATGTTGTTAAGTCTTTTGTTGCAGGGACAATTGGTCATACTCACTTGCCACGACCTACGAGTCCATAAAGGAAATTAAATGCTTTCCTAAAATATGCTACGTCGGGGCGTAACATCATTTCTTCCTCATGTTCTCCCTTTTTTCCTTTCTTTTTCTAATTTTTTTTTATTTAAATTGAAATTAAAAAGCCTTTCTAAGAGCTTGAATTACCTTGGAAATCCAAAATTTGTTGGACACTATCACTATTGGTTTTGGAGGTAACAATCCCTAAATTCGATAGTTGGTTAAAATTGGGGTGTTTACAGATATACATCCATTTAGATAATTGGGTAGTTAATGGAATGTTTAGGGGTTTCATAATTGAACTTGGAAACTTTGGGGGTGCTAAACGAAAATTGGGAGCATGACATGAAAGGCTTGGGAGAAAAACACCTCGTGTCTTCTTCATTAAACTAAAAGAATTTATAGAAATTAAGAAGAAAAGAGAGAGAGACCAAGAGAGGAAGGAAGAACACGAGACGTCGACGTCATAATTTCACAGTTTTGTCGTCGTTCATCGTCCAATTCGCGAACCGAAGCTGTATTCGGACTCATGGAGGTGAGACAGTCATATTTATACCTTTTAGTTACGTTTTAATCGTCAGATTTTGGTAGCTCATTTGAATTGGTGATATGCGGTTTACCGAAAACTTGAAGGATTTACCCCAGAGTGAGAATTGAGCTTGGATTTGGAATAATTATGCATTTCTTAGCTAAATTCGGGTAGAAATCATATAAGGTAAGTTTTCTAACTAAAAGCTTGGATGTGGTTCATGGTTTATGCTTCAATTACTAATTAAAAGTTGATAAATCTAGATTTGGTAGTTGAATTCATGTTAAAGTTGAGAATTTCATGTTAATTATGTGGAAAATTATCATGCTATGTGATTATGTGCTTATGTCTTAAGTGGTCAATAAATGATTGGGAGTAATAGTTCATTATGGAGAGATAAGGGAGGAGAAGAGGAAGAATCTGTTATAAAGAACGAAAATCCAAGGAGTAGAAGTGACCGCGCAGCCAAGGGAATGGTCTTCCAGTTTGAGTGAACCATTAACCCATGAATTCTACGATTAGGTATGCTTATATGCTTAAATTGATGCGTTATACATGTGCACAACATATCAAGTATGTTAGATCATTCACTAAGCGAATGCTTAAGAAAAATTATTTTCCTTTTCTGTTATGGTAAATAACAACCACCGCAGGTTCGGAGTAATACTTGGAGAGAAGGTGACGTGCAGATGGAAATGGGTTGGATTCATCGGATTTGTTTAGTTACATGTAAAGACTTGTATTATGTTAAATCTCATTGCTTTAGAAATTCTGGAACTCATGTTGTAATATAAGTATTCGGTAGTTTTGGAGTTGAGCTCGGGAACTTATGTAAATTTCTGTGTTATTAGTTGGTTTATGTATAGGTTGTTGTGTTGGACCTGTTCGACAAGTTCGGATTGGTGCCGCAAACATTCTAAATGAGTTTGGGTTGTGATCAAGTTGGTTGCAAGGGTTATGGACTTCCTTTCAATAAGTTCTCTATATTTGAGCGAACTTAGCAACATTTGAGGTTCATTAGGTTGTTTTGGTTCAATTGTAGTTGTAGCAAGGTTAAATTCATGTTTAGTAAATGGTGGGAACACGTAGATATGTCTTGGACATGCTTAGGTATGTTTGGAATTGGTTTTGAAATGTTTTTCTAAAGTCCCATGAAGTTTGGTTTTTGATATGTTTTGGACATGAAAAACAGTTTTAGCAGCAGAAAATAGTTCTGCAGAACCCGAATCGATCCGAGTTAAAAGGAGGATTGATCTGGGCTTCTTGGGGGACATTCTGTTAGAAAATAGCAAATCGGATCGATCCAGGTACAAAGGGCAGATCGATCCGCCTACAGGAATTTATGTCGTCGACTTTAACAGAAATGGATATAACTCTTTCTAGAAAACTCAGATTCACGCGCCATTTTTGGCATTGGACCGGGACTCAAAGATCTATTTTCTGATATAAAATTTTACCATACTAATTAGGGTGTTTTGGGCGCTTATAGCGTTGTTACACATGTCATAATTTGTCGGGGGTGGGTTGGGGTGTGACAAATGACGTCTGCTGTTATATATTGAGTTGGTACATTCATGGAATTGAATGACGAGATGATCTTTAATGACGTTGTTTTATATTTACTGCATATCTATAGATACTCTGTGAGACCTAGAACCAAATAGGGTGATTTAAATTAATTAGTAAAGCGAATGTGATGAAAAAATAATATATATTTTTTATGGGTATTTATATTTGTAAAATGGGGATTTATATTGTTAATTATTGATATCTTGGGGTCCTAAGGCGATATGGGAAAGTTTGAGAACTTAAGTGCATGTTTTAAAGAATGTGGGGGTGTTAAACACAATTTTTAAAACATGAAAAATCAGTCTTTAGGGAGATATACGTATGTTTCATTCACTGTATGTTTAGTGTATGTTTAGAGAGGGTTTACAAAAAAAAAAGAAGAGAAAAGAGAGAAGAAGAACAAGAGTTTGAAGAAATATTGAAAGCTTTAATAATCAAAACATTCAATTGAGCAAGAATTTCAAGTTACAAAGGGAAGAACAAGTGGGTATGTGTCTCTCTCTCTCTCTAGGGTTCTTTGCTAATTGGGGGTTTTAAATGTTGGTTTTTGTAATCCAAAAATTGATGTTTGAATTCATGTTTAAAGGTTGCTAAGTTGATTCCTGGGTTATATATATGATGTAGTATGAATCCTACATGATAAATTTGAGTTTTGAGGAAGTTTGAAAAATGGGTTTTTTTGAGGTTTTGTAAAAAATCCGAAAATAGAAAGTTTGGGTGTATGAATTTGTTGGTTTTTAGAGTTGTTTGAGTGTTTATAAATGCTTTATATACCATTGGGATCCTTGGTTTCAAGTTGGGTAAAGATTGGTTGTGAATTGGAGGTTTCACCATTGTTGTGTTCTTGAAGTTTTCAAGAGCTTGAAGAAGAACTTTTGGGTATTTTGAAAATTTAAAAATTGGTTTGAAATTGGGTATTTTTTTGAGTTTGATAGATGGAATGATGATGTTGGGATAGGTTCTTGAATAGTAGAAGTGACTTGTAGGTTGGAAATTCATGATTATGGGTTGTTTTGGGTCTTGGTAATACAAGAATAAAATAGGGGCTGCTTTTAAAAAGAATTAAAATTGGCTTGTGAAATCAATATTTGAGTTTCATTTTGATTATAAATTATGCTTATTAGCCTATATATGCGATAGAACTTATTTATTTAAGATTTCAGGTTCAGAGGTAAGTGGGAGCGCCCCGAAAGAGCCGCCGGAGCGAGCGGACTAAATCATTGCACTAATTTACATAAAGACTTGAGGTGGGTTTTCTGGAAACCGAAATAATGTAGTATGAACATTGTTTGTTGAATTTATATTTTGGTTGAATTAAATTCATGAGCCAATTGTATGAAATTCATACATAGAGCATGACACGAATATTATATGTCATGCACGTGCATAGCGAAAAGCGATAAAATTTCAAGTAGCGAACCTTGGAAACGGCCAAAAGAACCGAGCGAAATGGGCCCAGGTGCGTGTGTCATTACATTTATGGGAATGCATTGCATTAGCGTACTTGTTAGTTGAATTTGCTTGAATGCGGATTATGCGTTGATTTGAATATTTATTATTGCATTATTTGGGTTTTCTTGCTGTGAGCCAAGGGTTGCTCACACCCATATAAGCCTTTTTGCAGGTACTGCAGTGTAGACACCACTGCCGTGAGTCTCGAGTTGTTGTGTACGTTTAGGACATATGTGCGTTATTTTGGTTTGACTTGTTGGAGTTGTAAACATTTGGGTTAAACTTATGTTGTAAATGCATTTCTATATGTGTATTTTGGTTGACGGTTTGGGTAATGTTTATGATGTAAATATTTGAGGTTGGGTTTGTATATATTTTGAGTTTTGTCATCATATTAGTACGGACTAATGTGTATGACGGATTTATGCGATTGTTTTGGAGTTTCTGGATTTGTAATACATGTTGCGTTCTTGAGAAATCCATGATTTTGTTTTGGATTAAGAAATAGGAATTTGTTTATGATGTTTATGGTAATGTTTGGTTTTGTATTAGAGGCCTAAAAGGGATATGTTTGAAATAGTTGAGACATCCCTTTTGGGTTGGAAGTTTGGTGATTTTAAAAATGGAGTTTTGTGGCTTAAGCCAAGAAAATAATAATAATAATAATAATAATATTAATATTAATAATAAATATTGATACGTTGCCTTTTACGGAAACAAGCACAGTTTTTTCTAGAAAACTCGAAACCTCACACCGCTTGAACCGTTGGAACCGTGTTTCAAATACTTTCTTTTTGATATAAAATTTTGGATTAAACTTTTTAAATGACCTTTTTGCCCTTGGGATTAAACTTTGCATAGACTTTATTTAGTAGTTTTTTTTTATTTGCGTTTAATCGCGAGCATTCCGGCCACAGCGTGTCGGGGCGCTACATACTCTCTTAGTATTCGCATTCATTCAGCTTCCGTAGTTGACGACGTTTTATGCCACTGGATATCCTACGTCCAGCTGGCCAGGGATATAAGTATGCAGGAGATGAGTACATTGCCAGGGGCTACAAGGGGGAGGCCTACTATGATGAAGGCTATGCTGGAGACAACTACTACGCGAGTTAAAGACCTGCAGCTTCACTGTAGTTTATGTATGTGTTTTAGAGACTCTGTAATAGTTAAGTTTATAATCGGCGTATGTTGCCGTGATACTTACTTACGTTTTTGAAGATACTTATGGTTTGTAATAGTTAGTATTAAACTCTGATTTGGTATGTTGAACTTAGATATTCCAACACGTCGTTGAATCATTACTCTGATAGTTAGATTTTGGTTATGGACAATGTGGTGACTTTCAACTATTATGACCTATGGGTCCAAAAATGAATTTATTTTCTCTATTTTTACTACTACATGGCTCATCACATTTAGACTTGGAAGTTGACATCTATGACACGAATTTGCCCCCTTTAAATATTGCATAAGGGCAGAGCTTTAAGTTAGGATAGGCCGTAAGTTTACATTTAAAATATTAACCTATTTGTAATTCAACCCATTTAGATGTATCTTTTTCTCAAAAAAAAAAAAATAGATGTATTGGATAAAGGATTTTTTTCCTTTTGTATATACGTACACAGTGCAAATGCTACACCTATGTTCACATTTTCTCATTTAATTACAAAACATATATATATATATATATATATGTACTTTCTTTCTAGTAGTAGGATAGAATTGGATTCAATTCTGAACGGACTAGACAAATCCTTCATACCTCCTAAAAGAAGAGCAAAGGTGGAACTAGGAACATGCATTTCGGGAGGGGGGATCGAGTTTATTGGTCTAGGTCTATTGGAAAATAGGGCTTACTTGGTGGTTCGAGGGTAACGCCCCTGAACAAAAATAAAAATAAAAATAAATAAATAAATAATAAAAAGGAAGAAGAAAAAATAAAAAGGATCTATATATCCATTGTTTTGAGTAGGATTTTCTATATTAGAAAAATTGCAGTTTTGTTTTGTAAAGTTTTCATGTCGTTTTGATGGTTGAGAGCTTTGGTACTTCTAATTCTCATTTTGTCTAGTGGATTTTGATCTTAGAAATTGGAATCCATGATTCAGTTGATAGTTTAGAATGTTTGAAGAGTCCGAATCCTCAGCAGTCATTGTGGCAGTACCCACGTTGTCACTTGTAGGATCACACATTTTTTTTCTTCGTATTTTGAAAAAAAAAAACAAAATATATATATCTATATATATATATATATATATATATTTGTGATTTTCCAAGTAGCAGTGTTGGTGCTGCCCACAATGGCTGTCGAGAATCCAAAATAATGGTTGAATTACAATAAGTGGTGCACTATGTATATTTACATAGACCCATTTGTAAATATTGAAAATTGAGAGGAGCCAATATGTATATTAATTTTATTTGCAGGGCCAGTATATTTAGTATCTATAAATGAAAAACAACAATGCTAGGGGCACTAACAAATTCTACTAACACTCACTCTCACACTCTATCTCTCTCCTAGCAGCACTGTGGGACCCCACAGTGCTGCTAGGAGAGAGATAGAGTGTGAGAGTGAGTGTTAGTAGAATTTGTTAGTGCCCTAAACATTACTCAATGTAAAAAGATTTATAGGCAAAATTAGAATATAAAATATTTTTGATGGGCCAAGGCCTCTGTGGATATCGCAGTTTTCTTTCTTTTACCCACTGCTTTTTATTTTAAAATACTTTCTCAAAATCAAATTCAAAACAAATGAGTCGCCACTTAATTTTTAAAAGGAAAATTAAGAAACCATTTAAAAGCAAACCGATCTTTTGGAAACCAGAGATTAACTAGGTCCGGGGATTATGGAGTGAGAGAGGAAGGAGCCCGTCGGACTAAAACACCCTCTCTCATCCTATCTTGCGATAGGCCTCTACTCGACATCCTTTTAATCGAATTATTAATTTAAATGTGCCCGCAACTAATACATACGTATAGATATACATTACAAAAGCATGTCTAAAGGGGTGTAAAATTGTAATTAATAAAATATCATTCAAAAATCACATAATTCAAGTAGCAAGCAATATGATATGCAAATAGGGAACTAGAGAACTTACCCGAGACCCGGCAGCGATATTAAACGTGCAATGCATACAAACAAAAGAAAATCCTAAAAAAGAGTCTCTAATCACATATACATATAAGGCAAGATCCTAATTCTAATGTGTCGCGCATGAGGTTGAAAAATCAATAAAATCAAGAAATTAAAATAAATTAAAGAGGGTCCTAGAGATCATACCTTAATAGCGCTACAAAACAAAATGTTAGTCCATGTGATATACAAGATGTGAAGTTAGAAATAACAATCCTAAATTTCTAGCTTAAACCTATCAAGCATGAAATCCAACTTTATTCAATTACTAGTTCTAATTATAAGCGTTAATGTACATGAATGAATATGAACAAGGATAAGACATGGATTTATTCATTAATTTGGATCACTTAGCCTCTGGATTTAAGCCTAATTAATTGTTATTAAGATATAGTTTAAGCCTAAGTCATAGGAGAATCATTTGGGCCATTATTTACAAAGTTGGCCAAATGTGTCATAAAATTTTGAAAATTGCAGAGAGCAAACCAGAACTCTAAAAAAAAGAAAAAGCATGCTTCCCATGGTTTGATGTCGGTGAATTTTGGACACAAGATGCCTCTATGAGTCTAGTTTCCAAATCAAAAAGAAAATCAAAGTTTCAACGGTTAGATCTCTGGGAAAAGGACAAACACCAGACATCACTCAGAGATGTACAACTCTCTGTCCAGAGATATTGTTTGATTTTTTAAAAATAGCAAAAAGATCAGAAATGCTTTGTTCTTTCTAGGGTGACTTCCTAACACATTAATCTACTTAGAAAATATTATTTTGAGTCACAAACAATTTATTAAAGCATTGGTTTACTTATTTCAAAAGAGTGTCACTGTGCTGAAACTCTGGACAGATTATTGTTACTTCACAAAACTCATGACCAAACCACTTTAAACATGAAACCACCTTAAAACAAAAATTACAGTGGTAGAACTTTGAGTTATAGACACTTTCCCATTGGTTTCACTTAATTCCAACGGTTAGATTTCGAACCAAAAATCTTTGATCAAAAACAGTTTGTGAACTCACTGTTTTCATTTGTCAAGTTCAACTTTTATTTGTTAACCCCAACTATTAAACCATGAAGTTGGGTTTAAACGAAACCACTTCTCCTACCATTTGATGGTCATTGGAGATCAAGACATGACTAAAACTCATGAGTTTTCAAGGAATATAAGGAGACTCCATGAAAACTCAAGCTTAGAAGACCCAAACCATGGTAGGGGTTTGGATTCATCTACTTGTTCTTACTAAAATGATGATCAACTTTAAATCTCATGTGAATCATAAACTTACATGAGACTAAAAGATCAAACTCATGAGATTCAAGTGAGATATGGAAGATCCCCAAGAGTCTCAAGAGAAGAACATAAACAAGAAAAAGAGAAGAAGAATCAAAGAACTAGCTCATGAACTTCAAGAGGATATAGAGAAGACCCCATGAAATTCCAAGTTAGAGAATCCAAGTCATGAATATGGACTTGAATCCATCTATTTGTTTACAAAGTGAAGTGATGATCAAACTTTGACTCCCATGTGAAGCATAAGCTTACATGAGATTCAAAAGATCAAACTCAAGAGCTTTCAAGAGAGATATTGAAGATCTCCAAGAATCTCAAGAGAAAAGTATAAACAAAAAAGAGGAAATGAAATCAAGGAAACTAAGAGAGCAAGTGCTCTAAATCCATAAAAGATAACTAACAAGAGTAGAGTATCACCTCCAACCATCCTCAAACTTCTATATTTTGAAGGTCTTCCAAGCTCTTCTTTAAACTCTCCTCCCAATGTTCTCCCTTCTACCCAAATGTTCTTCTTTCAAAAGTTCTCCTAAACTCCTCTCAAAATCCCCCAATATTTTTTTTCTCTTGGTTTTGTGTTGTATGTCTCACCCTCTTCTTGTTCTCTCTTGCTGTATCTTTTTTTTTTATCTCTCTCTCTTTGCATGTGTTCCTCCTCTTTTATAGGCAAAATTACCAAGTATTTTCAGTGAATTCGGAGTAAAAGACAGGTATAAATCTCTCATTTGGTGGTACAATAAGTACTTCCTGAAATTAGACAGACTGCTGCCCAGGGCGGCAGTCAAAATTCATCTGCGGCAGTCCGTGGGTGCCGCTGCGGCACTCTGTGATTGCCGCGCCGGCATTCCGTGACTGCCGCACGGCTCTCCGTGAGTGCCGCGGCAGATTGTTGATTGTCGGGTTTCCGTCAATCTTACTTTATCAGATTTTTGTTTTTATCCGCCTACACATACGTATTGTACCACAAAATACGAACTTTAAAAGCAAACGGCAGTCAGAAAATGTCAGCAGCACTCAGTGAGTGCCGGCCCGGCATTCACTGAATGCCGTTGGGCACTCAGTGAGTGCCGATCGGCATTCACTAAATGCCGCGGCAATCTGCCGTGTGCCGTTTTTGTTGAACTTCATCTTTTAGGTCTTTTCTTTTCTCCTTTTTCTTCCAAAAAAGATATTTTCGAAGATTTTCTCCAAAAATGGTGTTTTTTATACCTGAATTCTCCTAAACACCTGGTATTTTCTTCTTTCTGTGAAATTTTATCGCGTTTGGAGAATTTTCTGAAGAGCTTGGAATACTTCGATTCTTTCGGTCTTTATCATCATCGGACGTGGAGGTGACGCTCTCCTAAATTCGACGGTCGGTCAAAATTGGGGTGTCTACAGCCTCCCTATTTATCATGACTATTAGTCATAATACTAGGCATCACTTAGTTAAACGACGGTTCAACCATTCAATCCACATAATTCACAAGTATTTCCATGAAGTACTACAAGCAATGCTATATTTTTAAAAGAAATAAATGTGCCCACATCGTATAATCATAATCCTAATCATATTACCCATCACAGTCATCTCAGAGCTAGTTTTCAGGTATTCAATTGTATGTGAATGTATTAAATTTAGCAAAGTTTTATACAAAATTTTAATTTTTTTTAAATCAATAAAAAGGGTGCAGTGGCAGCACTAGAATGTACTTTGATTCGTGCTGTTATACCATCTAACAAGCAAGTACCTTATCGAGGAAGAGGAAGAGGTGAATGCTACCAAAATGTGCTTGTATTTGTGATTTTGATATAGTTTTCACATTTATATGGGCTGGATGGAAAATCGTGGCATATGACTCTAGAGTGTTAACAGACACTATGCATGATTCATTAAATAACTTTCCATTTCCTCTACCTGGCGAGGAAAATGCTTATTTGTTTCTTCTTCTTTTTTTAAGGATTTTAACTACTATGATATTTTGTTACATTATTAATTTGTTGATAACTAATGCAGGTATATATTACCTATGTGATGCTGCATACACCCACTTGCAGTTTTATGGCACCAAATCTTAATGTACAGTAATAGTTGTCGGATTTAAGAAAAAATGGTCGTCCAAGGACAAAGGAAGAAATGTTTAACCATGTACATGCTAGATTAAGAAATGTGATTGAATGAACATTTGGTGTTCTAAAAATCTCGTTTTTCAATCTTAACAAAGATGACATCACATTCCTTTTCTGTCCAAAGAAATATCAGCAATGCTTGTGTAGCGATTCATAACTATATTAGAAAGACTATAATTGGTGACTCATTATTTGAGCAGTACCAAGATGAAATGTTCCCCTAGAAGATCTTCAAAGAGATGGAAGTGCAAATGAAGCAAGAGATTTAGGTGGAAGGAGCCAGCTAGATCAATAATTTATGATCAATTTGCGTGGACCAATTACAAATGCGTATTTAAGCAGTCAAAGTTGAGCATAATTTGAATTTTATTGTCAGTAAAAACATATATATATATATATACAAAGATTCTCTAAAGAGGACCACCTCTCTTTATTAAAGAGAGGACCTCTGTTTTGGCCGTTGGATTGTGTTTAAAAACTGTGAAATGACAAAACTGCCATTAATGAAAACACGATCCGACGGCCAAAACAGAGGTCCTCTCTTTAATAAAGAAAGGGCGCCCTCTTTATAGCCTGACTGCATATATATATATTTGTTTTTTGCATGCTACATAAATAAAATGGTGAGCAACATGGATAAAATTGTAATCTTTTAAGATTTCAGTGTTTTCATATTAGTATTATCAAATAGTCTAATTACATTCAGCACTTAAAACATTAGTTGCAATACTGCAAATTCAGCAGCTTAAAGTTTTAAGCACTTAAAATTCAAACTTAATTTTCAGTACTAAATTTTTAGTTTTATCAAACATAGTCTTTCTTAAATTCCACCGATAAAAATGAGGGTAGTGAGATAATTCACTTTAAAGCTTTTGCAATGTAACTTAATCTTTGGAAAAATTAGTGGAAAACCCTTCAAATAATCTTTAAAAGTTTAAAGGACAAATTGGTTTTACCATTTTGTGAAAAGGATAAAAGTGGCGAAGTGCCAAATTTGCTCCAAAAAGAATCTCAGCCATGACACACATGCCTCACTCCTTGCCCAGGCCACTCACACGGTATGAGTGTTGTACTGTGTCACATAGGGGTGTGTTTCGGTCGGAACGGATGAGAATACCCTCTTTTGGAAAAAAAAAAATTCCAAAAATTTCGGAAATTTAATAGGTGTTCCAATTTCCATTCCGATTTTTTCAGAATTTCATTTTCCTTTCCGATTTTGGAATTTCGGAATTTTCCAGATTCGGAATTCTTTGGAAATTTTCGGAATTTTTTCGGAATTGGAATCGGGAATTTTCATAATTTTTTAAATTTTCAGAATAAAAATACGATTGAATGGGTTAGTCATGCTGTTATAGAGAGTCTCCTACTCTCTCATTTCTCTTGTTATTCGATGTGGGACAAATAAGTCCACATTCTTCCAAATTTTCGAAAAATATTCGGATTTTTTCGAAAATATTTTCTAAAAATTTTCGGAAAACACATTTTTCAGAATATTTTCGGAAATTTCGAAATTCTCAAAACAATTCCGATTCCGTTCCGGTTTTTTTTTGGGAATTTTCGGAATTCGAAATTTAATTTTTGGTGCCAAAAATCGGAAATTTTCGATTCGGAATCAAAATTTCTATTCCAAATGACACCCCTAGTGCATACGATTCATACCCCATTTCTAAAATATTTTTTAAACTATAAACCATCATAACTTTTGATGTACAATTTTGATTTTTTCAAATTTTATACTGTTGGAATTGTGTCGATGAGAGTTACAAAACTAATCGCATTTTTGATATATTTTGAGAAAAAAAAAAAAAAAAAATTCAAATTTTTATAAGCAGTAAATCGAATAAAATTAATGAATAGCTTAGATAAGGAAATGGTATGTAATAGTCCAGGCCCAAACTTAGCTGTGAATAGTCGTAATAACAAATCTTAATTCCAAATTGAGCCTGGAGGTATAGCCCAGACCCAACTAACTCTTCAGTAGGCCCAACACGAAGGGATCGTTCATAGGATAGAAGGGAAAATGGGCCACTGTAACGACATTGTTTTTAGACGTTTCGGGTCCTAACGCGAGTATATAATAATCCTCTGTACTTAGTAGCTCTACGGAGTGAGAGGGTGGTTTGTATTTGTTTTTTTTTTTTTTAGGGTTTTCGCTTAGCCGGTAGCGAACCCTAGTCTCAGTCTCAGACTTCAGCTAAGAAGAGAAGACAGAGCCACATCTTCCAGAAATGGTAACCAGAAGACTCTTCTCTACATCGATCGGTGTCTGATTTTCATATGCTTTGCATTGTTTTCATCAATTTCTACTTGTGGTTCCAAAATATATATATATATATATATATATTTTAAGGGTTATATAGCACAAACCTTCAATTTTAGCTGGATTTTTGTGGTGTGAGTTCCCATTTCATCGATGTTAGTCTGATTCTAAAGTCTTTGATTTGCAGGCTCCGAAGAAAGGTGGAAAGCTTCCAGCTGCAGCCGCTAAGAAGAAAACGGTATCATCAGATTTGTATAGATTTTATTTTATATATATCTATATACACACATGTACAGAGTAATAGTTTCCATAATGTATGCATGCATATGACGCAAAAATGAGATGTAAATTTGTACTGTATTGAAGTATTCATATTTTTAAAACTGACTATTTGCAGGAGAAGGTGGTGAACCCATTATTCGAGAAACGTCCAAAGCAGTTTGGGATTGGAGGGGCGTTGCCTCCTAAGAAAGATCTTCACCGTTTCGTGAAGTGGCCTCAGGTTGTTCGCATTCAGAGGAAGAGAAGGATCCTGAAGCAGCGTTTGAAGGTCCCACCTGCCTTGAACCAGTTCACCAAGACCCTTGACAAGAACCTCGGTTAGAACTTAAACTGCATTCACTTAGCTTCATTTTTTTTTTATATATAGATTAATATATACAAGCCACCCATTTTTGAGCATACTTGATGCATTTAAGTTTATGTTATTAAGGTTTTAAGGATCAGCATGCCATTGTCTAGGCTACTATCTGGACAACTGGTGACTGTTGTTTGGATGTGCCTCTTAGTTATTGAGTTTTGGCAGTTAAAAGGTTTTCATTGAATATGTAAATGACACATTGTCTCTATCAAGCTAATAACCCAACCCCTTCCCCGGGAAAGAAAATGGTACATTGACGAAAGGACAGAGTGAGAGTAGTTTTTGTTAGTCCCATGAAGAGAAGGTTAATCACTTGGTGTGTTAATTATACCTTTTGGGATAATTCATTTAGGTGATATCTGATGGATATATTGATCTTTTCATGTTCATTTAGTGTAGCTACTAATTTCGTTTGGTGGTTTGCAGTTTTTTCTTTTATATTCTTTTTTTCCCCTTCGAAATATTACTTCAACAATATGTGGTGACTATATGTTTTTCTCAAGCTTCTGTGATTCACACATTACAAGGAGTTCTTGTTATCAGGAGATTAGAGAGCACCTTGTCTCTTATCTGTTATATACTTCTATTTTCGTTATTTCTTTTATTGCACCCTGCCGCTGACCTTGCCAATGAACATTGTTAGGTTCTTGTTTACTTGACAGATTGAAAGTGAAATTCAGTAGTATCATGAAAAACCATGCCTATTCATATTAAGCATTTTGCTTGAAGGTTTATCGTAAAAGCAATAATCTGGTTTGGGGGCATTGAGGAAGCTGTCATTTTAATTTTAATTAAATCCTTAGTTTTAGCGCTGTTAACGACCAGTCAGGGTTGAAATCATATGAAGGTTCAAAAAGAGTGTAAGAGACCCATACTCTCTCTTGTGTCGTCTATTCGTTAATGCCGATGTGTAAATCAAGTGAAACACTTTCCAAAGTACATACTAAAAATGACTACAAACCAGGGAACGAAATGATGTGTAGTTCACCTTTCAGCGCAGGTTCTATAGCAACATCAATTTTGGAGCTAAAAAGTCAAGCTTACACCAATGGCAGAGTGCATATAACCATAGTATATCTATATTTTATTTATTTGTCCAAAGTTTTTGCTTTGACCAGAATGGATTTTGCATAATTAGGTATGCTACTAAGCTAAGCTAGGTAGCACCGATGCGGGTATTTGGGTATGGGGATGTGGGTGCGAGTGATTCGCCAATTTTCCAAAACGTGCTGGTGCGGGTGCGGCGGGAGTACTTGGGTAAAATATTAAAAATGTATTTTTATATGATAGTATATACAAATTATTTTATGACTACTAGTGCATTAGTGTATACCCTAGATAATTACTATTATTGTTTTATATTATTTCCCTTTTCAAAACCCCTAAGTTTTCAAAATTTTATGATGAACTTGTGTTTTTTTTTTTCAAAAGAATGCTACAAGAAAGCCCTAACCACACTCTAAAAGAACTCAAAGAATCCACGGCGCGCACAGTACGGGTGCACACTAAGTGCGGATGCAGCGGCCTTTTCGAAGAGTCCGTGCATCATAGCTGCTAAGCATCCGTAGGCATATAATTATTGTAAAGACATAGTGGATCGACATTAAATTGAAAACCTACCACTCCTAAGCCCAGTCATGAATGGACTCTTCCTAGCTGGAGTTGTATCAGACTCTGACACTAGGTAGCATCGGTGCGGGATTCGGGTACGGGGATGCGGGTGCGAGGGATTCGTCAATTTTCCAAAAAACAAAGGTGGGTGCGGCAGGAGTACTTGGATAAAAGATTAAAAATATATTTTCATATAGTAGTATATACAAATTATTTATGACTGTTAGTGCATTAGTGTATACCCTAGATGATTGCTATTATTATTTTCTATTATTTACCTTTTAAACCCCTAAAGTTTTCAAAATTGTATGAAGAACTTGTGTTCTTTTTCAAAAGAACGCTATAAAAAAGCTCCAGCCACACTTCAAAAGAACTCAAAGAATGCACGGAGCACCCAGTATAGGTGCGCACTAAGTGCTGGTGCGGCGGCCTTTTCGAAGAGTCCGTGTTTCATAGCTTTGACACATTATGTCCAAGGCTATTTACTGCGCAAGGCGCACTGTAGTGCAACGGCCTCTTGGAGCCTAGGCTCGCGCTCGCGCCCTAGTGAAGTGAGGTGCACTTTTGAACTAATGTCACGTAAATACACCTAATTTACTACAATTTGTTCCATTTTTCTTAATTAATTACAAACAAAATTAGCTAAGCTAAGAAATTTAATAATTTATTATAATATATTTCAATTTCAATATAGCTTAAAGCTAAGGCTGCTAAGCTAAGCTATGTCTAACTTATAAAATCTATATTTATGTGTTATTGTGTGGGAAAAAATTAAGAAATTACAGCACAAGAGTACAATACAAAATGAGAGAAAAAAAAAACTGTTTTGAAATACTTATATGGCGAGAAGAAGAAGAAAAGGAGAGAAGAAGAAGAAAGAGAGAGAAAAAAATTAAAATAAAATAAGCACGAACAGTCGAAGACGTATGCGAGCGACTGGGAAAGAAGAAGAAGAAGAAGAAGAGGAGGAGAAAGAAAAAGAAACCGACTGATTTTTAGGGCTGCGACTGGGATGGAGGAAGAGGAAGAAGAAAGGAGGAGGAGAAAAACATACCTTCTAGGGCTGCGACTGGGAATGTTGAGGAGGAAGTAGAAAGGAGGAGGAGGAGGAAGAAAGAAGAAGAAGAAAGAGAGAAAAAAAAATACCTTCTAGGGCACTATTGCTCTCCTTTCTTCTTCTTCTTCTTCTTTTTTTTGGTTAAACTGTTGGGTTATAATTGTTTTTTTTACCCAAAAAAATGGTTTATAAGTGTGTTTGTGCCTCACTTGAACTGGGCGATAGCCTCTCGTGCCTCGAGGAAAACCTAAAAGGTGCGCCTCATCGCCTACTTGAAGGAGCTGCATCTAGCCTTAGGCGAGGTTCTAGCCTGCGCCTCGCGCCTATGCGCGCCTTCCACAACAAAGATTATATCTGACACTACATTCGTCAGACACTGCAAAATAAAATTTGTACTTAAACACAAAATGGACAAGTAGTATACTCAGCTGAAGACTTGTACAAGGAAAGAAAAAAATGTGCAGCTAGTTATGTGAATGCCGTTATAGAATTTGGATGAATTTGACTAAGATATGTGCACTTGTATTCATGTCATACTTTGCGACGGTTGCCCCTGTTGATGTATCCTTGTCGTGTCTGTGTCTTTGCTCCACAAGACATAGCAGCCACTAAAAGGTTTAGACCCGATGAACTGTTGATGTATCCTGTTGATGTCCTACTTTCCGACGGTTGTGTTGATGTATCCTTGTCGTGTCATATCTGTGTCTTAATCTTACCTGAATCTCTTGACCTACCCCTTTACAGATATTTGGTTTGGCTTCTAGACCTAGTCCCCTTGTGATGGATTTGACCAGGTTTATAATTTCCAAAAGTACCTTTAATATTGTAAATTTTCTGACCCAAGTAAATTTGATATGACCTGGATTATTGTTGTATAAATTATAATTCTGTTCACATTTTTGATTTGACAATTGTTGTTAAATGCAGCAACTTGACACTTAGGGTGTGTTTGATAACCCAATTAAGTGGTGAAAATGAAAACTTTCAGCACTTATTTGTTTTCAGTGCGTTTGATAACGTATCACTTAATTGAAAATGCAGCCAAAAAATCACTGAAAACTTTAAGTGAAAAATTTCTACTGAAAATATTCATTGAATGTAGTATATTTCAGTAGTTAAAAATATGTTTTCAATACTACAAATTCAATCGTTTAAAATTTTTAGTACTTAAAATTCAGCACTTAATTTTCAGTTTTATCAAACGCACCCTAGAGTGTGTTTGATAACCCAATTAAGTGGTGAAAATGAAAATTTTCAGCACTTAATTTTTTTTCAGTGCGTTTGATAATGTACCACATAATTGAAAAGCAGCCAAAAATCCATTGAAACCGTTAAGTGTAAATTTTCTACTGAAAATAATCATTGAATGCAGTCTATTTTAGTTCTTGAAAAACTGTTTTCATTATTGCAAATGCAAGTCACTTAAAGTTTTTAGGCTTAAATTCAGCACTTAATTTTCAATACTTAATTTTTAGTTTTATCAAACGCACCCTTACTTTATATTTATTTTTAAAATGCAGCAACAAATCTGTTCAAGATGCTTCTCAAGTACAGGCCTGAGGATAAAGCAGCCAAAAAGGAGCGCCTCTTGAAAAAAGCCCAGGCTGAGGCTGAAGGAAAGCCTGTTGAGGCCAAGAAGCCTATTGTTGTGAAGTATGGTCTCAACCATGTGACCTACCTTATTGAGCAGGTCTTGCTTTACATTTGCTTCACTTGTGTTCTTTAAGAACTATTTCTCCATACCTGTGGGATTTTTGGTTGAATGGTACTAATGCCAAATCATGTTTTCGTTGCAGAACAAGGCTCAATTGGTTGTTATTGCTCATGATGTTGACCCAATTGAGTTGGTTGTCTGGCTTCCTGCATTGTGCAGAAAGATGGAAATCCCGTACTGCATTGTGAAAGGAAAATCCCGATTGGGGACGGTCAGTACCCTGATCCCTGTATTCTAAATATTCATTTCCAGAGAAGCAAAATTACATGTGGGATACTTATTTCTTTTTCCTCTGATAGATTGTCCACAAGAAAACTGCTGCAGTTTTGTGCCTGACCACAGTAAAAAATGAAGATAAATTGGAGTTCAGCAGAATTTTAGAGGCTATCAAGGTAAATAAATATTCTCTCATAAATCTAGTGACCCAGGTCCAGTTTTTTTTGTTGGTGGGTGGAGGGGTGGTGTTTGTGGAGGGGAAACAATAGGGTCCATAATGCATGTGTTATTGTAGTGGGGACAGTTCTAATTTCATTTTGGGTTGTATTTTTGCTCTTTCAGGCCAACTTCAATGACAAGTATGATGAATACAGGAAGAAGTGGGGTGGTGGGATCATGGGTTCCAAATCCCAAGCCAAAACCAAAGCCAAAGAGAGGGTTCTTGCCAAGGAAGCTGCTCAGAGGATGAACTAGAAGACCCCTTCTCCATATATTTCCCATTTGTTAGGATTATAAGGCGGTTTCGGGACTTCCTCTTCCTGGATTTTTGGTTGTATTGTTGTTTTTCAGTTCAACTGTGGAATTTTCTCCTTGTTTTGTTTAGATTTAGAGCAGGTCATGTTTGAAGTAACTGGTGATGGAGAACCTATGAATTTAAAGTTACTGCAGCTTTTGTGACTAATGAGCTGATTCAGTGTTAAAAACAGATTGTTTCCTATGTCGTCAAATCCTTCTTTCCTTCTTCGGAAAATACAGTAGCTTAGCTTTTGAGTTGAGCAGTACAAAATACAAATGCCTCAAAATGTCATATTCTCCATGTCAAACCGTTATGCTGTTTAAATAGTATATTTTGATATTTCTGTTTCAATGGTACATTTGCTATGTATAGCGCAATGGCTGTACTTGTAATTTAGGTAGTGTGTTTTGTATACTTTTTTTTGAGTAATATTTGAGATACAACTTTCATACAACCTCCCTAAAAGATGTGTCTATCTCTCTCCTGTGATGTCACTGGACCCCACAGTGACACAGGAAAGAGATAGACACATCTTTTAGGGAGGTTGTATGAAAGTTGTATGAAGGTTGTGCCCAAAGTATTACCCCTTTATTTTATTGGAATGAATGCAAAGTTAAATTATAGTATGAATCTATACCCAAAAAAAAAAAAAAAAGCTGCTTCAATGTTCCTTTATAATGCTTTTCAAATAATAGTTAATGCTATTCTTGTTCTCAAAATTGAGAGAAGAAAGAATGTAATTGCTATTTTTTGAGAGGAATAGGAGTGCATTCATTGGAGGTGCTTTTAGCATTTATACTGAAATTTGATTATAGCATGAAAAATAGAAGAAGTATTGGAGATTTTCTTATAGTACGTCTTATATCATCCTTGAATAGGGAAAGGCTTCTTTATATGCATTCTTAATTTGATCTATAATGTTTGTGAGAAACTTGTGTCAAAAAAATTTAGTAACAATATACTGTAAGGATCTGTTCTTAGGTAAACTTACTAAACTAGGCGGCCAACCTGTATGATATATTTCCCTGACTTCGGTACTTGGTAGGGCTGCAAGTCGGGCGGGTCAAACCGCGGGAAGCCCGAGCCCAGTTCGAAAATTCCCGGGCTTGGGCCCATGATACTTTCATAGTGGGCGGGCCTGAGCAGCAATTTGGAAGCTCGAATTGAATTCGGCGGGCCTTGGACAAAAAATTGCTAACCCGTGGAGCCCGAGCCCGAGCCCGAATTCTATTTATTTATTATTTTTGACATTATATTCTAGTGTTTTCTCGTGATAATAATACACTATTAGATATTATTCTAGTACTAAATTAATATTGGAATGTTTTTTCTCAAATCTAAACAATGAAAAATAGATTTGATACTCTACACATTGTTGTTTACATACTAAAAATCAATTTGCACCAGAAAAAAATTGTAATTCGGGCTCAATTCGGGCTCGGGTTGTAGAACTAATTCACAAACTGGACTCGGGTTGACAAGTTCGGGTTTATGTCGGGCTCGGGCTTGGGCAGACTGCTTGAACTCGAACTCGGGCCTGGGCAGAGCCAAAACCCTTTGGGTCTCGCCCGAGTTGCACCCTTAGTACTTGGTCGGTAATATTGCCAGCCAGAGTGGGGTATGTACTTACAAGAAATGAGAATTGAGAAAAGGATTAAGTGCATTTTATCCCTTGTGGTCAAGTCTATTTCACTTTACCTCTGTGGCTCCAAAGTGGATAACCTCTTGTGGTTTTAGACTAAAGTGAAACGGCCTGTTTGGTTGTCCTTGAATGCAATAATTGCATTCTATTGTTTGTATAGAACTTTACAAAACGAGACGGTGAGCTTGAATGGTTCAATTTAGAAAAAAAGATGCTCGTCTTAGAAATGATGCTTGCAATCATGAATTTTAGCGTTTTAGAAAAAGATAGAAATGACCACATAAGAAAAAATATGGTGAAGTTTCCTATTTTTATAAATAGTCATTCATGGTGGTGAATTTTACTTCAAGATTCAACATGAAATCTGAATGAAACTATTCAAATTCAAGTGACAATCAAATGAGTCTTAAGATTTTTCTCAAAATAACCTAACACGGGGATTAAGTGTTAAAATTACCCTTACATGGGAAAGTTTTAGTCCAAAACAATCCCACATAGGCAGTTAATCCCAAAATTGGCCCCCCTTGTAAATAATGTATACACACATGCATACGGGTCAGGTATAGGACGTACCTAGCGAAATTAACCCGACGGATCGATTTGATGGCGTTGTTATGAACGCGGCAAGAACCTCACGAACTGCTGCGATTGGACTACCTCTGTGTACGTTCTTAGGCTTCGAACTGGTCGTGAGAATGCCTATTAGAGACACCCCCTTTGTATCTACGTGCTAAGTCACAAGCTTCTTGTGTGATTGAAGCTCGAGAGAGAAAATGGAAAACCGAAGGAGAGAGGGAAAGAGAGCCGCAGGTTTACAAAGAGAGAGATTGAGTTGTGTCATGCTTTCTCTTATGTATATATCATATATATATATACATATCCCCTATGGCTTAGGGATTAACTTGGTTTCCAATACTAATCCTTACAGGATTACTTGGAGATTAAGTCAAGCCCATTAGACCCCGGGTCCATGATTATATGTGGGTGACCCAATAGCCCACAAATAATTCTAACATCTCCCACTCACCCACATAGGGCTTACGTAAAACAAATCCCTTTGGTTCCAAATTTCATCGCCTCTTTATACGAGAAATAGAACGTGCGACCTCACGAAGAGAAACATGCAGCGACAGGAGCTGAGATGCTAAGTCAATCACATAACTAGCAAAACGCATCACTCAGAGGCTTCTCATGTATTTACCCAAACAGATTCAATCACACCAGATCTAGCACTCTTAATCCCTTAGAAAAGTATTTCTACACCCCATCTATGTAATGTACCCATGACACTCAGTATGTGTACGAATGTCGCTGGCCAGCTAATGAGTCACAAGACATAGTGTGTTATTGAAGAGTCTTCCTTGCCTACTTATGCCAATCCAACTCAGTCGACCGCTTTCCTAGACGTGCCCCATGGGACGGTATTTGTCTCTTCGTCCCAGGATGGTACACTAAAGTAGCGTCATCAAGTATCCTCTTCATGACATAGTTTCAGGTCATAAGGTAACTGGTGTAGAATCTCCGTTACAGGGAGACTACGTGGCTTACACAGCAATGAAATAGGGATTAATCCATTGCTCCACAAACGATCGCAAAAGAGCATGTATGCTATGGTGTTCTTCCATATAAATGGGCATGTCACTTCGTGGTAAAAGTAACGCGATACGAATTTTAGTCTAGACATTACATAAACATCTAACCTAACATTTCCAGCACAATCGCTCCAACCAGCGTCTATCTGAAAACTCATATTCGGCTATAAATAGGCTGGGTGCTCTCTATGTTCGACCAAGTACCAAACTTTATGTCTCATCTTAACTCTAAGCTAAGGCGATATATGAAGATAATAAGATTTATATCTAGCTCGCTGTTTGTACACTGCGTAGATATAAGTGTTCTAGCTCGTCTTCTTAGCGCTATGGACATACATGTCTTAGCTAGCTACCAAAACGCCATGAACAATAATGTCTCATCTTGCTCTCTATCTAAGCGCTGTGGACATATATGTCCAGATCCGCTATCTAAGCACCAAGGTGAATCACCTGTGTGAGTAGGTCGATTCAAGCCCGGTGAAATTGAAGAAATGTGCATCCAATCCATTTAAACAACAAATATGTATGGAAACCAACTATATTATTAACTGATAATAATAGTGATAATAATGTCAAAATTCAAACTAAAAAATGTCTAAGCACATCATATCCTACAAAGTCCCATGCTACTAATGTGGGACAAGAACACATCTCTGGCAATAGGCTTGGTCAAAGGATCAGCCACCATGTTGCCAGTGGAGATGTGCTTCAAGACAACCTCCCCTTGTGCAACCATATCTCAAATGTAGTGGCGACGGATGTGACGGATGTCTATGTCCTTGGACTTCCCATGGTACTTGGGGTCTTTTGCATAGGCTAGGTCGATGTGCTGTCACAGTGAATAAGCACGACATCATCTCCATGAGGTAAAGAGCATAGACGCCGCAAAAAAATCCTCAACCATACTGTTAGCCTTGAATTTCTTTAAGGCATTATTTATATTTGTTTTGATAATGACAAATCTATTGATAATAGCATGTTGGTAAATTTTCTTTTCTAAACTATTATCAAGTCATTTTCATTATGCTAATCTCTCTTTTCATGAACTTAAATGTTCTAACTTTGTTTGAGATTATGAGATAAGATATGGTGAAGTCCAAGAGTGATGGAGCTCAACAAGAATTAAGCTTGAAGACTTGAAGATTTTTTTATCCTGGTTGAAGACTAGGATTTGTTTGTAAGCACTTTGATCAATCACTCATAGGGGCTCAAGTAACTTTAATTAGACTTTAGGATCCTTGCTCTCTTACTTTAAAAATACTTTTAAGGACCTAAGCATACTTAGACCACTCAATTAAATTCATTTCACAAAAGCTTTCAAGTGGCTAAGTCAAAACATAGACCTTTGCGTAGATAGGTCAAATTTAAAACCAAACCTGATCTAATTGGTAAGGAACTATATGTTGAGTTTTATATGGTTGGAAATGTATTTGAATCTAGTTTCCGAATCTTTAAACAGATTGCAAAAAATGAGTTTTGTAGAGGGAGTTATCGCCGTTTTAGTGAAGAGGTGTCAGTAGTCTGCCAAAAAGTAGCAGAAAACTAGAAGGGTCCAGTCGACCGGAGGTAATGTCCAGTCGACCGGAGGTACTATTCCAGTCGATTGGATTGTAAAAAAGTCGTCTATTTTCAGTTTTTGAAAGGTAGACACTGCTACAAATTTTCCAATCGACTGGGGCATTTTTTCTGTCGACTGGATCGCGCTGAAACACCTAACGACTAGTTTTCTAAAGTTTCTAAAAATTGGTTAAAGACCCCCAATGATCATATATGTTGAATATATATATATATATAGGGGTGATTTTAAGGGTTGGGTAATGAAGGAAAATCATTCAAACATCTTGTTTAATCATCATTCACAATTGAGCCCTAGTTTGAGTGAAAAAATCAATTTGTTCTAAATTTCAATTGTAATTCTTGAGAGAGCAAATTGTAGTAAGCTTTCATTTGTATTATCTACTCACTAAGGAGTTATTGTGTGAGCTATTATTGTATTATCCATTCTAGAGAGAGAGTTATCATTTGTACCCAAATCATTATTTGCAAAGAGTGAGGGTTAGTGACCTTTGTATGCAAAGAAGAGGTGTTCTTCTTTAGGAGAGTTGAAGACTCTTGTAACGATTTGATCTATACCCGTGAAGTAGGTCGGATTAAAGGAACCCTCAAGAGGTACTCTTGAGGGGTGGACGTAGGCCGCGGTATGCGGATTGCCGAACCATTTGAAAACTCAGTTTGCAAGTTTCTCTTCCCTTCTCTCTCTATATTATTGTTTGTGATTGTGTTTAATTTGCGATTAAGTTTTAAAAGGTTTATTTTCTGCTAAAACCTTATTCACCCCTCCCTTTAAGGTTTCCATATTTGGGCCAACACATACAACCTCCTGAACGGCTGCTGAGAAAGCCACATACTCTGCCTCCATTATGGATAAAGCGATGCATGTCTGCTTCTTGCTGCACCAAGAAATCGCTCCACCCCTAGTGTGAATGCATAACCAGACGCGGACTTACGCTTGTCTCTATCACTAGCCCAATTAGCATCACTATATCCTCTCAGCCTCAAATCTCCACCTTGATAAAAAAAGGCATGGTCCATAGTCCCGCGGAGGTATCGCAAGATCCTCCTCACTACTTTCCAGTGATATGGACTAGGGTTACTCTTGTAATGACTAACTAGACCGATTGCATAGCAGATGTCTGAACATGTACACAACATAGCGTACATCAGACTCCCTATTACAGATGTATATGGTACATTGGACATTGCTCCCTTTTCTTCTTTATTCTTAGGACAATGATCCAAGGTTAAGGCGAATCCCTTCTCTACCGGGGTGTCTATGGGTTTTGCGTTATTCATGCGAAAACATTCTAGAACCTTTCTTATGTAAGTCTCTTGAGACAAACAAAGGAGTCTCTTAGAACTATCTTTCACAATCTTAACACCCAAAACATAGTTGGCCTCAACCATGTCCTTTATCTCAAATTGAGAGGACAACCACTCTCTAGTGGCGACAATGGAAATTATCTCATTCCCATCTAGAAGGATGTCATCAAAATACAAAGAAAGAATTAGAACACTCTTCTTGGATTATTTTATGTATACACAGTGGTCCTCCTCTATCATCTCTAACCAAAAGAGGTGATTGAGTCATGGAACCTTAAGTACCACTGCCTCGACGATTGCTTGAGACCGTAAATGGATCGTTTGAGATGGCACACCTTGTGCTCATTCCATTTGGTTATGAAACCAACGGGTTGATCCATATAGATCTCTTCGTCTAGTTCTCCATTGAGAAACATAGTTTTAACGTCTATCTAGAAAAGTTCTAAGTCTAACTGTGCGATGATCGCAAGTATAAGGTGTATAGAAGCAAATCTCACCACCGGGGAGCTAGAATGTGTCTTCATGGTCAATACCCTCCCTTTGAGTATAACCTTTTGCCACTAGGCGCGCTTTATCCTTGTCAATAACCATCCGTTTTGCGTTTGACTTTGAAAATCCACTTGTTTCTAATGGTTTTACGGCCAAGCGGAATATCAACCAAGTCCCAAACCTTCTTCTTGTCCATAGAGCTCATCTCCTCTTGCATAGCAACTATCCACTCAGACTTGGCAGAAGAAGAAAGCACTTCTTTATAGGAAGTAGGCTCATCATCATCCACTGCACATATGAGAACTTCTCCCTCAATTTTAAACTGTCGACTTGGAACTCTTCCTCGTCTGCTACGGTATACCATATGAGAATCTTGAGTACCTAGTGGTGCACTCCCACTATCTGGTACACTTCCACTAACGTCTAGCAGTGTACTCTCACTTGGCTGAAGACTAGTACCATTTTCAGCGAACTACTGGATGTGGAATTTTAATCTCCCCACCCTCGCTTAAAGATGGTATGGCGTCTACAACATCCTCCATCTCATAGAGGTCAAGATCTCTTTTGGCATCACCAATACTGGGAAAGTCATTCTCAATAAAATCAACATCGCGGGACTCTATTTCTATCATTCCTCCATTGTGATGTTCACCATACATAGCCTTTTGAGCTATTAGAATATCTTATAAAGATATACTTCTAGCTCTCGGGCCAAGTTTCCCATACTTATGGGATTGATTGTGAACATATTCTGATGAGCCCCAATGACGTAAATGCTCCAAATTAGGCTTTTCTCCTTTCTAGAGCTCATAGGGGGTGGAAGGAATTGACTTTGAAGGCACTCTATTGAGTATGTAGGTTGCAGTCAAAAGTGCATCCCCCCAGAATGATATTGGGAGGTTGGCATTCACCATCATAGATCTAGACATATCTAGAAGTGTTCTATTCCTTCTCTCTACAACACCATTTTGTTGAGGAGTTCCTGGAATAGTGAGTTGTCTGCGTATTCCTTTTTCCTCACACAGTTCCTTGAACTGATCAGATAAGTACTCGCGACCTCTGTCAGTTCGAAAAGATTTTAAAGTCTTTTCTTTTTGATTCTCTACCTCTGCTACAACGCGTTTGAAATAATCCAACGCCTTATAGTGGTGAGAAATCAGTTAGACATACCCATATCGTGTGTAGTCATCGATGAAAGTAAGGAAGTAGCAAGCGCCATGACTGCCTTCACATTCATTGGTCCACATATGTCAGAGTGAACTAATTCTAGCGCTTGAGTAGCTCTAATAGCCTTACCAAAAGGCTTACGGCATGCTTTGCCAGTGAGGCAAGACTCATACGTACGTAGGTCAACCTTAGCGCTTGGACCCAGAAGTCCTTCTCTTGCTAATCTGGTCATCCTATCTCTTCCTATGTGTCCAAGTCTAGCATGCCATGTCACATAGTCAACATTCTTATTTGAATTAGCAACCATAGAAATAGAAGAAATAAAATTAAACAAATCAACTCTAAAGAAATTATTTAATAAATAACCATGTCCAAAAATACTACCATCAAATAGAATATACATCCTGCTACTACCAAAATGAAAAACATATCCTAAGTCTAAAAGTGCTAAAGCTGAAAGTAAATTATATTGAATTCCAGGGACGTAGAGCACATCATGTAGAAGTAAGGTATGTCCGATGAGCAATTGGAGCTGGTACGAATCGACTCCCAATGCTTCTTCACAAGCCCCATTCCCCATGTACACACTATTGGTACCAACTGGAACTCTTCGATAATCTACAAAACCGCTTCTGTCTCTTGTCACATGTCGGGTTACCCCCGTATCTGCAATCCAATCATGGGACGATTGAGTAATTAAGACATGTGAACGTACCAAAGTATAAAGAGAATTCAGTTGAAAAGTTACCTTCTTCGGCTCAGTGCAGTCATGAGCGAAGTGTCCCTTTTCACCACAGTTGAAGCATTTTAGCTTGGAAGGGTCTTTCTTGCCAGCACGTTTCCCTTTGCGCTTCTTAATTTTATCAGCCTTTGGAGCCAACTTATTGGCCCCACCCTGTCTTGGCACCTTTTTACCTTTGACTTTCCCTTTAGGCCCATTAGCCTTTCGGTCACCTCCACCAATGGAAGTCCTAGCCATAAGTGCAGTGATGCGGTTCACCTCTTGGCGCTCTGCCTCCAACTCCACATGTCGAGAAATATCTATAAATTCTTGATATTCTCATTGTGGGTTAAAATTTGCTTCATGTGGACCCAGGATTCAGGCAATGAACGAATCACAGCTTGAATATGTTCTTCATCTGTGAAAACGTTTCCAACGGTATCACGAATCATACTGGACATCATCCTAAGATGTTCAATCATCGAGTGCTTAGGATCCTTCCGGTACACCTCAAACTTCAACACTAGGCTCCTAAGCCTAGTTGTTGATATCCCTCCAAAAGCAAATTTCAATTGGTCCTACAATTCTTTGGTAACTTGGTTGTGTTGATACTCTACCATGATATCGTCATTCATGCTACTCAACAATATGATGCATGCACGACTATCCCTTTTATGCCAAGCATTATAGATTTCGAGATCTCGGCGATATTGGACCATAGGCCCATCTTCTGGCATAACAGGTTGAACCATTGAAGTCTCAGTGTGCTGCAACAACTCCTGATCTTTCAGTAGGAAGCCCACTTTGATCTTCCATAGGTCATAGTTAAATCCATTCAATTTGTTGTCTTTTGTAAGTTCAGCAACTAATTGATTTGTGGCCATTACTACATTCAAAAACATGCACGAGGTTTTGACATCATTATATTGCACATTTCAAAAAAATTGTTTTAAAATCCAATTATAAAAACATTTCCTCTTATTAGAATTTCAAGATCAAAAATTTGCTATGCTCGTAGTCATCACTTTACTTTTGTAATTCAAGATAATATTTCACAATTGATTTTTCTAAACAAATATGTATAGATCGTTCATTACTAATTTAACATCATCCACAGTGATTAAAATAAATAAATGCACCATACACACATTAATGCGCATGGACCCCACGTGGGCCTGAATTGACAACCTAGAGCTCATGCTAAGGTAATTCAAGTGTCTGAAATATGAACAAAGAAAACCATCTGTTTACAAACAGGCTTTTCCAATACAAGAAGGAACGAACACTCATTTATAGCCCAAAAAAAAAAAAAAAAAATAGGGACATGCTTTATTCATAAGCATGTACAAGAACAACCTTAAATATACAACAATGACAACATAAGCTTTACAAATTGTCAATTAAATGTCTATTCATTTATTCCAGATTAATTAGTGAATTAATCACACACAATAAGCACTCATGCTATCCAATTAAATGAATGGACTAATCCTTCGCTCCATTTAAAGAAGAGGATTAGAGGTCTCGGGGTCAACCAATCACAAACAAAAGCAATATTAACATGACCAGCAATGCAATGAGCCTCTAAACACAATTGCAATAATAAAATAAACATTCCGGTTAGCTCCCATAAGCTAAGGAAAAATTATGGATTTTTCTTTCTATTATTAAAGCAATTTCAAGGTTTTAAATTTATTTAAAACCAATTAAATCAATGGCTTATAAATTATCAAAATAATTTAAAACCTTATGGAAATTTTAAAATAACTGAAAAGCTAATTTTTTATTATGAACAAAGAATTTCCAGAATTAATTGGTACAAATAAAAAATTAAAATAATTTTACCAATTAAATTGTTTTTGTTAAACAAATTAACAAAATAATGCGAATTCCCAAAAATACGCCATTTTAAGGAATCAGAGTCTCCCTTTAAGTTTTATATGGCCCCCAAACAGTGTACAAAACACTTAATATTAATTACAAAAATTAATAATAATATATAGATATTTTAAGCAATTAAAATAATGCCTAAATCATGATTTTAATGCTCTAAAATATCATAAATATGTGAGACAATTATAACAAATTTCCTCATGTCCCCTTACAGTGTATTAAACACCATATATTAATTCCAAAAATTAATATTCCGTTTTGGATATTTTAAACAATTAAAAACACGTACAAAACGCATCTTTAATGCTCTAAAAAATCTAAAACAATGAAATAATTCACTTGTAAATTATTTCTGGTCCCTCACAGTGTCCTCAATACAGGAAAGATAAAAAATATTTTTTCCTTAATTTTAGGGCAATTAAAACAGATTTAAATGATTAAAACTTATTTATTTAAATTGCAGAAATTGTTTTAATTATTTATTAAATAAATAAAATTGTTAGAAAAATATTAAAAAATACATTGAGGTTCGGGGCCCAGAGGGAGACCCCCACGCGCTACCGCCGCGAGTAGGGGTGGCAGGCACTGTTCATATTCTTCATCTTGGAACAAAAAAAAAACGCAGAAAGAGGAAGGGGGGGGGGGGGGGGGGCACTTCGCGGACTCGCACCCCGCTTCGTTACTTATCCAAAGTTGACGAATTTTATATCTTTGGAAAGCCCTCGCGACATAGATTAAGATTATGCTATAAAATAGCATCATTGGTCGTATGGATTGTTCCAAAAAATGGCTCAAAGTTTCAGAAAAAACTTGATTTTTAAGTTCCAAAAATTAGGTTTTGCTATTTCTTGCACCATGGAGATAACCAACATATGATACTTCATGGGAGGACTCTTATGATGTATTAAAACAAATCCTATTAAAATTTTTACGTAGACCCACTTTAAAATCAAGTTTTGATATTTTTCTACAGACCTTCAAAACTCATCAATGACAGATTTGTTTTGGGTGCTTTACACGGGTGAATCAACGACCTAAGGCTCTGATACCAATGTAAATAATGTATACACACATGTATATGGGTCGGGTATATGACGTACCTAGCAAAATTAACCTGACAGATCGACTTGACGGCATAGTTACGAACCCGGCAAGAACCTCACGAACTGCTGCGATTGGACTACCTCTATGTACGCTCTTTGGCTTTGAACTAGTCATGAGAATGCCTACTAGAGACACGCCCTTTGTATCCACATGGTAAGTCCCAAGCTTCTTGTGTGATTGAACTAGAGAGAGAAAACGAAAAACCGAAGGAGAGAGGGAGAGAGAGCCGCAGGTTTACAGAGAGAGAGATTGAGTTGTGTTATGGTTTCTCTTATGTATATATCATATATATATATATATATACATATCCCCTATGGCTTAGAGTTTAACTTGGTTTCCAATACTAATCCTTATAGGATTACTTGGAGGTTAAGTCAAGCCCATTGGACCCCGGGTCCATGATTATATGTAGGTGACCCAATAGCCCACAAACAATTCTAACACCCCCAAAAGAATTAAGTGTTAAAAATTAGAACCACATAGGCAGTTAAAAATTGTGTTTTCTGTAAAGCTGGTATGGGACTCACATGACCATCTTTTGTTTTTTAAATGTCCATTCTCTTGGTTTGTTTGGCAGAACTTGATGGCTAGATATGAAGTTTTTGGGCTCCCCATACCATGGAATGACCTCATTGTGAAGGTGACCTCCATATGGAAAGAGGGGAAGAAAAAAAAACCGCTACATAGAATTCCCAAAATTTGCCTACTTGTGGCGGTTTATGGGTTGTGGAAGGAGAGAATTAAACAACGGAACTTTTAGGAGTAAAGAGAAAGATAAGAATACAATTGTTCGAGAAATGATACATTAGATCCATATGTACCTCCAGATGGTGCAAAAGCATGACCCTCTGTTGGAACATTTTGTTTTTTTAATGTAGTTTTGTTGTGCGAAAGCGCTTCCAAACCACAAGAAAATGTGTTAGCCCATTTTGATGATTAACAAACTATAAATTGAGTACGTATGATTTCATTTAGTGTGTTGTCCAAATGGAGCCTTATGATGATGATGGATATTCTATGGAAGGCTCATGAAGATAATTTCTTACTCATATTGTTCTTATAGGACTTTTTGTAAAGTTAGATTAATTCTCCAAGATAAAGGCTTAAAAACTTAACAAAATCCTTAAAACTGAAAAACTATTTTTCATAAGAAAAATAGTCGACTGGACAAATCTCTAGTCGACTGGACGCTCAATTTTTCAGTCGACTTAATGTTGAAAAACAGTCGACTGTTTCACGTTTCAGAAGATAGTTTCTGCTGTAAAAACCAGTTGACTGGCCCAGGGATTCAATCGACTGTGTTACTAGCGCATTTCATTAAGTTTGAAATGCAGCCGACTGGATCGCGAACCCAGTCGACTGGATTACTATGCAGAAATAGTAACGACTCTTTTTCTAGGATTTTGACCTTGCATTTAATGCTCCCAACTACCTTAAATGTTCTGATTTTTAAAAGAGAGTATCTATACTCAATTAAATTTGGTTGATGGGTACTTAATACATCATATTGAATACTCATTTTTGCAATCAAAGATTTAAGCCCTAGTTGTGTGAGATTCAATCTTCTAGCTCTAGACTTCAATTGTAACTTCTTGAGAGCATTCATTGTATCTATCTACTCTACAAGAGAGTGTATGTCAGTTGTTCCATAACATTTATTCAATCCTCAAAGTCATAAAGAGGGTTGGAGTAACACTTGCTCCAAGTGAAGGTGTTCTTCATTGGAGGTGTAAAAGGAGTTCAAGAAGAACTTGTAAGGAGCGGTTTGATCTTCACCCAAAGAAGATTGTTTAGTGGAATCCTCAAGAGGTGTTCTTGAGGGGTGGACGTAGGCCGCGAATTGTAGATTGCCGAATCACTTGAAAAACTTGGTTTGCAAGTGTTTCTTTCTTTTCTCCCTTTACTTATTGTAAATTTGATATTGTGCTTGCTTAGTTTTTAATTTGTCTTTAATTGTTAGAAATCTTATTCACCCCCCCCCCCCCCCCCCCCCCCCCCCCCCCCCCCCTCTCTAAGAATTACTTTTGGGCCAACAAAATGTAATAATCCAAATGAGAAAAGAGAAGGCAAAATAAACACACATAAAGACACAAGATTTTCACGAGTGATTCAGCCAACTATGCCTACGTTCACTCCTCAGAGCCAAGGAACAATTCCACTATCAAACGAACGAATAATTACAATGTCAACGTTAGGAATCACTCCCTCACCAAAACCAAAATAAATGATCTCTAAAAATAAAAATAAAAATCCTCACAAAAGGCTAAATCAAAAGGCTATACAAATAGAGATCCTAACGAACCATTGGGTTCTACAAATTTGAGCTATCTTATCTCTCTTTCTCTCTCAAATGCAATAACTCCCAACACCAACCCTAGATCTTTCTTTTGCAAAAGATCTAAGAACAACGAACTATAGGTCTCTCTTTTTCAAAATCTCTAAAGTTCTCCAATGAACAATACATACTGTTTTTCAAAAGATGTAAAGTTACTTCCAATTGACCCAAAGAGTCCTTATAATATACACATATTCCCTATTCCAATATGCTTATGATTTGCTGCCAAAATCAAATTAGGAATCCAAAATCAATTAGGAAAGCTAATTTTGCTTCAAACCTGCCAAATCTTCTAAAATGCGCATGTCCGCTTGCGCAGGACACCTAGAGGGCGACATTACAGAATCTCATAACAATAACCTCAAACACAGCTCACACTCTAGCTCGCTCAGGCAGGGCTCGCCCGAGCTGACCGCTCGAACGACAAAGTCAATTTTCAAATTCCTTCTTCTTTTTCCAAATTGAGGCACAATTTCCAACAAGTTTGGCTTTATGCCTTTGTTGTTTTTCAACTTGGAGTCGCATAGATGGTTCCGATCCATTGTGGCTTTTTTTTTTTTTTTTTTTTTTTTGGTTTTGACTCTTGGTTAGATGGGGCACTTTCTACCCCTAGCCTGGTTAGAAAGTGCTCCATCCTAGGCCGTGTGTGCTTTCTTGTAAATCCTTTCTTTATGTTTTTTTTATACATTTACCAATTCTAAAAAAAAAGATGCAAAAACTTTACTGAGAAGTTTTAGAAAAGCTTCTGTGGCTCATGTTGATAGAAAGTGCAATAAGGTGGCACATATTTTAGCCCGTCTTACGATGATAGATCCATTGGGATTAATAATTATGTTGGAATATTCAACCTACTATTCCCGTGATTTATGGATCGCGTTGGTTTAGGAATAGATTGATTTGTTCTTATTTGTTATTTCCTTTTTTTTTTCTTTTTTTCTTTTTTTCCTTTTACTTGTTTCTTCTCATAGTTGTATATATGCTCTGTATATTTATATTGAATAATAAGAAAAAAAAATATAGTTTCTTTTTGGTATCAGAGCCAAAAGAGACAAACCCTAACACCTCTTCCAACCGCACCACCAAACCACCAGCCCACCTGCGCCGTAACACCACTACCACTAGCAGCAGCTTGCGTTGACACCACCAGTCACCTCCACCACCTTTGCCGACCCCTAGTTCCCTCTTCACTCTCGACGAACCCCTCTAAGCTCTCAGCTCCTCTATTTGGTTAGCCTAGGCTAACCCTTGCGCAGCTCTAGGCTACGTCTTGCCCTATTCGTGGGTCTTGTGATGGTTTAGAGCCCTTTTTGTGCTCTCTTTCTCTTCTCTTGGGCTAATTGGGGTGTTCTGGCAGCCTCTGATTGCTAATGTTTCTCCTTTACCCAGCAGCCTTTTACATCCTCTAGGTCTCTTCTGCGCCTCATTGATCGTTTATTGGGTTCCTTGATTATGCTATAATGACCAATACTGAAAAGGATAAGGATAAGGGTACTGATCAGTCTCCCAAGTCTCACATGTGTGTTTGGATCTCTCTATGTCCCTGTCTCTACATTCCCCTATGAAAAGGGTTACCACTATTCTCATGGATGGGCAAAATTTTGATGCATGGTCTCATTCCATTCACCTTTTTCTTGGTGCCAAGGGCAAGTCCAATTGGCTTCTTGGCACTACACCTAAGCCTACTCCTACCGATTCCATCTTTGATAAGTGGAATATGGACAACTATACTATCCTGGGTTAGTTGTTCAATTCAATGGAGCCTCGTATTTATCATATGTTCATGTATCACACTTTTGTTCATAGCTTGTGGAATGCTTTTACCCATATGTATGCGCATAAGCGCAATGAGTCCCAGATTTATCAACTTCATCATGAAGTTTCTCAGTCATCTCAGGATTCTCTCTGGCTGAGTGTCTCTGATTATTTTGGTTATCTTCAGTCCCGGTGAAAGGAGTTGGCTCAATACGAGCCACTTGGTGATATTCCTGCTGAAGCCGCTATTGTTATTGTCCAGTGCCTCGACCATCTGCATACTTACCAGCTCTTGATGGTTTTGAAATCTGAGTTCGAATCTCTTCGTTCTCAGATTTTGAACACGTCTCCTATGCCCTTCCTCTGCGAGGTCTTTGCTATTATTGATGGTGATGAGCGTCGTCGACATTAATTTTGACTTCGATTGTTCCAGTTTTAGATTCTCCTACTATTCTTGATCAGATGGCCCTTGCAGCTCACACCGGCCCTCGTCTTAGCCGTCGGAAGTCTCCAGTCTATAAGCATTGTAATGTTATTGGTCATACCAAAGATCGCTGTTTCCAACTTCATCCCGAGTTGAAGAAATAGTATGCAGCCTGGAGTCGTAACTCGGGTCTAACCCGATTCGCTGCTATTTGCTGAGACCGGCCTTGAACCCATTATTCCTGATCTTGGCTAGCTTCATCAGAATCAGAGTATGCTTCAATCTCAGCTTAGACAGATTCAGAGTCAGCTTAGCTCCATTCTTCAGCAGCATCAGTCAGGCTCTTCTTCCACAAGTGCCATTGCTACAGGTACTTCCACTGCTTTACATGTTAAGATAGGAACTCCAAGGTTGGTTTTGGACTCAAGAGCCAATGATCACATGACTGGTGAGTTATCCCTTTTTTCATCTCCTCTTACACATGTTAACCAAAGTGTGAGTATTGCTAATGGTTCCACCACTCGTGTCCAGAGTAAGGGTGATGTTTGTTTGTCCCCCCAACTTACTCTATCTTCTGTTCTTCATGTCCCTCAGTTGTCATTTAATCTTTTTTTAGTTAGTCGCCTTACAAAGAGTTACAATTGTGCTGTCATTTTATTACCTGACCGTTGTCTCTTGCAGGACCTGACTTCGAGAAGATTTTTGGTACGGGCCATAAGCATGACGGACTCTACTTCTTTGGGGAACCTATACCACCACCTGTGTCCTCTAGTTTATAGGCATCTATTTTACCTAGTTCTAGTTCTAGTTCCTTTTCAAATAAAACTATAGAGTTGTGGCATGCCCGGTTAGGACATGCTAATTTTCAATACCTTTGTTTACTTTTTCTAGAATTAATAAATGCTTGTAAGACTCATAATTTCAATGTGTGGTGTGTGAACTTTCTAAGTATCTTGCGGTCCTTGTGCTTTTGATATTATACATTCGAATGTATGGGGACGCTTTCCTATTACCGCTTTATATGGGTATCAGTATTATGTTACATTTATTGATGATTATTCACGGTGCATACAGGCCGTTTATCTACTTAAAAAGAAATCTGAAGTTTTTCAATTATTTATTTAATTTTTACAAATGGTTAAAACTCAATATCAAACTATTGTTCGCACTCTCCGATCTGATAATGGCCGTGAATATGTTTCTGATGACTTACGTTCTGAACTTAGTAAAAAATGTATCCTCTAACAACTCACTTGTACTTATACCCCAGAGCAGAATGGTGTGGTAGAATGAAAAAACTATCACATTATGTCTATTGTCCGTTGTCTTCTTCATGATATGGAGGTACCTAAATATATGTGGCATATATTTAGGTTCTAACAACTACATATCTTATTAACCGTACCCCAAGTCGTGTCTTAGATGGGAAAGCACTTCTACATGTTCTTCAGCCTAATTGTACACTCTTTCATGTGTTACCTCGTGTATTTGGCTGCACTTGTTTTGTTCAGAACCATAGCCCCCTTTGTACTAAGCTTGATGATAAAGCTGTACGTTGTGTTTTTCTTGGTTACTATTCCCTCTCTAAAGGATATAGGTGCTATGATCCCGTTGGTCGTCGTTCTATAATTCTATGGATGTTACTTTTCTAGAAGATGTTTCTTACTTTGCAGGTCCAAATACATCCCCTGCTTCTGCTCCTTAGGAGACTCTCATAGTACTCAACGAGTTACCTCGTCCGGTTCGCTGTCTTTGATTCCTCTTCTTCTAAGGGACCCTACCACCTATAATTACATCTTTGCCAGAATTTCGTTACTCCCGGTGTCTGCAGACTCATGTTCATGCTCCACCACCAAATCCTTCTCCGGATCCAGGTCCTACTTCTCCTGTACCGGTAAGACGTTCTACTCGGATTTCTCGCTCGGTAAATCGGTATGGTCATGCTTTCTCTACTCATCATCCTATTTCATAGTATATCTCTTATTCAGCCCTTTCACAACCCTATCAAGCTTTTCTTGGTTAGGTTGATTCAGTTTCCATTCCCCGGTCTGTATCTGATGCTCTCCAAAATCCGCATTGGATCCAAGCCATGCAAGCAGAGATAGAAGCTCTCCAGCATAACCATACTTGGGATCTTGTTTCTCTTTTTCCCAGAGAAAAGATAGTTGGTTGCAAATGGATTTTTACAGTTAACAACCTTCTAGATGGTTCTATTGACCATTATTAGGCTCACCTGGTTGCTAAGGGCTTTACTCAGATTCTACGCAAAGACTTCAATGCAACCTGTGCTCCTGTGGCTAAGCTTAATACTGTTCGCCTTATTGTTTCTTTGGTTGCTTCTCAGTCTTGGCCTCTTCATCAGCTTGACGTCAAAAATGTGTTTCTGAATGGGGATCTGTAGGAAGTCATTTATATGGATCCACCTCCAAGTTTTTGGGCTGAGGGAGAGTATTCTAGAAAAGTCTGTCGGCTACGCAAATCACTTTATGGATTAAAACAATCCCCTCGGGCATGGTTTAGTCGCTTTAGTGATGTTATTCTTTCTATTGGATTCACTAGGTGTCATTCAGATCACACCTGCTTTGTTTGATGATAACCGAATGATCGATGTATTATTCTATCTATTTATGTTGATGATATCATCATTACTGGTAATGACACTGCAGGGATTAAAAGTGTAAAAGAGAAATATGGAACGACATTAGATGTCAAAGACTTGGGTCCTCTCTGGAATTTCCCTGGTATTAAGATTGCCCGATCTTGTCATGGGGTCTCAATGAACCAAAAGAAATATATCTTGGATCTTCTTAGCGATATAGGCATGATAGGTTGTCATCCTGCTTCCATACCTATGGATCCAAATATCAAAATATCATCTAAGTCAGGAGAATTGTTATCTGATCTAGCTTCGTATCAGCGTCTTGTTGGTCGTCTAATTTATCTGACCAATACTAGACCTGACCTTGCTTTTGTTGTAAGCGTAGTTAGCCAATTTATGCATGTTCCGCGTACTTCTCATATGGATGTTGTCCATCGTATTCTTCGTTACCTGAAAACTTGCCCAGGACTAGGTCTCTTCTTTACTGCAGGAACACAATCTGGGGTCACATGTTATACAGATGCTAACTATGCTAGGTTCAAGAGTGATAGGTGTTCAGCTTCAGATTTTTGCACGTTTTATGGTAAACATCTTATCTCTTGGAAAAGCAAGACATAAGCAGTCGTTTCAAGATCATCAGCTGAAGCTGAATATCGTGCTATGGCACAAGGTACCTGTAAGCTTCTGTGGCTTCGATCTATTTTACAAGAATTGGGGGTTTCTAATGTCTGAGCCCTCTACAATGTATTGCGACAATACGTCCGCTATAATGCTTGCGTCTGACTCCATTCTGCACAAGCGCACCAAGCATGTTGAGGTTGATATCAATTTTATCCGAGAGAGTTCGTTCTGGTATTATTTCTCTGTATTTTGTTCCCTCTTCAGATCAGACTGCGAATATATTTACGAAGTCCGTTGGGGGCTCTCACTATTGAAGTTGTCTATTGTCAAACTAGAACTTGTGAATACCTTTGCTCCAACTTGAGGGGGAGTGTTGGAATATTCGAATTATTATTCCCGTTATTTATGGATCGCGTTGGTTTAGGAATAGATTGATTTGTTCTTATCTGTTATTTTCTTCTTCTTCTTCTTCTTTTATTTTTTATTTTTTTATTTCCTTTTATTTGTTTCTTCTCATAGTATATTTACATTGAATAATAAGAAAAAAAATATAGTTTCTTCTAATGGCTTAATAATACTGGTTTCCTCTTCTTTTTTTTTTTTAAAAGCAACAGAAATCAATAAAGAATCAAATATGATTGGCACATAATTATACACAATATTCACACTACCATCGATCTTGTAACTTCAATGATCTGTACAATATTTGTGGGTTTTTGCGCAACCCAAGTACTATCACACTGTACACGTTCTCTTACAGGATATAAAGGCATGTACAAAGACTAGACTCATAATAATTTATACAGTATAGGGTTTGTTTCTGCTACTTAGTATCTGGACATTATTCTTACGAGAAATGATAGATGTACAACAAAAACCCACAACTAATTGCACAACCTGCTTAAAAATATTGGACTTTGTGCTGAAAAAGCTGTACACCCCTTTTTTTTGTCTTTTTGTGTGTACAGTTTTTTCAGCACGAAGTCCAACAATTTTAAACAGGTTGTGCAATTGGTTGTGGGTTTTTGTTGTGCATCTATCATTGCTCTTATTCTTACCCTCCCTGCATTGGAGGGAAAGGAAGAAACTATTTACAACGCTCTAATAATCTTTCCATATGCACAGAACAACTTAGCTGATGTATCAACAACTTGAAACTGTATATATGCAGGTGGGTATTAAGAGTAGGATCTAATCAACTTGAAATTCTCGAAAGTTCGCGTCTTAAAGAAGTTCCCAAAGAGGAAGCTCATTGCTGTCTCTCGAGGGGGATTTTGTGAAGTGCCTGAGCTCCGTTTAACATGCAGTATGGTTTGTCCGATCTGTCTACGAATAGAATCAATAGTTTTGGGGTCGACGGGGTTCCCTGTCACATCTGTCACATAAAATGTATCTTTGGCTCTCCCACCTTGTGTTGAAATCTTTGCTCTTTTGATACACAAACCGTTCTCTCTGAATACTCTGGTAATGTCTGATAGGAGTCCACACCGGTCTTCCGTGCACAGTTCTAGCTCGAGTCCCTTTAAAAAACATAAATATATCCACATATGTGTATTAGATTGGGGTAAAAAATAAGCTAACTAGCATAAAATTTTCTTGTCTAAGCAGTTACTATACCTCAGAGGCTCGTCTCTCAATGGCTGCTTCAAGACACTGCATAACTCGTTCCCGTTCGGCCTCTGAACTTATAGGCAGCCCATCAACATGTCGGATATAGTATTCCTACATCCAAATGAAAATGTTGGCAAATTCTATTAAGAAGGAGTAGCATTAAGCAAACACACCCTAATGTGAAAAGTAAAGCAATGTAATTCATGCCCAATTCAAGTGGAGATCCAAAATAGTATACTGACTTTGTCAAAAAGTTTCACGTCAGTTAAGTCACATAATTAACTGAACTTCGGCCAATCTCACTTCCATATTCATGTTTGTTTATGGATCTATAAGTTTAGCTCTTTGAGGAGATTACCTGATACGCTTCGGACCTCCCCGTGTGGACCACGCCATGAAAAACCACGTACTGCATGTCGGTTAGAGTGCACACAGTATCAAACAACAACTTAGGCCGGTCTTTTGACATCATAGTGATTATGGTGTAATCCTTTTCGATACAATCCATCACAGTTACACGTGGCCTTGAGCTCTTATCCTCACCTCTCCCCTTTTCCCCTCTTCCAACCCTTTCGTAGTCCCGATCATCAAACATAATCTGATGCAATCTTCTCTCTCTATGCATGACCCCAGGGGGTGAAAGTGTCATTTTGGCAGTTTTCAAGTCATTGTTTCCTCTAAGAACATTACAGAGAAGTTCCTTTATTGTTGAGAGTTGTTTGGGGTCTTCAATAGCAGACCCCGTGCAGTCATCAGTGACATGAACCACAGCTGCTGCTCTAGCATTGTGGGTCCAGATCTCTGCATTAACAACCTTACAGTGAAGGTCTGCAAGAACAGCACAAACTTCGGACAGTAAACCAGGCCTGTCGGTACCGGTTAGTTCGATTGAGGTGTGCTCTTCAGAAGGCATCACCCCTACAGACCCACTCAATGTAGGCACAAAGAAGGAATCACTTTCAAGTGTCTGCAAAACCAAAATCAACAAGCTTCATGAAACTATAGCTTTTTTGTTTTCTCCTTTCAATCAAAAGAGACTCAAAATCACATTGCCTACAAATATAACTAAATAACTTCAGAAAACACAAAGCATGAGTGTAACTTAAAGCTCAACCAAGTAAACAACCAAAAGCTCAAACCCTCAAGATCTAATTCACACCCTTAAAATATTTCTATGCTTATCAAAAGAGGTACATAAGCAGGGACTGCTGAGTAATTATTCACTAAAATGGACCATCGTCCATGTTCCGAGACAACTGTTCCATCATGCAACCTCAACTCAATAAGCCTTGTCCCAAAACAGTGGGGTAATCGCCAAGAGGCTCAATAATAATATCTAGCTAGGTAACCAAAACAGCTACCTAAAACCTTATTTTTGAACTCCACTCTTTATAGCTAGCTAGACATAATTTTTGAATGGCTAGCTAAGTAGGAGAGCAAATTTGGCTCTCCAAAACTCAATAGTCAACTTCTCTCCAAATATCAATTGGCACAAATCTCAATGAGCTGAGGCCGTTTCTGTGTTTTGAACCTGTGATCGAAGCCCAATTTCAAATAGAGAAACCATATATATTGTTTCGCCAAGGCCTGCCCTCACCCTCATCCCATTGCTCAATGAAAATAATTAAGCATAAAAGTGGCATATTATAGCATACCTTTTGGATATAATTGATGACTCTTGCATCCCTAACTTTATTCCCATCTCGGTCAATCACATTAAACACTGAAACAATCCAATTTTGAATCAAATAAGCTACTAAACAAAAAAGATTAAAAAAAAAAAAATCTATTGAGAATCTTTATAGAATTGATTTAGGAAGTTAAGTATCCGTACCGTCCATGAACCATCCTCCATCGGATGAGATGTATGCCTTGGTGATAACAAGGTCCAAGTCCGTAAGAACTTGGACAACTTCCAGCAGAATTCCATGTTTATTGACACTATCAACCTACAAAAATATTACAGTATTATACAAACCATTTATTGATTAAATTAATTGGCAAACACATAAGATTCATAAATCTTGTGGAGGGACAAATGGTTACCTGGATAACAGTAGCATCCTTGCAAGAATCATTGTCAATTACAACTCTGCAACAACAATAGGCAACTCAAGTGAAGAACCACCCACTTTCTCTCACCAAAACATCCAAAGAAGAGGAAAATCAAATAGTAATATTCCAACAATGTTCCTGAAGAGAGTGCTAAAACCTTTCAAATTACTAACTTTTATAGAGTATTAACCAAAATGAATTTAAGAAAGAAAAAAAAAAAAGAGGGGAAAAAAAACAACTAAAACATCACATGATTTAATTAAAATTTGCAATCATCCTAAAATATATGGATATACTTTACAAAATTATAATAATATTATGTTCATAAAAAAAGAAAAAATATTTTCCCTTTAACCTTATACAAGCCATAAAAAATAGGGCAAGAAAGGATAAGAAGAACCCTAAAATTCATTGAAATTTGCAACCTATGACTGCAAATAGAGATAAGAAAAGAAAGAGGGAGAAGAAGAGAAACACCAAAATTAAACGAATAAGATAACTTAACACAAATAGCAGAAAACAACTTCAAATACCCTCTTACAAAAAAAAAAAGAGATTGAATTGGGCAGCAAGAATAAGAAAGACAGAGGATTTGCAACTATACCTGGGTGGGTTCATCCTCTTGATAAGCTTTGCGAACTCATCATCCATATTTCTCAAAGTCTAATTAAGAGAAACAACCCTCAAAGCAGAAAGGAATATAAGAATTAAAGAGGCCTCTCCAATATCTAAGGAAGACCAACCAATAGATGATATTTTTTTTATTTTTTTTTTTTTTGAGAGAGAGAGAGAGAGAGAGAGAGAGTTTTTTTTTTTTTTTTTTGCTGAGAGAGAGAGAGCGAGAGAGAGTGGTGGACTATAAAAAGTAAAGTGAGAAGCCATCCCCATTTCATTTGAAACGACACAAACCCAAATACACTTTCATGTGGACATGCCGTTAATTTTGCCTGAAACGGCAGGCTGACGCTTTACGCAGTTTTGATGGCGTGGCAGTAAATGATTGGCTCTATTTAGGGGTCCCCCCAATGTGGACATTACCGACTGAATGGTGCCGTGAGGTGTGAAAGTGACTAGGATTGGAGGCGAGGTGGGGCGGCCCGGGGGCAGGGGATGATCCTACTGGAAAAGTACTTCCTTCCAGTTAGGACAGTAATATATCTCACAATTTGTACAATATTTATATAATTAAAAAAAAAAAATACATTTATATATATATATATATAGAAATAATTATTTAAAAAATACTGTACAAATTAAAAGAGGCGCAATTTATACAACATCGTGCCAACTAGACAGAAGTGTTTTTTCATAAGTGTTTTCCATTCCAGTGGACCTCTTCGTGAATTCTTCATTAAATTTTGGGGAAACGTTGATGAGAGAATTCTTCACAATTGTTTCATATATGATGAATTTCTTCATGAATTTTGATGAGAGAGAGAGAGAGAGGGGGAGAGAGAGAGACAGACCTTATGAAACACGGGAAACTTCAACAGCACGTGATGATTCGGGGGACGTGGCATGGGTAGACAGGCCACGTGTCTTCCGCAGCTTGGTCGGGGATTAGCCTATATGTTTGGAGGCAAGTCCAATGTGACGAGTAAATAACCAATTAGTTTTGATTAAGAATAGACTTGGGCCTTTGCCCAAGTGGTCTACCCTCACCTCTTCCAAGTGGGAGGTGGGGAGTTCAAGACCCCTTAGGGGGAGTTTGGACCGGGGGATTTATTTCCCTCAGCCGTCTATGGGAGGAAGTCCCTTTGATGTGGGCCCGTGGCCCCCCCTGGCTGTTTGCAGCTTGTCTGCAGTGTATGTGTGTGGCGCCTGCGGGTGCTTTGACCATCAGCAAAAAAAAAAAAGTTTTGATTAAGAATCTAGCAAAAACAATCCACATAAATTATTATGGAGTAATGTTTGGGGCGCACATTTACACATCTAAAAAACATGCATACTTTGAGATGGACCAATAAGAAGAGCGATAGAGGATGCAGAATTCATTGTCAATCTCTTCTCATTGGTCTATCTCAGAGTGTGGATGCTTAGGGTGTATCCCTAGCATTGTTGTAAACCATAAGGATCTCACAAAAAAACTTTTGGGACACATAAGAATCTTACAAAAATAATCCACATAAACCATAATATGTTTATCTCTCTCCTGATGGGGTCCATTGATAGTGTGAGGTTCACAGAGGAAAGAGATAAACACATAAAGTTTATGTAGATTATTTTTGTAAGATTCTTATGTGCCCTAGAGTTAGATCATTTTTCAAGGGGCACAAGGAGAAATTATTCACTGTAATCATCGTACTACATCAATACGCAAATATGGTGTGACATTTTAATCTTTACCACATATGTACTTGTCTAAAAAAAACCATACATGTATCCCTATTTTCAAGGGATCATGACAATTTGTCTATTGACAACTACTGATTATGATCCCCTGAAAATAGAAGACATACGTATGATTTAGATTCAAATGTTAGGCCAAGTCAGCATGATTACATGGTATTACTATCACACAAAATAATTTATCGGTTGGTGACACAGTGACACCACGTGAGCAAGGTAACTTGTGTTGTATGGAATTTGTGAAGAAACTAAATAAATAAATAAAAAATAATAAATAAAGAAAGACTAAATAGACAATAAGAGATCGCTAGGCAAGTCACACCAAAGTTAAGATGTTATCTTTAAGATAGTGATTTCCCCACTATGGTGTAAGTATGGGCTCTTGGAAATCCTATCTCCAGGATAAAATGCCTAACCTTTAAGCCTATCTAGAAATTACACTTTTCAGTAGGCTTGGAACCACAAATTTTTCTGATCCGAAACAATACACTGACTGCAATAAAACAGAAACTATCAGAGAAAACTGTTACTGTGTCTTCTGCGATTTGGCATAAATATAGCCATACATAGACCAACAGACACATTGGTTAGTCAAAAAGCATGTCTTATCATGATACACTTTACCCAGACTTTACCCAACGGTCAATGGAACTTATGACCAAATTGTAAATATCTTTATAACTTTCAAACGGAATAAAAATAACTTGCCAATTTATGTAACTGCCAAACTATTCATTTTTTTTAAAATTTCTTTCTAATCCCTTATCTTTCATATATTTACAATATACTCCCTAATACAAAATTAATATGCAATTAACTATTATTAGTAAATAAAATATATGCATTTACATATATAACAATCCCCCACTTATTTACTAATAAGATAATAATTAAAAAATAAGTAAATAAATAAACAAATAAAATTAGACTCAAAAACAATTTCGGATCTAGCATAGTGCATGTCCATAGGTGGACGCGGCCTTGAACCTAGGATTGAATATGAAGCAAAAAACTCTAACCAACAAAGAGAACCAAGCCTTGATCTTTGCACAGTTAAAGTATCGAAACAATATTCACACTACACTTTGAATTTGTGGATCTCTTGAGGCAGCGCGTTATAGGCCATGCGCCGATCCCGGCTTAGCAAGTACACTAGGGTTTTACCAATAACCCGTAGGAAGCGGCCCTCACCTCCATACTTGACAAAGGCAGACTCATCAAGGGTGTTCATATTCACTCTTTCACCCCACAAAAGCTATGAGTTCTGTTAAGAACATAGTTCAACCTGCTTGTTATGAAATATTCAATGCATTAAAACCAGATATGAAACTTTAAGGAAGAATAGCTTAACCCCCACTATTCCAAAAGTAATGCATTGGAAATGTAACCTCACGTTATCAATTCGTATGATAATTCTTGACTAAACTCCTTTGAACTTTAATCAAATGATTTTCAGAGGTTCTGACATCATCTTGTTAAAGTAGGCTACAATCAAGACTATCTCTAATTAATTGGTAATAGCCCCATATCCCTCATGGTTTTGTTAATTTTTTCACCACTTAATGGTTTTGTCAAAGGATCTGCACGCATTTGATCCGTAGGTAAATACTCAAGAGCAACTTTACCTTTTTTCACAAGTCGCCTAATGTGATTATATCTCATAGCAATGTGTTTGCTATTGCTAGATATTCTCATATTTTTAGTGTTATAGATCGCTGCTTGATTATCACAATACAAAGTAATAGGCGCTTTAGGTATATCAATAAAAGGAATGCACTTCATAAAATTCTTCATCCATATAATATCTTTACTAGCTAATGACATAGCAATATACTCAGATTCCATGGATGATAAAGCAACACAAGATTGTTTCTTGGATGACCAGGCAACAATTGCACCTCCTATAGTAAATAACCAACCACTAGTTGATTTAGAATTTGTTCTATCGGAAGCCCAATTGGCATCACTATAGCATTCTAGAACTGAACTTGAACATTGATAATGTAATCCATAATTTATAGTGAGTTTTAAATATCTCAAAGTTCTACTAAGTTCTTTCCAATGTTCAGAACTAGGATTACTAGTGAACCTACTAAGTATTCCGATAGCACATGCAATATCAGGTCTAGTATTGTTCATAGCATATATTAAGCTACCAATGACCTTAGCATATTCTTCTTGATTGATAGGTTCCCCTGTATTAGGAACTAATTTATTATTAGGATTGATAGGTGTTGTACTAGGTTTACAATCATAGTGATTAAACTTCTTTAGCACTTTCTCTATAAAGTGTGATTGAGTTAAAATGAAACCTCCATCCTTCTTAATCACTTTAATACCTAAAATAACGTCCACAGGTCCTAAGTCTTTCATGTCAAACATTTGAGCTAGAAACCTCTTAGTTTCATTAATGCAATCCATATTAGAACCAAAGATAAGTAAGTCGTCAACATAAAGTGTCATTAAGACCTTATAATTATCAGTCACTTTATAAAATACACAACTTTCTACTTTGGAACTTTTAAACCCAAGGTTTTTAACTTCTTTCCTAAATTTTTCATACCATTGTCTAGGTGCTTGTTTTAAACCATATAAAAATTTATTCAACTTACACACTTTATCCTCTTCACCTTTAGTTACATACCCCTCAGGTTGATTTATATAAATTTCTTCATCTAGAGTCCCATTAAGAAATGCAATCTTAACATCCATTTGATGTACTTCTAAATTATTAGCGGAAGCAATCGCAAACATAATTCGTATAGAAGTTATTTTAGTCACAGGTGAAAAAGTTTCAAAATAATCTATACCTTCTTTTTTACTAAAACCTTTAGCAACTAATCTTGCTTTATATTTGTCTATACTTCCATCAGTCTTGAGTTTCTTTCTCAAAACCCATTTACATCCTATAGTTTTAGTGTTCGGAGGAAGATAGGCTAAAGTCCATGTTTTATTATCATGTATTGACTTTATTTCATCATCCATTGCCTTTTTCCATAAATCCGCATCGGGTAAAGCCATAGCTTCTTGGAAAGTTTTAGGATCTTCTCCTAATAAGTAAGTGTACATGTCCGGTCCTAAATCTTTTTCAATTCTACGCCTCTTACTCCTTCTTAATTCATTAGAATTACCTTCTATATCTTCCTCATTTCTCAAGTTGTTTGAATTATTTATATTAATCGCATTATGAGAATTTTCTCCATTAGTTTGAACATTGGTATGTGGGCTTTTATCTACCTCATTCATTAAACCCTTTTCTAGTTCATAACTATCTGCATCTTTAATAGTTAAATGTTCAAAATAAATAGCATGTGTAGATTCAAATACACTATTAGTATTTAAGTTTAAAAATCTAGAAGCTTTGCTTTGCTTAGAGTATCCAACAAAAATACTTTTAGTAGCTTTACTCCCTAACTTAGGCCGTTTTTGTGTAGTATCTAAAACATAAGCAATACAACCCCAAACTTTAAAATAATCAATGTTCGGCTTACGATTTTTCCACAATTCATAAGGAGTTTTATCTTGATTTTTATGTAAGATTCTATTAGATATATAACACGCAGTGTATAAGGCTTCACCCCAAAAACTCATAGGTAATTTTGAATGTAACAACATAGCACTAACCATTTCAAGTAATGTTCTATTCTTACGCTCTGCTACTCCATTTTGAGGGGGAGAATTAGGGGCAGATTCTTCTCTAACAATTCCATGAATTTCGCAATAATTAATATACTCATTCAATCGATATTCACCACCTCTATCAGATCTAATACGTTGAATTCTTTTACCAAGTGTATTTTCAACTTCTTCTTTAAAGATCTTAAATTTTTCAAAAGCTTCATCTTTTGTTCTAAGTAAATAAACATAAGTATATTTAGAGTAATCATCAGTGAAAGTTATGAAATACCTTTTTCCCCCTCTAGTTAAATGATCTTTATTATCACATATATCAGTATGTATTAACTCTAACAAAGTAGTATTTCTAGAAACTGATTTAAAAGGTTTTTTAACTATTTTCGCTTGAGCACAACATTCGCAATTTTGTGTGGTTAAAGCAATACTATTTTGAGGAACTAGATTATGTGAAATCATGCGATTCAAAGCGTTACTACCAATATGTCCTAATCTATAGTGCCAAGCACGACTATCATTCACATCAACGATATAAGCAAAATTAGATACTCCTTTATTTAAATTAAGCAAATACATATTGTCTTTGGCATAGCCTTTCCCAACAAATGATCCCTTCTTAGATATGATCACTTTTTGGGAATCAAATACAACTCTAAAACCATGATCATCAAGCTTCTTAACGGAAATAAGGCTCTTACGTAACCCGGGAATATGTTGAACATCTTTAAGCGTAAGCACTTTCCCGGAGGTAAGAGAAACTTGAACAGTTCCCTTTCCCATGACAGAACTTGTGGAGGAGTTACCCATGAATACTGCTTTGTCACCATTTATCTCTTCATAAGTCTTGAACACATTTCTAAGAGGAGTCATGTGACAGGTTGCCCCCGAGTCAACCCACCATCCTTCGTCATTGTCGACCATATGAAGTTCAGTAATCATGCATATCATGTCATCACCTTCCACTACGTTTGACTCATTATTTTTCTGTCCTTTACGAAAGCGACATTCACGGGCATAATGTCCTAGTTTGCCGCAAACGTAACAAGGACCTTTTTTCTTTTTAAAATCCTTGTCCTTCTTATTGACACCAAATTTTTTCTTTTTATCATAAGAGCCTTTCTTTCCTTTTGTAGACTTGAAACCTTGTTTATTAGAGTTAGATACCGGTACTTCAACATTATGAAGTTTTTCAGTCTTTCCTTGAATTTCAAAAGAGTCTCTCAATTTTGCCTCACTCTCAATTTGAATGTTTTGAACCAATTCATCTAACGTTAAAGGTTCCTTTTTGTGTTTTAAAATTCGTTGGTAATCTTTCCAAGAAGGAGGAAGTTTACCAATAATTGTAGAGACTTGAAAACTTTCGGTAAAAGCCTCACCGACATCGGCACACTCGGTGGCAATGTCGTTGAGAGCATTAACTTGATCTATTAAAGGTTTTGAATCATCCATTTTGAAGTCAATATATTTATTTATTAGGAAAGACTTATTACCGGCATCCTCATTGACATACCTTCGTTGTATAGCATTCCAAAGTTCAAGAGATGTAGCAAATTTGTGGAAGACATTGAACAATGCGTTTGTCATTGCATTGAGAATTGTGAAGCGGCACACATAGTCATCTTCAATCCATTTCTTTTGCCTTGCTGTATATTCTCCATTGATCGGTTCATCTTGAGGAAATGCAGTAGACAAAATATAGGCAACTTTAGCAATGGTAAGTTGATAAAAGATCTTCATACTCCATCTCTTGTAATTTAAACCATTGAACCTCTCGAGCCTTTCTACTTCATGAATTTGAGTTTTCACCAATGTTGAATCCATTAGGAAAATTCACTATCTTAAAATTGTTGTATGGAATTTGTGAAGAAACTAAATAAATAAAAAAAAAATAATAAATAAAGAAAGACTAAATAGACAATAAGAGATCGCTAGGCAAGTCACACCAAAGTTAAGATGTTATCTTTAAGATAGTGATTTCCCCACTATGGTGTAAGTATGGGCTCTTGGAAATCCTATCTCCAGGATAAAATGCCTAACCTTTAAGCCTATCTAGAAATTACACTTTTCAGTAGGCTTGGAACCACAAATTTTTCTGATCCGAAACAATACACTGACTGCAATAAAACAGAAACTATCAGAGAAAACTGTTACTGTGTCTTCTGCGATTTGGCATAAATATAGCCATACATAGACCAACAGACACATTGGTTAGTCAAAAAGCATGTCTTATCATGATACACTTTACCCAGACTTTACCCAACGGTCAATGGAACTTATGACCAAATTGTAAATATCTTTATAACTTTCAAACGGAATAAAAATAACTTGCCAATTTATGTAACTGCCAAACTATTCATTTTTTTTAAAATTTCTTTCTAATCCCTTATCTTTCATATATTTACAATATACTCCCTAATACAAAATTAATATGCAATTAACTATTATTAGTAAATAAAATATATGCATTTACATATATAACAACTTGGTGTCACTGTTGTAACTTGTAGCCAAGTGAGACCGGATGGTTTTCTGCCCACGTTAATCAAATGCCTAACCAACTCTCTTTTCTCTTTTTCCTATTATGCCATGTAGCCTAGTGGTCCTTGGGGATTTGGGATGTCAACAAAATCGAATGGACCAGTCAAATCGACCTAACTGATTAGTTCGGTCAATTTTCATCAATTAATTTATTATTATTATTATTATTACTCTGTATTATTTTTTTTAATCGTGAGTGTTCAAGCCAGCTTGCGCGTGCGCACTTTACAATTTCAAAATCGACCAAACCAAAAAAATGCCTCTACAATTGACAAAACCGACTGAACCAAAACTGATTAGTCAATTTTGAAACCTCTCCAAAACTGATCAAACCGAACTAATGACACACGTGCTAGGAATAGCAAAATACTCGCAGCGGGCACAGCTCCACCCCTAATGAATCCTAAATGACGTGGCAGTGGATCTATTAGATTTTTTGATTGAAGAATGTTGAAATAACGTATAATGGTCATTGAACCCACTAAATTTTAATTAGTACCACATCATTTGAAATAAAAATTTAAAATTCGATACATGACAGATCAGCTTAAATATGTCCCATGACCATTGCTCGTTGTAAGTTGTAACTCAGCTTCTGTATCTTATCCTAGACGATGTACGAATTGATCATTTTTGTAAGAGTGATACATAAGCCATAAACGTGGAGGCTCTCAAACAACACATGGACACTCGTACACTAAGAAAATTAGGAAATTCAAAATTGGCGCTCGGAAGTCATTATCCACGATTCCACCGATTTATATGAGTAATATTTGGGGCACTAACAACTTCCACTAACACTTACTAACACACTCTATCTCTCTCCTAGTGGTACTGTGGGACCCGCAGTGGGTCCCACAGTACCACTAGGAGAGAGATAGAGTGTGTTAGTAAGTGTTAGTGAAAGTTGTTAGTGCCCCTAGCATTACCCGATTTATATACATCTCTTCTGTCACTTGTAGCGTCACCGCGCGAAATAGATGCCGACATTTGTTGGTAACCACTTGGGCCCCCCATATTTATACGTTTTTTTTTTTTTTTTTTTTTTTTTTTTGCTGATGGTCAAAGCACCCGCAGGCGCCACACACATACACTGCAGACAAGCTGCAAACAGCCAGGGGGGGCCACGGGCCCACATCAAAGGGACTTCCTCCCATAGACGGCTGAGGGGAATAAATCCCCCGGTCCAAACTCCCCCTAAGGGGTCTTGAACTCCCCACCTCCCACTTGGGAGAGGTGAGGGTAGACCACTTGGGCAAAGGCCCAGATCTCCATATTTATACGTTTATTTATGTATGTTCTATGTTTAAAAGTCTACCTGATTTAATGTTATTCAATTTTTGGAAATTGGTGACTTGGCCAAGGACCACTTCAGGAAAAAGAGGTCTCAATATCCCCATCTCTGTAAACAATACTTTTTCGACATATTTTGCAGTAGATCAAATTGTTCTTTTACCGATAAAAAGGAAACCTCAAAGGTGGTAAAAGGACCGACCCTGCATTAGGGGTGGTAATTTTCGACACGATACGGTAATCCGATACAAAAATAAACAGGTTTGGGTGACCCGTATAAAGGCACAGGTCATAAACGAGTCAACCCGTGTGACATAAAACGGGTTGAAGCGGGTCAACCCGTCTAACCCATTTGACCCGATTAAGTATTTAAGTGCAGTTGGGGCATTTTTATTTTTTTAATTCTAAAAATAATTTTTAATAATATGGAAGTCTAAAATACAAATAATATAAATAAGAATTAAAAAATATATATATTTTTAAAACATATTTATTTAAAATTTATATATATATATATAAACTAATTTTTTTTTTGCTCACAAAAAAAAAAAGAGTAGTTACCAACTTACCAAACAAGTAAATTTATATATAATAATTAATAACTAATATAATAAAAAATAATAATTATTAATAACTAATAAGGGAGGGAGGAAGCTGGAGCCTGAAAGCATTCATGCATCAAGCATTGAATAAAAGAAATAAAATAAAATAAAATAAAAGGGAGGAAGTCCGTTAGGATTGCTGGATTGGGAGGGAGACAAATTAGTCAATTAGACAAATACAATTATTAATCTTGATTCTTGATGGATGGTAAGTGGAGAAATTTCTTTATACAGTTAGTAAAAATAATATTTCTTCTTATTCATTTTGTTTGGAAATGCCTGGGTGTTAAGTTTATAATAGTTGGATATTGTTATATTTGTAATATTTTGGTATTTAAGACGTACGTTTTAATAATTGATACATTTTATGAAAGACTTGTTTGTGTTCTTAATAGGACTGTAAGTTTTTTTCGAATAACCGAACCGAGCTAACTGGTCGGTTTATTTAAAATTACATACAACTAAAAAACCGATCCGACCGCTCAAATTGGCAAAACCGACCGAACCGACCACTTCGGTTGGTTTTCAAAACATGAAAAAAGCGAAAATAAAAAAAAATAAATAAATAAAATCCGATCCGATCCGATCCGAACCGATGACACCCTACACGGGTTAAACGGGTGACCCGTGTATGACCCGACACGATTATAATCCGACACGACAATAACCCGACACGATTATGACCTGATACAACCCGATTGCCACCCCTACCCTGCATGTAGAACTAATTTTTAAAAAGCAAAGCGAAAAGAAAAGGGAATTATTTTTATCTCCAGATTAGTTACGAATAAAAAAAATGGAAAAAGAAACCTCTTTACATGAGCTCTAACTAAAGCTATAGCAGCTATGTCGGAAAAAGTAAAAATTCCTAACACCCAAGAGTTTAGCATGTAGGTCCTGACAGAAATTCGCGGATTAATATTCCCTCTCTCTCATTTTTGGAGTCATACACTCTATTTTAGGATGTTTTAAAATTAGTGTCCATTTTTTTTAAATTTGTATATAATTTTTACTTACTTTTCAAAACTATCATTCCTTGAATTCTACTGTAAGACAATTTAAAAAGTTGTTGTAATAATTAGGGGCAATTGTAGAAAGTAAGTGTAGCTTCAAAGTAGGTGTAGATTCTTTTTGTCCCCTTAATAAATTGAATTCCCAATGTGGACTAAAAAAATAGGACGGATGAAGTAATATATTAACCAACATCACAACACTACAAGAAAACATGCCTTTTGTGACGAAAGTTTTTATGACGGATCAAAATCCGTCACAAAAAGTGTTTTCGTGACGGACAGTGTGACGGAAATTTATCCGACACAAATAAACTTTTATTCGTGACGGTAATGAACCTATCCGACACAAATACTTTATATTCGTGACGAAAATGTACCTATCCGACACAAATACTTTTATATTCGTGATGAAAATGTATTATCCGACACAAATACATTGTGGCAATTTCGTAAATAAATGGAACACCAAAACTTTTCCCAAAATTTCCCACCTAAAGATTTCGGGACAAACAACATTTCCCACCCTAAAACATTTCCCCAATATTTCTCTCTCTTCTTTGCCCAAAATACATTGAGGCGATTCATTCTCTCTCTCGCCGACCACCACTCCTGCCGCCGGAAGCTCACTCTCTCTCTCTCTCGGTTAGCTTCTCTCTCTCTCTCTCTCTCTCCTCTCTGAACTGATATACAGATCGTATAGATTATACATATATATAGATTATACACATACATGGCCTTACCTACAAAGATGAACCAGTCCAAAATTGGTCTTCTTCCGGCTCCTTCTCGGTTATTCGCAAGGATCGGTAGTTCATTACATGGTACACATACTCTCTCTCTCTCTCTCTCTCTCTCTCTCTCGTGTGTGCGTGTGTGTGTGTGATTTACGGCAGATTTACGTCTTGGTTTGCCCAGATTTAGGGGTTGGTTTATCCACCGAGTTTGATTTTTCTGATTTAGACTTCTAAGTGTTATCCAGTGAATTAGCATTCAATATTTTTCAGATTCATGTAATGTTCAAAGATAAAAAATCCTATATATGTATTGACTTTGTCAATTGATAAGGGAAATAATGAATTAGAATTTTGATCTCGTTATGCCTCATCTTTTTCTTTTACTTTTTTTTTCTCCGTCTTTTCTCATGGTCAGACAAAGTTTTTTACTGTAATCTATATGACTCTATGTCATTTGTAAATGAAGACTTACTATGGCTTAGATGATACTGAAGCTGGAACTCTGAGTTGTTACTTGTCAAGGTAATAATTGAACTACCTGTTCTAATAGTTGTTCTTCAGATGCTCTATCTCTCTTAGTGACAATATTGTGATTATCTGGTAGCTTAGTGCAGAACACATTTGAAGATTTGGAAGATAATGGATGCATCAAGATCAATGAGGATGGTGTGGAGCCTATGATGCTCGGTTCAATTGCATCGCAATATTACCTTAGGTACTTGACTGTCTCAATGTTCGGTTCAAACATAGGCCCTGATACATCTCTAGATGTAAGAAAAGTCCCCATTGAATACAGATTGATTATTTAACTGCTTTTTAAGTTTAAAAAATGTTACGTATCACTCTCTCTCTCTCTTTACTTTTTGGTTCTAGGTTTTCCTTCATATACTATCTGGTGCTTCTGAGTATGATGAACTTCCTGTGCGGCATAACGAGGTATTATTTTGTTTATCATGGACTCAAAATTTAAAGGATCAACATTTTAAGAGCGACCAGTATGAGATTCATATTTCTTAATATCCTAAGCTTGAAAGTTTTAGGTATTTAATTACCTCAGAAACCTATTACTATGTCACGCTCTACTGTGCTTTGAACCATGATTTTGCATGGTTCCGAATAGGTTAGGAATTTTCTGTCTTGTTCAATTGCTAGTTTATACTTCTTCTTTTTTCATGTTTGGAAGATATATATCTGTATAAATCATACAGCATTGGGTGAGTTCCACATTTTGCAGGTTTGCTTTGCTAACTACATTAGCATTTAATCTAGCTGCAGATGGATCCAGTGAAAATGGATGGACATGCATATGTGCCGCTGATGGATTCCCTAAACTATCAGCTGATAGCCTTGGCACTAGTTGTTTTACAGCCTGCAATTGCACTTCTGGTATTTTTCATGAATTCCTCTATCTGTCTAACTGAATCATTCAACTAGTATAGTTTTTCTTGGTGAAAGAATCAAGAAGGAAAACTATTTCTCTCTTGTTTCCTTTAGTGTTTTCGTCCATGCTTAATTCACCATTACAAACTAAAATGTCTAATTCTTAGTTGGATTCCACGGGACAAGAAAATAACTGGTATATATTTCTAATAGTATCTATTTATCTTTTCTGTTCTTTTTGTCAGTTACTCTTTGATTCAAATGGTATGTGTTTACTACTTGTCCTTAACAAAATGATCTGTAATACGGATGTTGGTTTCTGAAACACTGTCTCAGAGTTCAGCAGAGTGAAAAAAGAAGCTACTCTACAATGAAGGCATGAATCTGATCCTAGAATAAAGAAGCTACTCTACAATGAAGGCATAGTTGATCAACTGATAATAATAATAATAATAATAATAATAATAATAATAATAATAATAAAGTATTTTACCTAGTGTTTATTTGTTTCTTGGTCCTGATTCTCCTTAATAAATCAAACACAATTACTTCAGTGGGTTAGAAAATTAATGGAGCCCACAAAACCCCATTCTTGAATTTGATAGTTAACATGGTTTTTTTCAGCAAAGTTAGACAAGTATGGTCTATGGAGGCTAGATCATTAAACCATAACAGCAAAGTTAGAGAAACAGCTCAAGGCAAAGTGGGCCCTTAATAAATTGGTTGGACTCAGTGAGAAGCAATTTATGGCATTGTCGAGCCATGAATTTCCCGTATAACACAATCACAGTAAAATTATTAGCTAGGAATTGTGACTATATATAATCTATGTCTCTACGTACATACCCCATGTGCTTATCAATCAGTCTACGCATTTCCTGGTTGAGGATGTGATTTGCTTTAGCAGCTTGCTATATATAATTGACCATCCAATTAATTCATATTTAGGAAGGAATTGATGGTGGTACAGGTACTGCACATGCATATATCACGACCTATTGATCTTGTTAGTTTAATCAATTATCTTTTAGATTTTGTTAAACAAAGTAATTAGAGGCATGCAGTGGAAATTAAGTAATCACAGTATGTCAAAGCACCTCGTAAAATTCCTCGGCTATGAAGCACGGACACGGATACACCCACACATCGACACGACACGGACACATAGACATGTTTGGTCTTCCTCTTGATAGTTACAGAATTGTATTGTAGTCTTTACATGATGATTATTTAGACTGGAACAGAACAATTCAAGTGACAGATGCTTTGGTATCAACAAAAAAAATTTACTTACAAATCTTCACATTTTTGTATGGTGACAGGGGGACGATATGCATAGGACAAAAGTGTTTCCGCAAAGCAATTGAGCTTCTTCACAATGTTAGTCAATTTTCTACAACAGACTATTACAATTATTTATTTACCTGATTTTGTGGCCTACTGACTGGTTGCATCATCCTTTCTGCCTATTTCTCTCAGGTTGTTACTGCTCCAATTCCTACTATAAATGCTATAGCCGTTGAAGCATACAAAAAATACATCCTTGTTTCTGTGAATCACCTTAGTCAGGTTTGCTTTGCTCCTCTCTGGGGTCCCTCCCTCCATTTGGAACAGAGGAAACTCTGCAGATGTTGGTCCAAATGTTGTAGAAACAGAGGAAACTCTGCCAATTTTTTTTTAAGGAATCTTTGCCCTTTTTTTTTTGTTCGTGTTGCTTGTTTGGATAGTTTTTTATTTGTATTTTTGGTCTTGTTTTGATCTTTAGGTTGCTAGGGGGTTGCATTATTATATTTTTAATTGAACTATCGTTTTTTTGTTTCAGGTTGTGGCAAGGGATTGAGGATGAGAGCATAATTTGCCTTTTTTAATTGAATCAATTATGAACGTAATGACTTTATTTAGACTGTTATCATTTTATTTTTATTTTTATTAATGTCAGTTATGAAACAATTATGTATAAACGTATGCTTTATTGTCTCTTGTTTTATCTTTAATTAATATGTTTTTAAATTTTATGTGGTTCTTGTCGTTAAAAATAAGTATGATATAATTTATTATGATGGAGAAATAATAATTTTTAGTGACAATATATAAATTTCTGTCACAAATAATATTTTGTGACGGTTTTGGTAATAATTGTGGTCACAACATTTAAAATTTTATCACAAATACTATTTATTCCGTCACAAATACTATTTGTCCAAAATCGTTACAAATAGTATTTGTGACGATTTTGGGTCGACACAAATAAAGTGTCTCAAATCAAATGTGACACTACTATTTGTGTCGCACACTAATCCGTCACAAATACTATTTGTGACGGTTTGGGTCGACACAAATAAACGTCACAAATTATAGGTATGTGTGACACTATTTTTTGTGTCACACACAAATCCGACACAAAATCCGTCACAAATACTTTTTTGTGACGGAATTTGACCGACACAGACTTTTTGTGACGCCTTTAACTTGTGTCGGGCACAAATCCGTCACAAAAGGTGCAATTTCGTCACAAATACTTTTTGTGACGGAATTGCACCTTTTTTGTGACGGATTTTTTCCGTCACAAAAGACATATTTTTTTGTAGTGCAAGATCCATAAATATGTGTTTGAGACGTCCCTATGTGATGTCCAAATGAAATGAGAGCATTTTGCTCACTCAAAAATGGTCACCCATTCAGTAGTGGAGCCATAGATAACGGCTTTAGGGGGTCATATACTGAGCGAAAGGGCTTAGAATCATACGTGAGTCTCTCGAGGTGAATTTTTGGATTGATTTGTAATTCCACTATTACATGTAGATTATCATTATTTTCGATATAAAGTACCGTTTTTGTAAATTTTGCATTGATTGTAGAACAATATGGGTTTGGTTCAAATGGTACGTGAGAAAGAAGAGAGCAATGATGGTAAAATAATTGTGTAATGTTATACTTTCCCAATCCTAATTCCAAATACACATCCCACATGATGTGGCAATGGGCCTACTGAAGATCTAGAAACAACGGCCAGCCCAAACACCACCACCACTACCTTCGCTGAATCTTATATACAGCCTAGATTTGGAACAAGGAGTATTGATGTTTGGGAGTCGATTGTGTGAACCGAACGTAAAAGACTTGAAAGAGCGACTTTTAGAGGAGTCTCATAGTACTAAATATTCAGTCCATTCGGAAAGTAACAAGATTTACCAAAACTTACGAGAAAACTTTTGGTGGAGAGGTATGAAATGGGAAGTTGCTAAGTTTGTATCAGAGTGTTTAGCATGTCAACAAGCCAAGGCAGATAGACAAGTATCTGTGGGATTACTACAACCATTACCAGTGTCAAAGTGGAAATGGGATAAGATCACGATGGATTTTGTTTTCGGATTTCCACGATCGCCCACCAAGAATGATAAGATTTTTGATAGATTGACAAAATCAGCTCATTTTCTACCGATCAACACGACTAACCTGTCTAGACTAGCAGAGTTGTATGTGAAAGAGATTGTGAGACTACACGGAGTTCCAGCAGTAATTTTATCGGATCGTGATAGCAGTTTTACGTCAAGATTTCAGGGACGTTTACAGAAGGCCATGGGTACTAAGTTGAGTTTTAGTACAGTTTTTCACCCTCAGACCGACAGACTGTCAGAGTGAATGATTTAGACCTTAGAGGATATGTTGAGGTTGTGTGTTCTAGACTTTGGGAGTGACTGGGAGAAGCACTGGCCATTAATTAAATTTTCTTACAACAACGGATTTCAATCAAGTATTGGTATGGCACCGTATGAGCTTTTTATGGGCATAAATGTTGATCACCAGTTTGTTGGACCGAGATTGGGAAAAGAAGATTGTTAGGACCTGAGATAGTACAGTTGACTACTGAGAAGGTAAAGCTAATTCAGAAGTGACTTAAGGTAGCTTAGAGTCGTTATAAGAGTTATATCGACTCTAAACGACGACCGTTGACGTTTGAAGTAAGAGACTTTTTATACTTGCGAGTATCGCCTTTGAAAGACATTGTCCGATTTGAAAAGTGGGAAAAACTTAACCCGAGATTTGTAGGGTCATTGGAGATCCTAGAAAAAAGTAGGACCAGTAGCTTACCGACTAGCCTTATCGTCCGAGTTGGAGCATGTAAATAATGTTTTCCATGTGTCAATGTTGAGATAGTGTATGACGGACACAAGTAAAATCATAGTAGCAGAACCATTACAGATCCAAGAAGATTTGGCCTACATAGAGCATCCAGTAGAGATCTTGGATCGAAAAGAGCAAGTTTTGAGAACGAAGGTAATTACGTTGGTGAAGTATTGTGGCATAGTCATACGGTTGAGGAAGCAACGTGAAAGAATGAGGAAGAGATGAGAAATGAATATCCGCATCTTTTCAACCTTTGAGGTATAAGTTTGGGGACAAACTTCCTTTTTGGAGGGGAGAATTGTCACACCCGTCCTGGAAATGCTTTTATTTTAAAAGCATATTTGGAATCATGTAAATTATTAATGTTTATTAATAATTGAGATGAGGTTGACGATGGGTCAACGGGGAGTGTCAAGTGAGGACAGGAGGATTTGATAATCCATGAGGCATTGACATGGGTAAATGACATTTATGTGCATAACATGTTAATTAAGTTATCTGGTATTTTGATGAATAGTAAATTATACCCGTTTGGTATAATTTCTAGTAGTTTTGATCTCGACTTAGATCGTTTTGAATACTATAGTGAGAACCGTAGGTGATACATTGCATAAAAGGTAGGTTATATATAGATTCCACGGCATTAGTTTCCGAACGTAATTATGGTGACAAACGGAATTTAGACGAAAATTTTTATAATTTATAGTTTTCACTCGTGAAGTAATAAATTTGGCGTGTGCGACATTTCGGAGGATAATTAAAGATTTGAAGAATTCGTGGGGAGGTAAACATAATTTTTGAGAGTTATGCCTATATATAGTAAACTCAAGATATTTTTCATAAATATCCAAAAACAAAATATCTTGGAGAGAGAGAGAGAGAGAGAGAGAGAGAGAGAGAGAGAAAAGGGAGTTTTATTTCCACGAGCTTCACGACACAAATCGACAACCTTCCAATCGTCAGTTTTTCTCCATACTTCATATTTGAACTTCTCAAGGTAAGAGCTACGTTTTGATGTCTCTTAGGCCTCGTTTGAAAACTTTTTACGAAAATCCTAATATTGGAATTTTGGAAAAAATATGTTAATACTTGTAGGAATCTTTCAAAATCTGAGATTCGACGTTTAATCGGTTCCCTAGTACATCCTTTAAAGTTAGAGAGAAATCGCACGAGGTCTGAATTCTAAGCCTACGAATTATAATAATTACATGTTTTAAATATCGGGCTTGGTATTTTAGATCCGGGCGAAATTCATGAATTAATTAGGCCTGTTAATTATGCACATAAAAATGCGATAAAAGCACGTGTAAATGCTTATGTGAGCATGCTATGTGTCTACTTGGGTCAAAAGGGAGTTTGGTGCAATTCCATCCAGGGGTAAGCTCTTCGAAGTTTGAGGATTGTGACATAGATAGTCGTCGTGTCTGGTTTGGAGGAAGACCCAGCCAGGACATGGTACATGGTTTGGAGGAAGGCCCAGCCAGGGCAAGGGGTGCGTAGAAGAGGAAGGCCTTCCACAACATCAATCTCATTTACCGGATGGAAACGTACCACTCTCCCTAGAGACTACGTACTTTGATGTGTTTTGATGTCTTAAAGCATGAATTATCATATAAGCATATGTTTAGAATTGTGCACTCAGCATGTAGTTGAGCAATGGAGCTTTACTCCATTACAGGTGATAAGAAGAGATGAAAGAAGAAACGTGAAGAGTGAGGCCGATGGGATGACGAGATTGCTCTTGTATATGCTTTTGTTTCCATTCCAAAGTTGTAATAAGAGATGTAATGAACTAAAATTATGTTATGTTTTTAACTTGGAACCTCGGAATGGATTAGTAGTTTCGTAATCTGTAATAAAATCTTATATTTATGGGTTGAATGCATTGTAATACAATGAGGACCATGTTGTAATGTGTTGGAATAACCATAGTTTGAAATCTGTAGAATGCTAAGCAAACAGAGGGAAAACAGTTGACCGGTATAGGGACAGTCGATTGGAGGCCTGTTTTGAACTAGCTGATTAGAGTGGAAAAATGCATATTCATAGCCTATTATATGGTCTTTTATGCATACTTTTATCGCCAAGTCCCTAGATTTAGATACATATTAATGATTAAGTGTGTTCTATGATGTTGACTCAAACATGTGTTTTTACACTATTTTATAGGTTATGGAAAGCAAACATTGCATAGAAAGTGATTTTGGTGAAAAGAACAACAGAAGCAGCTGAGAAAATACCATTTTTGACAATGACGACTTTAGATTTGGAAGATTTTCCTAGAAATATGAAATGTAGATCTATGAGTCACGGTCACGTGGACGCAAACAAGAGGTCAATCCGAGGTCCGAGTGAAGAGATATGGCCATTCTCCTATCGATGCGCAGAGCTATCAAAACCAAAGAAGTTCAAGCCCTTGAAGAGAGTTCAATCGATTGAGACTTCGATCGATCGAACTAAGCTCCATCGCTTGAGCTTTATTTTCCCCCAAAAGTTGCGTACAATCTGCAGGAACCATATAAATAAGTTGTTTTGATGGCAGACGAAGGGAGGATGCTCCAGAACACGAAAAATAGCAATTTTAGGGTAGTTTTAGGGTTAGATTATGAGTAGATTAGGTTAGATTCATGTTCTTCTTCCTCTTTTCCATTATTATATTAAAAATTATTGAAGATTCAAGTTTATCTCAAGTTTTATTCAGATTATTTTTATGTTTTTTTTTCCTTTTATGTATTTGATTGTTTATTAATCTAGTTGTTATGATTGCTTTGTTTTACTATCTCTGCATTAGTTTTATCATGTTTCCGTAGTATAGTAGTTGGGAATATGTGATGAAACATTGATTCCTAGCCTCTGCCATGTATGATTTAGAAAACCTGGGCTCGAGCGATCGAAGGTATTTCGATCAATCGAACCTTCGATCGCTCGAACCAGCGCCATAGTCAAGCGATCGAAGAAGGATGTTGCAGTTCGATCGATCGAACCTGTGATTCCTGAGATAATTCTTTTAAGTATTCCATGACTTTCTATTTTAGAAATCTGTCATCAAATTGTTCCAGTAAGTTCAGTTTGTCACAACAGTTTTTAGAACTTAAAGCCTTAAGGCTATTTTCTTCAATGACTTTGAAAACCACTTTGAATGCTAACACCTTTTAGAGTGAAACTAATACCATTGTTTTAAACCGTCTTCCAAGTATTTTAAAACAACTGTGATGATGTAGTCCCAGTAATGTAAGGACTATTGATTCTATATTATTTTGAAAAATACGGAATACTGAAAAAGAACGAACTCCATAGAACATTAATGAGTATGCATGGTAGATTTTTTTTTTGCTTAAAAAGAACAGTAGCATTAATCAGAACCAAGGGGGACACAAACCATCTGGTCCTTTTGAGGAGTGTCCTTCAAAACAGAGGAAGGTAACTCATCAATTGGAACAGACCCAAAAAAATTACAAGAAGCAGCCCATTGGGCAAGATTGTGGGTAGCACTATTTGCCAATCTAGGAACATGAAGAACATTCCAATCTAGAAGATCTTGCAACTGAATCTTCAGTTCTTTCAACTCCACCGGTGCCATTCTGTACGGTATTTTTGATACTGGCTGAGACCCCGAGGCTATTTCAATGGTAAATTCAATTTCCCACTCAACTAGTACATCAGATAGATCCTCAAGAAACACATCTGGGAATTCTTGTACAACTGAAATATCTTCTACTTTAGTCCATGTGACCAGTGTGTCAATTATTGAACATAAGAACCCCTAACAACCTTGTTTCAACAACTTGCCTGCCCGAACTGCTGAAACCAAATATGGTGGTGCTACAATACTAGTTCCCTGAAAACTAAACTCCCCTTGTCCCATTGGTCAAAAAGTAACTCTTTTCTATTCACAATTGATAGTTGCTTGGTTCACGAATAACCAGTCCATATCCAAAATCACATCAAAATAATTAATTGCCAACGGAATTAAATTCCATGTCAAAACCCTATCATTTATCCTGATATCACATACTTTAAATATTAATGAGGTCACCATAGGTTTACTTAAGGGTAACGATATCAACAAATCATACCCTAAATGTTCTGACATATTGTCTAAGTGTTTAACAAATTCATGTGCAACAAAAGACTGTGTTGACCTGAATCTATTAAAATATACGCCGGGTGTGAGCAAATGAGTAATGTACCTGATACCACATAATCGGTGGCTACAACATCCCCTGGCGTTAGTCGGAAATACCTTCCTTATCTTTGTTCTGGCTCTTTCCTTTGTCCACACTTTTTCCTGGTTTTTCCCCAGTTGATGCCACAGTGGCCGTCCCTCGTTGTTGTCTTGTTGGGCAATCTTTTGCTTGATGTCCTGGTTGTCCACATTTAAAGCATTATTCTCTTATGTCTGAATTTATACTTCTTGTACTCTGAGTTCGAGCTTGTGGGCAATTCCTTGCTATATGCCCCTCTGCCTACAGATGTTGCACACTAAGGTCAAGTGACACACTCTCCCATGTTGACAATTACAGATTGAACATAGCGGAGGACTCTCCCTAGAAAAAGAACATCCCCTTTGAACCCCCGAGCTAGAACCAGAAGCTCGCGAGAACAGCTTCTTAAGGAAACCTTGTCCTTTACCTTTTCCCTCAACTGGCCGCTTATTCTGTTGGCTCTGTTTATACTTGTTAATATCTCTTTATGCTATCAAGGCAACATCTTGCACATTAGCAACTTTTCAAAGTTGATGTGTATCCACTCGGCTTCTAATATTATCCCGTAGTCCTTCTTCAAATTTCCGTGCCCTATCAATTTCCCTTGGTACTGTTCGATGTGCAAACCGAAGTAGGCTATTATATTTTGCTGCATATTCATTTACTGTCATATCCCCTTGTTGCAGATTTTCAAACTCACGGCCTATCTAAGTCTTGACAGATGCTGGAAAGTACCGCTTATAGAAAACTTTCACAAATCTGTTCCAAGTCTCTGGTGCCCCTTGCTCAATCACATTTACCCACCAGTTATGGGCTTCACCTTTCAAAGTATCAGTAGCACATATTATCTTCTCCCCATCTGTACACTCCACCACCCGAAAGATACGTTCCATATCCATTACCCAATGATCAGCTTGTGATGGATCTGGGCCTCCATCAAATTGACTCGGTTTTCTTTTATAAAATTGTTCAATGACTCCTCATTCGGCCCGTGGTTGTCGGTTTGCAGGTCTATCACCACCCATCCGATCACTTACTGCCCTTACAAAGTTGCTTATCACATCTTCTAGATGGTCCAACCTCGAATGAGGTGAATGTTCCCAATTTAGATCCATTCTATACCTACCAGTCATTTTACATAAATATCTTGCATGCTATGCCAACATATTACATAACAACATAGCAACGATTATTCATATGTATTCATGAAATACATCTACATGCTCATTATCTACACGTACTCTCAATCGTCGTCTCTCGTACCCAAGGTTCTAAGCCTATTGCTCTGATACCACTAAATTTCACGCCTCGGAACGACCCAGATGATCCTAGGACACGTGGCACGCCACCAAGGCCTTATACCAGCTATTAAAGTTCCAAAATATGTTTAAAATAAGCTTAACCAAAGAAGCTCAACCAACAAAGGGCAAAATCCTATCTTTGCAATCAGCCAAAAACCCTGTTTTAGTAAATAGTAAATTCTCAAATAATATTACCAAATCACAAGTTGAAATCAATACTAATGCTTTAATCCATTTAGAATAAAACCAAAGTCACAAATATGAGCTTCCAAGTTCAAGCAAGAGTTTTTAAATACTCTAATCAAAGTAGTAAATATAACCATTAATCGATCAAACCCAAAGAGCAAAACTTCAAGATAACGTCCCAAACCAACCCAAGCTCTATACATAAACATTTAACCACCACAACCATATATTACAGCATCAAGGCTACTAACTCCTATCATACAAGTTTTACACCAACTATGTTACAACATACACTACTATCAGGATTTGAAACTAATTACAAGCATATTACAAGTTTAATACTAAAAAACAAGTAACTATTAACAAAATTACAATAGCTTCCCAAACCCACAAATTAGCCAAGCCACTTCCCAGCTCATTCCCCCGATTCCTTGCCGGGATCACCTACGATGGTTATTCAATAACCACTACAATATATAAGATATATGCTTGTGAGCAATGCCAATCATGAACATGGATAATAAACACGCTCAATTCAACATATTACAAAGAACTATAGTCTCTAGCAATTACTAGTTCACTTCCACCACTACCGGCTAGCCCGCGGCTCCACTCTCCAAGCCCACGTGACTAGTCATGACCCACACCTTCACGTGCTGTCCCATAGGCCTTTTGTGGCCGTGGTCGTCACCACAAAGATTACCTCATGGTGGTATAGAACTAGAAATTTCCATTGACCCAAATAGGCAATTCAACATGCTCATTTAATCATTACACCGTGCTTTCACAAATAAATTGGGCCTAATTTAGCCACATGAATTTTACCAAATAATAAACTAAATAAATTAAATTAAGAAAATTAGGCATGCTTTGACATCACAATTGAACCCAACATGAAAATTATCCAATTATCAAAATTAACATCACTTACCTCTTTGGTTTCGCTGCTAATTGTGAAATTAGAGCTCTACTAGAACCAGGTACAAATCCTATACATAAATTTACAAGCTATGAGCTTAAACCCCAAAATGGGTCATAGAAAAACCATCGCAAAACTCAATTAAATTAGTACCAATGAACTAGATTCACCTCCAGGAGTCTGAATATATAGCCTATTTTAAAAATTGATGTCGTTAGGCGCATCAATCGGCGTCGAGAAGTTTACCGTCAAAACTTCCGTCGATATACGTCTCGTATATCTCTGTTTGTAAATCTAAACCAAATGAAAGAGATGCTGACTCATCTCCAACGTGCCTTGATTATATAAGTTTTCATTTTTATTATGAAACCCCCACTAGTTTGCTAATTTTGCAATTACGCCCCTACTACTTATGAAACTGTATTAAAACTATCTCAAACCTAAATGGGTATTTGTCTATGTCTCTCATGGGTCCCATAAGTGGTCCCATATAATTAAATGAAGTTGCTAATTAGCCTACTAATTATGTAACGTGTTCAATTCGTGCTCACAAAGGTACCCCTAATTGATCGCAAAAGTGGTCAACACCTAATAACATGATATTATTAACAATCAAATAATAAATCATTTAAGCCTTAATAAATAGTTAAGCACATAAGGTATTCTACATATTACTGTCCCATTTCAATTGGGACCCATCAACACATGTCCCAACTTGGGATTGCCATATTGGCCACAACTGGGTTCCTAACTGGACACCCATAATCAACTTAGTGGGTTAATCCCACCTCCATTAAGTGTCACATAACATATTAATTAACATTAACTCATGATTATGCATGCTAAGACAATATTAAATATAAACTGCGGGAGCGGGTGTTATAATATTCTTCTTTATTCTTTCAACAATTATATAAGAAAACATGTGATACAATCCTCCATGTAAACAAATTATGCAATTGTGTATAAACAATGTAACTTTCTCATCCCACTGACTCTTTTACCTTAACAACAATCTCAACACTGACATATGGTTTCAGAATAGCGTGCCTCCCAAGGGCCGAATGATTGGTATTATCGGCAATAGCACATCAAGATATTCGAGGTCACCATCACCTCTATCTACTCATACATTACCATTTGTTATAAGAATAGCGTGCCTCCCATGGGCTAAATGATTTTGATATACTAGCGTGCCTTCCAAGGCCGAATGGTCAGCCATGTTGACCAAGATAGTAGCGTGCCTCCCAAGGGCCAATCAACAATCAAGATATTCTCTTAAAAACCATTACCACCATCCTCTATCCCTTTACTTATACAAAACATATATGCTAAAACCAAACAACCCCTTTCAAACATGCCATCTCGACTATGCAAGTGTATGACTTATTCTCTCTCTTTTTTTGCATTTCATTAAGGTATTAGAGCGATCGTATGACTTATTATCTCATTGCTGAAAAAGTTGACTATTAAAAACAAGTACCCATTACCAAGGATTGGTGATTTGTTCAATCAGCTTCAAGGAGCTCAAGTTTTCTCGAAGATCAACTTGAGATCGGGCTACCATTAGTTGAAAGTTAAAGAAGAAGATGTGGAGAAGACAACATTCAGGACTCGATATGGGCATTATGAGTTTATGGTTATGCCCTTTGGGGTTACCAATGCACCCCCAGCTTTTATGGATTTCATGAATAGGGTATTCAAGAAATATTTGGATGAATTTATAATTATCTTTATAAACGATATATTTGTCACAACCCGATCCCACAATAGCAGAACCAGAGCCCATGGCACACCACCGAGGCCACACCATTTCATTAACGTTCCCAAAAGACTTAGTTTTAAGAACACACACAACGGAAATCAAGACAAAACAAATCATTTTTTTTAAAACAAGCAATTCAGTCGACTGCACCTCGTGCCCAGTCGACTGATACTTGTCCTACAGAAACTTGATTTTTTTTAAAAACACTATCCAGTCGACTGTTTTCTATGTCTAGTCGACTGGGGCTTCAAATATTCAGTCGACTGGTACGGTCCGGTCGACTGAAGTCCAGCCTAGACAAAAATATATGATTTAAAAACATGACCCAGTCGATTGTGTCGGGGACCCAGTCGACTGATCCTCTATAAAAGAATGTAGTGAGTAGCTGGAAAAGAGGCTCCAGTCGACTGTTTTCTTAACCAGTCGACTGGTTTATGGCAACGTTACACATTCTGCAGAATTTCCAAGTTTTAAAGCTTTTTGAAAATCTCCAGGGACCAAACACACACTCCAAACTTGATTCAAAGTAATCCTAACTGCATTAAAACAATACCAAAGCATAATTACAACATGTTACTCACTATTACAACGTTTTAGATTCATTTTAACATACTAAGTTAAACATAACCAAAAGTCATACAAATTCTTATTACAACACATTTATTGTCCAAAACTACAAGATCATCAATCAGGTTGCCTTCTAAGTGAACTCCCAAACCCACGTGCTCACTTCTGCGATTCCTCGCCGGCGTTAACACCTGCAGTGGTTATTTAAATAACCACACATATTTGATTTGTTTAAGCTAACACTTAGTGAATAAAATAACAAATGCACATGAATGATAAATATGCTCGCATTCACATCTCTACATTTCATACTAGTCTCCGGAGTCTCACGTGTACGTCCCATATTCCCAATCTACGACTCGTCGCCAATAAGTCCACGCAAAAGGGTAAGACCCACGATTCTTCTCTTCAATTGTGCGACCTAACTCAACATGCTCAAATACATATCACCATACTCGCGGTAAACAAAATATGTCACCATGCTATTGGGCCTACTTATCAATATAATTACCCAATATGAACTACACAATATATCTCTATGAACTAAGATATGCTATTCACACAAAACATGAATACATGTTAAGAAATTATTCCAAAAACATAGTTGAATCACTCACCTCCGAATAACGCTCCTATAATTCAATCCAAAAAAAACCCGTGCACAAAGAACGTGTAGAAGTCCGTCTAGTACAATCCATATGGATCAAAAGTCCGATTATCAACTTTTATGATAAATCCTACAAAATAACTTTTCAGAAAACTTGGCCAAACAAGGCCTAATAGGTATCACAACGAAGCTCTTACCTCGAGGAGCTCGAATATGAAATCTAGAAGGAAACAGACAGACAGAATGTCGTCGTTTGGCGTCGCAAAGCTCGAAGCAATCAAATCCCCCCTTTTGGCCTCTTTTTGAGTTTTATGTTAAGAGTTGTAAAAATATGAAAGTCATCACTTTCTATATATAAGCAATATTTTCCAAAATTGTGTTTACCTCCCCACGAGTTTTCCAAAACTCCTAATTAGTATCTGAAACTTTCTATACAGCTAATTCATAGCTTCACGAGTGAAACCTCAAAATTATAAAAGTTTTTGACTAAGTTCCGTTTGGTTGCTAAAACGCGAATTTCTACATGACGTTTCCGAAGTTGCTAATTAGCCTACCAAATTTATAGCGTGTTAATTCGTCCTCACTGGGATAGTAAAATTAACAACAGAAATAAATTATAAACTAGAAATAATATAAATAGTGAAATACACAGGTAAACATTTAATTTCAGATAAACATTTAAAGTATTCCACAATGACCGTCTCATACTCGGAGAGACGTCATAATAACAAAATGCTCATCAACATAGTCTCAAAGGGTTCTCTAACACAGATACCTAAATCAACTCGTGAGTCAAAACTCACTCAAACATGTGCCAAAATGCACAACACATCATATTATCATGCATGACAATGTAATGAAATGCAATAACATGCATGCGAGTGTTATAATTTTGGTCTACTGTAAAGGTGTTGAAGATCACGAGAAGCATTTATGAATGGAATTGTAACGGCTTTGCGAGAAAACAATATTTGGTAAATTAAAGAAATATGAGTTTTGGCTAACCGAGATAGCATTTTTGGGACAAGTGATCTCTAAAGAAGGTGTTTCAGTGGACCTACAAAAAATTGAAGTTGTAGCCAATTGGAATCCACCAAAAAATGTGTCAAAACTTCGAAGTTTCTTGGATTTGGCTGGGTATTATCGAAGATTTGTAGAAAATTTCTCAAGATTGCGATGCCTATGACTCAGCTAATGAGAAAAGATGTTCCTTTTGTTTGGAGTCCCGAATGTGAGAAAAGTTTCAAGGAATTGAAGGCTAGACTTATGACAGCACCGATATTGACGATTCTATCGGGGACTGAGGGGTTTGTCATATTCAACAATGCTTCTCATCTTTAGGATGTGTCCTAATGCAAAATAGAAAAGTAATTGCGTACACTTCACGACAACTGAAACCACATAAAACCAACTACCCAACACACGACTTGGAGTTGGCAACGGTGATCTTTGCCTTGAAGATTTGGAGGCATTATCTATACGGGGAATGGTATAAAATTTACACAGATCACAAGAGCTTAAAGTATATATTCACTCAAAGAGACTTGAATATGAGACAGAGATGGTGGTTATTGATAAAAGATTACGATTTGTCGATTTAATATCACCCGGGGAAGGCCAACGTGGTGGTCAATGCATTGAGCCGAAACTCAACTGGTAACTTAGCCTATGTTTTGACTTCTCACGAGAAGTTAATTCATGAAATGGAACAATTGGAACTCGAAGTAATTTCAAGAACTGAAGGAGCTTTGATGGCAGCTATTTATAGTACAACCGACACTTGTGCATGAAATTAGAATGAAACAACTTCAAGATCCAAGTTTGAGGAAGATTTGTGATGGAATATCCGAGGGTAAGCAACCAGATTTTACTTACGTGGATGGTGTATTGAAATACAGAAATTGAATTTGTGTACCCAACGTTAATGGGATTAAAGAGATGATTCTAGAAGAGGCACATAATACCAAATATTCCATTCATCCGGGGAGTATCAAAATGTATCTTGATCAACGAGAGAATTATTGGTGGTTTGGAATGAAGCAGGAAACAGCCAAACATGTGGCAAAGTGAATGGTGTGTCAACGAGTAAAAGCAGAACATCAAAGATCAGTGGGGTTGTTACAACCATTGCCAGTACCGGAATGGAAATGGAGAACATCACGATGGACTTTATAGCAGGTTTACCAAAATCTAGAAGATCAAATGATAGTATTTGGGTAATCGTTGATCGACTAACCAAGTCTGCGCATTTTTTACCGATTTAGACTAATGATCCAATGAAGTTGGAAGAGTTGTATGTTCAGGAAATTGTAAGGCTTCATGGAGTTCTAGTGTCTATTATCTCGGATAGAGATAGTATATTTACATCAAGATTTTGGAAGGGTTTATAAGAGGCTATGGGCACAAAGTTGAATTTTAGCATAGCTTTCCATCCGCAGACTGATGAACAATCAGAGCAGGTAATTCAGATCTTAGAAGATATGCTTAGATTATGTGTTCTTGATTTCAAGGTGATTGGGAACAACATTTTTCATTGGTGGAATTTACTTATAATAATAGTTTTCAATCCAGTATTGGGATGGCACCTTTTGAGACTTTATATAGGCGTAGATGTCGTTCGCCAATTTATTGGGCTGAGGTAAGAGAACAAAAGTTGTTAGGACCTGAGATAATTCAGCAGACCACCGAGAAAGTTAAGTTAATACAGCAACGGTTACAAACAGCTCAAAATCGTTACAAGAGCTGTGCGGATTTGAAAAGGAGACTAATAGAGTTTGAAGTTGGTGATTATGTGTTTCTAAAGGTGTCACCGACTAAGGGAATTGTGAGGTTTGGAAAACTGAATCTGAGGTACATTGGACCGCTTGAGGTCATTAGTAAAGTTGGACCAGTAGCATACCAATTAGAGCTACCACAAGAAATGGAGAATGTGCATGATGTATTCCACGTATCAATGTTGCGACGTTGTGTGTCAGATTCACGTCATATCATTACGCCAGAACTGTTGGAAATTAGAGAAGACCTGACTTACATAGAACATCCAGTGAGAATTCTAAATGCAAAAGTTCAAGTTCTAAGGACCAAGACTATTCCATTGGTTATGGTTTTGTGGTGAAATCACTCCGTTAAAGAGGTTACATGGGAACGGGAAGATGAGATGCGCGAGAAGTACCCATTCCTATTCGAAACTTGAGGTACTTTAAGTTTGGGGACAAACTTCTTTTAAAGAGGGGAGAGATGTAACACCCGCTCCCGCGATTAATCGTTAAACGTGATTTAGCATGCATTACCATACATAATTGGTACTTATCCACACATGTTTAAGTGAGTTTTAACTCACTAGTTGATTGTGGGTGTCTAGTTTGGAAACCCAATGTTGGCCAATGATGCAGTCCCAAATTGGGACATGAGTTGAGAAAGTTCTATTGTAATGGGACAAGTCTGTGGTTTATTAAGGCATATGTAAAATATTTATATGTTGTTTAGAATATATTGTTTATTGCTAGAGACCAATTATGTGGTCATTTGAAATACCCTGGTGAGGACGAATTAAACACGCTACTTAATTAGTAGGCTAATTAGAAACTTCATAAAATTATGTGGGGCCACTTATGGGATCCACGCGAGACATAGACAAACACTCATTTAAGTTTAGGATTTTCTTAAAGAGTTCTATAACTAACAGGGGTATAATTGCAAAACTTATAAAATGTGGAGAGGTAAGCTTACAAACCAAAACCTTGTGATTTACATGTGTGAGGACATGTGTCCTATGATTCACTATGAGTCTTCTTCTTCCTAAGACAATACACCAAGAGTTACAGAGGAGAGGTTAGAACGAGAACTGACGACGGAATTTGACGACGCTTGCAACGTCAATCGACGTGCCGTTCGACACCCAATTTCAATTCCGAGACTGGATTCGGACTCGTAGAGGTGAGTCCTATGTTTTGGTACTGATTTTACTGAGTTTAATTGTTATAATTTTTATGACCCAATTCAGAATGGTAATCCGTAGTTGGTCGAATTCATGTAGGAGTTTAACCCAGAGTAGATTTGGGCTTTAATTTCTCAACTAGGAGCGAATTGTAAAGAAGTGAGTGGTTTCAATCTTATTTTTGGATGAGATACTTGTATATGTTCAATTGGATGTTATACACATATCTATTTAGCTTAATTACCCATGTTTAGCGATAATTTTGCGAAAAGCACAGTGATACGTTTATGTGAGCATGTTTATTTGCCTATTTGGGTCAAAGGAGAGCTTGTATGAATCTGCCATGAGATTGTTCTGTGGTGATGACCACTTGTTACTGACAACGGCGTTGGACTGCACACGTGAAGCGTGGGTCATTGGCTTATACCGTGGACTATCGGGGTAGTCGCGAACTTGCGGGTAGTGGTGGACGAAATACTTGCTTATCCGGAAATCATTTTATTTGTTGAGTTGAATATAAGCATTGATATGTCATCTGTATACTTGATTGATATCTTTCACTACGCATATAGCTTATATATTGATACGCCCAAAATTGGCTTTACTAAGTGACCGAGCAGTTATTAGGGGTACAAGTCGGGCGGGACCCGAGGGTCTCAAGCACTGCCCAGGCCCCGCCCGAGTTACAAAATGGTCAGCCCAAGCCAGCCCACGCCCGCGGTCAACCTGTGATATCCTTGCCCACGGGCCAGTCCGTGGTAAAATCTGGTTCCACAGGTTGCCCGAGTTCTAAAATGGATGCTAATTAACTCACTATTTTCAAAATCATCAATTGTCAAACTAAAATCACAAAAATACAAGATTTGGGTACTGAAATCAGAAAAATAAAAAGTAAAACCACCAAAATTCAGAAACTATTACAAATCTCAAAACAAAAAACCTCAAAATAGATAACCTAATTGCAAAACCTAGAGAAATAATGATTCAACCAACCTTGGAGGTAGGGAGAAAGAGGCTGAGCCACTGAGACTGAGAGTCTGCGCCGCTGAGGGGCTGAGAGTTCACAATAGAGAGAGAGAGAGAGAGAGAGAGAGAGAGAGAGAGAGGGGCTGAGGGCAGTGGATGATGAGAGCATGGTTTTGAAAACCGGACTGAACCTACCGGTTCGACCGGTTGGACCATCGACCGATCAGTTTTCCGATCCAGTTTGACTTGGTAACCGTTCAAAACCGTTCAAAAACCGTTTTTTGACCAAAACTGCTGAAAACCGTTTTTTGCCTACCAAAGTTTTTTTTTTAATTTTTATTTTATTTTTAAATTTTTTATTTTATTTCCCCTACAAATATTACTTATGATAGGATAGTGTAAAAATAAAATTTGAGTTTTTGTATATTTTTTTGTTTATATTTACTTATTAAAACTTATATATAAATATAAATAATTAAATATTACATAATTGTGACATCACAGGTTGATTACGGTTCACCCGACGGTTGAACCTCTAACCTGTGACCCGGTCAATTTTTCGATCCGACGAATGGTCCGGTTTTCAAAACACTGGATGAGAGGGAGTGAGGGACTGAGTTGTTTCAGTTTGTCAAGAAGGAAGATAGGATTTCTTTTCTTAAGACTTAATCAATGGTTGAGATAAGAAGGTCTAAGATCCAAGGGTTCAAAAGACGTGTAAGTATAATGCGTTATATATATTATATACATCTATATAAGTCTAATTTGGGCTCGGGCTCGGGTTCTACGGGTTGACAATTTTTTGTCCAAGCCCAGCCCAAATTCAATTCGGACTTTGAAAATTTAGCCCAGGCCCGCCCATGTTGAATGTATCACGGGCCCAAGTCTGGTAATTTTCAGGCCGGGCCCGGGCTTTCCATAGGTTGGCCTGCCCGACTTGCACCCCTAGCAGTTATGCACGACGACCGGCCCCTATCCCGACCAAGTCACAGTGCAACTCGGGAACAGTGCAACTCGGGAATAGTTCAGCTAAACTCCTTAGCACATCTCAAACAGCTCGGCTCCAACAGCTTCCTAAACGGTCAAGGACATGTCAGCAGATTCATCCCGAGTGGTTTACCCGACGTCCCGAGGCCCGACCAAACAGGTCGGGATTACAGCACTGGCCCGACCCGTAACGGGTGCAGTACAACCTGGCCACAAGATATGCCCCAGAATATTCTAGACAGTCTTCTACTCAAGATAGAAGACTAATGGACAACACTAGTTGTCCATTAGTCTTCTATCTTGAGTAGGAGAGTGTTGTTTCCTAATCCAATTAGGAAACCCCCACAATTAATGTCAATCAATCCTAATTGGATGGTATTTCCTTATCCTTGTACGAGTAGGTCTCTTGCATCTATAAAAGAGACCACTCACCCCAACAGAAAGAGAGGAACTTTTCAGTCTCTACAGCACCTCTATAGCAGTCACCAACACGCCCGGCCGACCTACGGTAGGTCCAAAATACTGTTGGTTCACCACAGGTCACCGGCTTTTTACAGTATAGTGAACGTGCTCAGACACACATGTGGACATAGGTTCCTTCATTAACAGGGCCGAACCACATACAAAAAAACCAGTGTCTCACTCTCTCTCTCCTTAAATTGCTTTAATTTACTTTAACCAAATTTTAGCATCATCATATATTGTAGTGGTTATTGAATAACTATAGTAGGTGATCACGATAGCGAGAATTCAAGGAGATGAACTTAGGGTTCGTGATGGCGAGTAAGTTTGTAAATGTAGTAGCTTATGTGTATGGTTGTTTTTGAGTAAAACTTGTAGTTGTAATAGATAACTTGAGTTTGTGCTAAAACCTGGTGGATTATGTTAGTTTTGGTTTAATCGCTCCAAGACTCGTGTAAATGGTGTAATCGGAGCTTAGAATGTTGTTAGTACCTTTCATGTTATATTAATATAGTTTGGAGTATGTTGGTTAAGAGCTTGGAAATTTTAAACTCATGTTTTAGTTTGGTTTTGTGTTGAATTGGGGAAGATTCAAGTGTTGTAGCATTTGTGGAACTTATTTAATGTGTAAAACTATGTTAATATATCTTGGAAATGGTTTAGAATGGTTTGAAATGTTTTTGGAAAGTTTCATGAAATTTGGTTTGATTTTGGATGTGTTTTGGATCTGCAGAACAGGGGAAACTGCTGTCAAAGACTCAAAATGAGTTCTGCAAAATCCGGATTGATCTAGGTCTTGGGCGGATTGATCCGGTGCTTTTGGAGGACCAAATATGAGGTTCTGTTAAAATCGAATCGATTCGGTTTGGGGCAAATCAATCCGCAGGTCATTTTTTTTGTCCGTCGGCCTTGACGGAAACGGACATAACTCTCTCTAGAAGACTCGGTTTTGCGCACCGTTTTTTGCTTTGGAACCGGGACTCAAAAACCTGTCTTTTAGTATAAAATTTGCTATATTTTATTAAAGACCATTTTGCCTTTGAGCTTGATTTGTCTAACATATTAGTATAAATGTGCTTGTTTCCCCTCCTTTCATTCGTAACTTGTTGTTTGAGGGCCTTGGTGGCGTGCCACGTGTCCTAGGGTTGACATGTGTGAATCCGGAGTGTGACAGTTCAAGACGTCAATTTGACAACTGAGGCTCTTGATTAGACTCCGGAGTCTTTTTCTCGATTTGCGTGCCCGGTGCCCCCTTCCCCCGTGCGATAGTTATTTTTTTTTTAATTTATTTTTATTTTGATATGGGGGGGGGGGGGGGGGGGGTGTCTACAGCTAACTTTATCATTCAATTAAATTTCTTACCCTATGGATCAATCATACAACACTTAGCCAGCCACTCTCAACCGGCATTTCTTCTGCCGACTAGCCCGCCTAACACTTCGCCGATCAATGCCCACCCGACATTGCTTCTGCCGGCCACCTCTAAACGCTTCTCCTTTTGTCGGTTAATTAACTACACCGTTGTAGAATTTACCCCTTTCGTATAACTTAACTTAAATTTACCTTATAACGTGTTACGCGGTGGTGGATGCTCTAAAAGGCCACATATTCAGAGGAATAAAGGGGGGAGGGAGGATCAAAGGATACTTGTCGATAAGAGGATGATTGAATGTACAATAATGATAAACCCACTCCTTCAACCAAATCCTCAACCACATTCAGTAGATCATGTCCCTTGATTTCAGTGGATCTTATGTTGAATTCATGTGGAACCCACCAGATTTAAGGGCAATCAATGGTCATAATATGTTGAATGTGATTGGGGGTGTGGCTGAGGGAGTGGGTGTATCGTTACTCTTGAATGTATTATGATTGCCGCCCTTGTGGGGCCTACTTGGAATATAGAATTGACGCTCGTTGATTTAGTGGGCTAATTATGGATCTTAATGTGGGGCCCAAGTTTGAATTATTCGCAATGGCTACAGACACGAGTTGAAATGAAATGGCGGTTCTCATTGACACTGTGCACGTGGGTATGTGTAAGTGTGTGTAAAGATATATATATATATATCGAAAAATCTCCAGAGAGAGTCCTCTTTTTATTAAAAAGAAGGCTTCTGTTTTGACTGTTTGTTCATATATATATATATATGTATATATATCAATCAGGCTTCAGAGGACTTCTGTTTTGGCTGTCAGATCGTGCTTTCATTAAGAGCAGTGTTGTCATTTTACAGTTTTTAAATACGATTCGACGGCTAAAACAGAAACCTTCTCTTTAATAAAAAATGGACACTCTCTTTAGAGCCTGATTATATATATGAAATCTCCTTGGATCGCACACAATTAAAGAGATAACGTCTTCTCTGGAATTTGACTAATATATATATATATATAAAATCTCCTTGGATCGCACACTTGGCCTTGCCTTGTTACAAATGATTTATCAAAATAGAAATGTCAATTCTAAGAGACGTTTATAATTGAAGTATATCTAGATTTAGAGGAGGAATATATAGATTCTGGGTCTAATTCGCGAATCCACCACATGTAATTCTAGCGGGTGTAAGCTAAAGACCTCTTTTTTGTCATTTGCGATATTCTCTCTCCCACCATGTCGTGCGAGTGCGATCCTCACTTATGTGATGTGCAAAAGAAGGCACATGTGAAACACGAAAAGATAGTTTTTTTTTTTTTTTTTTGTCATTTCTAAGTGTTACCAAAGTGATACGGAGTAATAAAAAGAATAATTTTTTAGGCACATGAGAATTACATAAAAAGATATGTAAATTATAATGTGTCTATTTCTCTCTTCAGTAGGTTTCACTGTGTCAGTAGATCCCACCAACAGAGTGATAGACACAAAAAATTTATATATACTCTTTTTGTGTAACTCGTATGTGCCCAAAGAGTTACTCTAATAACAAATTATGTCATCTCACTAAAATTAATTGATTAACTGTTTGCTATAATATTTATTTGGGCGTGCCAGAGCCTTTGTTAGGTAGGCCCAAACTAATAAAACAAAATTTCCTAAGTCACTTGTGTGAGTGATACACAAGGTTTAGAAATCTGACTTCTATCAAAACGATTGTGATGGCCAAGTAGGAAAGTACCCTTGGCCTAAGATCCTATGGCAGTATTGAAGCACACAAGCCATACAAGTGATGAAATATGAATTAAATAAAATAGACTTTTATTTAATTAAAGAAAAGAAATTACAAGAAGTAATTGAAAACTAGGAAAATAAAAGACTGCTTTATTTGCCTAAACTAAGAATGCTAAAGGATGCATTTGGATGCGGTTTATCGAGGTGACGCGGAGTGAATTGATAGCTTGGCCTGCCTGTTAATTTATAGCGGCCTGACTGGTCTCCCAGATAAGGTAGGAAGTATCTGATCAATAATTATCTGGTAAAAAATACCAGTTTATTTCCATAAACTGATAAAGCCTTCCACATCTTGAAATATATACATATATGTATATATCTTGAATGTGGTCCCCTTTGTGGTCTTCATTCGGCTGACTTGGTTCCCAAGTAATAGATATACTTTCCAAATCAAATAACATTATCTTCCCTGATTGATAATATCTTCAAAAATATTATCTTTCCTAAAGCTGATAATATTACCCTCTTAAGTGATAATATTTGACCATATCAGATAAAATCTATATATCACATTGAGAGTTTGTAGGATGATACACTTCCCAAATATGACCACATCTTTTCCAAAGCGGCCAAAACTGGTAAAGGCCAGCTCATACACTGCCCGGACTCATTAAAATACTGCCAACCCATTTGTATTGATTCAAAGTTAAATAATTGCATGGGCCCCACCAAAGTTGACCTCAATCCTTGAATATCAATAGCTCTTCAGCCCGATAACAATGAGGTCATGCCAAACGAAGCTTAAGTCCGACTGAATTAATGACTTTGCTAAACAATAAGCATCATTGGCACGTGGCCCACCACGTTGATTTTTATAGTGGCAAAGCTATGCCAACTATGACCCTTGTGTCCCAATTGATGTCAATGGCCAAATAAGCATAATTATTAAACAATCAACCCAACTGGCCAAAATTACACGTAGATCGGGCTCAATGGTTAAAAGCAATCGGGCTTCCATATATACATGTGACTGAAGAAATAAAGAATTCCATAAAGTGGATACCACCATCTCCATGTACACACGTGTCTATATCTATCTTAAGTAGCTAGTAGTGCATGTCGGCCCGATTCAATATGACGTAGTTCAAAATACATTCGGCCTCATCAACTTCGAATCAGTCACTTTATTCTTAATTTTTTGCAATCTGTCATTATGTCCGATTAAAAGAAATCCAATCGGCCTCTACCAATTTTGACTTAAAAAATGTATTTTTTAGGTGCAAACATTAACATGATTTTACAATGATAAATAATTTAGTTTTAGATGTTCACAAAATTATTTAAGTGTACTCATTTTAATGGACTGATGAAATAAATTTTATTATCCATTTGAAGAACATGTGCTTGGTGAAGTATGTTTCCATTTTCTTTATTTAGAGCATCTCTAAGCAGTGAAATTGTATATAGCCTGTTATTTTAACCAAAAATAATTTTAGCTATTCAATATTTAACCTTCAATTCCAGCAGTGCTCTTTATTTTATCTAGTCATTTTGATTTACTATATTTTCTATGGTTGAGATTGTGCCATTTAACTTTACTGGAAGATGTAAATGTTGAGATTTGGAGAGAGAATATAGAGTCATTTTTGACTAGACAAATCTGTCTAGTCAAAAAGATAAATGTTAGAATAGATAGTCATGTGGCTAGCCTGCTGGAGCACAAAAAACTATATCTGACTAACTATTTTGTCTGAAAAGTTAAAATAGTTAGTCTGTTGGAGATGCTATTAATCATTAGTGAACTAACATAAAACTGATTAGTTTTTTTTTTTACATAGCTTTGACTATTTCCTTTGCTGTTCTATAAGTTGTTTCATAAATAATTGTAGAGGAATTATATAAATTTTTTCAATTTAATTTAAGTAGCATGTTTTATAAGAGATTTAATATTTCTGATTGTGTAGCATATGTTGGCGTAACTCAAGTGGCAAAGAATTTGACATATATAAATCCCTTCCAATGCATAGGTTTGGTGTTTGAAACTCATCCTCTTCCCCATATAAAATATATATATATATATATATATATATTTCTGATTGTGTTTTGTTGCCTATTGATATGCTAAACCATAGAATATTAGAAGGGAATTGCTATGTAAACCTGTATATTTGCTATGTACATTCAAATTCCTTTATTCTGATAATTTTTCTTCTAAAAATTCTTACTTTTATAAAATTTAGCGGTGTACATAACAATTCCCTATTAAAAACTGAGAACCTAATGGCAGTGGGGAGGGAATAAGCGATACCAAGTCTAGTGTATGTAATTTTCCCCCCCCCTTCTTTTCTTTAAGGGATGGGTTTTGACGGGTGAAACTCATTAAACAATGCGCATGTTTTCATTTTTTCCAAAATCGATTTTAGAAATTTGGAAAGCAACTTTTTTCTCCTTCCAGTTTTGGCCTCTTTTTTTAAAATCGTTTTTGAAAAAAAAAAAAAAAAAAAAAACCAAAGACAAAACTGAATTACCAAACACAATTTTTGTTGCCATTTTTTTGAAAAAAATTGAAAACTAACACAAAAAACAAAAAATAAAATGGTTATCAAATAGATGCATAACGTAATTTATTTATTTTAATTATTCTAAACACAGAGGCCAGAGCTAGTAGCTAAAGGGGGCTTAATTACAAAATAGACTTTTGAGTTTGGGTCCTGTGTCATTTTGGTCCCTGTAGTTTCAATTGCGTCAATTTGATCTCTTAAGCTTTAAATAGAAATAATTTGATCCAAATGTCCTATTCTGTGAAAAAAGTTAACAGAATTTACTCATATACTACGCACTGTCACACTTTTTAGCGGCAAAAATAGAACACCACCAATCGCTTAACCCGCTTAACAGTATAGTTGTGCATAACAGTGGGTAAATTCTATTAGATTTTCTTACAGAATTAGAAATTTGGATCAAGTTACATCCATTTAAAACTTTAGAGACCAAATTGATATAATTAAAATTATAGGGACTAAAATAACATAAGGACCAAAATTCAGGGGTATCTTTTGTATTTTACCCAGCTAAAGGGAAATGCAGTACAAACAATCTTCAGTTGCCAAACAGAGTGTCCTTGCTTCCTGGACTCAATAATTTAAGATGGGTTAGACGTACTCTTTTATCTATCCCCAACAAATCCACAATGTGAGACCTTTGAAGGTTGCCATTTTTGTTGGCACAATATAAAACTTAAGGGCAAGGTTGGTTGTGATACGGAGAGAGGTTTTCTCCGCATGGTAATATATGGTGCGGACAAAAAGAAGAGTTTAGATTCATTCGGGTATATCATTTTAAGGGTGAAGATTAATTCAATACATGGTGGTTGACAACATTGATTATGATAACTAGTGCATTAAATGTGTATTTAATTTCCATTAAACTAGTGCCACCGGTTATTATAACAGTATGCAATACATTTTGTTCCTTGTATAAGAAATTTTGTTCCTGTCTAATAAGACTTTGTTCCTTATCTAAAATTTATTGTACCATACCAACCGTTATAATGTAACATTTTGTTGTACAATACTAACCGTGTAGAATTTAAGGTTGTTGGAGATGACCGTTTATTAAATAACATACCAACCACACAAATTATTTACTGAATAATAATTCAAATCTTAGGATAAACAACCTTAAACACACAAATTGTTCCTTCAAAATTTTTTTTTCTTCATTTCTTGCTTCTTATTTCAAACATAAACATATTGTTCCTTTCATTTATTTATTTATTTTTTTTCATTTCAAGCATAATCCAAGTATAGACATTTGGATTATACTTGAAGCCATTTAAAGCTCTCCCTACAAGAGAAGACAATAGTATTTTGTGTAATAGGTAATATTTCTATTTGATGACGAATTTATTATATTAATTTATTTTATTGAAATGTTCTTCCCTTATTAGTGAAATAGAAAAAACAAAATAGGTATTTGTTTCCTTACAAACATTTTTGTAATATGAGCGTTGTTACTTTTGTATAGTGAAATAAAAAATGTGATACCTACAACACTTTTTTTTTTTTTTATACATTCTCTTACAAACATGACATGAAAATAAAAGTTTAAAAAAAATATATTGAAGTGCAAATAAGTGTGATACCGCACTCGTACAAACATATGTAGTAATATGAATGTTCTTATTTTAATTTATTGTGAATAGTATACATGGAACAATAAGGATATATAATATTTTAATCATAGAACAATAAGAGTACAAAATTTCTTAATCATGGAACAACAAAGGTACAAAATATCTTAATCGTGGAACGATAATGATACATAGTTTCTTAATCATGGAACAACAAGGACACATAATATCTTAATCATGGAATAACAAGGGTACAGAATATCTTAATCATGGAACAATAAAGGTACATAATATATTAATCATTGACCAAGAATGATACAACAAATGAGTGAATATAGTGGTATCATAGTTGTTCATCTAACATAGTCCATATTTCAAAGAAGGGACAGTACTATGAATAAGATATAACGAATAGGATATGATGGACAGTTGATCTAGTGAATTATCGACAACAATTGCTCACTCAGAAAGTTTAGTTTTATCACTGAAAAATTAGAACCTTGTCGCTTTAATGAAAGCTACAGTAGATTGTCAATATCATTACTCAGAAAGTGTAGTCACATCACTGCGGACATTTCTAGTGAGTTGTTCATATAACTCACTCAGATGTGTCACTTTTAAACTTTTTGTAAAAAAAATTAATGTTTAATTAATTAAAAATGATTAGATTGTTAAGGAACTATTCAGAAGTAGGCAACAATAAGTATTTTGGTGAGTAAGTAACAAGAAGGGTACAAAATTTCTTAATTATAGAACAAGAAAGGTACAATTTTTCTTAATCATGGAACAATAAGGGTACATAATTTCTTAATCATGGAATAATAAGGGTACAAAATTTTTTAATTATGGAATAATAAGGGTACAAAATTTCTTAATCATAGAATTTCATTAAACATAGTTCATATTACACGCATACTCGTCATTTATTAATTTTTTTTTTATTTTCTACCAGTGTAAATTCTAATGGATAGTATGCGGAGATGTAAGAGAAAGTCGTTATGCATAGATTTAGACGAAAAAACTTGTTTGAGAGTTTTTTAACCCAAACAATTGCAGCAGTTTTTGTGAAATTTCACTAAAACTCTCCCTAAGAACAAGCAAGTGAAAATTCATTTTTTTCCCAAAAAACATATCAACTCGGCATGCGTAAATATTAAGTGAAAATTTACTGAACCCATATACGAATATTACGTGAAATGATATTAAGTGAACACGATTCCAAAGGTATAAAATTTGTAATAAACGGAGTTGTAGATAGGGGTGGGCATTTGGTCGGTTCGGTTCAGTTTTGCTAAGTTCGGTTCGGTTCGGTTCAGTTCTGGTTGGTAATAGATTTCTCATACCGAAAATCGAACTGAAATACATTTCGAAAGTTCGGTTCGGTTAATTAGGTTTATCGGTTAGGTTCTGTTTAAAGTATCGATTCAGTATCTCAATTTTTAAGCTTAAAGATTGGTTCAGTTCAGTTTAGTGGGATTATCCTATACTGATATCCGAACTGAAATATAGTTCGGTTAATTATTTCGCTTAGTTCGATTTCTAGTTCAGTTCAATTCAGTTTGAAATGGGAGCTGCTATGGTACAACTACTCACATGGTGCAAGCAGGTTGGGGAGTGGCCAATGAAATGGGAGCTGCTATGGTGCATCTACTCATACCGTGCAAGCTCCTGGGGAAGTGGGCTAATTGCAGTTGTAATGGCTGAGATTCCTTTTGTGGGCAAATTTGGCACTTCACCTTTGTTTCTAATAATTATCATAATCTATAAGTGTATTTTAACCCCTTCATTCCAAAATTATTGTCACACTTTCTATTTATAGAGTAATGCTATGCTTATCAATTTTGTATCGCAAGTACTTCCCAAATACATGTGACAGTGGGACCACTTTAACATTCCACGATCAAAATCAGGTGGATCCACTACATGGCTCGAAGTATCGGGCGATACCGAGTTGTATTGGCCGAGTTAACTCGGTATTGTGAGGGTCCGATACGAGATATAGGCCGATTCAAGCTGAGTTGAAAAAAAATTTGAAGGATCGTTTAATATATCGGTTGTTTCGGCTGAAACGATAGAGTTTTCTATGTCTAGGCCGAGATGACTAGCGATACGCCCGAGACTGAAAGAAAAGGAGAAAAATCTGAAAGGAAAAAAGAAAAATCAGAGGAAAAAAGACAAAAGAGAAAAATCAGAAAGGGAAAACTTAACGGATCTGAGGAGCAGGTATGTTTTCTTCTCTTTATTTCTCTTTCTTCTTCCGCTGTCATCTTCTTCTTCTTCCACCGCCGTCATCGTCTTCTTCTTCTGTCATAGTCTTCTTCTTCTTCTTCTTCTTTCGTCATCGCTTTCTTTTTCTTCTTTTGTCATCTTCTTCTTCTTCTTCTTCTTCTTCTTCTCTCTCTCTCTCTCTCTCTCTTCTTTGTTAATCTTGGGTTTGGTCGAGAGTCAAACAAAAGGGTTAAGTTAGTGTTTGGGATTTTATTCTGTGCAACATGCGTTTGGGTGCATGTGTTTCCTTCTGCTTATAATTTTTTTTTTATTGATTTGTTTAAAATGTGTATGTGTAATAGTTATTTATTGAAAAATTGTTTACGTATTTGTTTAAAATGTTTGCTTATTTTATTAAAAAAGTGTTTGTTTATAAAAAAAAAATATTGTTTAATTATTTGTTTATAAAAAAAAAAATTGTTTACTTATTTATTTAAAATGTGTGTGTAATAAAAAGAAAATGTTTAAAATGTTTACTTATTTGTTTAAAATGTGTATGTGTAGTAAAAAAAAATGTTCAAACAGTAGATCGACAGCGTGTGAGTTGAATAATTTGTGAATTTATAATTGGTACATTGAGTATTGTGACAATCTATTATGCCAATTTTGCTATTCTTATTATTTTAGAATTTTTGGTTATTTTTTCATATTTTTTTGAATCTTAAATCTAGCATTTCATTGCGTATCGTCCGATACCAGGCCGATACCGCGACCCCGAGTCATCACAACGGACTCCGATACTGTGACCGATACCGCGACCTCGAACCATATTCCACTACCACGTGTATTTAGGAAGTATTTGAGATATAAATTTTGAAAAGCATAGCATTATTGTATTTTTTTTAAACACTTAATACTTTTAAGATTATAATTATATTATATAATTTACTACGCCTCTTTTATAAAATAATTTTAATGTTCTTGTTTTAATAACATGAAATGGATTAATTTGTCCAAAAAGTAAAATAAAAACCTTAGATATGTAATAAGTTAGCATTTCTTTTTAAAGTTATAATTATAAATGGACCAACGACTCAAGTGGTACCACCTTGATCTTTCTAGTGGAGAGGTCAAGGGTTCGATTCCTCTTGGGGAAGTTCTTGCCCCCCATATTTGTGCGTTCAGTTGGAAGAGTGGTCCTTGTTGGACTTTGCTATGGACCATTAATTGTGAGGCTATATGGTGGGGGTGAGTTGGATTTGTGTGCGTGTGTGGGTTGTATGTGCATTGTATCCAGCTGTGATCCAGGTAAGACTCAAAATAAATAAATAAATAAATAAAAATAAATGGAAAATATTAATCATTTCATTCCAAAATTATTGTCAAACTTTCCATTTATAGATTAAGCTATGCTTCTCAAAATTTGCATCTCAAATACTTGTTTAATGGTGAGACAACTCTGACATTCCATAATCAAAATCATGTGAATCTACTGTCACATGTATTTGAAAAGCATTTGTAATATAGATTTTGAAAAGCATAGCATTATTTTATTTTTTTTGAATACTTAATACTTCTACGATTATAATTATATTATATAATTTATTTCTCCTCTTTTATAAGATAAATTTATTGTTCTTGTTTTAAGAGTGCAGTTTTGCTCACTCAAAATTGCTCATCCCCTTTTTTCATTGACTAATGCAGTGGGGTCCACTACTTTACACTATTAATTAATTTTCATTTAATTTTGAGTCCTACTGCATTAGTCAATGGGAGAGGAGGGTGAGTAAATTGTGAACAATTTTGAGGTGAGCAAAAATGTATGCTTGTTTTAATTAGGCAAAATGAATTTTATTTGCCCAAAAAGGAAAATAAAAACCTTAGATATTTAATAAGTTAGCATTTATTTTTAAAATAATAATTATTAAAATCCAACTAAAATAGATTGTTTTATAGAGGGGAGGAGTTTTTTTTTGGCCATTTTGGTGACCGGATACCTCTTTTGCAGGTGGAAGTTTAAAACCAATTGTTGGTTTTTTGGAAAACTATGATTTTGTCATGAAGGGTCAAGATTTCATCTACCACCAATTCAATGGTGAAACATTAGGGGTACAAGATGGCCGCAAATATGTCCGTATGGTAGCCTGCTCCAAAACTTAAACAGGATGTTGACTAAATTAAACATTAGTGGCCAATTTTATGGGCAGACTGCACGATATATATATATATATATATATATTGGATGGCTGGTCATAGATCCCCACGTTGGACCATAATAGATCATAGATCCTTATATATTTTTTTATTGCCAAATGTCCCTGTAATTTTCAGTGGACGAAAATGCACACTTTCTTTATGTTTAACAATTACACTACACATATGTCACCTCAGCTCATAATTTAAGGAAGTTAATTATTATTTGTTTTTCAAACTTTAAATTGCCATAACTTGTAAACTATAAATTCTTTTTTCATAAAAATTATATATTCGTAAGCTACAAAATAAGATCTATCAAACAAGATCCATAGCGCCTATAAAATTCTTTAAAAAAAAATTCGATATCTTTAAGTGCTGTCCATGTAAAAACAATAACATGACAGTAACATGATACTATCGACAGTAACATTTCTTCAAATTGACCAAATAATTATAAAATTATGGCCATTTCATCAAATGATACTGCCTTTACAATACTTTTCAAGTAAATACAATAATAAAACATTTTTACTATGGTTGTAACATCATTGTTACAAAAAAGTTACAAAATTAGTGTCATTTAGTAGATATTAATGTCTTTAAAAACTATCCTCATGCAAAAAAAAGTAAGATACCATTAAAAATGAGCAACATGATATTGAACAAAAAAAACAGTAACGTGTCGTCAACAATAATATTTCTTCAAATTGACCTAATAATTGCAAAATTATGGCTAATTTTCAAATGTTACTATCCAGTTAAAGACACTAACATATAATCAAATGCAGAAAAAAAAAGAAGGGTGGTATCATGTCACTGTCGCAAAAGACACAGTGACATTACATTACAGTAAGATGAATTTTTTTTTTTTTTTTTTTTTACATTTTTTCATAGTCACTATGGATCTTGTTTGACAGATCTTTCCTTCTAGATTACAAATATATAAATTTTATTCAAAATGGAGTTGTGGTTTGAAAGTTATGGCATTTTAAAGTTTGAAAAAAAAAAAAAAAAAACGTGATGAGGTGGCAAAACAGCAACTCATGGGTGACGAAGAAAATCTGCCAATATCCTTATTTTCAATTTAAATTTAGACTTATGGCAATTCAAAAATGATTGTCCTTATCCCCTTAAATCCAAACCATTTGTTTATCCTCTATTTCTTTCCAAAGTTGAGACTTCTATTTAATTTTCCATATATATATATATATATATATATATATATATTAGTGTCGGACAACGTGCACAGCACTTAGCTTGGTGCCCGCGTAGGAGTATGTATATCATTTGCCAGACAACAAAACCAACAGCAGCAAAACAGATTTAATGGTAAGGAATAAAACCTATCATCTGCTTACAAAATAGTAAGTACTTTCTCACACAATTAAAACAATATTGTTCATAATCTTGGAATGAAGTATGATTACATCATGCAAAGCTATACATAAGACATTTAAATCATGTTTCATTTTCCCTAATTCACTTGATTAGCCTGACATGTGAAACTTTTGTGTATGGTCTAAATTATGACCCAATCCAGCGACTTAATTTCATGGAGAGAGAGCTCAGTGAGTAGTGCACTGACGGAAACAAAAAGTAATAGATATCACCCCATAGACACCCCCACCCGCCCCGTCCTTGCTTTTGAAGATTAGCGATAACGCACTTGTACACAAGTAACAAATTATTTGGGAACCAAGTTTGCAATTCGAGTTTGGGCTGCATACCATTAGTGAAATGTTTATGGGAATAACTTCATATCCGCAGAAGCATCTACAGATGTGTACACTGAAGGCAACTCAATTAGCCATAATATATACTCCATTCGTCCCATAATAAGTGTCCACATTTCCTTTTTTGGATGTCCCACAATAAGTGTCAATTTTCCTAAATTGACATATAACTTTTACTTACTTTCCAAAATTACCCTATAATAAAGACAAAGTAGCATTTATTTGTGACCTCAAAACAAGCAAAAAGTCAAACACCCATCACATCTAAGGGCAAAATTGGAAAGTGACCATTTAATGAACCAAAAAAACTAAAATAATATAACTTTCTTAAACAATGTACAAAATAGAAGTGAACACTTATTATGGGACGGAGGGAATAATTTATAACTACAATCACTCAATTGGGACAAAGTTATACCCGTTTGGCTGGGAATGCTGAAAAAGAGATAAATATCAAGGCTGGCAAATACAGACAACAATCATTGGTTTTATTTCTACGTAGAAAACTCCTTGAATGTGAACTTTTGGATCTGATTGCGAAGGCACTATTTTATGCTAGAGTATTTAATAAGACTAACCAAAAGTCGTGTCACAAACAAATGTAAATTAGCCTTATGAGAAGTAACAATGACATAAATCTCTCACTACTTTAAGAAATACATTATTCAAAAATCAGTAGGTAATTTGGACTTCAATACTAACCAATGAAAGAAATACTAAAGGAATAATAGTGTTAACTTTGCAATAATAATCACAAGAATAATACTACAACGAACCAAAACATTAACAATCCAAAAAAAAAAAAATGTAGAACATCCACGATATGAAGCTAAAACGAAGCGACAAATATTCTGAAAGATATGTGAACCAAACACTGAAGACTAAACTAAAATATTTGAAAATTTTGAAGTATTTAGGTCTCGTGCCTTACCTTCAAAGTTAATACAGACAAAAATTGGGTTTCCCAAGTCCGAGAATACTGGTAAGGAAGCATTTAGTGTAAAACAAATACTCGTTATTGAACATAGTAGCAATCAACTGTGGCATGAATATAAAAACTGAGTAACCAAATGAATTGAAGATTTGATTAGTGAGTCACCTAAGTTGTGCCATTTGGTCATTCATATACCCATTTATAATTGGATCTGTAGATACTTTTGAAATTAAACTGCAAAACAAAACCCAAGAGAAAACATGTAGACTTAATTGAAGCAATAAACAGATGAAAGAAGAGGTCGTTGTGCCTTCTTTCTTCTTTGTTTTTTCCTTTTTTGTTGACCCCCCCCCCCCCCCCCCCCCCCCCCCTCCCTTTTTGACAGATGAGAGTGTAGAAAACAAATTGAGTTGCAAAGGAACAGAGGAAACGAAAATGGAGGAAGATAAATATTTTAGCTCTATGTAGGTTTTTTTTTTTTTCAAGTCTTCACTAAATTATGCAGGCTGCCCACACTTGGAGGTAGATGTCCACTCTTCGCTGAAGAATTCTCTCATGTGTAGCTAATATGGGCCATGGTTATCTCATCTTTCAATAGTTTTTATAGGGGGTGTGGTTATGACTTTACCAAATAGACTGAGATGAAGGCTTAACGTGCAAGATTGAATTGCGAGATTGCACGAGGATTTACCAAAAAGAGAGATTTTCAAGCATCCATTACTTTTGGCCAATGAATTGACTTCAGAATCAGAATTCCATTTGTGAAGGAATTCATGGAAAGGAAATGTTTGATTTGGGCTGTCCCAAATTGTATGGATTTGAGTTCAACAAACATTGGATTGAATCATAGTAGTGTCGTGAAAGAATTACAACCTAGTAAAATTGTTTAACCTTTTTCAAACATTTGAATCCCATACTAATCTCAGCTTTGGAGGAACAAAAAAAAAATCTATAGCCCTACCAAGAATTACGAGTGCAAATAACAACAAAAAGAAACCCCAATACTCTTGAGCCCCAAAAAATAAGGAAAATAACTAATACTAACCCGTACGATTGCAGAGAAGACCGTATTGCCCATTGCACCATTGTTGAAGATGAATATCTTTAATCAATTCATCGACGCTCCTATTCGACTTGATGTCCAATTCCTTTAAATACTTTTCTTACACCTATCCTCAAATAAAGAGACAGAGAGAAAGGGGGGGGGGGGGGGGGGGGGGGGGGGGGGGGGGGGGGGAATCGAGAACACAAAAAATTCGGTAAAGAAGAAAATTAAAAAAAAAATCACAAAAGTAACACAAAATTATAAATCAATAAACCCTAGGTTGAAATTGGAGATAATGTAAACGTTTACCTAAGTAATCAACCAGAGATTTCGCTGTGAACGAGACAACGATGCGATTCAGGGGTCCGATTCATCATCAAATGCTCCACATTGATGAAGTTTCTGGACGACGATGGAGAAGGGACGCAACATGTTCCGAAACAGACACAGAGAGAAGGGAAAGGGAGAACGAAGAGCCAGAGAAGAGAAGGTCAGCTTCGTGCTGAGGCGACGACACAGTGAGATTGAAGGAAAGGTTCCCTGTCGTTTCCAAAAGGAAGAGATGAGATGCAGAGGACAGAAGGGACGTGTTTGCTCTCCTTCCCATAGGCCACGTGCATCATTTCTCTGTCTCTCTGACTCTGGAAGAAACCAAAATAGACTGGTGTAGGGTGTAAAATTACAATGGAAGAGGGGTATTATGGGTAACTCACATAATCAAAGTAAGGACAAAAAAGTAAGAAAAGATTTGACAGCTGCTAGCTTCCTTAAGAGCTACTATTCTCTTAGGTTTCGTTTGATAGGTCGGATAAAATTATCGGATTGGAAAAAATAAGGCAGGATCGGATTGGATTAGTAATCCTGTCAGATGACCTGTTATACTGTCCTGTGTTTGATACTGTCTGGATAAAACTGTCGGATAAGCTGTTTATATCCTTATCCTGTGTTTGATATTGTCTGGATAAAACTGTCGGATATATTGTTTGAGAACCAGTTTCTTATTTTTATCACAGAAATTCCAAATATGGATTAAAATATATTATAAAATAGACTTCCAATTTTCCATAAATAAATAAAATTTAAAAAAAAAAAACAAAAAAACTAGACTTGCAAATTTAAAAATTTTAATTAACACAACATTATTTATTAACCATATATATAGATTATTACAATTTGAAAGATGAAATTAGAGTCACAAGTACAAGTAGATAACATAATAGATAGTCAATCTAAAATAAAATACGAACAATCACAGCCGTAACAATTGAACCAACAATAAGGCCGACTAAAAAACCATTCATCCACACCACATTTGAGGTTGGACTTGGATGCATTTGTTGGTTGGTTGAAGATGATTGTAGAAGCACTTCTTGTGTAACCTGTTGTTTCCTTAACTCTGTTCCATCAGCCATGATAAAGAATGTATGCCTTTTCAACTTCAGCATAGGTTTGGAATGACTTATAAGAATTTCCACTATAATTGTGGACTTGCATTTGATATTCTTTCCAAGTATGATAAATTCCAAGAACTCGACCGACAAAGACAATGTAAACTTTGTCACTAGTCATCTACACAACAAGTCCCAAAACAATAAACAAAATATAGTCTATGATAGAAAGTCATCCAAATAAAAACATACTAAATAGTCATTCAAAAAAAAAAAAAAACACAGTCTAAATAGTCATCCAAATAAAAACAAAAGCATACTAAATAGTCATCCAAATAAATAAACTTAGTCTAAATAGTCATCCTAATAAAAGCATAGTTCAAAACCCCTCCTCAAGCAATATTGAAACAAACTCTTGTTTGTATTCATCATTGGCATTGAAAAATAGATCAACGTAGTCAGGCCGTTCACCAATCTTCCTGACCACAGCTATTTGATTACGAGGAGTTAATGTGGTCATCTTCTGCAACTCCTCAATAATTCTTCTTCTATCCTTTGACAAATCTTTAACCTAGCCAAGCCTTACTGCAACAACACCCATCCTTTTATCCATACTCCCAACACATAATTCAATCATTGACCTCATCTCCTTCATCGATGTTGTAAGTGAATCACTATTCCTAACCCTTTTCTAGTCGAAGGTTAAGACTTTGTTGCTTGAGTCACGGAAGTAGATGTATTCACTCATCTACTCGTGTCTCGTTGTTTCCCTCAGCTTCTAAATTTTCAACAACATCTGCAGGGCCTTCTGCTCCCTCACCAGTAGCACGATCCTTTCCAAAAATAAAGGCGTACCTACCGAAGTTTGGCATAGGCTTGTACCGATATCCCTTGACCTTAGGAGCTTTCTACAATATAAAACTCAAATCATTGAGGACTTCAAATAAAAAACTACAGATTAATCCCATAAAAATGAAAAAACATAAATCTAGTACCTTCAAATACTTGTTCCATATGTCATCGGTTTCAACTTCAACACATTTCAAATCAGGATTCCAACCAAACCCAGGGTCTCCCAACATATCAAAAATGGTATGATATTCGACCTTGATTGTATTTATTTTAGAATCAAAGTGTGGGTGTATTTTCAAACCACACCCAGGAAGAACAATATGAAGTTGGTTGTAGGTCTTTGCATTAGATCCAGGCTTAAATTGACCATTACCCCCTATTTTAACTATGTCTTCAAGTATATCAAGTAGTGTAGTTTCTTCAGTTTTTGTCCAAACACGTTGAGAAGTCTCTTTTCCCTTTTCCTTGGATTGACTAGCATCTATTTCACTATCCATCTCTAAAATTAACCACAACATCATCCAAATTAAACACAAGATCATCCAACGATAATCTCAAATACAATAGTCCAAAATGCAACAAGATCAAAGACAACAAAATTCCCAAATACAATAGTCCAATAATAAAATGCAACAATAATCCCTAATGGTCTCTCTAGCTCTTCATTCATCAAACATTGCTCTCGCTAAGGTGTCCCTCCACCGACTCTATGCATCCAAAGTTTCCACTTGTGTCATTACATCCAACTCAGTGATATTCTGACTAGTAGAGGCATCTAGTTGCATTTTTAGTGGGTCTGTTAGCATCTCGCATCGAATGAGGTTGTGTAGTAAACAACATGCTATGATTATTCGGGGAGTGTGTTTTGATTGGATAATGTGAAGGACTTCTAATAATAGCCCACCTTAACTTAAGTAGTCCAAAACATCTTTCTATGACATTCCTAGCAGCAGAAGGTTTCATATTAAAGAACTCTTCATACGCGCTGGTGCCAATGACCCTTCCCTCCACTCAGACAAATGATAGCGAGTGGTTCTATACGGGGCAAGAAATCAATCGCCATTTGTATACCTAGAATCAACAAGATAGTAGTAACCTATAATACGCGTGATTAAAAAAAATAAATTTGTTTTAGTATGTGGATGTTGTAAGAACGAACGTACATCAAGAAAATTATTTCCAAAAAATATCACCCGTAGGGACCTTTAGTTCATTCCTTCTAGTAACTGCATCGCGCAGTATCCTAAAATCTGTAGCTGATCCTTCCTACCCCGAAAGTACATATATGATTTACATATCTCGTGAACATACTCCCAACACCTTCGTCGCAATGTCTCCCTTCCTTGTTCTTTATCTTGGTTTAACAATCTCAAGAACATTCACCGTGATATAGGTTCCATCTAATGCCCCTAAACAATTCTACATCTGTCACGCCTCGACGTAGCATAAATCAGGAAAGTGTTTTATTTCCTATATGGACTCGTAGGTCATGACAAGTAAGAGTAACCAATTGTACCTGCAAAATATAACTTAATAGTATTTCTAAAAGTCGAGGATACTATTAAACATAAAGCTCCAAATTTAAAACGTACTAAACTAAAACATCAATCATTGTCTTAGGCACAAACTGTCTTATTCAAAACGTAATATAGAGTCTATTACATCTCTGAAAAGTAAAACATAAGAAATATAAAACAGTCCTCTTGGAAAGTCTCCAGGCTCTAACTAGCAAAGTCAAAATACTCTGATTGCTCCTGACTTAGAAAATCTGGACATAGAGTCTAGGACGCATCAACACTGTCAACTTATGCAAGCTGGTGAGCAAAATAAACATATACTCGTAATGTATATATAAGCATATATAACGACGTTACAATTTACTTTAAAGCAATTATTCAAGGTACCACTTAACATATAACATAGAGAGATAATAAGCAGTAAAATATGTGACCGTGCATAAATAATGTATCATCTCATCTTTCCGACTCTTTTCTCTTGAAAAACTCGATTCAACCTTACCCATACCTCAAATACCAGGAATAATATCCGCTCAGTATCCGGTTCGTACACCACAACATCACTTCAAATACCAGGAATAATAACTGCTCGATATCTTGGTCGATCACAACATCGTCGCCTCCAATACCAGGAATAATATCCGCTTAATATTGGAGTCGTACACAATGCCATCGCCTCGGGTACCAGGAATAACATCTGCTCAGTATCCAAGTCGTACAACAAACTGCTGCTCTTTACTCTTTTCACACTTTCTCATGTACTATGCATGTCGACTCGACTCTAGCATGTATGTCACATGACTTTGTACAGAGATTGTAAATTTCTAAAAAGTAGTATTGACGAGCGTATAAAAAATCAAGTCGTTAATTTTTTTTTTAACTTAATCTTTCAAACAGGTTTATGGAACAACTTATTATTATTAATTAAATCGACGTATCCAAATCTCACTTTTATAAACTATTTTCCTTTTCTTGATTAACAAGGTACAATGTACTTAGAATCATGGAGTTAACAACCACGATCTAAATTATCAAGTCATATATGAAACAACAGGTAAATTCATCAAAGAATACTTTAATACACTTTTACAACTACTAGTACACAAGCAGGTCCACGTTGAAGCACTTCCCTTAAAAATGAGTTATAATTTTTATGGATAAGTTACATATCAAAAGAAAGGTATTTGAGTCTAGTTTCCAACACTGCAAATAGTGCGCATTTTCGAGTTCTCTAGAGGAAGTTATGACCGTTTTACTAAAAGTCATCAGTGTTGAAAAATGGCAATCAATTGGCAATAGTGGCAATCGATTGGATGACATGGAAATTGATTGGTTGAAGTGGCAATCGATTGGATATGTTGGAAATCGATTGCCACTGCGTCTTCTTCCTCAGTTTCGAAATTAAAAGCTAGTTTTTACCCATTTTGTAAATTGGAATCAAACGAGTCATGTAATATATGGATTTTTTCAGTTTTTTGTGTAGATTAAGAATACGCGATCTATCATACCCGCTCCCGCGGTATTTATTTACATTATTTTAGCATGCATGATATGCTCACTGTTGTGTTAATTAACACGTGTGAAGCGAGTGATGACTCACTAATTGTTTGAGGGTGTCTTTTGGAAACCCAGTATTTGGCCTTGAAGGCAGTCCAGAAGGTGGGCATGTGAGAATTCCCTACGGTTGGAAAAATGAGTAATAACTCATTATTATGTGCTTAAATGTTTATTTAGGCATATGTGAATATAATTGATTATTATATTATTGATAGCGACTCTTTGGGGTCATTAGATACCTGGTGAAGACAAAATTGAGCACGTTACATAATTTGGTAAGCTAATTAGCAATTTCGTAAAATCATGTAGAAACTTACATTTTAGCAACCAAACGGAACTTAGTCAGAAACTTTTATAATTTTGAGGTTTCACTCGTAGAGCTATGCATTAGCTATGTAGAAAGTTTCAGAGACTGATTAGGATTTTTGAAAACTCATGGGGAGGTAAACACGATTTCTGGAAGTGTTGCCTATATATAGATAGAGACGACTTTCATAATTTTATAAAATTTAACCTAAGTTCAAGAAAGAGGCCAAAGAGGGGATTTGATTGCTTAGAGCTTCTCGACGCCAAATGACGACCATTCGTCCGCTAATATTTCACCAAATTTCATATTTGAACTCTTCGAGGTAAGGCTGTCGTTTTGATACCTATTAGGCATTGTTTGGTTAAGTTTTTCCAAAAATCCATTTTCTAGAATTTTCATAAAAAGTTGATAATTGGAATTTTGATCGATAAGAATTGTATTAGAAGAATTACTGCACGTTCTTTGTGCTTGGGTTTTCCTTGGATCGGCATTTAAGAGCGTAAATCAGAGGTGAGTGATATTAATCTTGCCTTTTGGATGGTTCTATGATTTAATACGTTTGATATGCTAGGGACTTTATATAGATATCATGTGTAGTTCATATTGGGCAAAACTCATGTATAAAGTAGGCCCAAGGCATGTTGAAATGAAAAGCATGATGATATGCTAGTTGAGCATGTTTATGTGCCTATGTGGGTTAAATAAGATTTGTAATAATTCACCGTGAGACGTCCTCTCGAAGGAGAAGGATTAGTAGTGACGACGGTCACTTGCCGAGAAAGGCATTAACACAACATGTCGAAGGGGCATGGGTCGTGGTTGAGTCTTAAGACTTTGGATCGGTGAATGTGCACTTATTCCCTAGAGACCAAATAGTTATGTGTTATGATGGATTGGAACATATTTGTCATCCGTATGCTTGATTTATATTATTCACTAAGCGTTAGCCTAAACAAATCCATGTATCTGTGATTTTATAAATAACCATTCAGGGGCAAGGACTAGAGGAGAGAATAGCGGGTAATGAGGCAAGGAAGGCTGGGAGCTCCTTATGTTTTTAGAACTTATATCATGTTTGTAATAGATGTTTAACTTATGCTGGTTGTTTAACCGTGTAACTTGTAATAAGACTTGTTATATATGTGAGTACGACACTTGGTTCACCTTAGGACCTTTGTTTGCCGAGACGTGTAAAGCTTGTACTTTTGATACTTGTACTCCGAGAGGGGCTTATGGTGATCGTATAAATGGATATATATATATATATATATGTTTTTACAAGTCTTTGGAATGTTAACTAGCTTTTAAAATGGTTTTGGTTTGAAATGGTTTGGTTGGAAATGGTTCGGTTTGAAAGACGTGGATTTGAAATGGTTTTGTTTGATTTGGTTCTTTTGGTAAAATGAGTATTATTTTATTAGTGGCATTTGTCGTGAAGCGCTAGGAATTAATGATGTTTATTAGGGAAGCGCCAGTAATTAACAGTGTTCACGAAAAAATGCTGATAATTGTGAAAAACGGTCTTTTGGAGGTTGGGTTCTGCCCAGACCCCATTCGACCGGTCGAACGGGGCAATTCCCCCTGCCAAAAACTTTAAACTCCTTCTTCCAATGTTCGGATCAACGTCTAATTAGGTATGCGGTACCTTTGGGGACCCTTTGACCTACGAAACTGTTACTTTCAAAAATGAAACTTTTTAAGGCGTGTTTGGGCACGTGTTTAATATAACATTTGAAAAACTATTTGGAAGTTGGTTATCTTGGATTAAAACTTTTATTAAGGTCATTTTGGAAACTTTAATCAGTGTTGGTAAGCCTTGATGGCGTGCCACGTGACCTGGGACCACCTTGTTGGTTCCGGGGCGTGACATGATCGGATTGAACTGATACGGATCGCACCTCTCAAAATTTGCGATTAAAGTAAGAGTGACAAAACTTAAAATCAACAAAATGTTGCGATACGGATGAATTTCTTCGTTGTACTTGAACCACAGCTTAATGGGGCTAAGATCTTTCATTTTCAATTCATGGAATTGATTTTGGTTGAGTTTCATAAAACGCCAACCTCAAGCTAATCAATGGTGTATGTATATATATACATATACACATATATATATATACTGCAATATACATATATACACGTTGGGAGTGAGTTGAAATTACTCACAAAAGGTTTGGATATAAAATTTAGCGCGCCGTAAAAAATCGTCGAGAAATTCCCAAAGCTTGAATTTCTTCCCGTTCTTGATTTTGATATATCTATATGTATATATATATATGTGTGTGTATACATGTATACAATCTGTGTGTGTGTGTGTGTGTGTGTGTGTTTATATATGGAGAGAGCAAGAGAGAGTTAAGAGAAATTGAGAAAGAGAGATTGAGAGACTGTGATATATATATATATATATATACTGTTAAGAATTGGGTGGCCTCCAAGTATACGAGAGATCATCCGGTGAGGTTGAGCTTACATGCTCCCTCACCCACATTACGATATAATCTGTAACACCTGCTCCCGCGATTACTCATTAATTACGATTTAGCATGCATTAGCATAATTAATTGGTATTTATTAACACATATTTAAGTGAGTTTTAACTCACTAGTTGATTATGGGTGTCCAGTTTGGGAACCCAATGTTAGCCAATGTGGCAGTTCCAAATTGGGACATGAGTTGAGAAAGTTCCATTGTGATGGGACAAAGTTGTGGAATCACCCTTATGTGCTTAAATGTTTGTTAAGGCATATGTGAAATATTTATATGTTGTAAATATATATTGTTTATTGTTAGAGACCATTTATGTGGTCATTTAGGATACCTTGGCGAGAACGAAATGAACACGTTACATAATTAGTAGACTAATTGGCAACTTTATAAAATTATGTGAGACCACTTATGGGAACCACGCGAGACATAGACAAACACCTATTTAAGTTTGGGATAATTTTAAAGAGTTCTATAACTAGCAGGGGCATAAACGCAAAACTTATGAAACTTTGGGGAGGCTATAATAAAATCATAAAGTGGTTGAAGTGCATGTTGGTTGACACCTATTAGGATGAATCACAACCATCCTCTTCATTCTTAGTCATTACAGTAGGAAGAGATATAAGAGATATATCAACGGAAAATCTCGACGGAATCTCGCGACGCTCTCGACGTCAATCGACGCGCTGTTCGACACCCAATTTCAATTCCGAGACCGAATTTGGACTCGTAGAGGTGAGTTCTACGTTTTGGTACTAATTTTATTGAGTATAATCGTCGTATTTCTTGTGACCTATTTCGGAGCGGTAATCCGTAGTTTGCCGAATTCATGTAAGATTTGAACCCGGAGTAGATTTAGGCTTTAATTTCTTAACTAGGAGCGAATTACAAAGATGTGAGTGGTTTCATTAATCTTGTTTTTGGATGAGATTTATGGTTATGTTCATGTGGATGTTTATTACATGCCTATTTAGCTTAATTATCCATGTTTAGTTGTAATTATATGAAAAGCATGGTGCATGTTTAGTTGATTATTTGGATCAAAGGAAAGCTTGTATCAATCTGCCATGAGATTGTTCCGTGGTGACGACCACTTATTGCCGACAACGGCATTAGATCGCAAGTGTAGCGTGGGTCATTGGCTTGTGCCGTGGACTATTGGGGGAGTCGCGGACTTGCGGGTAGTGGCGGAGGAAATACTTGCTTATCTGGAGATCATTTTATTTGTTGAGTTGAATATATACATGATATGTCATTTGTGTGCTTGATTGATATCTCTCACTAAGCATATAGCTTATATATTGTAGTGGTTATTGAATAACCATTGTAGGTGAGCACGGCGGCGAGAATCCGGGGAGATGAACTTGGGGTTCGTAGTGGCGAGGAAGTTTGTAAATGTAGTAGCTTATATCTATAGTTATTTTTTAGTAAAACTTGTAGTTTGTAATAGCTAACTTGGGTTTGTACTAAAACTTAGTGGATTATGTTAGTTTTGGTTTAATCGCTCCAAGTCTCGTGTAAATCATGTAACCGGAGCTTAAAATGTTGTTGGTATCTTTCATGCCTTGTTAATATAGTTTGGAGCATGTTTGAGTAGAGTTTTGGTTTAAGAAACTTGTTTTGATTAATCATGGGAGATTTGGGAGTATTTGGGAGAGATTTGGGAGTGTTTGGGAGAGATTGTATTGCACATCTTGTTCATGGTTTTAAATAATGTTGGGACTTTTCAAACTCTTGTTTTTATGGTTTGGATATGTTAGTTGTGAATTTGGATCAAGACTCATGTACTTTGGTTGGTTTTATGAAAATTAGAGAAGATTCAAGTGTTGTAACATTTGTAGATCTTGATACACCCAAAATTGGCTCTATCCTACAACCGAGCGGTTCAACTCAGCAGTCAGTCCATGTCCTGGTCAAATCATACACAACTCCTCGGACAAGCATTAGCCCGAGCGGTCTAGTCTACCCGAGACTCACCATTCCGAGTGGTTCATTCACGACCAGACCAACAGGTAGGGAAGACCACACTGGCAAGGTCCGTACAGGCGCAGGCCAGTTGGGCCCACAACACATGCCCTAGAATATTCCAGGCAGTTTCCTACTCAAGATAGAAGACTTATGGAAAGAGCATATTATTTCTTAATCCAATTAGGAAACCTCTACAATTAATGACAATCAATCCTAATTGGATTGTATTTTCTTATCTATCTGCTTTCCTTGTATGAGTAGGGCTCTTGCGTCTATAAAAAGGACCACCCACCCCCTTCAAAAGGACCGACTTTTCAGTCTCTACAGCACCTCTATAGCGGTCACCATCACACCCGGCCGACCTACGGTAGCTCCAAAATATTGTTGGTTCACCACAGGTCCCCGTCTTTTTATAGTATAGTGAACGTGCTCAAACACACACGTGGATGTAGGTTCCTTCATTAACAGGGTCGAACTACATACAAAAAATCAGTCTCTCTCTCTCTCCTTAAAGTACTTTAATTTACTTTAACCAAATTTTGGCATCATCAGATCTTGTTTAATGTTTAGAGATGTGTATATATATCTTGGGAATGATTTAAAATGGTTTTAGAATGTTTTTAGAAAGTTTCATGAAGTTTAATTTGGTTTTGGTAGTGTTTGGAGGTGTTTTGGATCTGTGGAAATGGGAAAAACTACTCTCAAATTGAGTGCTGCAGAATCTGGATCGATCCAGGTCTTGAGCAGATCGATCCGGCACATCTGGAGGGCCAAAAATGGAGTTCTGTCAAAACCGAATCGATCCGATTTTGGGGCGGATCGATTCGCAGGTCATTTTGCTGCACTGTCGACTTTTACAGAAACGGGCATAACTCTCTCTAGAAAACTCGGATTTGTACACCGTTTTTTTGCATTGGAACCGGGACTCAAAAACCTATATTTTAGTATGAAATTTTCTATACCTCATTAATGACCATTTTTCCCTTGGGCTTGATTTGTCTAACGTAATAGTATAAAGTGCTTGTTTTCCTTTCTTTTCATTCTTAACTTGGTGTTTGAAGGCTTTGGTGGTGTGCCATGTGTCCTAGGTTCACATGTGTGGATCCGGGGCATGACATAATCACAGCTTAAAACAAAACTGGTATTATCCGGTTGAAATAAAATACATAAAATAATATTAGTGTAGGAAATAAATTCCTAGTTGTATAAAAAGTATAGTTACAGTTTTCAAATCCATAGAAGGTATTTCTTTATTTATGAAAATTATGGTTTGACCCCAAACAAATATTTATTCACAGACAAAAATGAAATATTCACTTATTAATGAAAAAAAAATTACAGGGTATTACAACATCATTGAAACTAGTTCAGATATTAATAGACAAGCCCATGGAAATCTAATATAATCACATCTTAATAACCAATGGCATACGTTAAATCATCTCCATCTCTCATCAGTGCAATCATTCGATATAGGATCTGGAGTTCTAAGCAAGACACCTTGCAATCGTAAGACTGCATTTAGAACTGCATGGAAGTACATACTAATTGTTTCTCCCAAACGACGAAATTTAAACTTGATTACACGATTTTTAACGTGATGATCGAGGATATATAGAAACATAGCCACTTGTTCTTCTACCCCAACCTCTCCATCTATTTTCAATCTCCCACTTGTACGAAGTAGTTCGCACAATATATTAAATGTATGTCTATCCATTCTTAGTTGTTCAATACAAGTTACATCACTTCTACGTATAAGTCAATCTATTTCTTCGACGCGCATTTCATGCTCAATGAATGTACGATCTAGTAAACAAAACTTTTGATAGTATCTATGGATTATAGCATACATCATTACCATCACCATAACAAGCATAAGCATTATTTGATTGTACATTTCCTCTAATAAAATATATGCTTCAATCTCTTCTTCTTCTTCAAAATCCATTTCACCTTAATAACAAGGCCAAAGGAAATTATTAAATTTGTGTCAACATTTAACATTTAACATAGTCAAGAACTTCCAAGAATTCAAAAATTGTTAGAGAAAAAACATAGTCAAACAAGTAGGAATTAAAAATTGCAACATTTAACATAGTCAAGATGTTAAAAAAAAAAAAAAACCCAATTTTGCTGAAGGTTGTGAAGCATAATTAATTCTCGTGCATCTATCTCATGTGCAATTAATTCAACATTCCAGTAATTCAACATGGGTCCTTACCACTAAAATATGCACTTAATTGGATTATCAAATACACGCCAAGTCAATTAAGATACATATTGTAATTACATGTTCCAAAGCACTACACCTTTGGCATTTGACCACCTACACCTTTCTGAAATCAATCGATCGCAGAAATTAGTGTGTTTTCTGTGTGCGCGGATTTTTTTGTGTATCCAATGGGAAGTACAAAACAATGATGCATTTCATATAAAGATTCAACCAGAGATTCATTTCATATAAACATTCATTTTATATATCTAATTAGATGTTTGAACTATCAACATAATATAATAATGATGGTCAACCTTGGAGTTATACAGGTATATACTATCAACGTAATCTATTACTATATATAATAGTGGAAAGTTCAAGCATAGAAAAATGTGGGAGTGACACGTGGCAACATTTATGTACTTTTTTTTAGGGAGTATTTATGTACCTATATATGTACACATTATTGCACTGCTGAAATATAGTTATGTAATTTTATATATTCACATAGAGCTGATACATATCTATCCTAACTTAAATAGTTATGCCGATAGGAACTGAAAAGGCTTCAGGCGCTCATTTACTTTTTTGCGTTTCTCTTCTCTCTCTTCTATCTCTTTCTCTGCCTCTCCATAGGCTTGAGGAGTTTATTTTTTTATTTTTTATTTTACAGTAAATAAGCTTATCGTGACCGAAAAAAGTAAATAAGCTTATCTACACTTTCAAATTTTGTTAGTGAGGTCATGAGCAAGAGAAATTTTTAAGTAACTCAAGGTAACCTGATGGCGTGCTGATCGATTTGATATTGTGACCAACCGGAGTTGGTTATTATATGGGATCACATCCATACATACAGGGGTAAAACCAGAAATTTGTATTTGGGGAGATCAGGGGACAATTAATTAGTTAGGCTACCCAATGGGGCACACGAGGGTTTGGGGCCTTGCCTCCTAATTGAATTTTTTTAGATCTATTTATACATGTTTTCAAGTATAATTTTTTTGTATTTGAAATATTAAAATTTACTATTTGAGGTTTGTTGTTTGTAATAGTAGATTGTAATTCTTTAGTTCATAGTTTATGACTGTGAATGACAGTTCTAATTGTACATAGATATGGATAATTTTATAAAAAATTAAAAAATAATAAAAATTTAGAAGGGCCAATGTGTTGTTTTCAATTTTTTTTTTTTGTGTGTGTGTGCGCCAAGGGGGGGAGGGGTCGGCAAAATATGAAAATTTTAAAAATATGAAGATAAAAGTCAAATTTTACAAAAAATCTTGGAGGACCATAGCTCTCCTATGCATTCACTATCTTCCACTACTGCATGCATATAGTAGGTCTCATTATAGGTTCCAAAATGTGAGTCTCATCCAAACAATATATTATCATTAATTGGTTCCAACCTTGCAGGGTATAATGTCCCACGTGGTAGCAGGGATCACTTTAAAATTTTTCCACGAGCAAGGATTTTAATCCTGTCTTCTAAGAACTGCTAATAAGTCAACAAAATTTTGAAAACGCGTAACAATTTTATTTGTCCTGATTTTCTCATAATTTTGTCCTTTAGCTCAATAATCATTTTTTTACGTTCAAGTGACCGTATTTATTATAATAGTGAAAGAATAATCAGCTCAAACTCAAACTGTAGAAGGTTGAACCATGAGTAGGCAGTGTGATTTTTTTGTTGAATATCTCATGATATGAATATTCAATACCACTATTCTATACTCAATTTGATAAACAATTTACCCGCGCATTGTGTGGGATACATACTAATTATAATAATATAGAAGCCTCAAGTGCCACGTGGCACAAGGGGAGGCAACGCTATCAAAGTTTTATAATTTTGCTCATTAAATTACTCTAAATACCTATTCTTATCTAGCATTGAATCCCTAATAATAAGTCTGCTATTTTATTATGGGTGTTGAATTTGAAATGTTTGAAAATTGAGATTTTGTGTTATCTATCAGATTGACAAACTTTAATTTATTTATTGCACTTTATGTTATATATCATCAATGCATCTGATAATACTTGTCCTGTGTATTGCACGGGTTAAAAAAAACTAGTTAGAGATAATGTTTGACCTACTGAATGAATGACCTTGTCATACCAGTATACAAATAAGTTGTTATAGAAATTAAAGCATATATAATTTCTCAAGAGCAGCCTTCATATATGACCTACTGAATGAAAAACCTCTTGTGCCAAAAATCAAGCAAACTAGAAGAAAATCAAAGAAGCACACAAAAAAATAGTAAATCCCATACATACAATCGGGTTTACAACTCAAATCAACAAACAAAATCAAGCAAACCAGAAGAAAATCAAAGAAGCAAACAAAAAATTGTAAATCACATACAGACAGTAGGGTCTACAACTCAGATCAACAACCAAAATCAAGCAAACCAGAAGAAAATCAAAGAAGCAAACAAAAAAATAGTAAATACCAAACAGACAATAGGGTTTACAACTCAGATCAACTAACAAAATTAGTTTAACTCAAAACTAGGGTTCAAAATCATAATAAATCAGAAGAAAAAAAAGAGCTTTCAATCACACCTGACCACTGAGAAAGAGAGAATCAGAGGGGTTGCTTCAGGGGGTTGAGGTCGGCGATAGCGAGAGAGAGGGGTCGATTTCAGGGGGCCGGAGTTGATGGAATCGGCAACAATGGTGGTCCTCTCCAGATCGCTCTGTTCTTCTCCTCTCTCCAGATTGTGAACGGTGTTTTTTTATCCCATAGTTATCCCAAGTAAAGTTATCCGACCTAATACCACCCACCCCCATGGGATGGACTTATCCCAAACTGAGTGGGATAAAAACTCCTTTGGGATTATTTTTACTCCTATCCGAGTGCACCAAACACAGGATAGGATAACTTATATCCTATCCGACCCCTTATCCGGCCTTTCAAACATGGCATTATAGTATACTAGTAGGAAAAAGCCCGTGTGTGTGCTCGTGGAATATTTTGTAAATTGTGTTGTTGGATATGCATATGAATAATGCTATGTTTCCGAAATTTGGGAAGCGGCAAAACTTGAGTTTCTCGACTTTTTTTTAGGACAGTCAATACATGAACTATGTTCTTATAAAGAGTCATTCACATACAATAGTATTTGTCAATTCTTTATCCAGTAAAAGTTGTTAATCAAACAATAAGTAAAATGTTGTAAAAAATTTCCAACAAATTTACCATTCAATCTATTTGGCTGCTCTTACTTTTGCTTGTTTGCAAAATGAATTTTTTTTTCTTGTCTTAGTTTAATGACTTGTACAACCAATAATTACATCTATAGAACATCCGCTGGAATATAGATACTCACGGGCTGATTGCTATTTCAAGATTTGGTTACCTATTGAACCAAGTGAAGTAGAGTATAGAGAACAACGAAGATGGAGGGCAGATTCGCTTACCTCTGAGATAGAGATTGATCGAGAATAAAAATTCAACGAGCTTGAGAAGTACCTACATCCATGTTAGCATTTAGAGGTAGATGATTTTCTCTGGAAAGAAAAGGTGAAGATTAAGATTAAAGTCGGGTCACTTAATTTTAAATTCTTCTTCTCAAGTCTCTCATTTGATGTTTAGGACTTTCGTGCCTCTGTTTCTTTTATTTTTTCCTCCCTCCATTGCTTTCTCACTTGAATATTTTTTACCCATTGGAAGATTGTTCAAGTCTTTATCTTAACTCAGGTTTGTCTTTCTATTCAGCTCTTCTTCTTCTTCTTTTTTTTCCTTCTGCAATTCATTTTTTGGCTGTTTTTTCCCGATTTTTTAAAACACATGCAACAGCTGGAATGCTAAAGGTTTACTAAGTTGAACATATTCATAGAACACACAGAATATTAGATTCATGGAATAGTGAAGAACACGAAGTAGGAATGCAAGGAACAAGAATGAAGAAATAAAAGTACTGCAATATAAGTGAAGTACGTTTATTTATGGTCAAAATATGAAGTTTCCTGTTCTTCATTCTAATAAAATTTTATGAGGATGATTTTAAGGTTGAGGGGAGAGCAAGTAATGAAAGCGTATTGAGTTCATGCAAGACCTGTTAAGATTAAAAATGCCTGAATATTTTGTTAATCCTTCTTCAGAGGATTCAAACTTGTAGAGCCCACGCAGTAATTTTATGAGGATGATTTCAACTTGAAATGCAAATCTTTGCGAATGAAACTTTAGGTAGTATAAATGAAGACAATAGATATTAATGTAACACTTGTTTCTATATTTCTTCTTTGCTTAGTTCAATAGCAACTCCTTAAACAAGTCTACAATCAATAGTAACAGCTCCAGGATACACAAGCCTAAATTACTGCACTAACAAATGAATCTAGAAAAATGAACATTCAACATTATTGTAATAAAGAAATCCCAATTTGTAACAAAACTTAACTGAATCTACATTCACTTGAGAAAATGGCAATTTAAGAATCATAAAACAACATACCAACGCGAAGCAGAAGCAAATAAGATTCCGGAATTACACTGAGTAAAAAATGTGAGGAATTTAGTTAACTTCTTGTTGCTATTCCCACCTCTTGGTGTGGATTTAAGTGATAAGCAGCATGTTGAATGAAGCAAAGTAGATAAAATGTGTGGGAAAGACGTGGCAGAATAAAAGGGTAGGCTGCATGCTGCTTCACGTTTTAAATATGATGTTGCTGAAGTTACAATTAAGGACATAAGAAATTGGTATTTAAATTTGTGTGGCATTCTGACATAGGCTGTGTGTGTATATCAGTATTTACACATAAGTCCATCTCTAACCCTTATTCAAGTTTCACTTTAAATTTGAGTAAAAAATTTGGGGGATTGGAGAAAGATTTTGGAGCCATTGAACCAAATTTGAATTTGATATAGGTTTTGAATAAGGATTGGCGATGCTCTAAGGGTTGAAGCCATATTTAAAGTTATTAGTAAGCAATTATTCAAGTTTCACTTTAAATTTGAGTAAAAAATTTGGGGAATTGGGGAAAGTTTTTGGAGCCTTTGAACCAAATTTGAATTTAATATAAGTTTTGAATAAGGATTGGAGATGATCTAAGGGTTAAAGCCATATTTAAAGTTATTACTAAGCAATTCTAATCATGCGGTTTATCCATCTAAATTTTATAATTCCGCTTTAGGAACTCCAATTTTAAAGAAATAAAAAGAATTAGGTAATGCTATGCTTCTCAAATCTAAATCCGAAATACTATACATGTTTAAACAATAATATCTTGTACTCCTTCAATTTTAAAATAAGCGTCCACTTAAAATTTGCACATTGTTTATAGAAAATATCTTTGGTAATGAGCTTATGGTTTATTAACTCTCCAGTTTTTTGGGCTTTATCAAGCTATTAAACTCTACAAGCAGGCCTTTCAGATTATCACATTATTTGAACATAAAAAATAGTACTCAGATTTTGTTGCAACAATTGTTGCTTTGTATTGTAATGTGCTTGAGTTCATTGAACCAATAAAGTTTCACGTCATGTGTGGAATAAACATGTTGACGTAATATGTGTTCGTAAGATTAACTCTACAAATTTCGATCACTCATATAAACTGCAACAACCCAAAAAATTTTAGTGTGTAAATAATTATTTTAATGATTATTTTCAATTAGCAATATTATATGAGTGTGCCTATGTAAAACACGTGTTTGAAAAGTTTAAGTGTTTAGAGGACACATAAATTAAATCATTAGTGAGCCCGTTTAGTTTGAGTATTAAATTTTATTAATTTATATTTATTAAAAAAAAAGTGAAGGGTTGATATGCATTTTTTTATATAGTATTTACAGGCCCGCGAATGTGTCAAATGTGTATCTAGTATTAAATAAGTACCCGGGGCATGAGTACCCTTTGGGCTAGCTATTTTAGTGGTTTGGGTTACATTCTGAGGCATGAGTACCCTTTGGGCTAGCCATTTTAGTGGTTTGGGTTGCATTCTGAGCTCATGTGGGTCTCTTTTGTGAGCCCATAAGAAGAAAAATAGGATTATTAATATTTGTGTGAGTGTTATAATATAAATATATATATATATATATTGTGTGTGTAATGTATATACATAGATAATATATCCTAGGGTTAGTTAAAACAAAAGAAGAAAACAAAAAGAGAGCAGCCACAAAAGAGAAGAGAAGGGTTAGAAGAGAGGAGGATTCATTAGCTTTATTCCATGGAATTCACCATCATCATCATCATCTTTATTTTCCCAAGTCGGTGAGTAAACATTTTGATTTGTAGGGTTGATCTGTAGTTTTGATTGATTTTCGATTTGTATTCATTCTAGTCTAAATAAATCGTATAGATGGGTGTTTATATGGATACGGATCTATAGTGATACATAAATAAATAAATATCTATATATATATATATATCAAAGGTTGGATATGAGTTATTTGGAAAACTGAAAAAAAAAAAATTGGTTTCAAGTTCCTTAGTGTTCACCGCTCCTCGTTGTGTTATTTTTTTTGGTAGCTCGACTTGCTGAGTGTACCCATTTGCCACTGGCTTCGTGATCAAGCTGGCCTAAGCCTTATGCTCAGCTTAATTTATAAACGTCTAGGCATATTGACCGACCTTCTGCTGTATATACCTGGTTTGGTTGATATCCCAACCAAACTAGCACCAGAGTGGATGCTGGTAGTATGTTGATCTGGGCACACATGGGATATATGTGTGGGCTGTACCATGGAGGGTGGCCAAGTGGTGAAGCTAGGAAATTGAACAATGAATCATTCATAAAAAGTAAGTCGACCATGAGTAGGGTGACCTTAGTGGTGAACCCAAGACAAGAAAAAAAAATGACAGTGATTGTAGAGCATTAAATGCAAATGGATAAACTGTTGCGAAATATGAACTTGAAAACTCGAAATGGTTACCGTGGTATAATGCGAAGGAAATTGATAAAATGATTTGAAAATGGAGAATTGCTTATTATGATACTAACGATTTGTACTAACTATCAAGGTGCAGGATGGTGGGACCACTAACCATTGTATGCAGGCTTTGACTCACTATGTTATTTAAGAGTAAGTGTTTCTTTTTACTTTGTGGGTGGAACAAACTGCCGCCGTGACTCGAGGAAACAACCCCTTGTCGGCACTCACGTGTAGAACTACAGTTTTGCCTACAACTATGTATGTGTAAGTGGACAAGAAAGGGAGGGAGCCCAACAGATTCCCAATCTCAGAGAAATTTATTGGGTATTATTATGTTAATTGATTATTGTTAGGTTGGAGTCGAGGGGACAACGAGTGATTCCTGAGACTGGGGCGTGTTGACTCATACCAGTGTTGTTATACAATACTGACCGGTGTGATGTTTATCATGCGGGGGCGTTTCTCGAGAAACGTAGCCGTTTTGCAGATTAAGGAATAGACCGGTATAACTGTTGGATTGCATGGATTTGCTTGAAGATCTTTACTGTTTCATTTGCTATTTCATTTTTTTTGGCATTGTGGGCCATTATTGTAGTTGGTATTAGGACGTTTAGTAGCTCTGACCAGATTTTGTAATAGAGGTTATTCTTTCAAGGCTTTAATTGTAAATGAAAAGATTTTTATTATTAATGAGAATTTAAAAATATTTATTCACCTTCCGCTTTTCAATTCAAGTGATGTAGTTGGTTTAGCTTTAATCAAATGGATTTGAGAACTTTTGGAACCGTGTGAGTTGTTTTTTTTAAAATGGAAATGTTGTGGTTTTATTTTAAAAAGAATTGGAGATTTTATTACAAATGTTTTAATCAGGTTTTTAAGAACGGATCTATTTTCATTAAAAAGTTTTAATCGGATGGGCTTCATGGTGTTCACTCCGATAATTGGAAAGAAGAGTAGTCTAGATTTAATTTTAGGCAGATTATTTGGCTTTTCAAAAATTGGGACCAACAGGAAGTTTTAGATTTGGAAGTACATATTATAAGATCACTTATTTTGCAAATATGTGTATGTGTGCATATTCATGAGCTGTTGATCCTTTAATTCCACTCTACACAAATCGCAAAATAAACAGCCTACATCAAAGTTGAAGGTGAATACTCAATGTGAACACTCACCTTCATCAAGTGAATATCGAGTTGGCTCCTCGAACACCTCAACCTTACTTTGCTCAGCTACTTCACCATAAGGCGTAGATGATGGGCATTCATAAGGTCTGTGTCCAGTCAAATTGCAAACTTGGCACGATGTGTGGAGGGCAACAACATAATACTTGTATAAGTTAATTATATGTGTAAAAGAAATAATGTAGTTAAATACTAATCACAGTGGTTGAATGTTGGTCACCAAGAAGCTGCGCGTAGGGCAAGTAACCCGGGCAAGTGTCTCGATGAAATTTTAAATAAAAATGACCCTCCGAGTTGTGAGGGATCATCACGCCATCACAGTTGGGCACAGTGCATCTTGGGTGTAATGATGGACACGTAGATGCAGTATGTCCAACAATGTTACACAGTTGACATGTTTCATCCATGTAGGGGCTGTGTACATACATAAAAGAAATAGAATATTATTAGCCACATGCAAATTTGACGTTGCTGATGCTTATAATTCCTTTGATCAGTGAATGATTGTATGAGAAATTCGTAGTGTATTGAATTATTATTAAACAACAGCCTGTCCTTTTTTTTTGTCATCTCTGATTTTGTATTGGGTTAAATACATTTTACACCCTTGTAGTTTGTCACCTGTGTCAGTTTGGTCCCTATAATTTAGAAAATGTTACTTTAATCCTTGCAGTTTCATAAGTGTGTCAAATAAGAACAATAAGTCTTTTAGTGATGAATAATTTTGTCACTGAAAGTAAAAAAATTGTTACAAAAAATGTTCGAGGGACTAAAATGAATCACTTATGAAACTACAGGAAGTAAAATGATACTTTCTAAACTACAGGGACCAAGTTGACACAAAAAGCAAACTAGGAAGGTGTAAAATGTAGTTAAGCCTTTTGTATTTATCATGTTTGTAGTTGTCTCAAATACGTATTAGCCAATTGGCTGGCCAAAGGAAAACTTGAATAGAAAAGTGCCAAAAACATATACAACGCGTTAACAAAACAGCCTATCCGTTAGCACGAAAGAACAAATAGCCATCATAGTTGTCACAAATCACAACACCATCACAGTTTGGAACTGTTGGGAATGGGCCCACAATCACAACAAGAAAAACCACACCCACAAAGATGGAGATAAATAGAACAAGAATGACATAACCATAAAAGAAAAATCAAACAAACCAACACAACAAGATTTAAATGTGGTTCGGTCCAACAATGCCTACGTCCACGTGTAAAGGTGATCACCTCGATTAATATAAAGATTACAAGCACTCAAGACCTCACGTGTGTAACTGTAACACCCGTACCCGAAAAAAGGGTTAATTATTAACTTAACATGCATTAATTGATATTAATTAATGTATAAGAATGGATTAAGGGGAGGCTTGGACTCGCCCATGGAAAAGTCCCAGTAAGGAGGGACAGGTTTGGAAGTGGGTTCCAGTGAAGGACCCGGATAAAATATAAATTAATTTGCATTTAAATTATTATATACATTTTATATGGCTACTTGGATATGTTTAGTTGCTTTAATATCAAATGGTTAATATGCTTGATATATACTAATTAGCTCAATAAGGGCATGTTTGCAAAAAGGTGCATAATTAGTAGGTGCGATAGCAACTTCATAAAATATTTGGGAGCACGTGTGGGACCTATACGGGACTTAGACAAACACTCATTTAAGTTTGGTATAGTTTTAAATAAGTTTAATAACTAGCAGGGGTATAAACGCAAAACTAATAAAAGGTTGGGGAGGTCATAATAGAATAGACAACTTTGGATTTACATGGTGGAGACAAGTGTCTCATGACTCACCAACAGTCATTGTCTCCTTCTTCATCTTTAGAACAAAAGATTTACAGAGAAAGAAAACGAGAGAATTCGACGGAATCGATGCCGACGTTCACGACTCCGATTGACGCACTTAACGACGTTCAATTTCGAAACAGGCTACATATTCGAACTCCTGGAGGTGAGTCTAACGCGTTAGTACTAATCTAATTAGTTTCTGAGACAGTTTTTCCGCGACCCAATTTGGGGATTTAGCTCATAACTTGTAAATTTTGTATAGGATTTATACCTGGATTATAATAGGATCTTAATTCTACTATTAGGAGCGAAAATCCATAGGTGAGTGACTCTAATCCATGGGTTGAATGTATAATTGTGTTTAATGTTACAATTTATGAAGTATTATGTTGATTATGATGTTAATGTGTTGAATTATGATGGTTAAAGCATGATAGTATAAATTGGAATTTATTATGCTTAATTTTTCAAGAATTTCCATGTTGAGATGATTATGTGATTATGTGTTATGTGGGTTGAAGAAAGCCTTATGTTGATTCACCGTAGATTTACTCCATAATAAGGAGACGTGGAAAAATCCAACAGTGTAAGGGTATTCACCACGCTAACTGTGTAAAGGTGTGTGAGTGACGACCCAGCTGTGGAAGGGTATGTGAGATGGTGTGAATTAGAGGTGCTATATGCGCATAAGGGAAAAAGGCAAGAGCGACGACACGGTGAATTGATATTTGGTCTTTTGGAGACTAAGTGATATGTTGATTGTTGATTTGTGCATTGAATATGACATACACTCATACATGTGATTAGCTTTACTCACTAAGCAAAAGCTTAAACAAATATTATTTTCTGTTGTGGTTATTGAATAACCACCGCAGGTACGGCACAAGAGGAAGAAAGGAAATGATCATACGACGGGGTGAGCGTGGGGGTTATGAGATGTGTGTTGATATGTTTATAAATCTAGAAGTTTAAGTTTCCTAATGAAACTTATGGTTTAGAGATGTATAGTTAACTCATTTTGGAAAACTTGTAATATGTAAGGATAAAATTAGTGTTGGTTGTATCTTGTGGTATGGGTTGTAATATGTCATCCACAAGTTGTGTATGTATGGAGAGAACTTCATGAATTATGTAACCTTGAAGGCAAACTAGATTTAAGATCTTTTGTTTGACAAGTTATATTCATGCTGGGGAAGATGAGGAGTTTGATGCAAGTTTAGGTTGCTAGTGAAGGATTGGTGTGAGTTGAGTGTTAAACCAACTTCTTAACTATTTTGAAGTGCTTTTGAAAACTCTCATGGTGTTTGGTTAATGTTTGGGACATTTGGGAACACTTTTAAAATGATTTGAATGTTTCCAAATGGATTGTTTTGACTCAAAAGAAGTTGTGTATATGTTTTGAGTGGGTTTTGGTTGTAAATAAGTTGTATGTAATAGCTTAGTAATGTTGACCTCAACTCGTGGAGTCGCTTTCACCTTCACTTTCAATTATATTGTATATGAGTTCAAAACTAGCTACAATGCTTGAATGGTTCTTGAAGTGATTAGGAGTAAAACCTTTCAACGGTTGTGTGTTTCAATGAGTTTGCGATGCTTTCGAGCACTTTTTGGTGGCTCTAAAATGGTTGGGAAGTAGCCCCAAATGCCTTGGGAGTTTGGGAACTTTTAAGGGTGTTAAACGGGAGAAAATATGGTCCAGAGGGTACTTGGACCGGTCGAATTGACCCTCTCGACCGGTCGAATGCCCCTCTGCCCAAAACAGTGATTTCGAAAACATTTTCTGACGGCTTTTACAGAAACGGACATAACTCTTTCTAGAAAATTCGGATTCGCGCGCCGTTTTTTGCATTGGAACCGGGACTCAAAAATCTATCTTTTGGTGTAAAATTTGGCTATAATTTATTAATGACAATTTTGCCCTTGGGGCTATTTTGTCACAGCAAACCCTTTTATGTTGGTTCAAATCATGTTTTTCTTAATAATTAACATGGTTTCTTTCTTATTAGTGTATTTTGGGTGCATATAGTCCTGTTACACGTGTCCTAATCCACCGGGGGTGGATTGGGGTGTGATAGTAACTCTCCAACCAAGTTATATGACACACACAGTTGCTAGAAACTAATCTTTCCCTCACTAGTTTGCAGCCCTCTCTTGTGTATGTAAAAGATTTCCAACTAGTCTTATCAACCCCTTGAGTAAGCCTACATTTTTTATAGATTGTAAAGTCTCAATCCTAATAGTAGTAGGATTTACCCCTATCTATGGTAAGTCTTGTACAATAAGAAATACTCTCACAAACATTCCTATATAAACTAGGTAACTTCTACCTTTAAAAGAGTCTTTATTTGATAAAGAAATCACCAAATAAGGAATCAAATCATAATTAGAAAATAAGTCCACTAATGGAATTTTAGGCACAATCCTAACAATCTTCACATTGCCTCAAATTCTTTCCCATCAGTCCTCAGAGTCTTCCTTTTGTAATCTTCAACTTCCACATCAATAATGCATCGCCTTTGCCATCCTCCAAGCTATTCAGCTACACCATTACTTAAGTTCACATCCCCCATGAAGTTGAGATCACCAACTTCTAGCTTGTCATCTTCACCGCACAATGCATCCTCTATACCTTGTTGCACCAAGGCAGCCTTCATACGCACTTGCCACATGCTGAAATTCTTCTTGCCATCGAACTTTTCTATTACCATTCGCATATCCCCAAGCGAACTATCTCCAGCTGCCATGGATTCTAAACCTGGCTCTGATACACTTGTTGGGAATGGGCCCACAATCACAACAAGAAAAACTACACCCACAAAGATGGAGATAAATACAACAAGAACGACACAACTACAAAAGAAAAATCAAGCAAACCAACACAATAAGATTTCAATGTGGTTCGACCCAACAATGCCTACGTCCACGTGCAAAGGCGATCACCTCGATTAATATAAAGATTACAAGCACTCAAGACCTCACGTGTATAACTCTCCAACCAAGTTATATAACACACAATTGCTAGAAACTAATCTTTCCCTCACTAGTTTGTAGCCCTCACTTGTGTATGCAGAAGATTTCCAACTAATTATATCAATCCCTTGAGTAAGCCCTATATTTATATAAATTGTAGAGTCCCAATCCTAATTGTAGTAGGATTTACCCCTATGGTAAGTTTTGTACAATAAGGAATACTCTCACAAATATTCCTATATAAACTAGGTAATTTCCACCATCAAAGGAATTTTTATTTGATAAGAAAATCACCAAATAAGGAATCAAATCATAATTAGAAAATAATTCCATTAATGGAATTTTAGGCACAATTCTAACAGGAACATAAGGATTTGAACACCAATACATCCAGCAATCTTTGTTTTCCTTTTTTATCCGTGTAGGATAGTTTGGATAGAATGTTATTTGCCTTTCTATAATTTTGTGATAAGAATCATAGCATATAACTTAGACATATGTTAAAGTAGACCCTAAGACATAGTTTGATGTAAAAAAAAAAACAGTGTTTTAGATTTTACACTACGGTTTGACTAATCCAAAAATCTCAGCTGCTAGTACCTTGCTTCTGAAGTTTGTTGTATCCACTTGTTAGCCTGGTGAAATAGATCTGAATGAAGACTTGCTTCTGAAGTTGTTGTATCCAATTGTTAGCCTGGTGAAATCGATCTTCAAGAAGACAAGAAACGAGAATGAGAGAAATTGAATTAGCAAACAAATAGTGTAAATGAACACATGCTATTGGAAATGGAATAGTAAAACAGTTGAAATTGTGTATCAAACTGAAGCAAAAATTCATTAAACATCTAAAACATAAATTCTAGAATTCAGTGAACTTATCTAATTCCAATACATAGTAGAATCCACGACATTTGGTGTTTTTTGAGTTGAATAGAACTTGAAGATGACATTAATCAAACGAAAAAGTGAAAAAGTCCAAACCAAAGAAAAAGGGAAAACATATTTTGGACACAGGTACTATTACTTGTGAGAAGTTGGAGTACTTGCAAAGTTGAAAGTTGCAACAAACACATAATAAGTCAATGGAAGCAATCATCATTTCGAAGGGCAAATTATTAAGCCCTAGGAAATTTTGAAATGAAATGGAAATTTGAACATGCAAATGTATGAATCCCAAACCGAAGCTAAAATTCATTGAAGCCTACAAATCCTAACCTGAAATTCATTGAAGCCTACAAATCCTAAATTGTGGATTTAAATCAGAATATGGACATACAAATATAGGTATGTATTATCCCAAATTCAAATGCAAATTGATTATACCCTAGAAACCCAATTTCAGAATTAATTTGCAATTTGAACATAGAAATCAAAACATGTATAACCTGAATTCTGAGTCTACGAATTGGTCGTTCCTACCGTCAATTCTTTGTTGTCTAGAACTCCAAAGAAGCATAACTCCAAGAATCTCTCAGCTACAGCAGGCAACGCCCAGGCGTCCACTGAAGAAGATGCGTACATGAAAAGATGACACTGCAAGCCAAGAGAGAGCACCAAGAAGAAGACAAGACATGCTGACACAGGAAGCAAGCAGAAGAGGCGATAATCATCCACTGTCCATGAGGGTAGGCTGGTAATGAAGCCCAAGCCCAAACATCAAAGGTCTATTTGGGTAAGTAAAAATTTGTGCAACTTCGGAAGTCATGTTTTGAGCAAGCAGGTCAAAACGAGGTGCTCATTTTTTTTTATAATATATTAGATATTGTAGATATATGTATTTTATTTTATTTTTTTCAAATTGGCTGTCAACGAACCTTGAATGTAATTAAGAAACCACAAGAACAATGTTAGTGGCATGTAGACGTGTATATACACATACATGCATATTCATATTCTATGTAAAAGTAAATGCACGTTTGGAAAACGGTGTTTAACAAGCAGCGCTAACAAGAGTACAAATAATTGTTACACTAGTAGTATTGGATGCCTACCAAACATATTGAATGATAAAAGTTTGGAAGCCCCCCTGTTGTTGTCTAGACGTCATTTTAATTAATAGTACTCCATCCTAAATCCCTGATAAGGTAAAAAATCTCATTTGGAAGAGACAAGTGCCGGCTCAATTAGTTGTTCCAGTGAGTGGGAGTTAATTAATACTCCATCCTGATAAGGGATAACATTTGGGTGCTTTGCACTCAGTGTTTTTTGTGCTATTCTCTCTCACAGTAATGGGATCCAACACTTTAAAATAGTTTTTTAAAAACTGTCCTGGGTCCCACTTCTGTGAGAAGGAATAGCACAAAAGCACTAAGTAAAAAGCACTCAAGTATTGTCCCCTGATAAGGTACAAAATCTCATTTGGAAGAGACAAGTATGCCAGCTCAATAAGTAGTGTCAGTGAGTGGGAGTTAATAAATTAGTGGTAGAAGTAGAATGCATTCAACTAGCTGGAGCACTTGATCACTTCTCCATTTAAAGTGCCGCCGCGTAACTCGTTCAAATTAATTTGGTTAATTTTATCTACTCCTAATTACCACTACTTCAGATAAATTATGTTGCTATGTTAGTTTGGATATAGCATTATTTGAGCCTACTTCAATAAGATTGGTTAACCCTTCAAAAATACACACTACTACGTACTAGGCCTGCAAGCTCGAGTACAATTAACTAAATATAGTTTTTGTAGGTAATGGTTAACAACTTACATAGTTTGACCATCACATGTCACCAACGACTCCACGTGTATAAATAGCGCCACCAATTATGGGTTCCACCTATCTGATCATCATGGATCCAGTCCAAGACTATGCATGTCCACCCTACCGCAGAGGAGCCCATTCTAACAACCTACTCCGAGGTGAGCCCATTCTAACAACCTATTCTGAGGCCCACTTCAGAGTACCTACTCTGAAGCCCACCTCAGAGTACCAAACCCTGAGGCCTACTTCAAAATACCCACTCTGAAGCCTACTTCAGAGTACCCATAAACGAAGCCCACTACGAAGAGGGCCCACCTAAAGCAAAGTGGCCCCATTTTTCACCTGTTGCTCTCTCCACTCTCGATCCACCACCACCCATTTGGCACGTGGATGTTATCTCCAACTTAAAACCTCACATGGTCAACTCGTCAATCAATGACCAATGCTCGCCATTGCTTCGCTTGGAATGATCATCCTTGCCATCGCTTCACTTAGAATGACTACTCGCTATCAAGCACGTCGCTTGTAATCCTCACGCGTTGCAACAATCTCTCCTCGATACTCTCCACAAATACTGTACTACACACAAGCACACACTTACACGTGGATTCTCCACCCTTGGTCATGAAGCAGTACTAAGGGTGGCCACATCCACTGGGAACTCGAGAGCTCATGGCATGGTGGCTAGAACCAAGGGCATCTCCCTATCTAAACGCCTCATAGGCAAAGTTAGGGTTAGTCCCAAAGAGAAAGAGAAACACGTGACCATCATCACGTGCCCTGCCCCTCCGACCTCACAATCAATTAGAGGCCTTTGAACACATGACTAGAAAAAACCTTTGACTCTCACCTCGTCTAGTCACTTCCACCTCGCTGAATATTCTGCACCAATAGAAAAGCCTTGATATTGTCTCTTGCTTAAACCTCTGCACCAATAGCAAAGCCTTGACATCTTCCCTCGCTTAAACCTCTGCACCAATAGTAAAGCCTCGACGTCCTCCCTCGTTTAAACCACTGTACCAAATGTTAAGCCAACTATCGTTGACTTACCTGTAGTATTAAAAGACAACACTTTGAACCCATCGCTGCTTGACCTCCTGTCTAGTCAAATCCAATTCAATAACCCTAACTACCTCAACCATACAAACCACTCCGACGATGCCATCTCAGCTACTTCCAGCTGTACCAAGAACCTCACAAACCCTGTATAAATACCAACCTCATTCAATACATCGGACAGGCTGGTTCAACCTAGATCTTAAGCTCTAACCCAGCCTTAAGCTTCAACTCTAGCACTTAAGACATTCATCGTCTTCTCCAAAATCCCCAAGTAGTCCAACCCAAGCTCAACCTAGAGTTTAAGCTTTAACCCAATCTTAAGCTACGATTCTAAGCACTTAAGACACTCATCACCTTCTCCAAAATCCCTGGAAGCATAACTCTTAGCCATTACTCAACCTTCCCCACCTCTCCTTTAAGCTTCATAGAATAATTCCCTTCCATACACCAGTCTCTAACCGATAATCAACGCTCTACTGCTTTCTCTCTCTCTCTTATTTGGGGCTACTCTGGTTCTCACTCGAGCCATGTTCTCTCCGACTCCCATTTCTCTACTGTGTTTTTATACATTATTATTCCACTACACTTTCTGCATTATTTTATCATATTTTATCTATTGTTCCACATGTACTAACCTGCTTACATGTTATACCCATTCACATATCTCATACACATCACTAAAGAACTCATACAGTTTTCAAACTTAATTTTGATATTGTGGGATTAGCCTAATGTAATGGCATTGAAAAGTTTTACTCTATGAAGAAAGAGAACGAGGACCAATATTTCCTGACAATGAGGGCCTTCAACTAGCTAGGACCATTAAAATCACAGAGCACCACCATATCCATATATATATATATATATATATTTATATATGAAAATATAGATTGGTCCACAAAAGCAGTCACCTCACATGACATGGTCCAATTTCGTGCCAGACTATCTAAGCACCAGCTGCACTAGTCATTTTCTGAACTTTAGAATATTTATTATCTTTCAGTGCCCAAGTCCAGGGTTATAGCTTACTTTGGAAATATATAGAAGTCTCAAATTACAGTCCCTTTTTCACAATTGTCTCTCTCCCTCTTTTTTGTGAGTATGTGTGTGTCATGCACTTATAGTTTAGTGGAGAGTGAAAGGCTTCATTATGGTTTTTTGGTCATTGAAGAGCAAAAGTAGGCAATTGCAGGCTCTCTCTCTCTCTCTCTCTCTCTCTCTCTCTCTCTCTCTCTCTGCGTTATCCACAAAAGTCATTTTCAGTGAGAGTGGGTCCGAATATCAAAATTGGAAAATTCTATGATACATATTTAGGGTGTAACATATAAGTACATCTTAGTGATTTTAGAAAATGTTTTAAACCTTGAGCAATTTTTTAATACAAGTATGTGTGTGTGTGTGTGTGTGTGTTTGTGTATAATAATAGGAGTAATGCTATACTTCATAAATTTTCGATCTCAAATGCTTTTCAAACAATAAAGCTACACCCATAACTTTTTCACGTGGAATAGGCCCCACTAAATTTAATTGGAGGATGTTGAAGTCATTTCACCATTATTGAAAGTGGTTCCATTACCACATGTATTTGGGAAGCATTAGGGGATCCAAAATTTGGAAAGCATTTAAGATGCAAATAAAATTGGTGAAATTGATGAATCCTACGGAGTACTACTCATAGTGACCTGCTGGCATATTTCCTAAAGGCCCAAATGTTCACTTCATTCGCAACAGAGCTCAAAAGTATACCTGGCAAATGGGTGGGTTCGGGTGGGTCATCAGCTGGTTGGGTTAAAAATGGGTGGCACCCAAATATGACCCCCAAGGATTGGGTCGATTATGGGTTCAGGTTGGTCCGGGTCAGATTCAACCTACTAACCCGTTCCACCCATTACTTTACTGTGAGCTACAAATTTTTGTTATAAATGAAAGGAAAAAAAAATTCTAAAAACAAAATCCAATTGTCCTCCAAAACTCATATACATATATATATATATATGTATATATATGTGTACTCAGAGAGAGAGAAAGAGTGCACTCATCCAGTCTCATAGTCTGTAGCAATTCAGAATTTTTGACCAAGACATATATATGTATGTGTGTATATATATACAGAGAAAGAGAGAGAGAGAGGGAGAGAGCGAGAGAGAGAGAGAGATGGTCGAGGCTCAGTATACAAGGATTGGATGTGATCTACAGTAACCACGAGGACGTCGTCCACCGTCAGATCGAGATCCTCTGGGATGTGGATATCGGATTTGAAGGACATCTCTCACGAACCCTCGCTTGCCGCCCTCTCTCTCTCTCCAGATCCTCTCAGGCCCTCCGCTTAGTCCCATAGTCTCTATCGCCAATTGATTTGGCCATTTGGGATAGAGAGAGGAGAGAGAGGTGATCAATTGTTTCATAGAGACAGAGAGTATGTGTTCAAACTTCAGTGGTGGTGTATTGGGAGAAAGAGGTGCATTGCTGATCTCTGAAACCCTAAGTTTAGTGTTTTATCATGTTTATATAGCAACCTAGAAGGTACCAATTTTCAACCCGCAGCCAACTCGCGAATTTAATAAATTCTCGGTGCCAACCCAAATCCAACCCGCAGAGTTTTTTAACAGCCCGAAACAGCAAATCGTTAGGTAGGTTTGGGCGGGTTGGCTGGTGCGGTTTACATTTGCCACCCCTACCCAAAAGCGATGCCCAGACTAAATCTGGTCTGGACCCACAGCCAAGTGGACAAGCTGGCGATAATACATATTTAGTGGGTTTGGGCCTAGGAGTAGTCATTGGACAGCCCAGTATCTGAATATTTGTTATAAAGGTTGAAGTCTTGAAGACATTGGGCCAACCATATATGATACTCCATATGATACATCTATCTGTCTAAGACCATCCCAATAGTTTGAGGTATATAATTTTTAGAAATATAAGGTTTGGTCCCTATTTTGGACCATTAATAGGAATTGATCATTGTAGAATCCGTGTCTCAAATTTAATTTATTATTAATTGGTATGCATAATAATGTGATGGCATTAAATTAATGCTAATATGGTGAGTATTGCCTCACAGATTAAATAGGGGTGTCCATGTGGAAACCCAATAATAGCCTGGGAGGCAGTCTCAAAAGGGACATAAAATGAGAAAGTTCCATCTGGGATGGGACCGATAATTGAAAACACCCTTATGTGCTTATGTGTTTATTAAGGCATATGTGTTGGGTGAATGTTATTGTTAAATATTATTTTAATATTGTTATTATTGTTAGAGACCATTTATATGGTCAAGTAAAATAGTTTGGTAAGTACGAATTGGACACGAAACATAATTGGTAGGTTAATTAGTAACCTCATGGAAATATATGGGATCATTTATGGGACCCATACGTGACGTAGACAAATACCCATTTAGATTTGGGTAGGTAAATAATTAGTTTATTAAACATTGGGGGTATAACTTATATTACCCAAAACATTCGGGGATGTCATAATAAATACATATATATTTAGGTCTAACCTAATATTTTAATATATATATATATATACATATCAATTCGTGAAGATAGGATAAGAAAAAAAAACAGTGAGACCTTCCTCACCGTACGGCTATGGGGGGAAAAAATGGGTTTCAACGGTTTCGCTCCGATTTGATCTATCAAACGGCTACCAACCTCAAATTTGATTCAGTATTTGGAACCCTGAAGGTAAAGCCTACGTTTTAGTACTAATTTTAATGTCTATAACTTGTTAAAACTGTGTAACCCAAATAGGCCATTAATTGAGATAAAAATTTGATTTGTGTAGAATTGATATCAGAGGTAGAATTGGACCTCTAGACTGCGTTTCTAAGCAAATTATAAGAGGTGAGAGATTCTAATCCCGACTTTTGGATGTTTCTATGTTTGAGCTCATTGGGTGATTAAATTTGTGTTTAATCGCTTTATTTAATTATACTCAATTATTATTGGGCAAATTCATGTGATTAAATTAGGCCCAATTGGTTGGCGAAAGCACGTTGTAATGGTTATGTGGGCATGCTATGTGCTTATGTGGGTCAAGGGAGAACTTGTATCAAGCCCCTAAAAAGAGTAAATAAATGCCTATGTGGGCTTTAGGACTTGCCCGTCTGAATAGAAGAGACGTGGGTCCTAACTAGTCGCGTGGACTTATTGGCGAGGAGTCGCGGACTAGTAGTGGGGGAACGTACATTTGGCTCCTGCGACTATGATTTAATGTAATGCGCTATTGCAATGAATTGAGCATGTGTTATATCCATGTCTCTTGATTATTATTTCTCACTAAGCAATATAGCTTAAACAAATCTCTATATATATATATATATGTGGTTATTTAAATAACCACTCCAGGTAAACAAACTGAAGGGAGAGCGGGAAAGAAACCTGAAGACGCGGGATCGGGTTAGCTGAAGTATTGGGAACACCAAGCTAAACTAGTTTTAAGTTCAGTTTAAAGCTTATGTAATATAGTTTTAATCTGTGGTGTAAAACTTATGCTAGTGTGAAGTTTTAGACTTTTGTAATATATCCGAATTTTCTCTTAGCATAAAATGTAAGAATTAATTAGTTGTATAACTTGGTTGTAATTATATCCGGACTTTATATGTGGTTCCCTCGCAGTTAATGTAGTGAAAATGAACTTTTGAGTTCTTTGTTAATTTAATGGTTGGATGGTTTATTGAATCTGGATAACTTATTGTGTTTATACCCAGATTTATACCTCTCAAATGTTGTCGGTATAATGCATTTAGATTGTTAAAGCTTAACAAGCAAGTTTTCGTGAAACTGAAATACTACAGCTGTTTAAGCAGAGGTTTTGCAGAATTTTAGCTGCGATCAAACGGTTAAGACATGTAGTAGCCTTGGTGGCGTGCCACGTGTCCTAAACTTATATGGGTGGGTTTGGGGACGTGACATTTAGTGGTATCAGAGCTATTAAAGCCCTAGGTTAAATACCTTGGTACGAGAGGCGATATACGTTGAAATAAAATGAATAAAATGTTAAAATGAATATGTAAATGCATTATATGAATGCATGAATTGTTATGAATGTCATGATATGGTTGCAGCATGCATATTATGGCATTGTTTGTATATTTATGCATTGTTAATGCAGGAAAGAGGTTTGATCAGAATGGATTCAAATAGAGAGGGGTCTCCTCATTCGAGGATGAATCGCCTAGAGGAGGTTGTCGGGAATTTTGTTAGAGCTGTTGGGGACCGAATGTCGCCAGCAGAAAGTTCACAACAATGGCCACGTGGTGAACGCATAGTGGCAGAGTTATTTTCTAAACAGAAACCGAGTGAATTCCGAGGGGAAGTAGATCCAATGGTAGCTAACCACTGGGTCATGGGCATGGAACGTATTTTTCGTATTGTGGACTGTTCAGATCAGCAAAAGATTGTTTGTGCTGCAAATATGTTGAAAGGAGAAGCCCAAGATTGGTGGGTCAATATACTTGAGCAGGGAACTCCTACGAACTGGGAAAAGTTTAAAGAAGAGTTTTATAAGCGGTTCTTTCCTCTAGCAGCTCAAAGACAGAAAAGCCGTGAATTTGAAAATTTACAGCAAGGAAATATGACAGTGACAGAGTACACCGCTCAGTTCAATGCCTTATTGCGATTTGCACGGCGTACATTTCCAACTGAGGCAGAAAGAGCTAGGAAATACGAGGAAGGGCTCAGAGATAATATACGAAGTCGAGTTGAAACTCACCAGTATCCAACCGTTCCACAGGTTCAGGATACAGCCCTTATAGCTGAGAGGAGTATTGAAAAATACCGAGAAGGCCAACAAGCAAAGAGACCAGCTGAAAGTAAAGGTAGAAGTCCAGGAGGATTCTTCAAGAAGATGTTTTCTCGAGGCTCTGGATCTAGTTTTGGGAGTCAGGCAAGTACATTTACTGGAGATAGCAGACCCTTATGCGGTATTTGTAATCGCCGACATCGGGGAGTTTGTTATTTTGCTACTCCGTGCACAAACTGCAATCAACCGGGTCATATTGCAAGGAATTGTCCACAAACTAGGGCAATGAGTACGAGGAGTCCTACTCCAGAGATAAGAGGCCGATGTTTTGAATGTGGAGAGCCGGGACATTTTGTCAGAGACTGTCCACAGAGACGATCACAACAGACGAGTTCTATGGGTTCGAGTGCTCCAAGACCGAGACCACTTGTTGATAAGGGAAAAGGGCCTGAACAACGACAGGGAAGATCTTTTCAGCTTAATCCGGGAGATGTGGCTGCTTCGGATTCAGTTGTCTCAGGTATTCTTCCTATTTGTTCTTATCCGGCACGTATTTTAATGGACTCGGGGTCAACCCATTCTTTCGTATCGCATGATTTTATTACGCATTTAAATGTGATGTCAGAACCGTTGGGTTATGACTTAGCTGTGTCGTTGCCATTGAGTAAACCCATTGTGAGTTCTTCTGTATTTAAAGCATGTGATATTCAGATAGGGAATAATGTGTTGACAGTTGATCTAATCCCGTTGGTAGTGAATTATTTTGACGTCATTCTGGGAATGGACTGGTTGTCGGTAAATCAGGCTCAGATTGATTGTGAACAGAAGAGGGTTATGTTTAGGTCACCAGAGTTTGGGGTCTTTAGCTTTCAAGGAACTGGTGTGATAGCGCCACCGTATTTGGTATCGGTAATTCAGGCTGGTAGATTACTGAAAAAGGGTTGTCCGGGATTCTTATGTACAATCATTGATACACGTGTCACCGGGCCAAAGGTAGAAGACATATCTGTAGTACAAGAATTTCCCGATGTGTTTCCTGATGATTTGCCAGATATGCTGATCGAGAGGGAGACCGAGTTTATTATTGATGTGATACCGGAATCACAGCCAGTATCGAAGACGCCGTATAGAATGGCACCGGTAGAGTTGAAAGAACTGAAGGTTCAACTACAGGAACTTCTTGATAAGGGATTTATTAGGCCAAGTGTATCACCGTGGGGAGCACCGGTCTTATTTGTAAAGAAGAAAGACGGAACAATGCGTATGTGCATCGATTATCGGGAACTGAATAAACTAACAATCAAGAACAAGTACCCGCTACCCAGAATTGATGACTTATTTGATCAACTTCAGGGAGCTCAGGTATTCTCTAAAATTGATCTCAGGTCGGGTTATCACCAGTTAAAAGTCAAGGCAGAGGACGTTGAGAAGACAGCGTTCAGAACTCGATACGGCCACTATGAATTTCTAGTAATGCCTTTCGGAGTCACGAATGCACCGGCAGCTTTCATGGATCTTATGAATCGGGTATTTAAAGATTATCTGGATGAATTTGTTATTGTTTTTATTGATGATATTCTGATTTATTCGAAAAGTATTGAAGATCATGAAATACATTTGCGATTAGTATTACAGCGGTTAAGAGAAAAGAAGTTATATGGCAAATTGAAGAAATGTGAATTCTGGTTGACTGAGATTGCTTTTCTGGGACATGTGATTTCAAAGGAAGGGGTATCTGTTGATCCTCAGAAGATTGAAGCTGTTATGAACTGGTTGAGGCCAACCAATGTATCTGAAATACGGAGTTTCTTGGGTCTGGCAGGTTATTACAGAAGGTTTGTGAAAGACTTTTCTCGAATTGCAATGCCTATGACTCAGCTAATGAGAAAAGACAGAGCTTTTGAATGGACTCCACAGTGTGAAGAAGCTTTCATTGAGTTGAAGACTCGATTAGTATCAGCTCCAGTTCTGACTATTCCCTCAGGTACGGAAGGGTTTGTGATTTACAGTGACGCGTCATGTCGTGGTTTGGGTTGTGTTTTAATGCAGCATGATCATGTTATTGCTTATGCTTCTCGACAGTTGAGGCCACACAAGGTAAATTACCCTACACACGATTTAGAATTGGCAGCTATTATTTTTGCATTGAAAATGTGGAGGCATTACTTGTATGGGGAAAAATGTGATATTTACACTGATCACAAAAGCCTAAAGTATATTTTTACTCAGCGAGAATTAAATATGAGACAGAGAAGGTGGCTAGAACTGATGAAGGACTATGATTTGTGTATTCATTATCATCCAGGAAAAGCCAATGTAGTGGCTGATGCTTTGAGTAGAAAGACGACTGAAAATTTGGTGTATAATCTGACTACTCAGAAAATGTTGATACGAGATATGGAACAGTTGAATTTGGAAGTTATTTCTGGAACAGGTGGAGCTTTAATGGCGGCTATTGTCATTCAACCGACCCTTGCCGATGAAATTCGAGGAAGGCAATTTGAGGATTTAATTTTTAAAAGCTTATATGATGATGTGGTAGCAGGTAAACGACAAGAGTTCACTATAGAACATGATTTATTGAAATTGGGAAACCGGATCGGGGTACCTAATGTAAAAGAGATAAAAGAGAAGATTTTTCAAGAAGCACACAACACGAAGTACACAGTTCATCCTGGAAGCACAAAGATGTATCGTGATCTGCGTGAAAATTTCTGGTGGCCAGGTATGAAACGTGAGATTGCTGTTTATGTTTCTAAATGCTCAAGTTGTCAACAGGTAAAGGCAGAACGTCAAGTCCCAGCAGGGTTATTACAGCCGTTGCCTGTATCCGAATGGAAATGGGAAAATATTACTATGGATTTTGTGACAGGTTTTCCGCGATCCACTAACCGGAACCATGGTATTTGGGTTATAGTTGACCGATTGACTAAGTCGGCGCATTTTCTACCAATCAAGACAGTGAAACCCCAGAAATTAGCACACTTGTATGTAAAAGAAATTGTACGGTTACATGGGGTTCCAGTTTCCATTGTTTCAGATCGGGATAGCAGTTTTACTTCTGAATTCTGGAAGGAATTTCAAAGTGCTATGGGGACTAAATTAAATTTCAGTACTGCATTCCATCCTCAAACAGATGGCCAGTCAGAGCGTGTAATTCAGGTATTAGAGGATATGCTTAGACTATGTGTTCTTGATTTTAAAGGTGATTGGGAAAAGCATTTGCCTCTGATTGAATTTGCTTATAATAATAGCTATCAGTCTAGTATTGGGATGGCGCCTTACGAGGCCTTATACGGCCGTAAATGTCGATCACCAGTCTGTTGGACAGAGGTAGGAGAAAGACAGATATTGGGATCTGAAATTGTTGAAATAACTACTGAGAAAGTGAAATTAGTCCAGCAACGACTCCGGACAGCTCAGAGTAGGTACAAAAGCTATGCAGATAAACACAGAAGACCGTTGGAATTCAGTGTTGGGGATCGTGTTTATTTGAAAGCGTCGCCTTCAAAGGGTATTACCCGATTTGGAAGACACGGAAAGTTAAGTCCAAGATTTGTAGGACCTTTTGACGTTATTGAGAGAGTTGGACCACTTGCCTACCGGTTAAATCTTCCAGATGAAATGGCGTATGTACATAATGTATTCCACGTGTCAATGCTTCGAAAATGTTTATCAGAAAGGGATCAGACGATGACACCAAAACCATCAGAGATTCAAGAAAATTTGACTTTTATTCAGCAACCGGTTGAAATTATAGATCGAAAAGAACAGGTATTGCGGAATAAAGTAATTTCAAAGGTTATGGTTAGATGGCAGAGTCAAACGACAGAAGAGATCACGTGGGAACGAGAGGATGAGATGCGAAGGAGATATCCACATTTATTCGAATCATAAGGTAACTGAAGTTTGGGGACAAACTTCCCTTTAAGGGGGGGAGAAATGTAGAATCCGTGTCTCAAATTTAATTTATTATTAATTGGTATGCATAATAATGTGATGGCATTAAATTAATGCTAATATGGTGAGTATTGCCTCACAGATTAAATAGGGGTGTCCATGTGGAAACCCAATAATAGCCTGGGAGGCAGTCTCAAAAGGGACATAAAATGAGAAAGTTCCATCTGGGATGGGACCGATAATTGAAAACACCCTTATGTGCTTATGTGTTTATTAAGGCATATGTGTTGGGTGAATGTTATTGTTAAATATTATTTTAATATTGTTATTATTGTTAGAGACCATTTATATGGTCAAGTAAAATAGTTTGGTAAGTACGAATTGGACACGAAACATAATTGGTAGGTTAATTAGTAACCTCATGGAAATATATGGGATCATTTATGGGACCCATACGTGACGTAGACAAATACCCATTTAGATTTGGGTAGGTAAATAATTAGTTTATTAAACATTGGGGGTATAACTTATATTACCCAAAACATTCGGGGATGTCATAATAAATACATATATATTTAGGTCTAACCTAATATTTTAATATATATATATATATACATATCAATTCGTGAAGATAGGATAAGAAAAAAAAACAGTGAGACCTTCCTCACCGTACGGCTATGGGGGGAAAAAATGGGTTTCAACGGTTTCGCTCCGATTTGATCTATCAAACGGCTACCAACCTCAAATTTGATTCAGTATTTGGAACCCTGAAGGTAAAGCCTACGTTTTAGTACTAATTTTAATGTCTATAACTTGTTAAAACTGTGTAACCCAAATAGGCCATTAATTGAGATAAAAATTTGATTTGTGTAGAATTGATATCAGAGGTAGAATTGGACCTCTAGACTGCGTTTCTAAGCAAATTATAAGAGGTGAGAGATTCTAATCCCGACTTTTGGATGTTTCTATGTTTGAGCTCATTGGGTGATTAAATTTGTGTTTAATCGCTTTATTTAATTATACTCAATTATTATTGGGCAAATTCATGTGATTAAATTAGGCCCAATTGGTTGGCGAAAGCACGTTGTAATGGTTATGTGGGCATGCTATGTGCTTATGTGGGTCAAGGGAGAACTTGTATCAAGCCCCTGAAAAGAGTAAATAAATGCCTATGTGGGCTTTAGGACTTGCCCGTCTGAATAGAAGAGACGTGGGTCCTAACTAGTCGCGTGGACTTATTGGCGAGGAGTCGCGGACTAGTAGTGGGGGAACGTACATTTGGCTCCTGCGACTATGATTTAATGTAATGCGCTATTGCAATGAATTGAGCATGTGTTATATCCATGTCTCTTGATTATTATTTCTCACTAAGCAATATAGCTTAAACAAATCTCTATATATATATATATATATGTGGTTATTTAAATAACCACTCCAGGTAAACAAACTGAAGGGAGAGCGGGAAAGAAACCTGAAGACGCGGGATCGGGTTAGCTGAAGTATTGGGAACACCAAGCTAAACTAGTTTTAAGTTCAGTTTAAAGCTTATGTAATATAGTTTTAATCTGTGGTGTAAAACTTATGCTAGTGTGAAGTTTTAGACTTTTGTAATATATCCGAATTTTCTCTTAGCATAAAATGTAAGAATTAATTAGTTGTATAACTTGGTTGTAATTATATCCGGACTTTATATGTGGTTCCCTCGCAGTTAATGTAGTGAAAATGAACTTTTGAGTTCTTTGTTAATTTAATGGTTGGATGGTTTATTGAATCTGGATAACTTATTGTGTTTATACCCAGATTTATACCTCTCAAATGTTGTCGGTATAATGCATTTAGATTGTTAAAGCTTAACAAGCAAGTTTTCGTGAAACTGAAATACTACAGCTGTTTAAGCAGAGGTTTTGCAGAATTTTAGCTGCGATCAAACGGTTAAGACATGTAGTAGCCTTGGTGGCGTGCCACGTGTCCTAAACTTATATGGGTGGGTTTGGGGACGTGACAATCATAGCCATATTGCATGTATAGTAATTAGTCCTTGATTTTGGAAGGTAATCAATATTTAGTCCCTTTTCCTAATTTGATAAAGATTTTATGGACTAATATGCCCTTCGTTACATACATACATACATATATATATGTGAGAAAAATAAATTTCTCACTTTTTACCCGCTTCTCACTTTTTTGTGAGAAATTCTCACTTTTTACACAATCTGTTTTTTAAGATCCGGACTATATATATAGTAATAAAGATACATATAGTAATAAAGACTTACATTTAGGGGTTTTAAATTTAAACTCCAAACAACTATCTATATATAAATATATAGAGAGAGAGTGATAGGAACTCCACAGATTTTATATATCTCTCTCTTTCCAATTCTCTATATCTCTCTCACTCTCTCTCTCTAAAATACAATCACACAAAAGGATTATACTCATCATCATCATCATCATCGTTGAGATGAAGTTTGGGATTTTCGATGCATATTGAAGCAGCCATACCCGGTTAGAGGGATAAATTTCTCTATTACAAACCATTAAAGAAGCTCCTCAATCATTTTCCGGTGGCCACTACCAATCATCCTTACCTTTTGATTGATGCCGATGCCGTCATCGGAGTTGACGATTTAGAGAGTTACATGCCATCTTTGGAGGCTCTATAGGATTGGTAACAATTTGTGTTGTGAATGAGAACAAGAAACTTGAGGCTCAGAGTTCTCGACACAGATTGATGCAAGAAAGAGAATTTCAGATTAGAAATTCGAGAGAAGCACAGTCTGGAGTTCTAGTATAGAGAAATAAGTGAGAATTTCTCTTCGAAAAGTGAGAATTTCTCACCTAAAAGTGAGAAATTTGTATTAAAAAGTGAGAAATTTATTTTTATTTTGTGAGAAATTACTTGTCATATCAATTTAAAATGTGTGAATTTATTTTTTATTTTTTTGGAATTCTTCTCGAAAATTGTTAATTGTTGATAAATTTCTCATCAAATCCTCTCTATGTGTATGCTTATTTTTGTTTTTAAAAGTGGGTTGTTCTACCCTTTTAGTATGAGTGAGAAATTTTTCATTATTATACACATTAAAATATGAAATTTTCACTATTTTCAATATTTAGTTAATATAGTGAGCAATTTCACATTATTTTAGTGCACTCTCATTGATAATTTTCTCAGTTTTTAAGCATGAAGTTCTGAATACGTAGTGCATATTTATCAAGAGTTTGTGAGAAATTTCTTGGTGATGGTGGACTTTATATGGAGATATTTTATCAGTTTTTAGCTATATATGGTAACTAATTTATCATATATAAATTAGTTTATATATGTACATGTATGAATTGAGGAGTAAATGGTGATAAATCAGTTACCATATATAGTTATACATATATGTATACATTTCTATAAAAATGATATAGGGGTATTTTAGTCTTCAAATTAGACAAGGGACTAATTTCTAGATTCGTTTTAAAAAAGGACATGTTTCTAATTAGATGCATATATTAGGACTATATATTAAATTACCCTATAATTTTATTGTTTTCAATTTTAGATTTGACACCACTAGTGTCAAATTACTCCGTTTTGACATTTCTGCTCAATTAGTATTTTCAAAAAGGTTGCTAGTCCATAATTCTTGTCAAGAACCATTCATAGGAAAGAAAGAAAACTGTCACATAACACAAGATTGGGTGTTTTTTTTTTTTTTTTTTTTTTGCTCAAAACAAGATTGGGTGTTGTGTTGCTAAAATTTAGCATTAGTGAAGAGGTAATACTTGGGGCACACCCAAAGACACAATTTTTTGGTATTTTCCAATCTTTACTCTTAGTGAAGTTTGTCCTCTCAAAATTTTACAAATTTCATTAACCTCCCACACCCCAAGTTCTTAGGGCTTGTTTGGTTGTCCTTGAATGCAATAATTGCATTCTATCATTTGTATAGAACTTTACAAAAAAAGATGATAAGCTTGAATGGTTCTATTTAGAAATAGGATTATCGTCTGAGAAATGATGCTTGCAATCATAAATTTTTACATTCTAGAAAAATGTAGAGATGACCACATAAGAAGAAATATGGTGAAGTTTCCTATTTTTATAAATGGAATCACTCATGGTGATGAATTTTGCTTTAAGATTCAACATGAAATCTAAATAAAACTATTCAAATTCAAGTGACAACCAAACATGTCATAAAAGAAAGGTCTTATTTTTAACTTTGATCCTAGACCCATTTTCTACATGTTTATGCTAAAAGCGAATGCAAGAGAAAAAAAAAATGCAGCTAGAAAATATTTAATGAAAAAGAGTTTAGAAGAATGAAAAAATAAAAATGAGAGAGAAACCCGGTGCCCAATTAAAAAAAAAAACCAAAAGAATATTGAAATATTCTGTGTATTGTGAAAGCAAGAATAAGCGTGAAGCAATAAGGATACTCTGTACACATAGAGTAATGCTATGCTTCCCAAATTCAGTGATTCACATTCCATACACGTTAACATCCTCTAATTAAAATCTAGTGATCCCATAATGGACTCCAATATAATTTGAAATTTAGATTTGAAAAGCATAGAATTACTCGTATACATAACACATGTAACCACCTATAATTGTAGAAGGCGTTTAATATTTGCATGAGTAATGGAATCTCACTCTCTCTCTCTCTCTCTCACACACACACACACACGTAAAATGCACCATTCACATCATACCAACACATTGAATTGACCCTTGACATTGTGTTGCTCTTTTGCAAATGAATGAATATGGCTCAGATGGACCACAAGAAATTAATGAGCTCAACATTTTTGTCTCTACTTGAAAATGACAAATTTCTATCCCTATTGAGTAGTGTAATTGTGTTATAAGTAATTGTTACTCAAATCTGCCTTCCTACTTTTCCCCTTCCATCCTCTGCAGATTTGGTAGCTTTATTAGTCACTGTTTCAGCCTTTCTCTACTCTGTTTTCTGTTAGTATATTCTTTCCTTTTGTTGCCAGTTTTTGTTTTTGGAAACAAATTCATAGTTTTTGTCATTTTGATCAACAACTGGTCACCCAAGACATAATTACCTGCATGTCTCTATGTGTACAAACACATATTTATAGACATATCACACACACACACACACACACTCGCGCATATTTATATCTACCTTGTACATCACCAAATGGTTGAAACAGGACTATGCTGAGATGAGTACTTTTCTGCCACACCAGGTACAATTAAGCTAGATAACTCCATTTCAGGAAGAAAAAAAAAATGAACTAGTTGGTCACACATGCATGCAGCACAAGGATTTAACATCTCTCACATTTTCCATGTAAAGCATGAGCACCCTAAAAAACCATCAGTACTTCCCACAACTAGTTCAAGAGTATGTGATTTATATCAATTTGAAAAAACGAATTCAGTGAATAAAAGTATAGAACCTTACATATATATTGCTACCACATGATTTAAAGTTCAAAAAAAAAATGTATAAATAACAGAAAAATAAATTATGGAAGTCGGTAATTTACAATGAATTTCACATGTTCGACAGGAAACAGAATTATAGAAGTAAACCCACTTTTTTATTTTATTATTATTATTTTTTTATTGCAAGTACTTTCTGACATCGTTTAATATATTTACACTCCAAAGAGAGAGATTCAAATGACTAGAGGTAAATGGAGGCTTTTTTTTTTTTTTTTTTTGGTTGTGGAAATTATAGTTTGAAAAGTATGGTGTGCCTCTATGGGCACTGATTGACATTCAGCTCGAATAAAGATCTGTGACTGATCAGCCTTACAAGTTACAAATCATGTGAATAAATGCGTAATTATACCAAACATGAGTTGGGTCCCTCCCCCTATTTCAGCCAAAAAAGAAAAAAGAACCGAGTATTACTTCATACATAAAAACCAATGCAAGGAGGGACCACAAATACGTACCATCACGAACATATATATGAATTGCATTCCCTAAATTTTGTGTGTGTGTGTGTGTGTGTGTGTGTGTGAAAGAGAGTGTTATTATGATCAAAGGTGGATGGTAACCATATGGAGTGTCGATGTTGACTCCAAGTGAAGATTTCAGACAGACAAGTCTTCAGTCGCAAACAACCATCCATTAAAAAATAATAATAATAATAATAATAAAAAAAAAAAAACAAAAAACAAAAAACAAACTTGGACGGAAAGTAAAAGTGTAGTAGTGTAGATGGATCGCAAAGAAGGGAAAATGTGATGGGACCATGAAATGTTTATGCAAAGGAGTCAAATTAATCTGCAGAGGGGTCTAAATCTTATCATTATGTTCAATGTAAAGGAAAACTAGAATGACAATGACTGCTTTTACGTATAAAGCTTCTAAACCAAGTAATTAAACTGATAAAACAAACTGTGAAGTGAAAGTTGACTCAAGTCAGTACTGCAAATCATAGCTAGCAATGGATATAACAAATTTTTACCGAATTTTCAGATTTTTATACCAACCTAGTAGAGCTGGTTTTCCGGGCTAATTCTCTATGATGGTATCCCACCCTTTACATCTTCAATCCACCATTAGAATTGTTTTCCAACAGAGAATTCGTCCTGTCCCTAAGATGCAAACCCCAAGATATTTGTTGATCTATATAAGCTTCATTAATGGAACTCAGAAGAGTGGAAATTAATTTGACGTTCACATAGGGAAACTAGAATAGAGAGAGAAGAGAGTGCAACTGAAGAGAATTTGAACCAAACAGAACATGCAGATCATCTATCCTGCATGCCTTGAGAATGATCATTGATCAAACAGTTTAAAAAATTAGTGTACTATAGTACACATCATAAAAACACATACTTTAGTTCCATAGGTTTGAGAGTTCTTTCATTTTAATTTGAATGGGTCACTGTACTGGCATTTCGAGTAGTCCAAGTTACATAGCTCATTACAAGCTCTGGTGCCAAGTGCCAAGCTAGTAGAAACAGGATAAAGCAGCACTCCATTTTTTCAAATACATGTAGGTCGCAAAACTGGGATTCCAAGGAATGAATGGAAAGCTTTGTAAAACTTTTAGCAGAAACAAGAGAAGAGAAGAAAAATCCACGAGCTTCTGTAGATGTTTGTTTCTTTCATAATGATAATTGTTGAATTCGAGCATCCAACCCAAAACCAATTGGCTATTGGTTGAGTAGCCCCATGATCTTATATGGTGTGGGATTATAAACTCAACACGCCCCCGCACGCGTGGCATGACTAAGAGTCAAACACGTGGGTTACTGAGATAGGGTAACATAGGGCGTGACAATAACCTGCAATGATATCATGTTGAATTGAAGCATACAACCCAAAACCAATTGGGTATATAGGTAGAGTAGCCCCATGATCTTATATATTGAGTAGCGCAGTCTTTAAATTCCCGATGTGGGGTTATAAACTCAACAGTAATCATGGCGTTCAATGCCCAATATCCACGGAAAACTACTCATTAATGGCATGATCTAATCAACTGAGAACGTGAGATGACCAGCTCTGGCCTCCAACTAAGTTCACAGAGACTACATAGAGAGACGGACATAAAATGCAAAATTGCCTACTTTCCACTGCATTATAATGGTGTTATTTGTATCTATAGATTAAAACGTGCTTGGAAACTAAAGAAAGAATATGTTCAGTTAGAATGGCAATCACTAACACTATCAGACTATCACTACTACAGTTCTGATCAATTTCTTCAGTAGGAAGTGGATCTGGATCCTTGAGATAAATATTCGGACTAATCATCAAAGAGAAAAGAAAATAGCTTTCAAGATTTAAAGTTCTGGAGGAGAAGAGTAGTCCGGAATGGATTCCAAGACAGAAAGAGTTACGGATCCAAGATGGTGATATACTGAAGTAGTCACCAACCTATAAGTTGCGCGCGCGCACACACACACACCAAAAAAAAAACATTCAATTGTTGCAAATTAACAACATCGATCAAAACAGCTGAATGTATCATATAACTGTATCTCTAGGGCAAAACAGAAGAATCTCTCGGATAACTAGAAACCTTAATAAATCCAAGAGAAAACTGGACCGGTAAAACTATAAAACTCTATGCTTAATTTTCACAAACAAGCTGATCCGCACTAGATTCAGACAACAAAGACAGCAAAAAAAAAAATCAAGGATCTGAAAAATAAACAAGAAGTTGAGCCCAAACCCAAGCAAATTGGCCCTGCACAGTTCCACCTGCACATACCAGACCACAAACAGCACTATAATAACAACATTGATCTATTTAAGCTCTATGTTTGTACAGAAACAAAAAATATATATTTTTTTCCAAAACAACGGAAGAAGACCAGAAGCACCTGTGTGGTTGGAGAGTTGAAAGAAACTGTGGAGGTGACAACAACAAAAAAAAGGAGTGAGAAAAACAAATCCAATCCCTATTGGTAATTCTGTCAGCTGCATCCTTACTCACTGTTTGCCAAATATACTGTATGGAAACCAATAAGGAAGAAAACACAGCTTCTCAACAGTGTTACTTTCTTCCAAAATTGAGTGTGTGTGTGTGTGTATAACCCCTCCAAATCTACTGTCCAGATCCTTGAGAATCATTTTTGGAAGAAGGTTGCTGATGCATTCTAGCCTGACCCATCTGCTGGTAAATCTGGGTCAAGGCTTGAGGGTTCAAAACCCCAATATGACCATCCTGTGATAACCCAAGCTCCAACCCAGGTAGCTGTTGGCTATTACCACCCAAAATTGAGGAAAAAGTCAGATTGCTTCCTGGCAAGTCAAACCCAGGGAACCCAATTTTCTGCAGGTAATTTGAACTCTCGCTGCCCAAAATGGGTGTGGATGGACCCGATGATGGTGACGATGACGATGACGATGACTGAAACCCAAAACCAGTGACCGCACCAGGGGGCCATATCCCAGAAGTGGCCAAATGAGGGGTCCTCACCAAATTCCCACCTACCATTGCAGCCCAACTGGTCCTACTAATTCCACCTCCTGAAACCCCAATCTGCCCACCCAGTTCGTGGTGCAAACCGGCCGACATAGAGGTCCCCTGTTGCGAACCAGAGCCCCCTGTTCCGGACAAGGCCGATGCTGGAATAGTTCCGGTTCCGGTGGCGGCGATGATCGATGGCTCGGACTGTTGCAATAGCCACTGGATTGTCTCGCCGTCAGATTTGTGGCCCAGTTCTCTGGTCAACTGGAAAATTCTAGCAGCACAGAGAGCTGGCATCCGAATCCTTCTCCCTCTACCTTCGACTTTTGCGTGCCTGTCCTTGTTTGAGGTTCTCTTGGGACCCAGCTGTTTCTTAGCATTAGTACCACTCTCTTCTTCTTCTTTGTCTGCAATTACAATCTGGAAGTCTTTGAATTCAGCTGCTTTGCTCTCACCCATGTTTGTGTGTGCTTGTGGTGGGAGTGGGAGGGTCAAGAAGCCATAACCCTCCTCATGTTGTTGTTGTTGTTGTGGTGGTGGTGGTGGTGGTGGTGGTGGTGTTGGCCGCTTTGAGTTTGAGCCCCCTTTGGAATGAATCGAATGATCCATGAACAGGGATCACAGGGTGGGTTTGTTTGTGCACCCCTCAAAAAAAAAAAAAAATTTAAAAATTAAAAAAAAAATTTATTATTATTATTATTTTATTTTTGGTTCCGGCCTAGAGGTGTCAAACGGGGCGGCCCGCCCCGCCTCGCCCCGCCACCTTAACGAGTTGGGCGAATTTTGGCGAGTCACGGGGCGGGTCGGCGAAATAAACGGGGCGGGGCGAATTGACTCGGTAAGGGATATAGAGTGATTCGCCCCAACCCACTAATTCGTGGGTCAACGGGGCGAGGCGAGGCGAGGCGGGGCGGCTAACTCGCGGGTTGGTTGGCGAATTAGCCCGCGAGTTGTTTGCAAAAACTCATTTTTAATTTTAATAAAAAAAATTCTAATAAATAGTTTAATAAAATACTTTATTTAAAAATAGTTTGTTGAAAAAAGTATTTGGAAACTTAAAAAAATATACATATATATATATTTTCTACTTAAAAATTTAATAAAATTATTTATTAATAAATAATTTATTTGAAAACAATTAAATAAAAATATTTTATTCATGGATTGGTGAGGCGGGACGGGGTGGGTCTGCCAGACGAGGCGGGTTACGAGGCGAGGCGAGTTGGTGGCGAGTCGGTGGGTTAGACGAGCTGGGTCACGGGGCGAGTTGTGGGTTGCAAAAATGGAAGTTGACCCGGACCCATACCCAATGAATTGAGTCACGAGCTGGGTTCAACCACGGGGCGAGACGAGTTGCGACTCGCCAAATGGCGAATCGGGGCGGGGCGGGGCGGGGCAATTCGCCCCGTTTGACACCCCTATTCCGGCCCTTTATACTCCTCTATCAAATACTTTCTCCGTCTCATTTTGTGAGTCCTGTATTTTATTTAGAATGTGTTAAAATTAGTGTCTATTTTTTTAATTTGGTATACAATTTTTACTTATTTTTCAAAACTACCCTTTATTGAAATCTACACCAAAATGAAATTTAAAAAAGTGATTATAATGAATAGGAACAATTGTGAAAAGTAAATATAAATTCTTATTGTCCCCTTAATAAGTTGAGTTCTCAAAGATGGACTAACAAAATGGGACAGAGAGTATGAGAACATGACCTCAAAATGCTTTTGTTTTTCACGTTTTAAAACAAAAAAGAAATAAGGTGTTGTTCCAAAAAGCTACTGTGGATGTGCAGATTTGGTGTGCCAACACATCAGCGATGGATCGGGAACATCATAATTCCCATAGAAAGATTAGTCTTTCTTCCAAAAATCTTAAAGAAGGTTGGACTCCTCCCCCTTCTGAGTGGATTAAGATTAATTTCGACGTGGCTATTCGTGATCATGCCATTGTTCTCGCGATCATCGGTCGTAATGATGAAGCTAACACCATCCTTGCTAAAACTTGGATTGTCGGCCCAATGGAGCCCATTCTTGCTGAAGCAAAAGCAGCGGTCTTTGCCATTTCAGAAGCTGCTGCTTTGGAGTGGAAAAATGTAATTTTTGAAGGGGATGCCCAGCTTGTGTGTGAGCCGCTTTCTGATTGGAGTCGTCTACCGGACTGGGTGATTGAAAGTGCTATTTTGGAAGGAAGAAAATTACTGGCCTCATCTTTTGTTTTTTGGAATTGTGTTAAGATCCCTAGGAATGCAAACTTTGTTGCTCACAATTTAGCCCAGTAGGCAATGCATTGTAATTTTTCAGGACCGATCCCGGTTAATGATGTTCCTCAGCATGTCTTCTAGGAAAATCATCAAGGGGGTTGATGGTCCTTTCTCTTGATTTTGTTTCTCTTCCCTTTATTGAATGCAGTTTGTCTTTTAAGCAAAAAATAAAAATTAAACATAAAAAAAAAAAAAAAAAAAAAAAAAAAAAAAAAAAAAAGATACTATTTGTCTTGGACATTCTTGTGTTTTCACATTCACTGCTGTTGCAGAAGGCATGTGAAACACCAAAAAGGTCAAAAATTAAAAATGCCAAAGATAAGATAAATTATTGGCTGTTGTTCCCTTGTGTGAAAAAAGTTTGACTAATTGTTTTATGGGTTTTGTTAACACGTGCCCTTAAAGTATATGTTAAGGTTCTAAAAATATATTAAGGGTCTAAAAGTATAAATAAATAAGGGATATAGTGTGGATTTCAGTGTCCGGTGTGGTGTTCAATGTTTATCTCCCTAATTTATTTCTATTTTTAAAACCTTAATACATGTCCTAAGAGCACATGTTAACAAAACCCTTTATTTTATTAAATATCATAAAAATAATAATAATAATAAACAATAAACGAGAAAGTTGTTAATTTTTGTTTTTTGTTACACATGGACATGGATGAGCCAATAATTTCTTTCTGGTTCTCCAAAGATTAGTACCTTATCACTTTTGTAAAACAAAAATATTATACACACAACACATTTTATAACATAGTTTATATTACGAAATATAGTTTTAAATTTATTATACATTATAATATTTAAATTTTTTTCACTTTTTTATACACCATTTACATAAAGAGGATATATATATTTAAAATCTTTGCGTGCCTAACATTCCTCTTTTCAAAATTTACGTGGAATAATTGCGGACTGCCTCTCTAGTATGACATGACACTATGACAGATTGACAGGGCAAAATCCCCCCATTTCCATTTCCACATTCCATGGATGGATTCCCCATTATCATTATTCCTCTACCCTGCATGCTATTATTGCAACACCAACATATGATGCCATCTCTTGCAAGGGACTCAATTGTATAAGTGGATGCATGCAGATGTGGACACCTGTCATCCAATCAAGAAATTTAATAATAAATAAATAAAAATAAAGGTTTAACATTATTTTACACTTTCTTAATTTGTCTTTTGTATTAATTTGATTTTTGTAGTTTATAAATTGTTATTTTAAACCCTGTAATTTTATAAGTGTGTCATTTTAGTTTCTCAAATGCTTTTTTTGACAAATTTTTTACTTTTATTGAAAAAATTATTCATCACTAAAAGATTTATTGAACTTATTTGATACACTTATAAAACTACAGAGACTAAAGTAACACTTTTTAAATTATAAAAACCAAACTAACACATATAACAAATTACAAAAATAAATAATATATTTAACCCTAAAATAAATGATGGAATCATCTAATTATACAATAAGTGATGGACCGGAGGAGGTGTTTGTTGTAGTTATACAATTGAAGGAATTGAGGTTTTAAATTTGTTTTTCTGGTAGCTATATATATGAGATACGGACTTTGTGGGACCTTCGGACGTTAATTTTATAGGAGAGAGTTTCTGATAGTTCATGAGCCATGCGAGGATTCAAGGATTAGCAAAAGAGATAATTAAAATTAAGTCTATTTTATGTAGAGTATTTAAAAGTTATTACTTTATTAAAAATAAAAGGAAGTCTGTATAAAGTCACTAAATTGGAAATGCATCAAATTTTTTTTGTCTAAAATGCCTAAAATATCCCTCTCTGTCTTTGGTCTTTCTCTCTCTCCTCACATGGCCACCACCACCACCACCGACAGTCACCTCCACCAGCCGCCGTCGCCACCACCACCACCACCACCACCTTTCTTTTTCTTTTCTTTTTTTCTCTCTCTCTCTATATATATATGAGTATATATATATATATCTAATATATGGCCACCACCGTCCCTACCTCTCTCTGTCTCTTATCTCTCTTCTTACCACCACCACCACCACCACAAGTCACCTCCCTCATCCACCACCACCATTGCAGGAAAAAAAGAAAAGAGAAAGAGTTAAAGTTTTTGGAGCAACTGTCCAAACTGAAGGAGCAACTCACCAAATGTAAGGAGCAACTCACCAAACGTATCGAGAGCAACCCACTAAACGTAAGGAGCAACTCACTCAACATATCAGGAGCAACTCACCAAAACTATCGGGAGCAACTCACAAAACGTGTTGCTCCTTACCACCACCACCGGCAGCTACCATCACCACCGGGTCACCACCAATACCACCACCACCCCAACTTCTTTATCTCTTCTCTATCTTTGATCTCATCTCTCTCTTCTCACAACCACCTCCACCAACAACACCACCACCACCACTACTACCAAACCCAAACCCCAACCTCTCTGTATCTATCATCTCTCTTCTCACCACCACCACCACCACCACGGATCATCTTCCTCATCCACCATCGCCATTGTAGAAAGGAAAAAAAAAGGTTGCAGGTTGGAGCAACTGTCGAAAAAGAAGGAGCAACCCACCAAACGTATCGGGAGCAACTCACTAAACGTAAGGAGCAAACGTTTGGTGATTTTCTCATTCCGTTTGATGAGTTGCTCATGATCCGTTTGGTGAGTTGCTCCTTCCGTTTGGACAGATGCTCCAAAAACCTACAACAATTTTTAATTTTATTTTTTGCTGCAGTGGCGGTGGTGGATGAAGGAGGTGACCCGTGATGGTGGTGGTGGTGAGAAGAGAGATAAGAGATACAGAGAGCGTGGGGTGGTGGTGGCCATATGTTAAATATATATATATATACTCATGTATATATATATATAGAGAGAGAGAGAGGGGGGGTTGGGGTTTGAGTTTGGGTTTGGGTTGGTGGTAGTGGTGGTGGTGGTGGCTGTGAGAAGAGAGAGCGAGAAAGAGAAGAGATATAGAGGTTGGGATGGGGGTGGTGGTGGTGGTAGTGGTGGTGGTGGTGGCGGCGGTGGCCGGTGGTGGTGGTGGTGGTGGTGGTGGCCATGTGAGGAGAGCGAAGAGACAAGGAGGGGTATTTTAGATATTTTACACCAAAGTTGATGTATTTCTAATTTTAAAAAAGTAGTAGACTAACTTTTAAATACTCTACATAAAATAGACTGAATTTTAATTATCCCGTAGCAAAATCTAGAATGTGCCAAAAAACAACCTTTTTTTTTTTAGGAGTCAAGAAACAACTTTTTTTAGTATATACTCCCTCTGTCCCATTTTATGTGTCCCCCTTTCCTTTTTGGGATGTCTCAAAATTATTGTCCACTTTCTTAAAATAGTATGCAAATTTTACTTAGTTTCACAAACTACCATTCCCTGCAATCAACACCAAAACAAAACAAAACAAAACAAAACAAAACAAAAAAAGAAAGTGTAATGATTATGGGCAAATGTGGAAAGTAGTTACAGATTCTTTTTATCCCCTTAAATAACTGAATTCCCCAGAAGGGACACATAAAATGGGACGGAGGGAGTAATCAATAGCAACATATAGCAATATTTATAGATGATGATGCCAAAAATTGGTAAGCGAGATTTATGCGGGAAGATAGAGTAGAAAGAGATTTGTATGTGGTTCGGCCCCGTTAATTAGGTGACCTACGTCCATGGTTGCGTCTATGCACTCTCACTAGCAGATCACCGGCGGGCCTGGTGAGCTAACAAGGATGGGCGGCACTACCAGTAATACCGGCCGGGTGTATGCGTGTAAGTGGTGAGTTCTCTTCGTAAGTGCTTGGGTACTTCGAGAGATTATTTTCGGATCCCCCTAGAGAGGACATGTGGGCTCTTTTATAGATGCAAGAGTCCACCCTTACATGGTAAGTCAATAAGATTAGGAAGCCTAATCTAATCACAATAGATTTACATGATTTTTAGGAGAGTTTCCTAAGTGGTTTAAGAAACTAATCATCTTTCCTTGACGGAGTCCGGGTCATACAAGGAAACTGCCTGGAATGTTCCTCCAAGCTGCCCATGCTGGAAAGCCGCCGTATATCACGCCCGGGCCGGCTGATCTCCCCGAGCGGTAGCGTCTAACGCGGGGCGCGGGGCGCGGGCCCCAAGATCTCTTCCCAGATAGCCCGGGTCCTCCTGCCACGTGGCTGTTGGACTTTAGCAGGATATTTCTGGACATATCAGCTGCCCCCCATTTTCAAAGTTGATGTGATGTCTTGTCGGATGAAATTTGAAAATTAAGAATGTCTTCCAGATACCGTCCGGGAAAAGACCGGGACTCTTATCAGGACGGGGCCGGCTGGGAGTGATCCGTCGGGATATCGACCGAGCGGTGACCCTGCAGGACCGGGCTCCCTGACGCCACGTGTCCATCGATTATTGGTTTGGTTTGGATCCAACGCTGCCAGTTTGAAAGGAGCCGAATCGTCCACGTGGCAACCGAACCATCACGTCGTGCATTCAATGTTCACACTGTTTGAGGTGACGCCCCACGTGCTCGAAGTGACAGTTTCGGTGAGAGAGCGTATGAGCCGTCCGATCAAATCTGATCTCAACCGTTCGCGATGCCTATATAAGGAGCACCTGTTCAATCTATCTCTTACTGCAAATTAACAGCTGAATCGCCCGAGCAGTTTTTGAAAGCAAAACATTCCAGAACTCCTTCTTTTTCTCCGTCGTTTTTGTTCTTTAAGCTTCCCTCAAATGGCCTCTCACATCGATCTGACATCTGATGAAGGACTAAAAGCTTTCCGAGAGGACTGCGAACTTCCCGACGACGTCGGAGTTTGCCCCTACATCGAAGGGGAGGAAGTAGCCTTCCCTTTCGTCCTCATCAGCAACTATCTGCTGCTTGCTATGGGGCTACGTTTCCCTCTCTCGGCCTCCTTCTGCGACCTGCTTCAGGGGTTGCGCATTCCGCTTTCCAAGTGCCGTCCAAATGTGGCCCGCCTCCTCTGGGGGATATCAACACTGAACCAGCGACTTGGGGTGCTCCTCCGTTCCATCGACGTCGTCAGGTGTTATGTCCTGGGGATCGACCACGGGGGCCCTTATTTACGCCCTAGTGCAGAGGGAAGACACCTTGTCCAGGGCTTGGATTTCCCGAACAAGAGGTGGCGCCAATATCCATGGGTTGTGGTGTCCGGCAACTGGCTGGTGGACCCTGATCTCCGCCCTCCTGCGGCCTTTGATGCGGAATTGTGCAAGGTGTCCTTTGCTGCCTTCCACAATATTGCCCCCTCTGTTGCCGACACAGAGGCCATCGATCGTGCCATCGAAGCTGGCCTCACGTTCTCGGATTTGTCCGGGGGTCCCGCTGGTGAGGTCGGCGGTGAGGATCCACCTGCGCCCCCTACTGCTGCTGCCTCCGGGTCTCGCCGCTACACTCGGTCCATGGCTTCTGGTCGGCGTGCCACAAGCAGGGTCGGCCCTCCCGAGGGACCAGTCTCCCTGTCCACCAGCTGCGACTCATCCTCCTTTGGGGATGCGATCCCGCCACCGGGCCCATCCCGGAAGGGGAAAGAAAAGGCAGTCGGGGAAGAGTCTCAACCCCCACCAAAAAGGAGCCGGACGGAATCCCCGACCGGTCTTCATGTGCCGAGCTCTTGGACGGGCCTTGCCCTTGGTAACCTAGAGGGTCGTCTTCAAGAGGTGGAGAAGCAGACTGCCCGCCTGCAGACTGAATCTGTCATGCAGGAGGTGGATGTTCACACCATAGAGCTCACTGTCAAGGAGTTGGTGGCGAGGATGACGGTCCTAGAAGAGGAGGTGAAAGCTCTGAAGGGCAAAGGAACTTGAAGACTCCTTGCTGTTTTTTTTTTTTTTTTTTTTACCGGTGTGGACACCCCATTTTTTCGGCTATCATATTTAGGAGACCCATAGCTTGGTGGTTCACAATGATCGTAAAAGACTCAAAAGGACTCCTGGAAGTCAGCTCTATCTCTTAGAATGCTCAGATTGACCAAAATGCCCCTGAAAGCCCGAAGACTCCCAGATTTGGTCCCGAAGTTCTGAAAACATGCTATGTCGTAAGAAAAATGATAAAATGAGTTTTTAAGTAAAACTGGATGAAATCGTCAGGTCCCAGAGACCCCCGGAAGTCCCAGAAGTTCCCCGAAAGTCCCCGTTGACCGGTTTGACCAAGATTTGACCAAGGTTTGACCAGGTTTGACCAAATTTGACCAAGTTTGACCGAAATCTTCCGAATTCACCGGAATCATTAGAAAAGTATTAAAATGAGTTTTAAAAGAGAATCGAGCGAAAACGTCGGCTCCTGGGAGCTCCCGGAGGTTCCCAGAACTCCCCGGGAATCCCAGGTTTGACCAGTTTGACCAAGATTTGACTTTGGAATCGGGGCACCGAAACAATTTTCAAATATTTTTCATGGATACTAGAGGTCAACAGCTTTCCGACGGTATATCGCACATAATTTTCGGATTTAAAACGAGTTTATTATGAATTTCCAAAGGCGAAAAAGGCGATCAAATCGGCTTTTATCGCGAATACCGTAAAACTTTTCAAAGTGACCTATCCCCGAACTATTTTTTATGTAGATTAGACTCCATTACCTTTCCAACGGTATATCACAACCTCAATTTGGAGTTCGTATGCATTTTCTGTGAATTTCGGACGAAATAGGGCCTTTTCGCGAATACCGGAACCTCTGGGGGCCTAAACGTAATTTTCTGGGCTTCAGAGGAGCACTGCCGCCGCGGCACTGGTCCACTGCCGCCGCGGCACTCATCCCTCGCAGAGTCCATTTTTGTAATTTTTTTGGGGGTCCAATTTGATTAATTGAAAGCCAAAACGACATAGTTTTATGTTCACAGTTGTTTGGGACCAATGGGAGTACTTCTAAAACCCCAAAACCACCCCAAATTGGCCTATTTAAACCCTCCATTGCTCTTCATTTTGGGGGGGCCAAGTGCAAAGCAAAAAAAGTTGTAGAGAAGAAGAGAGATAGAGATAGGTTTAGAAGAGAGAAAGGGAGCTTCTCCCATTGATTTTCCATAAGAAAGTGAGTTTTATTCTTATTTTCTTCCATCATCCTTCTATATACTTCACATTCAAAGTCCACTCCAACCCTCATTCTTGAGCATTCATGAGATAGGAAGCTACTTCCATGTCCAAATGTCAAAATCTATGAGTGAAACACCAAGCTACAAGTCCAAAATCACATTGATTATCATCTATTGATTGCTATTTACTTGCTTTGATTATATATATGTTCATCTCTCCTTATCTCATTTCTTTTTCTTTTCTTTATTTACTTACTAGTTCATCATCATCTAAGTGATGACATGAAGTTTGGGGTGAGTGAATTCTTATGGATAGTAGCTCTTGACCTCAAAAACATGTTTGATAGATGATGATCATAACCTCAATACTTCCAAGGTATTCTTGGAATGTATTGAAGTTATGCCCAAAAATAAAATAAATCTCTCCAACAATCTTGGAGGTTCTTAAATGATGAGTTTGATGTAGGTATTCTAAGTGGCTATGATCCTTATTGAGTGTTGAAAACATGTTTTCAAAACATCTATTTCAAAACCCCTCTCAATCCCTCTCATTTGGTTTCAAGAAACAAAACTTTGTTTTCTCCAAAATCTTCAAAACAATGAGTCAAAACAGTGAGTGAGTTGAGTTCAAAGATTTTTCTAGAACACAATACTCAACATATGGATACAAGGCCACTTGGAAAGTCTTCCTAACTCATTGGGGAACACTCATGATTTTTGGTTTGACTTGGAAGTACTTGGAAATGGTCCATTTGGGTCCCAACATTCCTTCCAAACATTCTGTTTTTACTATCACAGCAGCTAGGTCAACTTACGACCTCTTTTCCAGAAAACTTTTCCAAAAGGGGTGGCCCTAACTTATTTTTCCCTTAAAATTAAATGTCTTAGGAAACTTTCTGTATAAAATGGGCCTCTAGATCATTCTTTTTCAGTTTCTAAGATTTTCTAACATTTCAGTCGACAGTACGAACTCTGTTTCTGAGTGACCTCTATTGTTTATATAATTTCTCTCAATCTGTGATAGCTATCCAAGATTGGCCTTTTGGGTTGTGTTCTAGACACAATAAGGAACATCTCCATAAAAAATCATACATTGAAAACATTCCTAACCCCTATTTTCAAATTCCAAAAGATCATGCTACTGTTCTGTCCACTATTCACAGCAAGTACATTTCAACTTTCATTCTTTGATTTGATGCTCATATGCATTCCAAATTAGTTCATATCTTAGGAAGTAGTTCATACTACATTTGTACATATCCCATATTGATTTCATCCATCCATTCATACACATTTTAGACTTCTAAGTCATTCTAGGAATCCATAAACACAAAGCACACTACAACCTTGGCACATTCTAGATACATACATTGCATTCATGCAAGATTTGGGATTTTTGTAACTCTTAATCTAAGGAGATTATAAGGAATGAACTCGATCACCCGTTCATGCTTCCCCTTGATCTAATCATCCTTTCTCATCCGTCCCGGGGATTGAGAGGTCTTCTTTTATCAAAGATTAACACGCATCATACTAGCTTGCTAAGCATATTTTGATTTCTTTGCTTATTTGTTTCAATAACGATTCATGTCCCCTTTAGATTAAGGAAACTTAATTACTTGAAGCGTGATTAGACGATTTTTCCTAGGTTTATTTGTGTGATCTTTCACTTCGCATTGTGTGATATTTGGCTTAGATCTTATGAATGATATCTTATCTTTAGATCTTTCATTTCAAGTTTCTTATGTGATGTAATATACTATCGTAGTATTATTTGTCAAACCATACATAGTATAAGATAATTATTTGGATGCTAATTGAGGCCCGTCGAAAGACGGGGCGAGTTGAGGGTGTTTTAGTCCCGACAAAGGCTCCTTCATCTCTCGTACCAAAACCCCGAACCAAGTTCTTTGGTTATGAAGGGCCGGTGCCCTTATCCGCTTGGGTGAGTCAAAATTAGGTTTCTTGGTTCCTTAAAGACCAAGTGGCGACTCTGTATCTGTTTTCAACAGACCTTTCATTTTCTTCCTTTGATCAATTTCAAATCAAAAGTCAAACAAGTTTCAAACAAAACAAAAAGTGGTGGAATCCCGGTATCCACAATCTGGCGACTCTGCTGGGGATTTTTATTTTAAAACAAAATAATACAGAGGTTTGACTCATAAGAAGCATCCTTAAAATCATCTTTTTACTGTGTTTAGATCACCGCATTGCACTCTTGCATTCCCCCCCTCCGACTGTGTCTGAAACGCGGCGCTGACATTGTTCAGGTCTTGCTGTGTCAGGGCACAAGTCACCGTTGATACTGTACCTTCCAAGGTATATTAAAAAGAGTAAAAACCTCCGTACTGTCTCCCTGACGGTATATTGGAACTCTCGTCAACGGACCCTCTTTGACTAAACCCAGCCTTTGCATATAGATTCCTGTAGAACCTTTCATAGGACTGTTCATTTATCTTTTCAGATAGGACAATGTGATATAACTGTTGTATGCCCTGACGGGATTACCTGCGCGGTGTAGATGCTTATATGGCATAGAACAAAATCTTTTTCTTATGATCCCCAAGGCAATCACTCACATGTGATCACATTGAGTTGACCTGCCTAGGCACCATGACAAGGATGTCTACTCCATGTTCATAAAGATATACACCGCAAACCTTGTTTGTTGGTCCTAGGATATAGGAGTATGAAAACTAGCTAGACAGTATGATCACCATCATAACCTGTTCCTCCCAGAAACTCTGTCCAGATATCCCAGATATAACCATATTAACCAATTTTTCCCAGAAACTCTGTCTAGATATTCTAGATACAACCATATTAACCAGTTTTTCCAGAAACTCTGTCTAGATCTCCCTGATTTCCCAGATATACCAGTTTCTCCCAGAAACTCTGTACTATCTCCCAGAAACTCTATCCAAATTTCCTAGAAATATCCAAAGTACCTGTTTTCCCATAAGCTCTGCCCAAATCTCCCAGATTCTCCAAAAATCCCAACATCTCTGCCCAAATCACCTAGAAATGCCCAGATATACTTGTTTCCCCTGGAAACTCTATCCATATTTCTCAGAAATACCCAAAATACCAGTTTCTCCTAGAAGCTCAGTCCAAATCAACCAGAAATCCTTTTTTCTCCTAGAAACTCAAATGACTTCTAGAAATTTCTCCGAATCTTCCAAACCCATGTTTCTCCCAGAAACTCTATCCGAAATTCCTGAAGTATCCCGGAAATCCCTGTTATCCCTTGGTGATCATACTGGAAAGTAAGGTTAGCACACTCTGTATGGCTAGGACCTTATTTGTTTAACTGCTATCTGTTAGAAGTAGGGGCATCATTTAGCTTAGGACTCGCATCCGCATGCTTGTCTCATATGCATACACAATTCCTACCAGTCTGTACGCACTGTCTCAGTCAGTCTGTACACAAGTCTGTCCATACCTATCACTGTCACTGTCTGTCTGATTGCCTCTGTCAAAATCTGATCTAATCCTCTTAAAATCTGTCAGGTCAGTATAGATTCCCGGAGTCAGCAGCTAGGATCCTCGTCTTAGGTCAGAAGTTCGAACAGTCGTTTGGTCAAGATCTGCCCACCAAGTTACTTCAGCATGAATCAAGAAGAATTAGAAAATAAGGTCACTGTGTTGGGAACAACCATAAGCCAGCAATCTGATCGCCTGGCCCAAGTTTTGAGTTTCATGGAAGAATTGAAGCAGCAGCGGCCGCAACCTCCGCCCGGGTTTCCACCACCGGGGTTTGAAGCACCCCCACCTGAGAATAATGGGGAGGAAGACTGGTTTCAAGGGGTCCCACCGTTTGCGTATGAGAAGAAGCTTCAAGAGAAAATGGATAAGGTTGACAAGTTGGAAAGCGTACTGAGGAAAAGAAAGGGGGTCGATGATTACATGTTGGACCTGGAAGGCCTCTTTGAGCCTATCAAGCTGAAACTGCCAGAGAATTTCAAGATGCCTGCCATCGACCGTTTTGACGGAACAGGGAATCCAAAAAGTCACATCAAGTTGTGCATGAGCATCTTCCAATCGATGGGCTGCACTCATGAGCACATTGCGATGTTGTTCCCGCAAACCCTTAAGAATGCCACACTATCCTGGTTCCTAACCCTTGAAGCCTCCAAGACCCGAGTCTGGGAAGACGTTGCTAGAACTTTTATTGATCACTACTCTTACAACCAAGAGTTTGATATCACCATCCGGGATCTAGAGACTACCGGGCAGAACTTTAATGAGTCCTTCACTGCGTTCTTGAGCAGATGGAGGAATAAAGTGGCTCAAATGATCCACAGACCTGTTGAGAAAGAGCAAGTACGTATGCTGGTCAAGAACATGCAACCAGTATATCATGACAAGCTATTCTACCAATCCATCTCCACATTCGAAGAGCTATTTGAAATAGGCACCAGAATAGAGGATGCCATCAGAGAAGGAAAGTTCAAAAAGGATGAACCCCAACACCAGTCCAAGAGACCTAACTACTCCCCGGATATCAATGCACTTAGCAACCAATCAATGGCCTGCGCCCTTCGTCCATACCAGTCCATTCCGCCAAATCGCCCAAAAGGCCCTCGCGAATTCTCTAAACTTGATGTTCCTCTTTCCACAGCCTTGGACCACCTACTCAAAAAGGGCCACCTGCAGCTCCTCCCTCATAAGCCGCTACCAAATCCTATACCCTCCCACTACAATATGAGCCTACGATGTGCTTATCACCAAAATCTGGGCCATACCACCGATCAATGCATCCGCCTCCGCCATGACATTCAGAACCTTATAGAAGATGTCCCCTATCCTAATCCCATCCACTATCTTGGCTTGGACCAACCGATCGAATGATCCCTTCCGTCGATGCTAATGAATGTTGAAGCTACGCAGTAAAGTGATGGTGTTTGGAACTTCTGCTAAAAAAAATAGAATAAGAATAATAAATGGGTCGCAAAGACACTCCATTTGAGACCAGGTCGAGTCAAGTTGAGTCTGTTCTATGTTTCGAGTCCATTTCAATTCTAGTCTTGTGATCAAGTCTGTCTGTCATCGAGTTGTTAATAAGTCTGTAAACCTTCTCTATTGATGGAATGAAATCTCATTTTGCTTAATCTGATATGCCTAGTCATAAATGCATGAATCACTAAACTAAAGTGTCACTTTTCAAATTACCATGGATATTACTCTGCTAATAATTTTTCTACGACAAAACAAAAAAGAATCCTGAAAGGTTAAAGTCGATTTCACGCTGACACTGATGAAGAGCTGAGAATTGAATAGTCTTACTTTAAGAATTTAAAGATGCTTTTGCTCAAATCTCAAAAAGACATGCTTGGAACTGACTTGGGGCTTTCCCAACACCCTTTTCCCACCATTTCGAAGCCTTAAGCCCAATCCAATTGGGAGCCACGCAATCTGTCCGATTGAAAGCAATGCAAACTTAACCCTTGATGGTAGCCAAACATCTCAGTGAGTTTCATCTCCACTTTAAAAAAAAAAAAAAAGAAAGAAAAGAAAAAGCTCGCCAGGTTGAAAACCCGAAAGGGCACCTAGGCAAAAGTTAGAGCTGAAAAAGGTGTTGATTTCCAAAATCTGACCCTAGCCAGTCAAAATGTTGGAGAAAAATTTTGATGAAATAAATGAGAGAATCATACGCTTCAAGATACATCTTAAGAACGTGCCAAGATCACATTTCAAAAGGCACGGAATGACCACAAATAAATTCCGAGAGCTGACATGCACATTCTGGAATTCTGAGATTGCGATTGAAAGATTTCACAAGAATCGACTACATTAAAAAGCAAAATTGACTGGCTAGGCGAAAGAGAAAAGGATCAATCCTCAAAACAAAACCAAAAGAAAAAGAAAAAGAAAAGAAAGGGAGATTGAAACTAAATCCTTTTATTCAAAGCTACCACAAGTGGATCAAGTTTGAACTTCTTTGACGATTGGTTTGAAAATCCCTCATACTTCAAACCCCTTCTTTCAAGACCCTGCCTTGAACTACGCTCGACCTGATTCCCACTCAGGGATACGTAGGCAACCGCATCGGTTCGGTCAACACCATCATAATCAACCCCCCTTCTTTCAAGACCCTGCCTTGAACTACGCTCGACCTGATTCCCGCTCGGGGATACGTAGGCAACCACAACGGTTCGGTCAACCCACCTACCTAAAAATCAACCCGCTTCTTTCCGACCATGGCCCAAACTACGTTGGACCTGATCCCCACTTGGGGGTACGTAGGCAGACTTACAAAAAGAAAAAAAAGGATGACTCGCTAGGTCGAAAATCCGAAAGGACGCCTAGGCAAAATTAGAGTTAAATCCAATGTGAGCAATAACAAAAGAGAGAAAAGAGCTTGCTAGGTCACCTCACTGGTGCCTAGGCAAAAGTTATTAGCATTTGAGAGATTAAAGTCACGGTCCATGCCTCAAGCCAGAAAATCACCTTCCACACTAGGGGCATACATCGGCTACCCGCCTCGTTTGCCTGACTTTTACTATCTACCCTTCATACAAGGGGCAAACTTCGGTCACCTACCTCGTTTTCCCAAAACCTCCAATAAACCATCATCCAAACTAGCGGCAAACTTCGGTCACCCACCTCGTTTGCTTATGAATCCCACTTTGTACATCTTAAACTAGGGGCAAACTCCGTTTGCCTAACACAATCCCTTCACACCAAGGGCGAGTTTTCAAGTTACCAAGTTGTCTTGAAAATTTTGAAATAGAGCATCTTTTACTCTAAAAGCTAAGGCACTAATTCAAAGCACTTCCTGGGAGAAGCAGAAAATTGACTAGATCACTAGGGAGGAATTTTCAAAAATCAGATTTATCAGCAAAGTGCTACCATGTTAAGATGAGGGGTGAACACCAAAAGAGAAATGGTACATCGTTTATGACAAAAGCACATCAAGTTTTGACAAGACGAGCTTGTGTCAAATATGTCATCCTCGTGCGTCAATGTCTGTCAAGTTTTTGAGTCTGTTGTAGTCTCAAATGTGTAAGTCAACAGCGACTAATAAAATTTTCAAATCAAGTTATAAAGAGCATGCCAATACAAGCAGGAGTACCAAACACCATTACTGCACCGGTTAAGGCGTCAGCATGAGAAGTGTCCAAACTTAGGGCAAATGCGAATTTCATCCCTTTCCAAACCATCGAAAGTTGACCATCATCTCCTTGCAACATAAGTCCATGAGTGGCTGTTGATTACCTTCCCTCGTCCATGCAACATAAGTCCATGAGTGGCTGTTGATTTTCCTTCATCTCCAAGCAACACAAGTTTATGAGTGGCTGTTGATGGATCCCGGTTCCAGGCCAGCAAGATTTGATCAACTATGAGAGATTCGAATTTGAATCCTGGTTCCTGGTCAAGAGAAGTAGTTGAAGAGAGATCCCAGAAAGAGTCGCTTCATCCCCAACAGATTCAGTTTAATCCCCCAGCAGGCATATCGATTTGTACATCGTCAGTTCAATCACAACAGTCACAGTAGTTTACTGTCGACTCGACATCTCGGTTAGTTCAATCGGCAGTTCAATCCTGACAGTCACAGTAGTTCACTGTCGACTCGTCATCTCGATTCGTACATCGGCAGTTCAATCCTGACAGTCACAATAGTTCACTGTCGACTCGTCATCTCGATTCGTACATCGTCAGTTCAATCCATGACAGTCACAGTAGTTCACTATAGACTCGTCATCTCGATTAGTACATCGTCTGTTCTTTTGATCATGGTTAGTCCAACCGTTGGTCCAATCCATGACAGTCACAGTAGTTCACTGTCGACTCGACATCTCGGTTAGTTCAATCGTCAGTTCAATCACAACAGTCACAATAGTTCACTGTCGACTCGTCTTCTCGATTAGTACATCGTCAGTTCAATCCATGACAGTCACAGTAGTTCACTGTCGACTCGTCATCTCGATTAGTACATCGTCCGTTCTTTTGATTATGGTTAGTCCAACCGTTGGTCCAATCCATGACAGTCACAGTAGTTCACTGTCGACTCGACATCTCGGTTAGTTTAATCGCCAGTTCAATCCATGACAATCACAATAGTTCATTGTCGACTCGTCATCTCGATTAGTACATCGTTAGTTCAATCTATGACAGTCACAGTAGTTCACTGTCGACTCGTCATATCGATTCGTACATCGTCAGTCCAATCTATGACAGTCACAGTAGTTCACTGTCGATTCATCATCTCGATTCGTACATCGTCACTTCTTCTAGTCACTGTTAGTACAACTGTTGATCCAATCCATGATAGTCACAGTAGTTCACTGTTGACTCATCCTCTCGATTCGTACATCGTCACTTCTTCTGGTCACGATTAGTCCAACTGTTGATCCAATCCATGATAGTCACAGCAGTTCACTGTTGACTCATCATCTCGATTCGTACATCGTCACTTCTTCTGGTCACGGTTAGTCCAACTGTTGATCCAATCCATGATAGTCACAGTAGTTCATTGTCGACTCATCATCTCGATTCGTACATCGTCAGTTCATTAATCATCATTAGTTTACCATCACTCTCATTCAAAATGTGTCGTGTTCATCATTCTCATTCAAAATCTTGGGCTTCTATTAATGGGGCTTCCATGTTCATCGCTTGACATCTCGGGATTTCATCACTTGACGTCTCTTGACTTCTGTGTCCGTCTCTTAATTTCCAGGGCTTCCGTGTCCGTCGGTTAACTATCAAACGGCATCTCCGAATATAGTCCTCCGGGACCCTACATCCAATTACATTTGCTTACGAAGCACACTTCCCAAAATTCAGAAGTTTGCTCCAAGACCTAGAGTATTCAAACCTTGATGTCCCTATTCGGGTCAATAACTGCATCACAGTTAGAAATACTAGCACAGCATAAGTCCACTTGGAGTGGCACACACCCCATGGCACCTGCTCATTCTAGGATCAGAAAGCTAGGCATGATAGGACTCATGTACGAGATCATATCACATCCACACATTGCATATCATCCTCATATAGCATAGCATCCGCCTGATTGTTGTGTATGTGCATATGTGATTTATCCCTTTGTGCCCTGAACTACGTCCTGGTCTGATTCCCCTTGGGATACGTAGGCAACTCACGCGGAGCACGACCAGCACTAACCTCATCATCCTTTCATCTTTTGCAAAGCTGTTTATCCTAAATCTATAGCCTCCAAAAAGTCCTGTCTCTTCAAAACTTTGGCACTCGCTTGCGACATGCGTTGCCTCGCAAGTTCATGCCAAAGAGGGGCAAACTGTGGACACCCCATTTTGTCGGCTATCATATTTAGGAGACCCATAGCTTGGTGGTTCACAATGATCGTAAAAGACTCAAAAGGACTCCTGGAAGTCAGCTCTATCTCTTAGAATGCTCAGATTGACCAAAATGCCCCTGAAAGCCCGAAGACTCCCAGATTTGGTCCCGAAGTTCTGAAAACATGCTATGTCATAAGAAAAATGATAAAATGAGTTTTTAAGTAAAACTGGATGAAATCGTCAGCTCCCAGAGACCCCCGGAAGTCCCGGAAGTTCCCCGAAAGTCCCCGTTGACCGGTTTGACCAAGATTTGACCAAGGTTTGACCAGGTTTGACCAAATTTGACCAAGTTTGACCGAAATCTTCCGAATTTACCGGAATCATTAGAAAAGTATTAAAATGAGTTTTAAAAGAGAATCGAGCGAAAACGTCGGCTCCTGGGAGCTCCCGAAGGTTCCCAGAACTCCCCGGGAATCCCAGGTTTGACCAGTTTGACCAAGATTTGACTTTGGAATCGAGGCACCGAAACAATTTTCAAATATTTTTCATGGATACTAGAGGTCAACAGCTTTCCGACGGTATATCGCACATAATTTTCGGATTTAAAACGAGTTTATTATGAATTTCCAAAGGCGAAAAAGGCGATCAAATCGGCTTTTATCGCGAATACCGTAAAACTTTTCAAAGTGACCTATCCCCGAACTATTTTTTATGTAGATTAGACTCCATTACCTTTCCAACGGTATATCACAACCTCAATTTGGAGTTCGTATGTATTTTCTGTGAATTTCGGACGAAATAGGGCCTTTTCGCGAATACCGGAACCTCTGGGGGCCTAAACGTAATTTTCTGGGGCTTCAGAGGAGCACTGCCGCCGCGGCACTGGCCCACTGCCGCCGCGGCACTCATCCCTCGCAGAGTCCATTTTTGTAATTTTTTTGGGGGTCCAATTTGATTAATTGAAAGCCAAAACGACATAGTTTTATGTTCACAGTTGTTTGGGACCAATGGGAGTACTTCTAAAACCCCAAAACCACCCCAAATTGGCCTATTTAAACCCTCCATTGCTCTTCATTTTGGGGGGGCCAAGTGCAAAGCAAAAAAAGTTGTAGAGAAGAAGAGAGATAGAGATAGGTTTAGAAGAGAGAAAGGGAGCTTCTCCCATTGATTTTCCATAAGAAAGTGAGTTTTATTCTTATTTTCTTCCATCATCCTTCTATATACTTCACATTCAAAGTCCACTCCAACCCTCATTCTTGAGCATTCATGAGATAGGAAGCTACTTCCATGTCCAAATGTCAAAATCTATGAGTGAAACACCAAGCTACAAGTCCAAAATCACATTGATTATCATCTATTGATTGCTATTTACTTGCTTTGATTATATATATGTTCATCTCTCCTTATCTCATTTCTTTTTCTTTTCTTTATTTACTTACTAGTTCATCATCATCTAAGTGATGACATGAAGTTTGGGGTGAGTGAATTCTTATGGATAGTAGCTCTTGACCTCAAAAACATGTTTGATAGATGATGATCATAACCTCAATACTTCCAAGGTATTCTTGGAATGTATTGAAGTTATGCCCAAAAATAAAATAAATCTCTCCAACAATCTTGGAGGTTCTTAAATGATGAGTTTGATGTAGGTATTCTAAGTGGCTATGATCCTTATTGAGTGTTGAAAACATGTTTTCAAAACATCTATTTCAAAACCCCTCTCAATCCCTCTCATTTGGTTTCAAGAAACAAAACTTTGTTTTCTCCAAAATCTTCAAAACAATGAGTCAAAACAGTGAGTGAGTTGAGTTCAAAGATTTTTCTAGAACACAATACTCAACATATGGATACAAGGCCACTTGGAAAGTCTTCCTAACTCATTGGGGAACACCCATGATTTTTGGTTTGACTTGGAAGTACTTGGAAATGGTCCATTTGGGTCCCAACATTCCTTCCAAACATTCTGTTTTTACTATCACAGCAGCTAGGTCAAATTACGACCTCTTTTCCAGAAAACTTTTCCAAAAGGGGTGGCCCTAACTTATTTTTCCCTTAAAATTAAATGTCTTAGGAAACTTTCTGTATAAAATGGGCCTCTAGATCATTCTTTTTCATTTTCTAAGATTTTCTAACATTTCAGTCGACAGTACGAACTCTGTTTCTGAGTGACCTCTATTGTTTATATAATTTCTCTCAATCTGTGATAGCTATCCAATATTAGCCTTTTGGGTTGAGTTCTAGACACAATAAGGAACATCTCCATAAAAATCATGCATTGAAAACATTCCTAACCCCTATTTTCAAATTCCAAAAGATCATGCTACTGTTCTGTCCACTATTCACAGCAAGTACATTTCAACTTTCATTCTTTGATTTGATGCTCATATGCATTCCAAATTAGTTCATATCTTAGGAAGTAGTTCATACTACATTTGTACATATCCCATATTGATTTCATCCATCCATTCATACACATTTTAGACTTCTAAGTCATTCTAGGAATCCATAAACACAAAGCACACTACAACCTTGGCACATTCTAGATACATACATTGCATTCATGCAAGATTTGGGGTTTTTGTAACTCTTAATCTAAGGAGATTATAAGGAATGAACTCGATCACCCGTTCATGCTTCCCCTTGATCTAATCATCCTTTCTCATCCGTCCCGGGGATTGAGAGGTCTTCTTTTATCAAAGATTAACACGCATCATACTAGCTTGCTAAGCATATTTTGATTTCTTTGCTTATTTGTTTCAATAACGATTCATGTCCCCTTTAGATTAAGGAAACTTAATTACTTGAAGCGTGATTAGACGATTTTTCCTAGGTTTATTTGTGTGATCTTTCACTTCGCATTGTGTGATATTTGGCTTAGATCTTATGAATGATATCTTATCTTTAGATCTTTCATTTCAAGTTTCTTATGTGATGTAATATACTATCGTAGTATTATTTGTCAAACCATACATAGTATAAGATAATTATTTGGATGCTAATTGAGGCCCGTCGAAAGACGGGGCGAGTTGAGGGTGTTTTAGTCGCGACAAAGGCTCCTTCCTCTCTCGTACCAAAACCCCGAACCAAGTTCTTTGGTTATGAAGGGCCGGTGCCCTTATCCGCTTGGGTGAGTCAAAATTAGGTTTCTTGGTTCCTTAAAGACCAAGTGGCGACTCTGTATCTGTTTTCAACAGACCTTTCATTTTCTTCCTTTGATCAATTTCAAATCAAAAGTCAAATAAGTTTCAAACAAAACAAAAAGTGGTGGAATCCCGGTATCCACAACCGGGGAGGCTACTATAACTGCCTCCCAACCTCTGTATAGTTCACTTTTTATCACAATAAAAAGGTCCTTGAGGCCGACACTTTTTCTTATTCTGCTTTTGCCGAATGTTGCTTGCTTCTACATAGCATTTAGCCTCCAATACCCGATCGGTTTTCATTGACCGACCTGGCTTTGGCTTTCTGCTCCTTAGCGACTGATTTTTGGAACTCCATTTGGCTTTATCGGCACTGCCCCCCATTTTCAGAACTGACTAGACATGTCATCGGACAAGGATCAAAAATCACTATTGCTCTAAAAACCGTCCGGGTAACTCCCAGGGATCCGGTTGGTGTAGAAAAAGGCTAGGGTGGCGGTATCGTGGGCCCGGACCAATTGCTGCCAAGTGGTAAACGGTGAGTGGCCAAGTTAGGATCCAACGATGGCGGTACGATCGTAATCGAATCGTTGGTGGGCTAACCGAGCCGTCGTGTCACATATTTAATGCGCGCGCCTTTTGAGGCGACGCGTCATGTACCTGAAGCGACAGTTTAGGCGGGAAGTCATATGGGCCGTCGGATCCGCTTTGATCTTGGCCGTCCATAGCTCCTATATAAGGAACGTTTGGCCACTTCCTGAACCACTTTTGCCGAGACGAGTATTCCCGGACCAAACTCCTGCACTTTAAGCTTTGTAAGTCTCCTTCTATCCCGAACTTCTATTTACTGATTTCTCCTTCTATCTCTCTTCTTGTTGGAGTGAGGCTGGAGAGGACGAGTCTTGTAGGGTTCGAGCGAGAGTGGAATTTCTTCCTTCTCAGATTCTGCGCATATTTTAAGTCGGGGGGAACCTTAGCTCAGTTGAACCGAGAGGGCATCCCGTGGGTTGTTTTGAGGGAGTGTTACCTATCGTTAAAAAGCATATATTCGTTGCCGTTCAGGTTAGTGACGTTGCCCCCACTGTATACTAGGTTTGGGGTTTCCGACCCTTATACAGATCGCAGCCTGCTCCATTACCGTACCGTAGGAATATCAGGGATGGACCACTCCGGGTTCAACTCTGCCTCCCAATCAGAGAGTGAGGTGTCCAGGTCGGGCACGCCTGACCCCAGTATAGACCTACCGTCAGCTTCCCCCTCAGATCGTTATAGTGAGGTCCGTATCCCGGCTCGAGCGTCGACCGACGAGTCCAACCAGGAGACCCCCACTGCATCGGTGTCACGGGGCTCAGGTGACGAGGTGCCTAGGGAACCCGATCCTGAAGTTGCATTCGCTTGCGAGTTTATTTCCTCAGCCTTGCATTCCGGGGACCTCGATCGGATCAGAGGTAAGTACGCCGTCCCCGATGGCAGCTCCTTGTCCGTCCGCCCCGGAGGGGCACATATCCACCATAGGGGTTTGGTTACCCTATACGAGGACGCCTTCTTAGCTGGCCTTCGTGTCCCCCTCCATCCGGTTGCTCGGGACGTTTTGATTTTTCTGGGAATAGCCCCCGGTCAGTTAGCCCAGAACGGGTAGAGGTATCTTATAGGGTCCATCTCCTTGTGGCCCCAGTATAGACCTACCGTCAGCTTCCCCCTCAGATCGTTATAGTGAGGTCCGTATCCCGGCTCGAGCGTCGACCGACGAGTCCAACCAGGAGACCCCCACTGCATCGGTGTCACGGGGCTCAGGTGACGAGGTGCCTAGGGAACCCGATCCTGAAGTTGCATTCGCTTGCGAGTTTATTTCCTCAGCCTTGCATTCCGGGGACCTCGATCGGATCAGAGGTAAGTACGCCGTCCCCGATGGCAGCTCCTTGTCCGTCCGCCCCGGAGGGGCACATATCCACCATAGGGGTTTGGTTACCCTATACGAGGACGCCTTCTTAGCTGGCCTTCGTGTCCCCCTCCATCCGGTTGCTCGGGACGTTTTGATTTTTCTGGGAATAGCCCCCGGTCAGTTAGCCCAGAACGGGTAGAGGTATCTTATAGGGTCCATCTCCTTGTGGCCCCAGGTCTTCGGGTACGAACTCACCCTTCAAGAGTTCTTCTTGATCCATCGGCCCTTTCCCATTCATGGGGAGGCTGGATTCTTTTCTCTAGGGGGTCGGCAGGGGAAGAGAGTTATTGTCAACTGCCCGAGCAACAACAAGGGGTGGAAGAAAAAGTTCTTCCAAGTGTCCACCCCTGGGTTCTGCGAGCCAGCCCCTGGGAGTCAACTGAGGACCTCTTGGGCAGAGGAGTTGAGGGGTAAGTCCGTCCCATACTCCGTATGCCCCTTTTTCAAACCTTGCTTTACGGTTTTGAACTGATCGCTTTGGTTTACTTTGCAGCGGGGTCAGTCAACCTCCCACGTGTTCCGGCAGAGTGCGAGGAGAGAATCAGGGGCTTGATTGAATAGCCCGTCAATATCTGGGACGTGCTAACGCGGTCGGGAGATCAGAAAAGCGACCGCCAACCTCGTCATCCTGCTAAGGCTCCGGCCTTCATTAACATTCCCCCAGGTAAGAGTTGGTTCACTTGTATCAGCCCGGGCTATCCTTGTAAGTTTTTCAGGCAGCGAAGCTGTCAGATTTTGCCTTGTTATCTTACCTGCTGACCCCGCGGCTATTTTCCCTTTACAGAGATGGCCCCCAGGAAAGATCCCGAGCGCTTGAGGGCTCTTCAGGCAGCTGCTGCCGAGCGGATGGCGGTGACCGAGAAGAGGCCGGTCGTGGAGGCTTCTGGAAACGTACGCCCGTTTAGGCGACTCAGGCATGGCCCTTCAACGGCCCGAGCTCTCGGGGAGGCGCCAAGCCCCCGGGCTGTCATAACGGGCGAAACGTCTGTCCCCCGAGCCGAGATTCCCTCTGGGACACCCCTGGACGAGACCAGGGAGACCCGGGACTGGGTCAGACCGTGCCTACTTCCCAGTCAAGTGGATAGGTGCGCCGGCATGTCTCCCCAAGTCTTTCAGGCTTGGCTATACAGTATCTCTCATCTGGTAAGTAACTGTTCTGCATCGGCTGATTTCTTTGCATTTTCTGCTCTGTTGACAACAGTGGCTGACCATTTCCTCTTTTACCTTGATTGCAGGTTGGCTGCATGGCGGTCGGAGCTAAGTTCTTCATGCCGGCCCTTGCCGGGAGAGCCACTGCCGCCGAGGCCGCCCTTTCCGAAAAAGAGGTTGCACTGGAGACCAAAGAGAGGGCCTTGATCGTGGAGAAAAACAGGGTCAAGGGCCTGATTTCAAGCCTCGGGGCAGCCCAGGAAGACCTAGCGGTGGCACTGTGTGGATACCGGGATTCCACCGCTTCGTTATGTTTTCGAAACTTTGTTTGATTTTGAATCAAGGAAAGAAAAAAAAAAAAAAAGGTCTGTTGAAAACAGATACAGAGTCGCCACTTGGTCTTTAAGGAACCAAGAAACCTAATTTGACTCACCCAAATGGATAAAGGGCACCGGTCCTTCATAACCAAAGAACTTGGCTCGGGGTTTTGGTACGAGAGAGGAAGGAGCCTTTGTCGCGACTAAAACACCCTCAACTCGCCCCGTCTCTCGACGGGCCTCAATTAGCATCCAAATAATCATTTTATACTATGTTTGGTTCGGCAATTAATACTATGATAGTATATTACATCACATAAGAATCTTGAAATTGAAAATCAAAAGATAGGATATCATTCATAAAATCTAAGTCAAATATCATACAATGTAAAGTGAAAATCACACAAATAAACCTAGGAAAAATCGTCTAATCATATATCAATTAATCAAGTTTCCTAATCTAAAGGGGGCATGAATTGTTCTTGAAACAAATAAATCAAAGAGAATAAAATATGCTTAACAAGCTAAAATGATGCATGTTATTCTTTGAGAAAAGAAGACCTCTCAATCCCCGGGATAGATGAGAAAGGATGATTAGATCAAAGGGGAAGCATGAACGTGTGATCGTGATCATTCCTTATAATATTCTTAGATTAAGAGTTACAAAAATCCCAAATCTTGCATGAATGCAATGTATGTATCTAAAATGTGCAAAGGTTGTAGTGTGTTTTGGGTACATGGATTTCTAGAATGACTTAGAAGTCTAAAATGTGTATGAATGAATGAATGAAATCAACATGGGATGTGTACAAATGTAGTATGAACTACTCCCTAAGATATGAACTAATTTGGAATGCATACAAGCATCCAAACAAAGAATGAAAGTTAAAATATGCTTGCTGTGAATAGTGGACAGAACAGTGACCAGATCTTTGGGAAATTGAAAAGAGGGGTTAGGAATGTTTTCAATGCATGATATTTTATAGAGATGTTCCTTATTGTGTCTAGAACACAATCCAAAAAGCAAATCTTTAATAACTATTACAGATTGAGAGAAATCATATAAACAACAGAGGTCACTCAGAAACAGAGTCCGTACTGTCGTCTGAAATGTTAGAAAATCTTAGAAAATGAAAACGAATCTTCTAGAGGCCCATTTTATACAGAAAGTTTCCTAAGACATATAATTTTAAGGGAAAAATAAGTTAGAACCATCCCTTTTGGAAAAGTTTTCTGAAAAAGAGGTTGGAAGTGGACCTAGCTGCTGTGACAGCAAAAACAGAATGTCTGGAAGGAATGTTTGGGTCTAAATGGACCATTTCCATGTACTTCCAAGTCAAACCAAAAATCATGGGTATTCTCTAATGGGTTAGGAAGACTTTCCAAGTGGCCTTGCATCCATATGTTGAGTATTGAGTTCTAGAGAAATCTTTGAACTCAACTCACTCACTGTTTTGACCCATTATTTTGAAGATTTTGGGGAAAACAAGGTTTTGTTTCTTGAACCCAAAATGAGAAGGATTGAGAGGGGTTTTGAAATAGATGTTTTGAAAACATATTTTTAATACTCAATGAGGATTATAGCCACTTAAAATGCCAACATCAAACTCATCATCAAGAATCTCCAAGATTGTTGGAGAGATTTATTTTTATATTTTGAACATAACTTCAATACATTTCAAGAATACCTTGGAAGTATTGAGGTTATGATCATCATCTATCAAACATGTTTTTGAGGTCAAGAGCTACTATCCATAAGGATTCACTCACCCCAAACTTCATGTCATCACTTAGATGATGATGAACTAGTAAGTAAATAAAAAATCAAAAAGAAATGAGATAAGAAGAGATGAACAATAAATAAACAAGCAAGTAGATGATGATCAATATATGATATTCATGAAGCATGAGACTTATAGATTGGTGTTTCACTCATATGTAATGACACTAGACATGGAAGAAGCTTCCACTCTCTTGAATGCTCACTAAAATGGTGGTTGGGAGTATTGAATGTTGAAATAAATGGGAGTAATGTAGTAAAAACAAAGTTTAGAACTCACTTTTGTTTTGAAAATCCAAGAAGAAAGCTTCTTTTCTCTCTATTCTAACCTTATCTCTACAACTTTCTCTCCCAAACTTTCTCTAAACTTCTATTTCACTCCCCCAAAATGAAGAGTAATGGGGTGTTTATATAGGCCAACTTGGGGTGGTTTTGGGATTTAGAAGTATTCCCATTGGCTCCAAATATCTGAAATCATAAAATTATGTCGTTTTGGCTTTTGATTAATCAAAATGGGACCACAAAATAAATTACAAAAATACACTGCTCTGGGGGGGAGTGCCGCGGCGGCACTGGGCCAGTGCCGCGGAGGCACTGCTCCTCCCCCGTCCAGATAATGCTGTTTAGGCCCCCTGAAGTTCCGGTATTTGCGAAAAGGCCCTATTTCGTCTGAAATTCACAGAAAATGCGTACGAACTCCAAATTGAGGTTGTGATATACCGTTGGAAAGCTAATGGAGTCTACTTTACATAAAAAATAGTTCGGTGATAGGTCACTTTGAAAAGTTTTGCAGTATTTGCGATAAAAGCCGATTTGATCGTCTTTTTCGCCTTTGGAAATTCATAATAAATTCGTTTTAAATCCATAAATTATGTGCGATATACCGTTGGAACGCTATTGACCTCTAGTATCCATGAAAAATATTTGAAAATTGTTTCGGCACCCCGGTTCCAAAGTCAAATTTTGGTCAAACTAGTCAAACCTGGGATTCCCGGGAAGTTCTGGAAACCTCCGAGAGTTCCCGGGAGCTGATGTTTTCGCTCGATTTTCTTTTGGAACTTGTTTTAACACTTTTTTCATGATTTAAAATGATTCTGGTGAATTTGGACAATTTCGGTCAAACTTGGTCAAACCTGGTCAAATCTTGGTCAAACCTAGTCAAACCTTTGTCAAACCGGTCAACGAGGACTTTCCGGGAGCTTCCGGGACTTCCGGGGGTCTCTGGGAGCTGACGATTTCACCTGATTTCTCTCAAAAACTCACTTTATTGCTTTTCTTACGACATAGCATGTTTTTCAGAACTTTGGGACCAAATGTGGGAGTTTTTGGGCATTTTGGTCATTCTGAGCATTCTGAGAGATAGAACTGACTTCCGAGAATCCTTTTGAGTCTTTTTTACGATCATTGTGAACCACCAAGCTATGGGTCTCCTAAATCTGATAGCCGACAAAATGGGGTGTCTACAGTTTGCCCCTCTTTGGCACGATCTTGCGAGGCAACGCATGTCGCAAGCGAGTGCCAAAGCTCTGAAGAGACAGTACTTTTTGGAGGCTATAGATTTAGGATAAAAAGCGTTGCAAAAGATGCAATGATGCTGAGGCTAGTGCCGGTCACGCTCTGCGTGAGCTGCCTACGTATCATAAGGGGAATCAGACCAGGACGTAGTTCGGGGCGCAAAAGGGTGAATCACATATGCTCAATCAGACATACGGATGCCATGCTATAAGAGTGATATGCAATGCACGAATGTGAATTGTGTCATGAGTCCTATTATGTCTAGTGTTATGACCCTAGTATGAGCAAGTGCTGTGGGGTGTGCCACTCCGAGTGGGCTGGTGTTATGCTAGTGTTTGCGACTGTGATGTGGTGGATGACTCGGATAAGGACATCGAGGTTTAAAAGACTCTGGGTCTAGGGGCAAAACTTCTGGAATTTTGGGAAGTGTGCTTCGTAAACAAACGTAATTGGGTGTGGGGTCTCAGAGGACTATAATCAAAGACGTCTTTTGGAAAATAACCGACGGACACGGGAGCCCTGGAAATTAAGAGACTGACACAGAAGTCACGGGACGATCGTGAAATCCTGAGATGTCACATGATGAACATGGAAGCCCCATGGTGTAATGAGAGCGATGATGATTAATGGACCGACGATGTTTGCATCGAGATGATGAGTCGACAATGGACTACTGTGATTGAAATGACGGTGTATAAATCCACTGAGGATTAATCTGAATCTGCTGGGGATGAAGCGATACTTTCTAGTATCTCCCTTCAACTGCTCCTTTTGATCAAATCTTACGGGCCGGTCGGGGCCTCCGAGAGCCGGTATCTTTCTGCTTCTATCCTCGGGGGATAATGCAGGGTTCTCGGGGAATCTCTTTTGGTGCTCAATCCAAGAGGGCCGGTCAGGGCCTCCGGGAGCTGGTATCTTTCTGCTTCTGTCCTCGGGGGATAATGCAGGGTTCTCGGGGAATCTCTTTTGGTGCTCAATCCAAAAGGGCCGGTCAGGGCCTCCGGGAGCTGGTATCTTTCTGCTTCTGTCCTCGGGGGATAATGCAGGGTTCTCGGGGAATCTCTTTTGGTGCTCAATCCAAGAGGGCCGGTCAGGGCCTCCGGGAGCTGGTATCTTTCTGCTTCTGTCCTCGGGGGATAATGCAGGGTTCTCAGGGAATCTCTTTTGGTGCTCAATCCAAGAGGGCCGGTCAGGGCCTCCGAGAGCTGGTATCTTTCTGCTTCTGTCCTCGGGGGATAATGCAGGGTTCTCGGGGAATCTCTTTCCTTGATTATTCGGTGCATTAACTAAAAACCAGGATCCGTTACCAGAATTCCTGTGTTTGATCGAAATTTGCGACGATTGCCCTGAAACGGCCAATTCGGGTCTTCGGGAGCCGATTTTTTCCAGTTTTTGCCTGCTGGAGGTAGTTCTGACAACTTTTAGTCTGCTTGGGGTAAAACCTCATAAATCTTGACTGGAATGGGCCATCGGGGCTGATCGGGGCCAAAAAGGGGCCGAAAAAGGCCAAAATGGGGCAAAACGGAGCGAAGTGGGGCCCGCGGGGAGCAGTGCCGTGGCAGCACTGGGCCACTGCCGCGGCGGCAGTTGGCCAGTGCCGCGGCGGCACTGGGTGGCCGGACCTCAACTTTGTATATCTCCGATTTTTGAGCTTTTGAAGCTCATTCTTGGCCATTTTGGGGTGTTTTTGAAGCCAAAATTCATCAAAACGCAGCTTGTGTGCGCTCAAGTGAGTAATCTTTCCCCGTAGTTGGATCTTTGATTGGTGTTTTGGTTAGCCCAAATTTTCAAGAAGAAAGTTTAACTGTGACTTCCATTTTTCTTGTAGATCCATGGCTTCGAGCTCAAGGAGACAGTCTAAGAAGGCCAAGGGACGGATGAAGGCCGAGATGCAAACCCCGGACTTGATTTTACGGGACCCCCAACACCATCTTTCGGCCGCGGCTCTAGCGAGCTTGGTATGTGAAACTTTCGACATTTTAGGACCGCTTTCATGTATTATGCTAGTTTTGTGAGCCGTAGTGTGCACCTAGAGATCGTTAGAAGTCCGATTTGTGCTTAAATGTTGATTTCGTGATTTTGGCTCTCGGGTTGTGAATAGTGATTTTGTGCATCTCTTTGTCATTTTTGTTGTGTGCAGGTGCCGGAAGTGGCATTAAAGGGCCATGGTAGCCTCGCCCATGCTTTCTTATGGTACACTCAACTCTCGCCTACCGTCAAGAGGATGGTTGACGATGCCGGGTTCGGAGGCTTCGTCCGTTTGGTTTCGAAAAGCAGCAATGATTTGGCTCACTTCTATGCACTGGCCGAGAGGTGGTGGGACACCACCAACACTTTTCACCTGCCGTTTGGTGAGATGACTATGACGCCCTTTGATTTCTCCATGATCACGGGCTTGAGAGTTGGCGGGAAGCGCCTGATTCTGGACTACTTTTATGAGATTGATCCGGAGGCTGTAGAGATGCTGATTGGGGCTGTTCCCCCTAACCTGGAGAGGCATTGGTTTCCTTGCGGCTGGCTTTACCGGGCCTATGGCAGAGGGAATCATAATTTGAACAATTCCCAGCTTCTGAGAGTGTATCTTTTATATGTCCTGGGTTGCTCAATCTTTGCGACGCGGAATGACCGGATGAGCTTGAGGCTCCTTTCTTGCCTGGCGACCATTGATGAGATCCCCTCCTACAACTGGGGCGGTGCTGCCTTGGCCCATCTTTACAAGCATATGGGCGAGGTCTCTCGGGGCGATGTTAAATCGACCGGAGGATTTTGGCGAGCTTGGGAGGTATGCATTGCATCTTCTTTTATTTTCCATCTTTTTTATTTCTATACTCGTTCTGATTTTCTCCTTCGTCTGTGCAGCTTTGGAGCTTCGAATACCTGAAGATGTTGGCTCCCTCCCCAGCAGACGAGTCAGGCGAAGACGAGGATGGCATGGCTCCTGTGCCTTTGCTCCCACGAGGCTTGAGATGGAGGAGGGATGTTGTTGGGGTGAAGAGTGGGGCCCACCGGATTATTTTGCTTAGAAACTTCTTAACTGAGCTGACGGCCTCTAATGTTGATTGGACGCCTTGGGAGGGCGTCGTCTATGCCGCCCCAGAGGAGATACAAGCGGTCAAATCTCTTACCTCTTGCCGCCTTCTGATGGAGAGTACCGAGTGCAGGCAGTGGTTCCTTGGTGAGCGGGTGTCTCGGTAGGTGGTCGGTGGTGTCAGGTATCGCGTTCCTCACAATCCCCCTGTGATGGATGCTAGTGACCTCTCTGGTGATGCTCTGCTGGCGGCCTTAGCCGGCACCGATGTTTGGGATCATTTTCTCTCTGAGACCGGCTGTGAGGCTTACCGTGGCCGCTTCTTGATGCCTAACTTCCCACTCCTGGAGGTGAGTTTCCTCTTATATTTTTGTCTTTATTAGTTGCCTATGTCTTTTATTCATCTTTTCCTAACTTATTCTGTGCCTACAGCTTCGCGAGATGTACAGGAGACAGGCTCCTCAGGCTCCCGACCCTATCCCTCCTTGGGATTGGACCGTCAATATTCTAGGCGCTGATGGCACTCCCCAAGTGATGGAGGTGCCACGAGTCACATGCGGGTACCCTACTCAGCCAGCGGGCGTCCTCAATGTTCCTTGGAGTTACGCCGAGGAGGGTCACGCCTTGGCGGCTAGCCTACGGTCCTTGGTCCTTACACGAGACCATCGGGTATGTCTCTAATTCTGTGCTTTTCTTAAGGTTATGAGGTTCTAACCCTAGATTTTACCCTTGACAGATGGACGGTATGCGGCAATTCGCCGCCAACCAGATGGCGTCTTTGGTAAGTCTCTGACTTGACTCTATTTTTGTATTTTTTATGGTTTCCCTACTGATTGCCTCTGTTTTATTTGTGTGTGCAGTACCGTGGAGGTGGAGCTGGCTCATCGAGGACTGGCCCAAGGTGCAGAGGTGGTAGGAGGAGGCCGTCGCCGACTTACACTCCGGGCGGTCCAACAGAGGACGAAGAAGAGGAGGACTGAGGCCTCGCAAGCGGGAATTTTATTCTTTTTTTTATGTTTTCGATTGGGTTGTACCAGTGACATAACTATTCGGACAGTGTAGGACGATGTGTAGAACAATTTGTGACCTTTGACAGAGTATTATGATGTTTCGCCTCTTAGGCCGGATAGCTTCCGATTTAGGGGCGCAGTTGTGTGCCTGTTTTAATTGATATATGTGCACTGTGGTTGTTGGATGTTACTGCGATGGGCAGTTTTGTGATAGTGAGTGCTTTTGCCTTGCAGGTGGGATAGTCCGTGAAGCGGGGAGGTGCTGCCGAAATTTTGAATTTTCCTAGAGCCGCGACCGCTAGCATGACTTTGTATGATCCCGCTCAGCTCACAGCTTGGCTGAACATCATGGATGGCGTGGAGCGGATTAACCTCTTTAGCTACGGCTTGACCGAGCTGTTTTCTCTTTGCCAGGTGACCTTAAATACTGAGTTCTTGCATGCTGCCATTGGTCATTGGGACCCGGTGAACCATGTCTTCAACTTCAATGGCCTGGAGATATGCCCCATGTTTGAGGAGTTCTGTGCTATTCTTGGCTTTGATTCTGACTCCGACTTGATTCTCCCTTCTGTTGATACCCTCAGTCCTACGCGAGGCTTGGCTGAATATCTGAATTGCTCCGTCACTATTTCCCGCCGGCTGATTCAAGGAGAGGTTCTCAACATTGCTTCTATTATCGCCCGGTACGCCAGTCCTGGGGATCCCAGCGTGTATGATGCTACCCGCGGGGCCGCTTTGATACTATGCATGACTTCACACTTCCTATTCTCGAGTACTTCCGTTGACTTAGTGCATGTGTGTCTCGGACTGAAGCTTAGCAGGAATCCCATGGCCATGGTTCTGGCTGAAACCTTGAATGGTTTGGATAATGCCTTTAATCAGGGGACTTATCTTCTTTCTGGGGTGCCTTTGGTGTTACAGGTCTGGTTATACGAGCGCCTTCAACTATGGACGGGCCGCATACCACTGGTTTATTTTCGTCGAGCCGTGCTTTACTCTCACTATACTCTTGCCGATTGGGTAGGCATGATGAGTGCCTTATCTGAGGCTGACATTTGCTGGATCGTGAGGCATTGGGGCCTTTATGCTGTTACTACGAGCCTCGGGGGTCACCAGAGAGTGTGGTTGATGGGTCTGAGAGAGACTTCTTTCTATCATCCTCGCCGTTTGGCCAGACAGTATTGACGGGTTCAGGAGGTTCCCCGGGGGTTTACTGAGAGGGTCTTTGCTTCCAGGATCAGGGCTACCACTATTGCTGCTTTTATTGATGGTTGGACTGACCGAGTAAAGGCCTACTTCTAAAGACCTTTGAAGAAATAAAAGACACTAAAATAAAGCTATACCTGACTGATTCTGCTCATTCCTCCAAGTGTCTTTGAACATGTGATTGCTTTTTGAAAGACTTTTATTTCTTCGATTACTCCTGTTTATGTAATATTCAAAGTTTGTTTATCAGTGAACCTTGGTTACTTTGGGAATCTTATTTTATGCACTTTAGCTTTCTAAAAACATTTTGTAACTGAGATTTCAATTAGTTATTGCTTTTGGTGCTTGCTTGGGCATGCTGGGGTTATTAGAGGCAAACGAGGCGGGTGGCCGAAGTTTGCCCCTAGTTTGGGATATGTATGGTTGTGAGGCAAACGAGGTAGATGACCGACGTTTGCCCCTAGTTTAGAAGAGGTTCAGGCAAACGAGGCGAGTGGCCGAAGTTTGCCCCTAGTGTGGAGGGTGATTTTTTTGGGCTATGGTAAGGACCGCGACTTTATTCTCTCACGTGCTCATAATTTTTGCCTAGGCACCAAGGAGGTGACCTAGCGAGCTATTTTCTCTCTTTTGTTATTGCTCACTTTGGATTTAGCTCTAATTTTTGCCTAGGCGTCCTTTCGGATTTTCAACCTAGCGAGCCATCCTTCTTTTTCTTTTTAAAAGTCTGCCTACGTACCCCCGAGCGGGGATCAGGTCCAACGTAGTTCGGGCCAAGGTTTTGAAAGGAAAGGTTATTTATTTTTTTGTGGGTGGAGCGACCGAACCGATGTGGTTGCCTACGTATCCCCGAGTGGGAATCAGGTCAAGCGTAGTTCAAGGCAAGGCTTGAAAGAAATGGTTATTTTTGTTGGTGGAGCGACCGAACCGATGTGGTTGCCTACGTATCCCCGAGCGGGAATCAGGTCGAGCGTAGTTCAAGGCAAGGCTTGAAAGAAATGGTTGTTGAATAGTCAAGCATAGTACTTTTTGAGACGATCCATGTTGATTGGTTCTTTGAATTCGACACCATCGAGGTCCATGAGATAAGTTGCTCCTCCGGAAAGAACAGTCTTGACGATATAAGGGCCGACCCATTTAGGTTTAAACTTCCCACGGGGATAAAAAATCGGAGCTCGCAACTCCTTAAGGACAAGGTCACCCTTGACGATCTTCCTCGGACGAACCCTTTTGTTGAAAGCACGGGCTATCCTCTTTTGATAGATTCGAACATGGTCGACTGCCGCTAGGCGCTTTTCATCTATGAGGGCCAATTCTTCATATCTTTCCCTCAACCAATCTGATTCCGAAATTTCACATTCTGCCATCACGTGTAGGGACGGTAATTCTATCTCGACCGGAAGTACCGCTTCCATCCCGTACACTAGTGAGTAAGGAGTTGCTCCTATGGACGTCCTTATCGAGGTTCTGTATCCCCAAAGTGCGAACGGTAGTTTTTCATGCCAGTCTTTGTAAGTATCGGCTGATTTCTGCAGTATGGCCTTAACATTCTTGTTTGCAGCCTCGACCGCCCCATTAGTTTGCGGTCTGTATGGTGATGACTTGTGATAAGTGATTTTGTATTCCTCGAACAGATCCCTGACTTCTGCTTTGAAATGACTTCCGTTATCCGAAATAATCTCATGGGGAACTCCATAACGGCAGATGAGATTTCTCTTGATGAATTTGGCCACTTCCTTGGCTCCCAACTTGGTGTAGGATGTAGCTTCTACCCATTTTGTGAAGTAGTCTATGGCCACCAGAATGTACCGATTTCCATTTGAAGCTTTTGGAATGATTTCACCGATAATATCAATTCCCCAGGTGGAGAATGGCCAAGGTGAGGTCATGCTATATAGAAGGGACGGTGGTACATGCATCATGTTTGCATGAATCTGGCACTTGTGACACTTTCTCACGTATTCGCAACAATCTTTCTCCAATGTTGTCCAGTAGTACCCTTGTCTTACGATTTTCTTGGCCAGCATGTGACCGTTCATGTGCGGGCCGCATACCCCCTCGTGTACTTCCTCCATCATTCTTCTGGAGCTTTTCCCAAACAAACAAGTCAGGTTGTGACCGTTGTATCCTTTCTTCAGCAGTTTCCCACCGCAAATGATGAATTACGCCGCGAATCTTTGAATGGCCTTTTTGTCTTTTTCGGTAGATTCTTGGGGGTATGTTCCATTTTTTATGAAGTTCCAGACATCCTGATACCACGGTGTTTCATTCTCTTCTGCTTCGATTGTGGCGATCATGCTGAACGAAGGTTCGTACCTTTGCTCAATTACCAAAGGCATCATCCTGACTCCCACAGGAATTTTGATCATGGAGGCTAAGGTAGCCAACGAATCTGCTAGCTGATTCTCCTCCCTGGGCAAGTAAAGGAATGTGATGTTCTTGAACTGCTTCTTGAGTCCATCGAGATGGTCATGGTAGGGCTTCAACCTCTCTTCTTTCACCTTCCATTCTCCTCTGGCTTGTGACACGATGAGATTCGAATCTCCGAAGACATCTAGCTTTTGAATTCTCAATTCTATGGTCGCTTCCATCCCCAGAATGCACGCTTCATATTCAGCAGTGTTATTGGTGGAGTTATAATTGAGCTTGACTGCCAGCGGGGTATGGTCCCCGTTTGGTGATACTAGGATTATCCCTACCCCGTAGCCTTTTATGTTGGCTACTCCATCAAAGTACAACTTCCATTGTTCTTCCTTGATTTCCATGATATTTTCGTCCGGGAATGGGAAGTCTCCACTTTCTTCGGAGTCAATGGCGTGTTCCGCAAGATGCTCGGCCACGGTTCTCCCTTTTACCGATTTGCTTGTAACATACTTGATATCGAATTCACATAGTAGGAGTAACCAACGGGATATACGACCGGTCAGGGCGGGTTTTTCGAGGAGGTATTTTAGAGGATCCATGCGGGATATGAGCACAACCGGGAAGGCTAGCATGTAGTGCCTCAGTCGGCGGGTGTACCAAACCAAGGCCCAACACGTTTTTTCGAGGGCAGAGTAGTTGAGCTCATACCCAGTCATCCTCTTGCTGAGGTAGTATATGGCTTTTTCGGAGTGGCTTTCTTCTCCTTCTTGGGCTAGCATGCAGCCCATGGCATTTTCGGAGACAGATAGGTAAAGGAATAAGGGCTTATGAGGCGTTGGTGGTGAAAGGACATGCGGATTTTGAAGGTAGGCTTTTATTTTGTCGAAAGCGGCTTGGCATTGGTCATCCCATTGGAACTTCTCCCCTTTTCTTAACAATCGGAACAGAGGATCGCATGTAGTTGTGAGCTTGGAAATGAAGCGGCTGATGAATTGGATTCTTCCGAGGAACCCCCTTACCTCTTTTTCATTCCGTGGTGGTGTCATTTCTAGGATTGCCTTGATCTTGGAAGGATCCACCTCTATCCCCCTTTGTGTTATGAGGAAGCCCAAGAGTTTACCGGAGGTCACGCCGAAAGTGCATTTCTTTGGATTCAACCTCATCTTGTACTTGCGCAACCTTTCAAAAAACTTTCTCAGTGCCACTAGGTGCCCTTCTCTATCCTTGGACTTCACAATCATGTCGTCTACGTACACCTCTACTTCCTTGTGAATCATGTCATGCAGCAGAGTGGTGGCAGCTCTCTGGTAGGTTGCCCCAGCATTCTTGAGCCCGAAAGGCATCACTCTATAACAGTAGGTCCCCCAGGGGGTGGTGAATGTCGTCTTTTCCCGATCTTCTGGCGCCATAAGAATCTGATTATACCCTGAGAAACCATCCATGAATGATAGTAGCTCATGTCCTGCGGTGTTATCTACCAAAACGTCAATGTGGGGAAGCGGGAAGTCATCCTTGGGACTGGCCTTGTTTAGATCACGAAAGTCGACGCACACACAAACTTTGCCATCCTTCTTCGGGACCGGCACGATATTGGCAACCCATTCCGGATATTCGGTGACAATGATGAATCCTGCCTTGAATTGCTTCTCCACTTCTTCCTTAACCTTGAGTGCCCACTCCGGCCTCATGCGCCTCAGTTTCTGCTTGACAGGTTTAGAATTAGGGAGGAGGGGAATATGATGTTGGACAATGTCGGGATCGACCCCTGGCATGTCCTCGTAAGACCAAGCAAAAACATCTTTGAATTCTTTTAGCAAGAGGGTTAATTTTTCTTTTTCTTCTTTATTAAGAGCTGAGCCGATTTGCACAATTTGGGGATTATCTGTTTCACCTAGGTTAACCGATAAAGTATCTTCGATTATTTCATAAGCAGATGGTTTTTCAATTAGTTGCTTAAGTTCAATTGGGAGATCCTCGGAGGGATCTGTGCATTCACAAGTATTAGACACAGAGGAGTAAGCAGAATTGTCTTTCATTTCATTCATGATAGGTGAAGTGACTACATTGGACAGTGATGGGCTTACAGCAGCCGACTCTGGTACAGACTCGATAATCGGTAGTGTAGACTCCGGGGGAATAGGGGATAGGGAGATACAGACAGATGACTCTACAGCCTGGTTCCTCAGACCCTCCTCAGTTGGCTTGATCTGATCATCTTGGCTCTTGGCCCTCTTTTCTTCCTTCTTCTCAACGGATTCCTCCCACATCTTTTCGATGGCTTCAGTGTCCAGGTATTCCAACCAGTCTTCCTCTGGGGTTTTCTCAATTTCTTCGGGATAGAACGGATCTTGATATGGAGGCCTTTCGCAGTCAGCGAAGATTTCAAGTCCAGGGTGCCTTTTTCCAGTGGTTTGATGGATCCAGGGTTCAGGGAACCCAAAGTAAGGGAAGTCATCCCCTTCTTTGATGAATTGTCCATTCAAAGTCTTGCGGTATGGTGGGAGACCCCTTACCCTTTTCTTCCACGGCCTCTGTAGCTTGATGTCTTCTTCAGGGGCTTGTATCCTAACCCAAAAGTACCTTGCTGTCCTTTGATCTGAGGGAACTCTCGAATCCCTTGCTGGCGTCGACCCAATCCCATTCCAGGGAAGTAGTTCATTTTGCGGACGATGTTGACAACCGCAGAGTGGATCTCAGGGAACTTGTCTTCATCATTGATCATGTGGACTTCTTCCATGAAGAATCCTCCAATTTCTCCTTCTTCTAACTCAGGTATTTGGATTTCAAAGACGGGAGCGTAGTTCGGAAAAGCTTCATTACCCCAACTGTTACCGAGGATGATTTTCACTTCCTTCTCATGGATGTACTTGATCATTTGATGCACAGTGGATGATACGGCTTTGTTGACATGCAACCAGGGCCTTCCGATCAGCAAGTTGAAAGAGGCAGGTATGTCCATGACCTGAAAAATTTCGGTGCTCACCAAGGATCCTACCCGGACTTGGAGAGAAACGGTTCCCATCACATTTCTCCTGGTGTTGTCATAGGCCCTCACGGATTGCACAGATAGTGTGATGTCAAGGATATTGACCCCCAAGGCGGTGGAAGTCCTTAGGGCACAGACATTTAAGGCTGAGCCCGTGTCGACTAGACAAAACGGCACCTGTTGTCCCTTACATCCCACGGTGATATATAATGCCTTGTTATGTGCGGATCCCTCTGGTGGCAGGTCCTCATCGGAAAATGTAATGATTGGGTCGGGGGTAAGCGCACCCAAGAAAGCTACCATGTCCTCCGGCGCGGCGTCGATGGGGACTTCAATCCCAGCCAAGGCATTCAACACGGCTTGCCTGTGCTTATAGGATGTTACCATGATGTCCCACATCGAGAGATGTGCTTGGGTTTTCTTTAGCTGCTTGATCAGCTCATTATCTTCTTCGATGACCTCATCCATCTTACCCTTCCCCTTGTCTTTAACTGGACCTTTCTCGATGGCTTCAGTAGTAGGCTGCAGAGGCTGGTAGTGACGTCCTGACCTGGTCAGGTGATCAATTTCAGCAGGAGTAGGCCCTTCTACAGTCCCATCCTTTTTGAACCAATCACAATCCGTTCCCAGATATGGTTTCTCCGGCTCGTCCCAGATAGAGGCATCACTTTCATCATTGGGATCATTCCATTTGAGGTCTACCGCCCCCAGATCGTGTTCTTCCAGAAAGAACAAGTCTTGCTCATCGTCTAGCTGTTGCTGCCACTCATCATTCTCCCCTTCGACCAGATGAATTTCCACAGAGTCCGGGATGTCAATGCAAGGCAAGGGTTGTCCTAGGGGGGTGATATAAGTAGCAGGGTTGAAGGGTACGGGGTTGGACTCAATGAGGTTGACATTTTGGTGGTTTGGTAGAGGATTTTGGTTGATATGGGGCTGCTTTGGTGGCGGCTCGATGATGTTCCGGTCAATAAGGTCTTGAATGTCATGGCGAAGGCGCACGCAATCATCAGTGTTGTGACCTGGGGCTTGGTGGTAGGTACACCGCTTAGACATATCGCAGTTTGGCGGGAGGGGGGTGTTTCGGGGTTGGAGTAGTTGGAGATGGCCTTTTTTGAGGAGGCGGTCTAATGCTGAGGAGAGAGAGATTTCTAACTTGGCGAAATTGCGAGGGGGCTTTTTCTGGAAGGGGCGATTGGAGGGGTTTGCCTGGCTGGAGGGTTGGTATGGTCTAAGAGGGTATGCCATGGGTTGGCTGCTAAGGGCATTAACATCCGGGGGATTTCGGGAGTAGTTAGGACTTCTGGACTGACTCGGGGATTCTTCCTTTTTTATCTTTCCTTCTCTGATAGCGTCTTCAATCCGGGTTCCGACTTCAAACAATTCCTTAAAGGTGGAGATGGACTAGTAGAATAATTTCTCATGGTAGAGGGGCTGCAGATTACGGATAAGCATCCTTACCTGTTCTTTCTCGATTGGCCGGTGGGTCATTTGGGCTACCTTGTTCCTCCATCTGCTCAGAAATGCAGCGAAGGATTCATTGTTGCTTTGCCGGGTTGTTTCCAAATCCCTGATGGTGACATCCAGCTCTTGATTGTAGGAGTAATGATCGACAAAGACTCGAACGATGTCCTCCCAGGCCCGGGTTTTGGAGGCTTCCAAGGTTAGGAACCACGATAGTGCAGACTTTGCAAGGGTTTGCGGGAACAACATCGCAATGTGTTCGTGGGTACAACCCATGGATTGGAAGATACTCATACATAGCTTCACATGACTTTTTGGATTCCCAGTTTCGTCGAAACGGTCGATAGCAGGCATCTTGAAATTCTCTGGCAGTTTCAGCTTGACAGGCTCGAAAAGGCCTTCCAGATCTAACATGTAATCATCGATACCTTTGCTTTTCCTGAGTATGCTTTCTAGTTTGTCAACCTTGTCCATCTTTTCTTGGAGCTTTTTCTCGTATGCGGACGGTGGGACCCCCTGAAATCAGTCTTCTTCCCCATTATTCTCAGGTGGGGGTAGTTCAAATTCCGGTGGTGGAAACCCGGGCGGAGGTTGCGGCTGCCGCTGCTTCAGTTCTTCCATGAACTTCAGAACCTGGGCCAGGCTGTCGGACTGCTGGCTTATGGTCGCTCCCAATTCAGTAACCTTGTTTTCCAACTCTTCCCTATTCATGCTGATGTAAGCTGTCGGACTGATTCTGATTAATCGATTATCCAAACTCCTGACCCACGAAGAGGACCCTGACTGCTGACCTTGGGAATCTATACTGACCTGACAGATTTTGAGAGGACTAGATTAGATCTTGACAGTGGTGACTTTAGACAGACAAAGACAGTGATGTGGACTGACTCGAGACAGTGCGTGCAGATTGATGGGGAATGATGCATGCAAATGGGACAAACATGCGGATGTAAGCCCTAATCTATATGATGCTTCTATTTCTAACAGATAGCAGCTAAACAAATAAGGTCCTAGCCATACAGAGTGTGCTAACCTTACTTTCCAGTATGATCACCAAGGGATAATATGGATTTCTGAGATACTTCGGGAATATCTGGACAGAGTTTCTGGGGGAAACTGGTTAATATGGTTATTTCTGGGATATCTGGACAGGGTTTCTGGGAGAAACTGGTTAATATGGTTATTTCTGGGATATCTGGACAGAGTTTCTGGGAGAAACTGGTTAATATGGTTATTTCTGGGATATCTGGACAGAGTTTCTAGGAGAAACTGGTTAATATGGTTATTTCTGGGATATCTGGACAGAGTTTCTGGGAGAAACTGGTTAATATGGTTATTTCTGGGATATCTGGACAGGGTTTCTGGGAGAATATGGTTATTTCTGGGATATCTGGACAGAGTTTCTGGGAGAAACTGGTTAATATGGTTATTTCTGGGATATCTGGACAGAGTTTCTGGGAGAAACTGGTTAATATGGTGATAGTGATCATACCGTCTAGCAGGTTTTCATACTCCTATGTCTTAGGAACAATAAACAAGGTTTACGGTGTATATCTTTGTGAACATGGGGCAGGCATCCTTGTCATGGTACCTAGGCAGGTCAACTCAATGTAATCACATGTGAGTGATTGCCTTTGGAATCATAATAAAGAGGTTCCGTTCTATGCCACATAAGCGTCTACACCGCTCAGGTAATCCCATCAGGGCATACAGCAGTTATATCACATTGTCCTATCTGAAAAGATAAATGAACAGTCCTATGAAAGGTTCTACAGGAATCTATGTGGAAAGGCTGGGTTTAGTCAAAGAGGGTCCGTTGACGAGAGTTCCAATATACCGTCAGGGAGACAGTACGGAGGTTTTTACTCTTTTTGATATACCTTGGAAGGTACAGTATCAACGGTGACTTGTGCCCTGGCACAGCAAGACCTGAACAATGTCAGCGCCGCGTTTCAGACACAGTCGGAGGGGGGAATGCAAGAGTGCAATGCGGTGAACCAATACACAATGAAAAGATGATTTTAAGGATGCTTCTTATGAGTCAAACCTCTGTATTATTTTATTTTAAAAAATAAAAATCCCCAGCAGAGTCGCCAGATTGTGGATAACGGGATTCCACCGCTTCGTTATGTTTTCGAAACTTTGTTTGATTTTGAATCAAGGAAAGAAAAAAAAAATGTCTGTTGAAAACAGATACAGAGTCGCCACTTGGTCTTTAAGGAACCAAGAAACCTAATTTGACTCACCCAAATGGATAAAGGGCATCGGTCCTTCATAACCAAAGAACTTGGCTCGGGGTTTTGGTACGAGAGAGGAAGGAGCCTTTGTCGCGACTAAAACACCCTCAACTCGCCCCGTCTCTCGACGGGCCTCAATTAGCATCCAAATAATCATTTTATACTATGTTTGGTTCGGCAATTAATACTATGATAGTATATTACATCACATAAGAATCTTGAAATTAAAAATCAAAAGATAGGATATCATTCATAAAATCTAAGTCAAATATCATACAATGTAAAGTGAAAATCACACAAATAAACCTAGGAAAAATCGTCTAATCATATATCAATTAATCAAGTTTCCTAATCTAAAGGGGGCATGAATTGTTCTTGAAACAAATAAATCAAAGAGAATAAAATATGCTTAACAAGCTAAAATGATGCATGTTATTCTTTGAGAAAAGAAGACCTCTCAATCCCCAGGATAGATGAGAAAGGATGATTAGATCAAAGGGGAAGCATGAACGTGTGATCGTGATCATTCCTTATAATCTTCTTAGATTAAGAGTTACAAAAACCCCAAATCTTGCATGAATGCAATGTATGTATCTAAAATGTGCAAAGGTTGTAGTGTGTTTTGGGTACATGGATTTCTAGAATGACTTAGAAGTCTAAAATGTGTATGAATGAATGAATGAAATCAACATGGGATGTGTACAAATGTAGTATGAACTACTCCCTAAGATATGAACTAATTTGGAATGCATACAAGCATCCAAACAAAGAATGAAAGTTAAAATGTGCTTGCTGTGAATAGTGGACAGAACAGTGACCAGATCTTTGGGAAATTGAAAAGAGGGGTTAGGAATGTTTTCAATGCATGATGTTTTATAGAGATGTTCCTTATTGTGTCTAGAACACAACCCAAAAAGCCAATCTTTAATAAATATTACAGATTGAGAGAAATCATATAAACAACAGAGGTCACTCAGAAACAGAGTCCATACTGTCGGCTGAAATGTTATAACATCTTAGAAAATGAAAAAGAATAATCTAGAGGCCCATTTTATACAGAAAGTTTCCTAAGCCATATAAGTTTAAGGGAAAAATAAGTTAGGACCACCCCTTTTGGAAAAGGTTTCTGAAAAAGAGGTTGGAAGTGGACCTAGCTGCTGTGACAGCAAAAACAGAATGTCTGGAAGGAATGTTTGGGTCTAAATGGACCATTTCCATGTACTTCCAAGTCAAACCAAAAATCATGGGTATTCTCTAATGGGTTAGGAAGACTTTCCAAGTGGCCTTGCATCCATATGTTGAGTATTGAGTTCTAGAGAAATCTTTGAACTCAACTCACTCACTGTTTTGACCCATTATTTTGAAGATTTTGGGGAAAACAAGGTTTTGTTTCTTGAAACCAAAATGAGAAGGATTGAGAGGGGTTTTGAAATAGATGTTTTGAAAACATATTTTTAATACTCAATGAGGATTATAGCCACTTAAAATGCCAACATCAAACTCATCATCAAGAATCTCCAAGATTGTTGGAGAGATTGATTTTTATATTTTGAACATAACTTCAATACATTTCAAGAATACCTTGGAAGTATTGAGGTTATGATCATCATCTATCAAACATGTTTTTGAGGTCAAGAGCTACTATACATAAGGATTCACTCACCCCAAACTTCATGTCATCACTTAGATGATGATGAACTAGTAAGTAAATAAAAAATCAAAAAGAAATGAGATAAGAAGAGATGAACAATAAATAAACAAGCAAGTAGATGATGATCAATAGATGATATTCATGAAGCATGAGACTTATAGATTGGTGTTTCACTCATATGTAATGACACTAGACATGGAAGAAGCTTCCACTCTCTTGAATGCTCACTAAAATGGTGGTTGGGAGTATTGAATGTTGAAATAAATGGGAGTAATGTAGTAAAAACAAAGTTTAGAACTCACTTTTGTTTTGAAAATCCAAGAAGAAAGCTTCTTTTCTCTCTATTCTAACCTTATCTCTACAACTTTCTCTCCCAAACTTTCTCTAAACTTCTATTTCACTCCCCCAAAATGAAGAGTAATGGGGTGTTTATATAGGCCAACTTGGGGTGGTTTTGGGATTTAGAAAGTATTCTCATTGGCTCCAAATACCTGAAATCATAAAACTATGTCGTTTTGGCTTTTGATTAATCAAAATGGGACCACAAAATAAATTACCAAAATACACTGCTCTGGGGAGGAGTGCCGCGGCGGCACTGCTCCTCCCCCGTCCAGATAATGCTGTTTAGGCCCCCTGAAGTTCCGGTATTCGCGAAAAGGCCCTATTTCGTCTGAAATTCACAGAAAATGCGTACGAACTCCAAATTGAGGTTGTGATATACCGTTGGAAAGGTAATGGAGTCTACTTTACATAAAAAATAGTTCGGTGATAGGTCACTTTGAAAAGTTTTGCGGTATTTGCGATAAAAGCCGATTTGATCGTCTTTTTCGCCTTTGGAAATTCATAATAAATTCGTTTTAAATCCATAAATTATGTGCGATATACCGTTGGAACGCTATTGACCTCTAGTATCCATGAAAAATATTTGAAAATTGTTTCGGCGCCCCGGTTCCAAAGTCAAATTTTGGTCAAACTGGTCAAACCTGGGATTCCCGGGAAGTTCTGGAAACCTCCGGGAGTTCCCGGGAGCTGATGTTTTCGCTCGATTTTCTTTTGGAACTTGTTTTAACACTTTTTCATGATTTAAAATGATTCTGGTGAATTCGGACAATTTCGGTCAAACTTGGTCAAACCTGGTCAAATCTTGGTCAAACCTAGTCAAACCTTGGTCAAACCGGTCAACGAGGAGCTTCCGGGACTTTCGGGGGTCTCTGGGAGCTGACGATTTAACCCGATTTCTCTCAAAAACTCACTTTATTGCTTTTCTTACGACATAGCATGTTTTTCAGAACTTTGGAACCAAATGTGGGAGTTTTTGGGCATTTTGGTCATTCTGAGCATTCTGAGAGATAGAACTGACTTCCGAGAATCCTTTTGAGTCTTTTTTACGATCATTGTAAACCACCAAGCTATGGGTCTCCTAAATCTGATAGCCGACAAAATGGGGTGTCTACACACTGGCGGAGCTTGAGGCTAAGCGGGCCGGCCGCGCGGCTGCAGAAGCTCAGGCGAGGACACTCTCGGAGGCGGCGACTGTCGCAGGTCCTCCGGGGGAAACTTTCGACGACGGCTTCTTCCTTGGGTACGAGGATTTGAAGAGGAGGCTGGCTCGGGACCACCCGGAGTGGGACACCACTCCTTACCAGGGGGTTGACTCTGACTACTGGGACATAGCGCCCGAAGCCACCGAGGATGCTGACGCCGAAGCTGCTGCTGCGGATGAGGGTGCCATTGTCCCGGCTGACCAAGAAGGAGCTGCCGCCCAGGAAGGGCAGCCCGGGGAAGAAGTCGAAGAGACTATGGACATTGTTAATTTAGATGACGCCTAGTCTCCCTGCTCCCGGACTGTTGCTATTTTTCTCCCCTCTTTTTTTATTTTTGTTGTAGTTTTCTTTATGGGGGGGCTGCTACAACTGCCCCCTAGGCTCTGTACAATTTTATATTAATAAAAAGGCCCTTCGGGTCAAATTTCCTTCTAACTGTCTTTTTTTTTGTACTATGTCTGTTTATAGTTGCTAGTATCCGCTCGGTTTTGGCCGACCTAACACCTGCCTTAGCAAATACTTTAGGACCGTAACCAACAGAAACGCCTAGTCTTATTAGCCTTTCTAAAAGGTAATCACCCGGAGCGTTGTAGGGACTAGCCCTACCTAGCAACTGGGCTCATCTGGTGTATTATAGGAGTACCCTGTATTACCATCCGGGTTGTCCCGGCGTATCATAGGTGTATCCTGTTTTACGACCCGTGACGTATCTCTGATCACTGTAAGCGCTTAGGGAGATCTTCCAAGCTCTTGTAATGACCGGTGTAATTCCCTGTTTTGGCCTAATGTTTCCCTGCCCCCCAAGCATTTTACTAAGGCGGGAGATCAGGAACCGGTGACCGTAGGGAACCGATCTGGGACATGGGTGGTCGCAGGGGCATTTGAAGCTCGCCATTGTCGGCCACCTAGGGGTTTGGCCCCGTCGTTGGCTGGGCCTAGGCGAAGCTTGAAGTAATTTCCTGTTTAGGTCGACAATCCCCTTGCCCTTGGCGCCCTGCGTAGGCGAGGGCGTGCTGGGGATTGACCATAGGAAACCGACCTGGAACATGGGTGGTTGCAGGGTCCTTTTGTGCCTGGGTTCGGAGCCCAGGGTCTTTTTTGCCTTGGGGTTAGGCCCAAGGTCTTTGTTGCCTCGGGGTTAGGCCCGAGGTCTTTTCTGCCTTGGGGTTAGGCCTAAGGAATTTGTTGCCTCGGGGTTAGGCCCGAGGTCTTTTGTGCATTGGACGGTGTACTGACAGGGGTAAATTTTTGATGTAGAACCATGTAACTTTATTAAAAAATAATAAACTACGTCGATTATCCAATCGGAGCTACAAGAAAGAATTTTGCCTATAATACTAAACTCCCATGGTCCGATGCTACTGATAGTACTTGCGGAGGTGTTGTACATTCCAAGGATGGGTGAGATCATGCCCGTCCATGCTCTGTAACCAATAGGTTCCCGGTCGGTTAATCCGAGTCACTTTGTAAGGGCCTTCTCAGTTTGCCGTGGCTTGGGATTCGGGTTGACTGGTTGACTGCCTTGAGGACGAGGTCCCCAACCTGAAAGCTACGGTGCTTCACCTTGCTATTGTAATATCGCGAGACTCTTTGCTTGTAAGCTGCTACCTTTATATAGGCCTGGTCTCTTTTCTCTTCCACCAAGTCCAGCTCTGTCCTGAGGGCTTCCCCATTGTCTGGGTCATTGAAGGTAGCCACCTAGTATGTGGGCAGCCCGAGCTCTGTGGGGACTACTGCCTCAAAACCATAAGTCAAGGAAAATGGGGTTTCGCTTGTAGCCGCTCGGGGTGTGGTGCGGTAGGCCCACAGGAGGGTCGGTAGTTCTTCAGCCCACAGGGCTTTGGCGCCTTCAAGCCTTGTCTTAATCGACTGCAAAATCGTACGGTTGGTTACCTCGGCTTGACCATTAGCTTGCGGGTGTTCGGGGGAGGAATAGTGATTTAAGATCCCATAGCCCAAGCATAACTGTCTGAAGACTGGTGTGTCGAATTGTCGGCCATTATCGCTGATCAGGACTCGCAGGATACCGAACCGGCTGAGGATATTTCTTTCCACGAAGCTCTCCATTTTTCGCTCTGTTATCGTTGCCAAAGGTTCAGCCTCCGCCCATTTGGTGAAGTAGTCAACAGCTATCACAGCAAACTTAACTTGCCCTTTTCCTGTCGGTAAGGGACCGACGATGTCAATTCCCCACTGGGCGAATGGCCAGGGACTGTGGACCGGTGTTTGGAGTTCTCCCGATCGGTTGATCATGGGAGCGTACCGCTGGCACTTATCACACCTTAGAACATACTCCTGTGAACCTCGGGCCATTGTTGGCCAATAGTAACCTTGTAACAGGGCCTTTCTGGAAATCGCCCGACCTCCGATGTGGCTCCCACACACACCTTCATGGATTTCGTACAGTATTGCTTGTACTTGCGCAGGATGAACGCAGCGGAGGTACGGGATAGTAAATCCCCTTTTATAGAGAATGTCATCAAGGAGGTGATATCGCGCTGCCCGGTACTTGACCCGGCATGCCTCATCCCTGGCATGCCTCATCCCTGTCATCTGGTAGCCTTCCTGTCGTTAAGAATGTCACGAGCGGGTCCATCCAGCTAGGTCCCAGAGTGACCAGGTCGACCTTCATGCCATCCGAGTTGATCACACTCGACTCGGGTAGGAACTGTATCCTTATCCCGGGCAAGTCTGACTCAGAGGACGAGGCGAGGCGAGCAAGCCGATCCGCTCTGGTATTTTCTTCTCTAGGTATCTGGGTAATGGAGAACCCTCGGAGCTTCTTGGAAGCCGTTTGGACAAGGGCCAAGTAGGCTACCATGTTGTCTTCCCGTGCTTCATACTCTTGATTTACTTGGTTGACCATGAGCTGGGAGTCACTGTAGCCTTGGACCTGCTGCGCACTCATCGAGATGGCTAACTGCAACCCGACCAAGAGGGCCTCGTACTCGGCCTCGTTGTTGGAAGCGCAAAACCCGAACCTTAGAGCATATTCGAGCTGGATACCGTCCGGGGTAGTCAAGATAATTCCAGCTCCACTACATTGCTGATTGGAGGAACCATCCACGTGCAGTATCCAGGTCGGGATATCGGAGTTTAATCCGGGCGGTAAGGCCGGAGGCTCAGACTCTTCGATTGGGTCTTCGGGGTATGTAAATTCAACCAGAAAGTCCGCCACAGCTTGCCCCTTAATTGTTGTTCGGGGTCGGTAGATTACTTCGAACTCTTCCAGTTCCAAAGCCCACTTGACGAGCCTCCCAGACGTGTCTGGCCGAGAGAGAATTCTGCGGAGAGGTTGATCGGTCAGGACCACAATGACATGGGCCTGGAAGTATGGGCGAAGCCTTCGGGCCGAGGTGATGAGGGCGAAGGCCAGTTTCTCGATCCAGGAGTATCGGCTTTCCGCTCCCTGCAATGCCCGGCTAGTGTAATACACTGGGAACTGTATCCCGTGCTCTTCCCGAACTAGTGCCGAGCTAACCGCCGACGGCGACACTGCCGAGTACAGGAATAATTCCTCTCCGGGTGTAGGTGTTGATAGTAGAGGGGGAGAGGCCAGATATTTCTTGAGTTCCTGGAATGCCTCTTCACACTCTTCTGACCATTGAAACGCTTTGCGGAGGATCTTGAAGAATGGCAAGCACCGGTCGGTAGCTCGGGATACGAATCTGTTCAGTGCGGCCACCCGTCCGGCTAAGCTTTGAACTTCCTTCGTTGATTTGGGTGACCGCATGTTGATGATACTCTGATTTTCTCGGGGTTCGCTTCGATTCCCCGTCTGCTGACTAGATGGCCGAGAAACTTCCCGGACGAGACGCCGAAGGTGCATTTGGCCGGGTTCAACCTCATCTTAAACTTTCTCAAAATGCTGAAGGCCCCGGCCAGATTCTTAAGGTGATCGGATTCGTCCCGGCTCTTGACCAGGAGATCGTCCACATATACTTCCATGGATTTCCCGATAAGGTCTTTGAACATGAAATTGACCAGGCGCTGGTAGGTAGCCCCGGCATTCTTGAGGCCGAACAACATGACTTTGTAGCAATACGTGCCCTGGTCGATGATGAACGTTGTCTTCTCTTCGTCCCCGGGGTACATGCTGATCTGATTATACCCCGAGTAAGCGTCCATGAATGACAAGAGTAAGTGGCCTACCGTTGAGTCAACAAGGAGGTCTATCTTGGGCAGCAGATATCAGTCCTTGGGGCAGGCCTTGTTGAGGTCGGTGAAGTCCACACACATTCTCCACTTCCCGTTGCTTTTCTTGACCAGAACGACATTGGCTAGCCAGTCGGGATAGTGGACTTCTCGGATGGACTTCGCCTTCATGAGTTTCTTGACCTCTTCCCTTACTGCCTTTTGTCTTTCGAGGGCCATGCCCCTCCTTTTCTGCTTAACCGGGCGACAATCCGGGCTGACATTGAGATGATGGGACATTACCCGGGGGTCAATCCCGGGCATGTCCTCGTGACTCCAAGCGAAAACATCCTATTTTTGCCTCAGGAACTGGATCAACTCTTCCTTCAAAGTCGGCTCCAGTAAGGTCCCTATGCTGACTGTGCAGCTGGGGTGATCAGGGTTCAGCATGATCTGCTCCAGTTCTTCCATCGGTCCTATTACGCCGCTCTGGTCCCGGGGGTCCATCTCTTGGATGTTTAACGTTTCAGTTATTGCCCCCCGGCGCAATGAGCTAACGTAACAGCTGCGGGCGGTGCTCTGATCCCCACGTAAGGCTCCAGGCCCCTGCGGAGTCGGGAACTTTACTGTTAGGCTATATGTGGAGACAACTGCCCTGGCCCTGTTGAGAGTTGGTCTGCTAAGGATGACGTTGTATGCTGACGGGGCCTCTACAATCACAAAGTTGGTGAGCACGGAGGCCTGCTGAGGATACGTCCCCATGAGAACCGGAAGCTCGATTGTTCCGAGCGGTTGTATACTAGAGCCGTTGAATCTGACAAGGGGAGTAGCGACCGGCCGGAGCCTATCCCTGGAGATCCCGAGCTGGTCAAACGCCGATGTGAACATAATGTCTGACGAGCTGCCGGTGTCTACCAACACCCTCTGGACCATGTAGTTGGCTATGGAGAGGGTTACTAGTAGAGGGTCGTCGTGGGGGCAGTGGATCCCCTGCAGGTCGTCGGACGTGAATGTGAGAACCTCGACCGGGGAGGAGCCGGTGGATTGGACTTGTCCGACCTCCGTTCGGGAGGCTCGGGCATGCCTCTTCCGCGCCGACTGTGTATTGCCTCCACCGGATGTTCCTCCAGAAATCACATGGATGTGGCCGAGTGGCGGTGGTGGCAACTGGTTAGGAGCCCGGACGTCCTGTCGAGGTCGTCCTTCGGTGACGAACTCGGCAAGGTGTCCCTGCTCAATCAGCTTCTCGATTGCTATCTTCAATTTGAAACAATTTTCTGTTTCATGGCCGTGATCTCGGTGGTAGCGGCAAAACTTGTCCCGGTTCCTCTTACCAGGCGGGGCCCTGAGTTTAGCTGGCTGCGGAAGCAGCCTCTGCGCCTCGGCGGCGGCCATGACCTTATGGATCGGGCGGGAAAGAGGCGTAAAAGTAGTCTGGGGCTGTTCCCTCGCATCTCTCTGATCCTGCTTTGGCTTCTTTCCCGAAATCTTCTCGAACCCTTCGCGCTTGCGTTTGGCCTTGGGGGATTCGTCCTCCGTTTGGCCAGCGCGCTTCGCCTTTAGGAATTCCTCGGTATCTATATATTTCCCGACCCTCTCCGAGAGTTCCACCAGGGTCACCGGTCGATTACGATGGAACGACGTAGCGACTTTGGTGTGCTGACCTCCTGAGCAGAAGGCCATGATGGCGGCCGTTTCGTTAAGGTTGCGGATCAGGAGCCTTTGCTGATTGAAACGGTCCATATATTCCCTCAAGGATTCTCCTTTGCGTTGTTTGACGGTCAACAGCTGGGTGTCCGGCTGCGACCGATCGAGCATCCCGACAAACTGACTAATAAAGAGTTTGCCGAGGGCTTTGAAGTTGTCAATCGTTCAGGGCTTCAATGCGTGGAACCACTGGGCGGCTGACCCCTTTAGGGTACTGGGAAAGGTCAGGCACAGCAACTCGTCTGTCGTGGTGACTAATGCCATCTGCGCCTTGTAGGTGCGGATGTGGTCTACTAGACTCCCCGTGCCATCGTATGAGCTGAGATGCAGGGGTTTGAACTTTCGTGGAATAGGGAACTGGGTCACCCGAGCGGTATAGGGCGACTCCGTCTCCGTATCAGTGAGGTCGTAACCGGACTTGCGGTTTAGCCTCTCGATTTGCTGCTGTAGTTCCTCGACCTGGGCTTTGACGTCACTCCGCCCTGCTCTCCTATCCGTGTCTGAACGGTAGGTGGGGTCGGACGATGAGGCCTCCTCCTCAAAGTGCGTCGACCTTGGAGATAGTACCCGACTGTTGGTTCGGGTAAGCCTGTGCCTAAGGTCCCCTCGGTTCAGGACGGGAGGATCGTCGACCGATTCCCGGGTTTTCCGTCCGGATTTTTCTGCCCTTGCTGCGCGCCGTTGATCAATGATGATTCTGGCGTCCTCTGCTCGGCGCGCTCGGCGAGGGATGTACCGAGGTACTCTTTGAGAGCACTTAGTGGCCTGGCTGCGCTCTCTACCTGCAGGACGTTCCCGGTCTGGTGGGGACACCGGAGCGGATCGTGCATGCTCTCGCACCCGAGCCGGCTGGCTGACGGGAATGCTTTTCTCAGGTCGACTCTCTGACGCGGGACACTTCTCAAGTTGGGCCATAAGCGCGTCTATCTGCTATTGTGCTCGACGCTGGCCCTCCAGGAGCTGCTCCAGTGCCGCCGTGACCTGTTTGGTAGTCATAGAGGTGGCCCGCGGCTCGATTTGCAGGTTTTCCTGACCGGCTGAGTCGGCGGGGTTGTCGGTCTTCTTACCCTTCTTTGGCGGCATGTCGATCAGTCAAAGATTTTGTTGATGAGAAGACTGTGTCGTCTTCCAACAGACGGCGCCAAACTGATGATGCCAAAAATTGGTAAGCGAGATTTATGCAGGAAGATAGAGTAGAAAGAGATTTGTATGTGGTTCGGCCCCGTTAACAAGGTGACCTACGTCCACGGTTGCGTCTATGTGCTCTCACTAGCAGATCACCGGTGGGCCTGGTGAGCCAACAAGGATGGGCGGCACTACCAGTAATACCGGCCGGGTGTATGCGTGTAAGTGGTGAGTTCTCTTCGTAAGTGCTTGTGTACTTCGAGAGATTATTTTCAGATCCCCCTAGAGAGGACAGGTGGGCTCTTTTATAGATGCAAGAGTCCACCCTTACATGGTAAGTCAATAAGATTAGGAAGCCTAATCTAATCACAATAGATTTACATGATTTTTAGGAGAGTTTCCTAAGTGGTTTAGGAAACTAATCATCTTTCCTTGACGGAGTTCGGGTCATACAAGGAAACTGCCTGGAATGTTCCTCCAAGCTGCCCATGCTGGAAAGCCGCCGTATATCACGCCTGGGCCGGCTGATCTCCCCGAGCGGTAGCGTCTAACGTGGGGCGCAGGCCCCAAGATCTCTTCCCGGATAGCCCGGGTCCTCCTGCCACGTGGCTGTTGGACTTTAGCAGGATATTTCTGGACATATCAATAGATATTGCTCTAATTTGCCAAAACATTTTTGAATTACTTTTGAAAAGAAATTCATAAATTTAGTAGCTAGCCGCAAATTTATTTATTTATTTATTTTAGGAAGCCCATTTAATTTTGTAACTGGTTCATTCATTAATCTATCTTATATTGAACAAATGTGTGGGACTCAAAAGTAATTGATCCAAGGGTCAAGAGTTATCCATTTGCTCAACTTTAAATCTTGATCCTTATTCACACCACATCCATTTTTCACCCTTGGATCAACTTCATCCAATGGTCCACAATCAACTGACAAACATAGGTCACATATCATATAACTCTCCTGTCTTCTCATTACTCCCACTCTGCCGGATTTCTCTCTCATTACTCTATCTAGCCGAAATTTTCTCTCACCTCACTTAACTTTGCCTTTTGCTATTTTTGAATTACCAAAATATAACCAACTATTCTTTGATTTTGAAATCTAAAAATTCTCAGAAGTCGAGAGATTTGGAAGACTGCAAATGTGCCCTCAATTTCTCTATACACCTCTCTCTCTCTCTCTCTCTCTCTCTCTTTCTCTCTCTCTCATACCCTCGTTGCTCACACACAATCACACACATTCTCTATCTAGGGTTATTTGTTAGGGTGGTTGTTGTTGTTGTTGTTGATCAATTGCTGTTGAATGTTTACTCGTTCTAGGGTTTTTTTTTACGGCATGGCAAATCAGAGAATCAGAGCAAATTAGAAGGCTTTTTTTATCCCCTCCCCTCTGTAGTTGCATGCGGTCTCATCAGTCGATCACGGCATCGCCGCCACCCCAGATCGGTCGATCTCACCAGCCGGTCACCCCCCTCTTTCTTTTTTTTTTATTTTTTTTTTATTTTTAATTGCATTGATTTTTGAGATCATGGGTTGGGTTTTCTGTTTGTTTTATTTATTTATTAATTATGATTATTATTTTTTTTCTAGCCTCGGGTAATTCCTTGAGAACGTTTCAAAGCTTAAAAGTGAGGTTTGTGATAAAATGAATCAATTTTTTGTGCATATGTTTTATTTCTGTATGACTGTTTTGTGTATATGTCGAGTGCTTTCATGGTCTTTGATTTTTTTCATGTTCTTTAATTTTATTGGTTTTGTTATTTTGAGTCTGGCCATTCACTGTTTATCTGAATCACCAACGAGCTTAAGTCTCACATAATTAGGCATGGGTTAACTGTTCGATTGGATGGTCTGGCTAGGGTCCGGAGGGTCTGGGGATGGTACATGATTTTAGGAACTGAATTCATTTACTTATAACGTGTCCGTGTGTGGTTTGAGGAAGAGGAAAAGAAAACAACGAAGAAAAGTCTTTTTGGTAAGGTTAATAAGATGAAAATAAAATCAAGAACTTTTAGTTTATAATTGGTGATGAAAATAAAAACAAGAACATTTATTTTATAATTCAGTTTCGTTTTTACTCTGCATCTCTTTGTAATAACACATGTTCAATCCCTAAAACTCTCTTCGAATTTGGGAAAAATATTGTAAATTAAAGATTGTATTTTAAACTTTAGGATTCTATTTAGAGCATCTGTGTTTGCTATATATTTTGTGAGGGTCTTCATTTTTGGTGTAATGCACCATGTACTATTGCTTGAGTAATTATTTTCTTCCTGTATGATTAGAAGTTTTTTCTCCATTGCTCTTCGTTGGAAATCCATGTATTTCAATATGGAGATAGTGGCTTATAAAAGAAAGGTGTGGCTTATAAATAGAGATTAATTTAGTTGTCTGTCTTGGTTAAACTGGCTTATCTTTTTGGACAAAATTGTAGGGTTAATTACACTTTATCCCCTGTGGTTTGGCTCGATGTCACTTTATCCCTCTGTGGTTTAAAAGTGACCATTTAACCCCCCTCTGCTACACCCTGTGCTTTCGGGTAGAGTGTCACCGTTACAAAATTTGACAGAGAGTGTTAAGTTGATACTTTACCCCAAAAGCACAAGGAAGTTAAAGTGTCATCGGGCCAAACCATAGGGGGGTAAAGTGTCATAGACAAAACCACAGGGGGGTAAAGTGGTCACTAATTTTAGGAACTTGCACTCTCCGTTGGATTGTGTAGCAATGACACTTTACCCGAAAGCACATGGGGGGTTTTAATGGTCACTTTTAAACCACAGGGGGTGAAGTGAAATTAACCCAAAATTGTATTAGCATGAACTATGGTCCCTTTAAATGTGAATGATATTGTTATCACCATATGGAAGAAGGGTACTCCAAAGTCCAGTGTTATCCTTTTGTATTTTACATTAATGATTTGTCAACATCAAGTAAAAAAATTGGAGCTTTTTTTTTTAAGTAACTAAATTTTTGTTTTACGTCTTCAAAAATATGTAAAAAAAAAAGAAAAAAGAAGAGGCTATTCCAAACGCTCATTAAAAGGATTAAGTAGAGGAACAAGGATAATACGATATAGAGTGTTATCCCACATGTATCGGTTGCTCGAAAAAGGTGATTTTATTTTTCTTATTCTTCGATTTTGTAGATATCAATTTTACTGTTTTTCTAATGAGATATGGTTATAATTTTAATGGAAGAGAATGATAGGAAAGTGTCACATTTGGTGCATTAGAATGACTATTTTTTATATGGTTATAATTTTTCTAACCTCTCATACCCTCGCTGCTCACACACAATCACACACTTCTCTATCTAGGGTTATTTGTTAGGGTGGTTGATGTTGTCGTTGATCAATTGCGTGTTGAATGTTTACTCTTTCTAGGGGGTTTTTTGGCATGGCAAATCAGAGAATCAGAGCAAATTGGAAGGTTTTTTTTTATCCCCTCCCCTCTGTAGTTGTATGCAATCTCATCAGCCGATCACGGCATCGCCGCCACCCCAGATCGGTCGATCTCACCAGCTGATCACCCCCTCTTTCTTATTTTTTATTTTTAATTTCATTGATTTTTTAGATCATGGGTTGAGTTTTTTTTTTGGTTTTATTTATTTATTAATTATGATTATTACAATTTTTTTCCAACCTCAGGTAATTCCTTGAGAACGTTTTCAAGCTTGAAAGTGAGGTTAGTGATAAAATGAATCGACTATTTGTGTAGATGTTTTATTTCTGTACGACTGTTTTGTGTATTTCGAGTGCTTTCATGTTCTTTGATTTTTTCATGCTCTTAAATTTTATTGGTTCTATTATTTTGAGTTTGGCCATTCACTGTTTCTTTGAATTACCAACGAGCTTAAGTCTCACATAATTAGGCATCGGTTAACTGTTCGATCGGATGGTCTAGCTAGGGTCCGGAGGGACTGAATTCATTTACTTATAACGTGTCCCTGTTTGGTTCGAGGAAGAGGAAAAGAAAACAACGAAGAGAAGTCTTTTTGGTAAGGTTAATAAGATGAAAATAAAATCAAGAACTTTTAGTTTATAACTGGTGATGAAAATAAAAACAAGAACATTTATTTTATAATTCAATTTCATTTCTACTCTGCATCTCTTTGTAAAAACACATGTTCAGCCCCTAAAACCCTCATCGATTTGGGAAAAATGTTGTAAATTAAAGATTGTATGTTAAACTTTAAAATTCTATTCAGAGCATCCGTGTTTGCTATATATTTCGGGAGGGTCTTCATTTTTGGTGTAATGCACCATGTTCTATTGCTTGAGTAATTATTTTCTTCCTTTATGATTAGAAGTTTTTTCTCCATTGCACTTCTTTGGAAATCCATGTATTCCAATATGGAGATAGTGGCTTATAAAAAAAAAAAAAAAAGGTCTGGCTTATAAATAGAGATTAATTTAGTTGTCTGTCTTGGTTAAACTTGCTTATCTTTTTGGAAAAAATTGTAGGGTTAATTACACTTTATCCCCTATGGTTTGGCTCGATGTCACTTTATCCCTTTGAGGTTTAAAAGTAACCATTTAACCCCCCCACCCCTCCCTGTGCTACCCCCCTGTGCTTTCGGGTAGAGTGTCACCGTTACAGAATCTGACAGAGAGTGTTAAGTTGATACTTTATCCCAAAAGCACAAGGGAGTTAAAGTGTCATCGGGCAAACAATAGGGGGGGGGGTGTTAAAGTGGTCACTAATTTTAGGGACTTGCACTCTCCGTTGGATTGTGTAGCAGTGACACTTTACACAAAAGCACATTGGGGGTTTTAATGGTCACTTTTAAACCACAGGAGGGTGAAGTGTAATTAAACCAAAATTGTATTAGCATGAACTATTGTCCCTTTACCTGTGAGCAGTGTTTTGAAAACTGGACCGTTCGTCGAGCAGAAAAATTGATCGGGTCATGGGTTAGAGGTTCAACCGTCGGGTCAACCGTAATCAACCATTGATGTCATAATTATGTAATATTTAATTATTTATATTTATACATAAGTTTTATAAGTTTATATAAACAAAAAATTATACAAAAATACACAAAAACTCAAATTTTATTTTCACACTACCCTATCATAAATATAAATTATTAAGAGATTCAAAACAATGTAGGGGAAATAAAAATTAAAAATTTTTAAAAAAAACTTTTGTAGGCAAAAAATGGTTTTTAGCGGTTTTAGTCAAAAAACGGTTTTTGAACGGTTCTGAACGGTTTTGAATGGTTCTAAACGGTTTCCGAATGGTTCACATCGGTTGTGGGCGGTTTTGGTGCCAGTAACAGCTATCGAGTCAAACCGGACCGGAAAGGTGACTGGTCGACGGTCCAACCGGTCGAATTGCCCAGTCCGGTCCGGTTTTCAAAACCATGCTTGTGAGTGATATTGTTATCACCATATGGAAGAGGGTACTCCAAAGTCCAGTGTTATCCTTTTGAGATAATTAACTACCTGTGGATTACCCGTATATATATTTTACATTAATGATTTGTCAACATCAAGTAAAAAATTGGAGTTTTTTTTTAAATAACTAATTCCTATTTTACATCTTCAAAAATCTAAAAAAAAATTTAAAAAAAAAAAAAAGCTATTCCAAATGCTCATTAAGGGATTAAGTAGAGGAACTAGGATAATACGATATAGAGTGTTATCCCACATGTATCAGTTGCTCGAAAAAGGTGATTTTATTTTTCTTATTCTTTGATTTTGTAGATATCAATTTATTGTTTTTCTAATGAGATATGGTTATAATTTTAATGGAAGAGAATGATAGGAAAGTGTCACATTTGGTGCATTAGAATGATTATTTTTGCCAACAAAGTCAAAATAGTGTGAAGGATCGATATATCTTTCTCTCTGTTTCGTTGATTTTGTTACTCTTTATGGTTGGGTTGAAACATGAAAAACAAAAGAATTTGTAATTTAGGGCTTCTACGAGTTCGAGTTATTGATTTACAGATTCTAACTATTCAAATCTCCTTATTCTTCGTGTTTTATTTTTATTTATTTTATTCAACTTTTCTTGAGCATTGTTTAGTTTCCAGGTTCAATATAGTTGTACATTTTAGAGTTTAGTTCTTTTGGTAATTAACTTGCACAACGCTTGGATCTCTTTTATGTTCGTTTTCTTACCCTTTTGGATCCTTTATCTGACTATATGTTGATTTCTTTGCTTTTATAGCCGCGAGTCAAAAAGAACTGATACAAAAGGCCACACATCCTCGTCCTTTTGCGGTATGTCTCTTTAAAATCATCAAAATTGTGCAATTCTCATATTATACATTGACTTCACAATCTATATATATGTTTACCTATTTTTTTCTCCCTTAATTTTTAGACTAAGTTTGTAAGCAAGTAGTGAGTTATCCTTGAGTTGAGTTGATGAATTGGTAGAATAAGTGATCTATCCTTGAGTTGAGTTGAGAATCTCAGATTTAACCATGATCTATGCACTTCTTTAGGGTAGACATGAGTTGAGGATCACAAATTGAATTGTTATTGTGATTGTTAATTTTCTTCCTTTTGATTCAAAGTTTTTTTGCTGGCCCTCATTACTACGCTCATAATTCTGCTATTAGGAGCGAAATCCTTGAGGTGAGTGACAATAATTATAAAATTTGGATACTTGAATGGTTGAGATGATCTTTGTGATGATAAGCATGTCTATTTGTATAATTTAGCAGGTTTATATATTATTGGGCAAACTCGTGTGATTAATAAGACCCATATGTTTTGAGTAATTTAGTAGTTCTCGTATAATTTGTGAATTGCACGGTGTAATGACTATATGAGCATGTTGAGTTGTATATTTGGGTCAATGGAGAACTTGTACTTGCCATCGAAGTGATGAGACCAGGTGCCAAAATTGGCCATGAGACCGCGCGCCTGAAAGAAAAAGGCATGGGTAGCTCGATTAGTCGGGTAGACTAATGGAGTAGTCGCGGGCTAACGTGAAAGTGTGGATGGTACTTGTATTCCCGGAGACCATAGTGATGTGTAGAAAGATGAGATTGAACATGTCTACTATTCATGTTTATGATTGTTGGCATTCACCAGCATATAGCTGATATAGTGTAGTGGTTATTGAATAACCATTGTAGGTGATAAAGGCAAGGCATCAAAGGAATGATAAAAAGGCAACGACAAGACAACATGGGGTTTTGGAAGTGGTTGGGAGCAATATTAGTAGTTAATGCCGTTAACTTTACATTTTGGGTTTTAAACTTGTAATATGGCTGGGTATGGTTTATACTTGGGAGAATCACACTAATAACTTAGCTTGTTGGTTTATGTCAAGTTATTATGTGAATTTCAAGACAATGTTAGTTTAGTTAATGGTTTGTGTAGCTCAATCACTAAAATTAAGTAATAGTCTGGTAGTAAGTTTAATTCAAGTAAAATGTGGTTTGTATCGTGTTGATTACGTTGGGTTTGATCACATTTTATCAAGTGTTGAGTAAATTTAAATAGATTTGGTTTTAAAACTGTGTATGCTGTAAAATGGGTTCTGCTGCATTAAACCAGTCGACTGGGTCCTTGTTCAGTCGACCGTAATGTGTATCAGAAACGAGACATTCTATTTTGGGTATTGTCTAGTCAACCGGGCCAAGATTCAGTCGACCGAGTCTCTAAAAGTTTAGTCGACCGGACTATGGAATGCGCCAAATTATGCTCTCTGAAATTTTCAATTCCAGTCGATCGGGTCCCCGATCAGTCGACTGGATTACCCTGTTTCAAAATTAAATGTTTTACAATTGTTTTAAACGGGAAAGAATTTCTATAACTCTGATTTATGATTAATAATGGATCTTTAGGACTATAATGGGAGCCTTGGTGGCGTGCCACATGTCTTAGAATCGTATGTGCGATTCTGGGATGTGACACCTGACACCGGAGCAGATCATCACGACCCTTGCACAGCTCTTGGAGAGCCAACATTAAACCTAGCAGCAGATCGAAGCTCTGCTGATTCAACGAAATAACCCTTCACAGGCAGGGTCACAGCCTGGGAACGCTGAGCCTAGTCGGGAACTGACACGAACCCGACAACGTGCCTGAGCCAACCCGACCCGTGTTGAGAATGTCAGAGACATCATAAAAAATAGGCGTGCTGCCAGAGAAGGGATGCGAGAATGACCCAGGAATCGGCCCACGATCACTCGACCAGGCACCGAGATGACCTTAGGCACACGATCAATCGGAGGCGTAGAAAAGCCTTATCCCAGAGGACAGCATGCCATGAGGAGGAAGCCTCTTCCACTGACCCGACCTAAGTCTAGGAGACAAGTCGGGAATGTGTGGTGGCCCGTATCAAGGATGTGGAGAAACAGATCGACGGAACGACCAAAGAGCTGGGCTTGAACCCTACTCAGGATCATGTTAACATCGAGACCGAGTCATCGTTCTCCTGCTAGATCACGAGGTTTGCCATCAAGCTCAAATTTAAATAACCTCATCTAGATTCTTATAACGGCTCAGTAAGCCCCGTCGACCACGTCCGGACCTATAAGGCTCAGATGGCCCTGGCCACCAACGCTGACGAACTGTACTACCCGGCCTTTCCCGGCACTTTGAAAGGCCCAACCGCGCAATGGTTCCACTCCCTGAAACCCCGATCGGTTAACGATTTCAAGGAGCTCAACATACATTTCATCAGTCAATTCATAGGCATACTCGACCGGCCGCAACCTGATACCCAGCTACTCACTGTCAGGCAGCGGAAGGGAGAGTTGTTGAAGAATTACATTGATCGGTTCAACCAACAAAAGCTTCAAGTCTACAACATGAACGAGACAATCGTCATTACAGCATTCTGCTTGGGAGTTCAACACACCAAGTGCGCCACGTTGTTTCACAAAAATTGACTGGCAACCTTGGTTGAACTCGTAGAGAGGGTCAGAAAATATGTTGACACTGAAGAGTTTCTAATGATCAAAGACCCTGGGCACGTTAGCGAAAAACCTTCAAGATGTAAACAAAAGCGAGATCAGCCTGAGAAGAAAAATGTAAAGAAGTCTAGTAGTTCCGGCAGTTCCTTCTGTGTCCAACGGTCTGGGTCCGGTAGCCCCGACCCAATCTCCAATTTATAGCAGTCAGGGTCCAGCAATCCCGACCTAGGCTCCAATTTGCAGCGGCCAGGAGCTCGGTAATCCCGACCTGACCTCCGGTCTCCAATAGTCCAGGCGAGCTCAACTACAGTGGTACTTTTGCTCGACCATATCACGAGGCTCCACAGACTATATCAAAAAGCTCCTACAAAGACCTCGGGATCACACCCGAGACACCAGACCCTGGAACTACTAACGTTCTAGGTCGGCTACCTACAACAATTGTTCCCGCAACACCTGCCTCAACAAAAGCTTGGGGGCAAGATGGAATAAAGACTATAGGAAGTCACACTGAGTATATACAGGCCTTAGGATTAACTAAGTAAAACCCTTAGATAACTCGAGTGCCTACAGTGCTCAGAGGTACTAACTCCAATTAGGTCCAAACCGACGATAGAGGTGACTAAAGACTCTTTGGTTGGCTCACGATAGAAGAGTAAACCTTGGGTCTCCAACTAGACCCAAACCGACGATAGAGGTCACTAAAACCTCTTAGGTTGGCCTACAATAGAGGAGTAAAAAAGACCCTAAAGCAACACACTTTAGGTCGGCTCCACCACCATGGTCAAACTCTTTTACCAACAGTCTTAGCGAAGGCTTACTGGACAGAAGACAACCATCCTGGGAGCTAACATAAAAAGGACCTTAAAGTGACACGCTTTAGGTCGGCTCTACCAACATGGTCAAACTCTTCTACCAACTGTCTTGACGAATGCTTACTGGGCAGAAGATAAACCATCTTGGGAGCTAAAAAAAACCGACCCTAAAGCTACACAATTTAGGTCGACTTACCCAACATGGTCAAATTCTTCTACCAACAACCTGGACGAAGGCTCTGGGGAGAAAATAACCATCCTGGAGATAACTTAAATAAAAAACTCCGAATTAGGCTAAGTCTAAACTCTTAGCCAATTCTCGAGCACTCGAACGACTCTGAATTAGGCTGAGTCTCAACTCTTAGCCAATTCCTGAGAATTCACTAAACTCAGAAGCTCCAAGGAAACTTCCTCGAGCAATCACAATGTTATTGATCTTGACCCATTACTGATACAAGGGTGACTCACCCAGATTTGTAGACTTTTAATCAAAAGGTGCATTGCTCCACAAGAAAGTCCAACATGTCAGACAGTGATAAGTGGAATCAACAGATTTCCAAACTTGGCCCAATATAGCATCACGCCAACCTTGGAAATGGGGGGCAACTGATACACCCAAAATTGAATCTACTCTACGACCGAGTAGTTCTACTCAGCGACCGGCCCCTATCCTGACCCAAGGCATGTACAATTGCTTGAATGAGCACCATCTTGATATCCCGAGCAGTTGCGGGTCCCTCGGGTCTCCTGATCCTATAGCGTGGGGCTCTACTAGAGGAGAAGCCTAACCTCTAGGTCGGGATAGCATCGTCTAGTCACAGTACAGCTCAGGAACAACTCGGCTAGCCTAAAGGCGCATCCCAAAAAGCTTGGACCCAGCAGTTTCCTAAGCCAGTTAGGAAATCTTCGAGATACGCATAAATAGTTTCCTAATCTGATTAGAAAACCTTTCGAATGTGTAGCTATCGGGTTGTCATTAGTTTCCTAAATAGACTGAATGCCTTGTAAGTGATGACTCTTCCTCTTATACAAGGGTCCCCCTACCCCCATTAGAGTGGATCTCAAGTTCAATAGAACCAACAATATTACGTTGTCTAGCCTCTTCCAAGAAACCCTAAATGCACACCCTGCACGGCCGACCCTTGGTAGTTCAGTCACCATTGTTGGATCACCAAGGTCCCTACAGTAGTTTTATTTCTAATAGTGGAAGTGCTTACACATACATGTGGACGTAGGTTCCTTCATTAACAGGGCCGAACCACATACAAACCCAGTCTCTCATTATCTCTCTCACTGTTTCTCTCTCCTTGATCTGCCTGAATTTAAACTTACCCAAAAATTGTATCATCATAAGATAAGTGACAAAGTCTGGAACAAAAATGCTAGACACGCAATACATTTCACAACACATTTCATAGCAGGGCTTTAAATGTGTTGTACCATGTGCTGTTTGAGTTTTTCATACTTTTTATTTACTACTTACACAGCACAGGGTATATGCATTTAAAGTCCTGTTGTAGAATATTATAACACCCGCATTTGTGTTATTGCATTTGCATTACATTGTCATGCATGATAATGTGATGTGGCGTGTCCTATGACACATGATTGAGTGAGTTTTGACTCACGAGTTGATTTGGGTGTCTGTATTAGAGAACCCTCTGAGACTGTGGTGATTTAGAATTTGTTGTTGTGACATCTCTCCGAGTGTGAGACGGTCACTGTGGAACATTTTAAATGTTTATCTGAAAATAAACGTTTACCTATGTATTTCAATATCTGTATTATTTTCTGTTTTAGAATTTATTTCTGTTGTTAGATTTAGTATCCTGGTGAGGACGAATGAACACGCTATTAATTTGGTAGGCTAATCAGCAACTTCGGAAACGTCATGTAGAAATTCGCGTTTTAACGACCAAACGAAACTTAGTCGAAAACTTTTATAATTTTGAGGTTTCACTTATAAAGCTATGAATTAGCTGTGTAGAAAGTTTCAGGGGCTGATTAAGAATTTGGAAAACTCGTGGGGAGGTAAACGTAATTCTCCGAGAATGTTGCCTATATATAGATAGAGATGAACTTAGATTTTTTCATAAGTTAACCTAAAGTTCAAGAGGAGGCCAAAAAGGGGGTTAGAGGGAGAATTGATTGCTTAGAGCTTTGCGACGCCAAACGACGACCTTCTGTCAGTCTGTTTTCTCCCAAATTTCGTATTCGAGCTCCTCGAGGTAAGAGCTTCGTTTTGATACCTATTAGGGCCTGTTTGGCTAAGTTTTCCGAAAAGTTATTTTCTAGAATTTTTCATAAAAGTTGATAAATGGAATTCTGATCCATAGGAATTTTGCTAGACGGACTTCTGCACGTTCTTTGTGCACGGGTTTTCTTCAGATTGAATTATAGGAGCGTAAATCGGAGGTGAGTGATTCAACTATGTTTTGGAATGATTTCTTGGCATGTATTCATGTTATGTTTGAATAGCATGTATTAAATCCTAGAGATACATTGTGTAGTTCATATTGGGCATTTATATTGATAAGTAGGCTCAATAGCACGGTGATATGTTTTAATTACCGCGAGCATGGTGATATGTATTTGAGCATGTTAAGTTGCTTATTTGGGTCAGAAGGAGCACGTGGTCACCGTGCCATTTTGTGGAGCCGATATAGGCATTAAGGTCGCACGATTGTTTGTAGAATCGTGGGTCTTATCCTTTCGCGTGGACTTATTGGCGAGGAGTCGCGGATTGGGAATATGGACAGGCACGTGAGTCTCCGGCGACTAGTATGAAATGTAGAGATGTGAATGCGGACATGTTTATCATTCATGTACATATGTTGAGTTATTCACTAAGCATTAGCTTAAACAAATCGAAATATGTGTGGTTATTCAAATAACCATTGCAGGTATAAATGCTGGCGAGGAATCGCAGAAGTGAACACGAGGGTTGGGAGTTCGCTTGAGAGGCAACTTGAAATGTAAATCTTGTAGTTTTGGGATAATAGGAATGTTGTAATAAAAATTTGGTTGTTTTAACCCATGTTTAATTTGGTATGTTAGAATGGATTTTAAACCATTGCAATAGTTAGTAACATGTTGTAATCTTACTTTAGAAATGTTTTATTACAGTTAAGATTACTTTGGACTGAGTTTGATTTGAGTGGTTGATCATTGGATGGAAGTTAGGAAGCTTTTAAACTTGTTTTCTGCAGATTGGGCTGCTACCAGGGGAGCAGTCGACTGAACCCCTGAGCCTGTTAGCTACTGCTTCTTTTTTAGCAGAAGCAGTTGACTAGACCCCTCCGCAGTCGACTGGACCTCGCATCAGTCGACTGGATCTCCAGTTTCAGTCGACTGGAATTTGCTATTAAAATCCCTGCCCTCCTCCGTCGACTACGCAGTCGACTGAACCTCTGGTTTTTAAAATGTTTTGTTTTTCCGCTGCGTGTGTTCTTCAAACCTAATTTTGGGAACGTTAATGAATTGGTTTAGCCTCGGTGGCGTGCCACAGGCTCCGGTTCCGCTATTGTGGAACCGGGCTGTGACATTTAGTGGTATCAGAGCATAAGTTTAGAGCCTTGGGAACGAGTGACATTATATATATGCTGAGTGACGTCGAGTGGAGTGTGTAATTGTGAAGATAATTATTATCATTGTAGAAATGCTTCATGTGTTAGCATTTGTTGAGTGTGATGAACTGTGCACATATATCTATATTGTGACATAGCATGCATGGTCATTATGCATTGTACTCAACAGGGGAATATTTGAAACATTATGGCGGATATGCCAAGAGAATTGTCACCGCATTCGCGGATGGACCAAATACTGAACATGGTGGGAAATTTCATACAAGCGGTAAGTGAAAGAGAACAGATGAACGTTCAGCCTCCACAAGTGGAAATTCGTTATGTCAATGCACCATCGACACCGCGTCCTCAACACACAATCGTGGAACAGTTTCATAAGCGAAAACCGACGTTGTATCATGGACAAGTTGACATAGACTTGGCCGATCATTGGATGATGGACATGGAAAGACATTTCCGTCAGGTAATATGTACCAATGAGGAGAAAATTTTGTGCGCATCCGATACGTTGATGGGCGAAGCATTGGATTGGTGGAACAACGTGCTTGAACAAGGGAAGCCAACCACGTGGGAAACATTTAAAGAGGAATTCAACAAACGTTTCTTTCCACAATCTGCTTACACTCAGAAACGTCAAGAGTTTGCGAGTTTGGTTCAGGGAGATATGACCGTGGGTGGGTATGTTTCTCGTTTCAATGCCTTGTTACGATTTGGGAAAACTACTGTTCCGACTAATAGGGATAAAGCTCGTAAGTTCGAGGAAGGACTTAGAGAGAATATCCGTGGCCGTGTGGATATGTTACAACACCCAACCGTTTCTCTCGTTGAGGAAGCTGCTCGTATTGCTGAGAAAAGTGTCGACAGATATCGACAGGGACAACAAGGGAAGAGACCCAATGACAATAGGGGCAAGAGCCAAGGGAATGCGAAGAAACAGTTTACGCAAGGTTCGGGATCATATATGAGTAGCCAAGGAGGGAGTACGTTCATGGGGGACCCGAGACCGTTGTGTCCAACATGTAACCTGCGACACAGAGGAACCTGCTATCAATTGATCACTTGCTATATTTGTAAACAATTGGGGCATGTGTCTAGGAATTGTCCTTTGAACGCAAATTTGACTACACCAAACACAACCTCGAACGCCAAGAGCTATAACCCAGAAACGAGAGGAAAATATTTTGAGTGTGGACAATCGGGACACATAGCAAAGAACTGTCCAAGTAAGAGACAACCGGGGATGAGTACCGGGGCATCGAGTGTGCCAAGCGGATCAAGGGTAGAACCTCGAATGGATAAAGGGAAAGAAGTCGCGCAACAACAAGGACGATACTTCCAGCTCAGGCCGGGGAATACGGATGATACCGTCGTATCAGGTATTCTTCCTATTTGTTCGTATCCTGCACGTGTACTTATGGATTCTGGTTCAACGCATTCATTTGTATCACGTGATTTTGTTAAGCATTTAACTGTTAAGTCAGAACCGCTAGGATATGACTTGTGCGTATCATTGCCTAGTAGTGAACCGCTAGTTACTTCTTCGATATTCAAGTCATGTGAGATCAAGATAGGTGATAAAGTCTTGAGCGTTGATTTGATTCCGTTGACAGTGAATTACTTTGATGTTATTTTGGGTATGGATTGGTTGTCGGTTAATCAAGCCAAAATTGATTGTGAACAGAAGCGGGTTAGTTTCTATCCGTCAGGACGAGAGGAGTTTACTTTTCAGGGTAAGGGAGTAATCGTACCGCCGTACTTGATATCGGCGATTCAAGCAAGCAAGATGTTGAAGAAGGGTTGTTCGGGTTTCTTATGTTCAATTGTCGACACGCGAGTTCTTGGACCACTAATAGAAGACATTTCAGTAGTTCGAGAATTTCCAGATGTTTTTCCCGATGAGTTACCCGACGTATTGATTGAAAGAGAGCTTGAGTTCACAATACAAGTAGTACCAGGGTCACAACCGGTATCCAAAGCACCGTACCGAATGGCACCGATAGAGTTGAAAGAATTGAAAGTTCAGTTAGAAGAACTGTTGGAGAAGGGTTTTATCCGACCGAGTGTTTCGCCGTGGGGAGCTCCAGTCTTGTTTGTGAAGAAGAAAGATGGAACAATGCGCATGTGCATCGACTACCGAGAGTTGAATAAGTTGACCGTCAAGAACAAGTATCCGTTGCCGCGAATAGATGACTTGTTTGATCAGTTACAAGGGGCTCAGGTATTTTCAAAAATCGACTTGAGATCCGGTTACCATCAGTTGAAAGTCAAAGAGGAAGATGTTGAGAAGACAGCTTTCAGGACTCGATATGCTCACTTTGAATTTTTGGTTATGCCATTTGGAGTGACTAATGCACCAACTGCATTCATGGATTTGATGAACCGTGTTTTCAAAGATTATTTAGATGAGTTCGTTATCGTGTTCATAGATGACATCCTAATCTACTCCAAAAGCGTAGAAGATCACGAGCATCATTTACGATTAGCTCTACAACGATAACGTGAAAAGAGATTATTCGGCAAATTGAAGAAGTGTGAGTTTTGGTTGACAGAGATTGCTTTTCTTGGACATATAGTGTCGGCAAAGGGAATTTCTGTAGACCCTCAGAAGATAGAAGCAGTTACCAACTGGGCGAGACCAACGAATGTGACAGACATCCGAAGTTTTCTAGGATTAGCTGGGTATTATCGGAGATTTGTAAAAGACTTTTTGCGTATAGCAATGCCGATGACGCAGTTAATGAGGAAAGATATTACTTTTGTTTGGAGTCCAGAATGTGAAGAAAGTTTCCAAGAGTTGAAGGGTCGACTAGTAAAAGCACCAATATTAGCCGTTCCGTCAGGGACTGAAGGATTTATTATTTACAGTGATGCTTCATATAGAGGTTTAGGTTACGTTCTTATGAAAGGTGATAAAGTTATTGCGTATGCGTCGAGATAACTTAGACCGCACGAGAAGAATTATCCAACACATGATCTAGAATTAGCCGCCGTGATTTTTGCATTGAAGATTTGGCGTCATTATCTATACGGGGAGAAATGTGAGATCTATACGGATCACAAGAGTTTGAAGTACCTGTTTACACAACGAGATTTGAATATGAGGCAAAGGGGATGGTTAGAGTTGATGAAGGACTATGACTTGTCAATTCAGTATCATCCGGGCAAGGCGAATGTTGTCGCCGATGCTCTTAGTCGTAAGGTACCAACCAACACCGCATCAGATTTGACTTCTCAGAAAGAATTGATAAGAGATATGGAGAACTTAGAACTTGAAGTGATTCCGAGGATTGAAAGTGGTTTGATGTCGACGATGGTGGCACAACCACTCTTGATTCACGAGATCACGGAGAAACAACTTCAAGACGTGGCTTTGAAGAAGATTTGTGATGAGATTCCAATGGGCAAACAACCGGGATTCACGTTTGAGAACAATGTGTTGAGATTGAGGGGTAGAATTTGTGTGCCTAACGAGAAGGAGTTGAAACGGAACATCCTAGAGGAAGCACACAATACGAAGTATACCGTTCATCCGGGAAGCACCAAGATGTATAGAGATTTGAGACATGTTTATTGGTGGCCGGGAATGAAGAGGGAAATAGCACGATATGTTTCGCGTTGTACTAGTTGTTAACAAGTAAAGGCCGAACGCCAAGTACCTTCAGGATTGCTACAACCGTTACCAATAGCCGAGTGGAAATGGGAGCACATAACAATGGATGTTGTTAGTGGATTTCCGAGGTCGAAGAGATCGAACACTATTATTTGGGTGATTGTTGATCGTTTGACGAAGTCGTCGCACTTCCTACCGCTTCGAACAACTAAGCCGATGCAGTTAGCTAAGTTGTATATTCGCGAAATTGTGAGACTACATGGTATCCCAGTTTCTATCGTTTCAGATAGGGATAGTAGTTTTACATCGAAGTTTTGGAGAGCCTTGCAAGAAGCAATGGGTACCAAATTGCACTTTAGTACAGCTTTTCATCCTCAGACCGATGGTCAATCAGAGAGAGTAATCCAGATTTTGGAAGACATGCTTAGGCTATGTGTACTTGATTTTCAGGGTGATTGGGAAGATCATTTGCCATTGATTGAGTTTGCATATAACAACAGTTTTCAGTCGAGTATTGGAATGGCTCCTTATGAAGCTTTATATGGTCGTGTATGTCGTTCACCAATTAGTTGGACAGAGGTGGGAGAAAGAAAGATTGAAGGGCCGAAAATTGTACAAGAGACGACGGATAAGATAAAGGTGATTAGACAACGATTACTGACAGCCCAGAGTAGGTATAAGAGTTATGCCGACAAGCGCAGACGGCCGTTGGAATTCGATGTAGGAGACTTAGTGTATTTGAAGGTGTCACCTTCAAAGGGAATAACCAGATTTGGTAGATACGGGAAACTCAACCCGAGGTATGTAGGACCTTTTGAAATCATTGGAAAGGTTGGACCCGTAGCTTATCGTTTGAACTTGCCGAGCGAGTATGCTCAAGTTCATAACGTGTTCCATGTATCGTTGTTACGCAAACAATTAGTGGAAGATAGAGATCAAGTGATGACTCCGACATCGGATGAGATTCAGAGTGATTTGACGTATGTCGCATATCCGGTAGAGATCTTGGATCGGAAGGATCAAGTCTTAAGGAACAAAGTAATATCGAAAGTGAAAGTGTTATGGCGTAGCCAAACTACGGAAGAAATGACATGGGAGATAGAAGATGAGATGCGTACTCAGTATCCACACCTTTTCGAGACATGAGGTACAAGTTTGGGGACAAACTTCTTTTAAGGGGGAGAGTATTATAACACCCGCATTTGTGTTATTGCATTTGCATTACATTGTCATGCATGATAATGTGATGTGGCGTGTCCTATGACACATGATTGAGTGAGTTTTGACTCACGAGTTGATTTGGGTGTCTGTATTAGAGAACCCTCTGAGACTGTGGTGATTTAGAATTTGTTGTTGTGACATCTCTCCGAGTGTGAGACGGTCACTGTGGAACATTTTAAATGTTTATCTGAAAATAAACGTTTACCTGTGTATTTCAATATCTGTATTATTTTCTATTTTAGAATTTATTTCTGTTGTTAGATTTAGTATCCTGGTGAGGACGAATGAACACGCTATTAATTTGGTAGGCTAATCAGCAACTTCGGAAACGTCATGTAGAAATTCGCGTTTTAACGACCAAACGAAACTTAGTCGAAAACTTTTATAATTTTGAGGTTTCACTTATAAAGCTATGAATTAGCTGTGTAGAAAGTTTCAGGGGCTGATTAAGAATTTGGAAAACTCGTGGGGAGGTAAACGTAATTCTCCGAGAATGTTGCCTATATATAGATAGAGATGAACTTAGATTTTTTCATAAGTTAACCTAAAGTTCAAGAGGAGGCCAAAAAGGGGGTTAGAGGGAGAATTGATTGCTTAGAGCTTTGCGACGCCAAACGACGACCTTCTGTCAGCCTGTTTTCTCCCAAATTTCGTATTCGAGCTCCTCGAGGTAAGAGCTTCGTTTTGATACCTATTAGGGCCTGTTTGGCTAAGTTTTCCGAAAAGTTATTTTCTAGAATTTTTCATAAAAGTTGATAAATGGAATTCTGATCCATAGGAATTTTGCTAGACGGACTTCTGCACGTTCTTTGTGCACTGGTTTTCTTCAGATTGAATTATAGGAGCGTAAATCGGAGGTGAGTGATTCAACTATGTTTTGGAATGATTTCTTGGCATGTATTCATGTTATGTTTGAATAGCATGTATTAAATCCTAGAGATACATTGTGTAGTTCATATTGGGCATTTATATTGATAAGTAGGCTCAATAGCACGGTGATATGTTTTAATTACCGCGAGCATGGTGATATGTATTTGAGCATGTTAAGTTGATTATTTGGGTCAGAAGGAGCACGTGGTCACCGTGCCATTTTGTGGAGCCAATATAGGCATTAAGGTCGCACGATTGTTTGTAGAATCGTGGGTCTTACCCTTTCGCGTGGACTTATTGGCGAGGAGTCGCGGATTGGGAATATGGACGGGCACGTGAGTCTCCGGCGACTAGTATGAAATGTAGAGATGTGAATGCGGACATGTTTATCATTTATGTACATATGTTGAGTTATTCACTAAGCATTAGCTTAAACAAATCGAAATATGTGTGGTTATTCAAATAACCATTGCATGTATAAATGCTGGCGAGGAATCGCAGAAATGAACACGAGGGTTGGGAGTTCGCTTGAGAGGCAACTTGAAATGTAAATCTTGTAGTTTTGGGATAATAGGAATGTTGTAATAAGAATTTGGTTGTTTTAACCCATGTTTAATTTGGTATGTTAGAATGGATTTTAAACCATTGTAATAGTTAGTAACATGTTGTAATCTTACTTTAGAAATGTTTTATTACAGTTAAGATTACTTTGGACTGAGTTTGATTTGAGTGGTTGATCATTGGATGGAAGTTAGGAAGCTTTTAAACTTGTTTTCTGCAGATTGGGCTGCTGCCAGGGGAGCAGTCGACTGAGCAGTCGACTGAACCCCTGAGCCTGTTAGCTACTGCTTCTTATTTTAGCAGAAGCAGTCGACTGGACCCCTCAGCAGTCGACTGGACCCTGCATCAGTCGACTGGATCTCCAGTTTCAGTCTACTGGAATTTGCTATTAAAATCCCTGCCCTCCTCCGTCGACTGCGCAGTCGACTGAGCAGTCGACTGAACCTCTGGTTTTTAAAATGTTTTGTTTTTCCGCTGCGTGTGTTCTTCAAACCTAATTTTGGGAACGTTAATGAATTGGTTTAGCCTCGGTGGCGTGCCACAGGGTCCGATTCCGCTATTGTGGAATCGGACTGTGACAAATATATTATGAAATATATTATGTGTCTAGCATTTTTTATTATGGAATAGTTCAAACATATTTTTTATTTATGCAAAATGACTCGCAAATCTAAGCTTTACTGGCCTATATAAAAGCTATAATTTCGCCTAGAGACATCACACACCAAGATCAATAAATGTTGATGATCTGTATCTTGAACTTTTCTTTTTCAAAAATTTAAAAGACCCGTTGGTAACATTGTAGTTTTTAATTTTTATTTTTATTCTTTTAAAAATAAAAAATGAAAACTTGTTTGGTAATCATTTGTGTTTTTCTTTTTAAAAATAAAAAACCGAATGGTGTTTGGTGATTGTTTATGTTATCTTTTTTTTTTCTTTCTTTTTTTTTTTTATTTTTTATTTTTAAATGACAAAGAAGTTTGACCCAAAAAATGTTTCCAGTTTTCAATTTTCTTTTTCATAAAAAGTAAATAAAAAGCTAGTTTCTGCTTTCATATGTAGAAAACTGAAAACTAGAAATGTTACCGGCTGTGGCTTAGTCTGAGCAATAACTTGTTCTACATCTGTTCAAGGTCTAAATGTGAACGAGTTGAAAAAGTTGTATGAAACATCTGATAATTAACTTCTTACTTCATACCAAACATAGTGTATGTCTTTCACACCATGTTGGGCATGATTTGAATTCTTTAATCCTACTAGAGACCCGTGGAATGGCAGTTGATAATAACATTCGTGTCTCCACAAGTCTCAAAAACCTAGTCGCAAGAATGAATTAGTTGGGATAATCAGGGCAAAGTTGCTTTTGTTATCAGAATTCAAAAGTGAGCAAGTTGGTATAATTATTGTCCATTTTACTGTTTAAGAACTACAATTTTATCTAACAATGAAATTTGACGTGAATAAAAATTCCTACATTAACAAAAAACTTTCGTGTGATACGAAACAGAGTTTTCATGCTTTCAAAATCAATCTAAATACACATCAAGAGTGAAAAATTGACAAGTTTAACAGTAAATTAATTAGTCTATTAACAATCGTTGCATACATAATCCATGCAGTTCTCAGTCACCAAAATCAAATTACTAATTTTTATAACATTTCCTTGTTCTTCTTGTTTTTTTATTATCATTCTCTCAACTTGATTACCAAGAAACTTTAGGGTTTTTTTAAAATTTTTTTTTTTTTAATTTATTAAAAAATAATAATAATAATAAAGACTCCTCTTTCTTTTCAAATTTGTGGCTTTGGCTTTGATGTAGAGAGAAGACCAATTGATATTGGTATGGTTATGATGATGATGATGATAACAATGGTGGGAGTGGGTATGTGTATGTTGGTGATTGATTTGCTTGTCACATGTGTTTCCCATCTTGGAGACAAGATAGGCCCTTCTTTTGAAAGCTAGCTGTTGAAATATCATCCCCCAATTAATCTCACACGAATTCAATGGATGAACAGGAAGATCATTCCTTTTCTGTGAGTATCTTAGTATACAAGTATAGGCATATACTTATAGTCTTATAGATATATGTATGCTTTCAAGACATATTAATCCACATTAATCCTAACCATCTACCATGCATACTAATTAACGTTCTATGGAGTTCATTCATTTTCAATATTCCGTATTTTTCTAAAGATATAGAATCAATATCCTTTACATGACCGGGACTATATCATTACAGTTGATTTAAAATTCTTGAAAGACGGTTTAAAACAATGGTCATTACTTATACTCTAAATGGTGTTAGTATTTAAAGTGGTTTTCAAAAATTATTAAAGTGGAAAAAGGGGAGAAGGTAAGAGAAAAAATCAATTGTTGGGTAGAGTGAAAGAGGAGAGTGAAGAGGTGTGCCTCTAGTCCACCATTTCTCATCTGTCCCAAAGCGGACAAATCAGGAGAGGGGATAGATTTCCCTCTTTTTCTTGACTCTTTTTTTTTTGGTCAGTAACATTAAGACAAAGCCATTAGACGTCTTTTTTGAAAGTGTAGAAATGCTTTACAGTCCTCAAAAAAAAAAAAAAAAAAAAAAAAATAGAAATGCTTTACAGTCCATACATTTTTTTTTGGGTAAATTACAGTAACACACCCTAAACTATAATCTTTTTTCACAAACACCTTCTGAACTTTAAAACTGAACAGACTCACCCTTGAACTATTCAAAAATGAACAAACTCACCCTCTACAGAAGGGATTTTAGTGTCAACAAATGATAGTTTAGGGGGTGAGTTTGTTCAATTTTAAAGTATAGGAGGTGTTAGTAAAAAAGGGTCATAGTTCAGGGGGTGTTACTATAATTTACCCTTTTTTTCTATTATTTTATGCTTATTTAATCAAACAAAAGAAGAAAATGTTACATAAAAAGAGAGAAGACCCAATTTTTTTTTCCAGGCCCTATGAGTTATCCCTAGGGGTGCTCACGAGTCGGGTGAGTCAGGTTTGGTCCTCACCCGTTCATCCATCCAAATATACTCGGGTTTGCCCTCCTGTCACTCGTCATCTACTCGTTTTGTCGGGTGCACCCGACTCATCGGATGGTCGGATGAGTCGGGTCGAGTTGGGTGAAATCCGACTGTTTCATTTGTTTCAATCAAACATTTGCTTTACACATGCCTTTGTCTACATTTTATTTATTTATTTTTGCTTTCAATGGCTTTGTCTAAATAGTCATGTGCTAACCAAAGTGCTAACCAAACAAAAAAATTAAAACATAGTCACGTGCTAGTCTGATGGTTTTAATGTTTTTATATTTCGACTAGTGACATATTTTATTGATGTAAGCATATAACATATATATATATATATATATATTTTAAAGTCTATATAATACATAATACATATACTGATATAAGCATATTACATATATATATTAAAGACTATATAATACATAATGCATATATTGATATAAACATATTACATATACATTTTTTTAAAAATAAATTAAAAATTAAGTACGTTTCGAGTCGGGTCGGGTGAATCGGGTTTCCACCCCCCTAGACCCGTAACTCCATCCGAACCTGTCGGGTTTCCACCCCCAAGACCCGTGACTCTACCCACATTGTTTAAAAACAAAAAATAAGGTTATGGATGAGTCGGGTGGTCGGGTGAGTCAGATGGACGGGTGGATTTTGAGCAACTCTAGTTATCCCTCCCTCCCCTTTCCTTCCCTTCCTTTCCTTTCCTTCTACTTTTATATTCCTCCTACCAGATATTGCAATATTGAATGAATTGCTGTCACGGTTGCACTAGATAACGTCTTGAATTATCAATGGTCATGATTAGGAAAAAATATTTATGTAACGGGTATATAATCCTATGTGGATAACAAACTAATAGAAATTGAGTCATGCTACACCCACATAATGAACCACACACTTTTTCCACACACTTCTTTAAATGCTTGTACCTTGTGCTGTTTGAATTTTTTACACTTTTTTGTGCCCCACTTATACAGCACAAGGTACAAGTATTTAAAGAAGTGTGTGGAAAAAATGTGTGGTTCATTATGTGGGTCTAGCATTTTTCATAGAAATTTAGTATATATTCATTTGGCCTCCCTATTTTCAGGGGATTCTTTGTCCAACTCAGCAAAAAATCCCTCCACCATAATAAAATTTTGAATTATGTGAGAGGATAAAATCTCACGTGGTATCCCAGAGATATCGAATATTTGCTCCATGAATCATGATATTTATGTCAGTAATTTCATACCTCTACAATTTGTTCAAATTAACAGTGTCACCCTGTAAATGCATTTCAGTCTAGTCTACATGCTCCATATTTATAAACGCATATACGTACTTACTCAAAAAAAAAAAAATGCATATAAGTTCTAGTCTACAAAGACTTCCAACTGGAATGCAGTTCGGATGCGTGGCTACATTAATTGAACATGCAACCTCGAGATATATATTAAACCCCAAAACCTTCTTATCCGAACTACGTACCCCCAGCGATATCAGATACTACTACTAAATGATATTTGTCTTTTTCTCTTTCCTGAAAAAGTGAATTTGTCTATCTGCAGGGACTAGAGAGAGGAATTAAAATAGTGGAAAAGGGTAGCTACGCTCCTCCCAACACTATAAATAGGCACAGTAGCAACTACGTGAAAACCTAGCAATTGTTTTTTTTTATTTTTTATCACTTACTTGGGAGAACGCGCGCGCACACACACCCATACACACAATCCAAGTAAGATATAGCCCAATAGATCTCTACAGACTAGGGAACAGGGCCAGTTCTACAATATAAGAGGAGGAGAAAATCTCCTCCCCACTCCCCCTGGGGAGATTCGAACCCTCCACCTCCCACTTGGGAGAGGTGAAGTGATGCCATTAGACCAAAGTAGTCTTGGCAAAACCTAGCAATTGTTGAACAATGAAATTAGAATAGGAATAAAATTACCGGGAAGTAGAATCTGTAACAATATCTTTGGGTTGAGTCGTAGATCTCGCTCTTTTTAAGATGTTTCACGACTCTGTTCAAGTGTGCAAACAGTTTTTGTAAAGTTGTCACGCCGTTCCAGGATAAAATAGTCCAGAAACACCATTATCTTAATTATCTTTGCACAAAAGAATAATTGAAATATCAAACACCTTTTCTGATGTGTTTCTCGAAAACACAAGATAAAGAATTTTGTAATTCTGTAAAACTTTGAAAATAAATCCACTGATTTATTTATTTATTTATTTATTTTGTGGAAGTGTTTAGCAGGGAAAGCTCACCGATTTTTCTAGAAGTGTTGGAACACTCTAAAATGGGATGATTAGAAATGGAGGAAAGACTGTTTTATAGTGCAAAATTAATCCGTTGGGCTTTTAATAATTTAGAATGTTGGGCTTTTAAATACCATCATAATGGGCCGATGTATTAAATGGAATCAGAACGTTGGAGTGAAAAAAATAATAATAATAAAACATGTACGAAAATCTTAAAGACTTTTATAATTCAACAATGATACACACACACACCCATTTGCACAACCATTTGCACAACACTGCTTAAAAATGTTGGACTTTGTGCTGAAAAACCTGTACACACAAAATGGTGTGCAGTGTGTGTGCAGACTTTTTAGCACAAAGTCCAACATTTTGTAGCAGTGTTGTGCAAATGGTTGTGCAAATGGGTGTGTGTGTGTAGCATTATTCTTTATCATTATCCAGATTTTTAAAGCCAAGGTTGTAATAGTACTTTCAACAAAAAAAATAAAGACTGGCCAAACAAGTCCAAACCCAACCCACACCCGAGCCTGGAAGGGAGCGGGGCAGCAGTGTGTGCGTGCGTTTCTTGGTCCTCCCCCATCCAAATTGGGTACCCCTACAGGTCCAACCCTTAGACAATACCCATTTATATATATGGCCTCTGAAGCTCCTCTAAATCTCCAATGTGTTGTGTGACAAGAGTAAAAACTTTTAACTTTGGTTTTTTCAAAAAGGAGAAACAAAAGAGCTTTATTAAATTTTGATACAAAAATTTTTTCCCTCTTTTTTCCATTACACATAGGCCCAAACCACATATGGGCCCAACAACAACTAATTATTCTCATTGAATTATGACCTATATAATATGCACAGCAATGGGAACGAAAGGCAAATGTATACTCTTTTGCTTATAGACAACTACTCCAGGTGAGTCATCAACAGAAAATTGTCAACCCATGTCTCATAGTATCTAGAAATTATTAACCGTGATCAATCCTCCAGGCCATGACAAGGAGTGAATCTTAGTTATCTAACATAAAGATTCTATAACTATTGATAGCTCTAATAAGTAATAACTTCCAATAGAACAGATTACTTTATATATATTGATAGGACCCTCTGATCTTTGATAGCAAATCAACCCACTGATTTGCAAGGTCCTACTAGAACCACACTATACCCCCAAAGAGTAAACTTGCACAACTCAAAACAAGTGTAATAACAACAAAAGAGCAGTTTAAGCACATTATTGCATTTGATGGTGTTTTGTGATAAAGCATAAAATAAAATAGCTCAGTATTGGCAACGAGCTATAGAAAAAGCAGAGTATTATTTAAGCGCACTCTCGTGAAAATGCTTGAGAGGCTTTGGGCTTCCACTGCAGATACAATGTTTTGGTTGACATTGTAGGGAGAATCTTGAGTAAGATCAAAAAGACTGTCAAACTGAATTTGGGAAGCACATAAGGGAGTCCCAGTCAGATAACAAGCAAGACATTAAAACCTCAATTATCCTCAAACCATGTCTAAGCAATTTCGGAAATTGGGTTATCTGGGTTTGGCAATGGCAACGAGTCTGTTACTTTTTTAGGGTAAGTTAATATATATCCCATTACATACCCCCATTCTATATATTGGCCCAACTTACATTACCATTTAAGAATTAGTCCTTCTAATAATTCCAAGACCAAATTACCCTCAGACTGCACTTTGCGTGCTTACAGTTCATATCTAACTAAATTGAATGACAGGGCTAAAAAAAAACTCCCAAATTTACTCACCATCAAATCAACGCCAAATCAGGGTACACACAGAAATTCAAAACCCTAAAAATCCCTAATATCACGCCTAAATCTTCTGTGTTTTAACTATCTCACTAAATTTTGTGCAACTCAATCAAATACTGAAGAAAACACGATATGATCAGAAGAAGGGCAGAAGATACTGGATTTCTGTATTAGGGTTTCGACAAATCGAGTAGACATGGGAAGAAAATGTATGAATCAACTTTAAAACAAGTATATGATGAACATAAGTTCTACATTCGTTAACTACATAGATTTTGGGATCAAATTAAACTTCACACCAGATTACTCACGAGCACTATTTTCGGATAAATATTGTAGTTGTGTCATATTAATCACAATCGACTGAATCAATGACCAATCCGAATAGCGTATACTGTAACAATTTTAAAATACTCACCTTCTCTGATATTCAATTTCATTTGTTCAGTTATATTAGGTTGATATCGTGGAAAAACGATTCTTGTGAGTAAGTTTGAATATCATATGAATTAAGTAAAGATGAATGTAGAAATAAAATTGTGTATACATTTTCAACATTATCGGTGTAAAAAAAATAGTGTAATCTACAGTAGTCATTTTTGGATCATAGAAAACGAGATATATGTGAATAAGTATATCGTTGGTTTTCAAATATTAAAGTCCGTGACTATCCAACAAATATATGGAAATCTTATCTCAAATTACTCACACAGAACAATATACCTGCTGGTTTTAGTGCATGTACAATTGTTTACACAAAAGGTCTGTACAGATGCCACAAACTTAACAAGAATTAATCACCATTTATACTTGAATAGTAACACAATCTTTTGTGATCGTGTTTTTATCAGCAAGATCAAGCAAAAGAAAAAGGCAGGTACTGAGAAAGATATCCAAGAAATTCCGCTGTAGCTTCATAGGACTTGAGAAAATGATGGACGATACAGATCTGAGGCTAGAGCATATCAACGAACTACAAAAGACACCGTTCTGGAATCTTTTCGAAGCTTTCATATCAAAGAGGGTGCCCTACTGTCGAAAATAAGAACAAGTGTCAAAAAGGATGATACCTATATGCAATGCCATGAACAAGACATTTTCCATTGGTGGCGAGAACCTAAAAATCGATGCCACTGACGTCTCGTTGATATTTGGAATCATTAACGGGAAAAGGGGTATACACATCAAATACTCATAGAGGGTGGTGGCAGATTTCATATCACGGCATTTCGAAGGTGAACCAGAACTCAAAATATCAAGGACAAAAGCACAAATAGCCCAGACAACACCCCAATTAACTCATGAATTTGTGGTTGATGTGGCTAGGCTATTATGTCTTCTGTTGTGTTCAACAGTGTTATTTCCAACAGGGGGTGACAAAGTAAGATGGGGGGTTTGTTCAATATATTCATGACATAGACAAAATGCGTGAATACCACTGGAATGGTACAATACTTAGTGAATTATTCGACTCAATAAAAAAATCCAACGGAGATGTGTCAAAGGTGACTAGGTGCACAATACTCCTGCGGGTATTATAGAAAATCATAAACATATTCATACACAATGTCAAATTTAGTGAATAAACGTTAAATTATTAACTCTTGTTGTGCATAACAGTTATGGCTATGTGAACATTTAACAATCATGGTGGATGATGAGATGACAACAAAAGAAAAGCACAAATGGTCTGACTATAGTCACATTCCACGTTTTGTGAAATGGGGCTTGGTGAAACTACACAGAAGATTACGGAACTACGATCTCCAGCACATTGATCACGCTGAGGTAACATCCATGTACAAGTATCATCAAAAACACATTCAAATTACTAGAATATACTTTCTTCCTAGCATCAAGTACAAGAACAAATTACTTCCATGTATCATACGCAACGTCAAGTTAAACGAATAATTACAATTCCAAGAGACTATGAAATAAATATCATTTAGATTCAATGGTATACGTAAAGATAACATTCAGACCACAAACAATTACTACTCAAGTGAAATACAAATTACACACACATATTAATTAAAAATCGACTAACATTTACATATACACAAGTTATTGCTACCTATATGGTCAACACCTTGTTTGAGACATTTATTTACGAGCCATATGTTAAGAGAATTGAAGATCGTTCATTAAGTGTGCCACCATACAACTTAAATGAAGATGAGGGTATCAAAACACCAGCAATCGGTGACCGGGAAAAAGGAGGAGATTTAAGTGATATGGATGTAGACAACGAGATTGCAGCGGACAGTGAAGAAACAATCCCGGTGACCCCTCGCCAAGGAAATGATGAACATATTATTGAAATTTTGACATCCGGGAAGGGGGCAATTTCACACAATGAGATAGATATCGAATGGGACATTGAAAAGACAGTCCTAGAAATCTCTCACAACGGAGATGATCAAAATATCACTGAAATTTTGACATCTGAGAAGAGGAGAACTTCACACAGGTGGAGAGTTATTTCTTCAAACATCAAAGAGACAGTTCGAGAAATCACAAGTCCGGGAGATGATCGCAATATCATAGATATTTCAACATCCGAAAAGGGGGCAACTACACATAAAGAGATATTCGAAGTGCATAAGCTGTCATCCAAAGATGATACAACAAAGACTGGTGAATGCGTGGATACCGTGTTAGAACAACCGATCAGTAAAGCTGATTCAGATATTAAACACCTCAGTATAGAACATGTTGAAGAGGAATTACATGATAAATCAACACCACAGTCTAGTGTCAAAGAGTCCACACAAACCATGTTATACAATATGTGGAAACCTCACCTATTCTGCAGCCCAGATACAACCACCATTAGGGGATGGGAGGGATCATCACCAACTTTAGACAAGGTTGCAAAGCATCTCACATTTGAAGATAGTGAGCTCACCACTCCATCACATATAGATGCTAACAATACTGCAACAGTTGGTCCCTCTCCTCCCAGTGTCGGAATAGGGCGGTCATTCTTTGAGGCAAAGAAAACCAATAACTCCAATTCAAAATCAGTGATAAAGAGCCTAGTTCGAGATAATGCAATCCTCAATATCGTTACAATAAGCTTGGAAAGAGAGGTGAAAAGGCTCAGGGATAATCTGGATGAGAAGACAACTGAATACAACGATCTATTTGATGCTGTGTTAGAGTAATCCTATCAAGAAGTTGGTTGATAGGAATTATTGAATATGTCAGCTGTACTTCGTGTCCGACTAATCAAAGATCAACTAAGGAGGGTGAAAAACAGAGAAGAATAATGTATTAAACATTTGGAATCCAAACTGGCAGAAAGGGACCAAGAAATAAATCATTTGAAACTGGCGTCGAACAAGGAAAAGTCAATAGTAAACAAACTTGTGACAGAGATTGCCATTGCAGGACATCAGGTAACAACTAACTACATACATTATTTGTTATAATTGCTCACCTACAACTAAGGGATAAAAAAATAAAGATATATCTAAATTACATATAAGTGTTCATTAGGTGAGCAATTATATTGGTTGATGATATTTAATATACATCCTGCGCATCAATCTTCACTCAAAAAATGTTTAATATCAGGGGGATAAAGCACGGAAGGTATACAAGACTCCACATATTGTTGAAAGGGTGCTTAGTGTTCGGTTAACTACAACAATGATTCGAGCTATTAGACAGAAAAAAAGGAAAGCAGTGAGAAAGGCTGAGTACACGTTTCCAAATTGGAAGAGGGGCAAAAAGGCAACGAGTTGTAAAGAATACGGACAAAAAATAGGAGAATGAGAAGGGGAAATGAAAATAAATGAGAAGGGGAAAATGAAAATGAATGAAGGGGTAGCTGAGGATCCCATTGATGTAGATGCGATAAATTTTGACAATTTCAAGGATATTAAAAAAATTGATATCGATGTTGGAGAAGTCTGATGTATACAAGATTCTTCCAATTGCTGATAAGAAGTGATAATTGATGTTCTTAGTGAATATGGAACACTGTGAGTATATGGAAATGCATTTATCGTATATTGTACACCAATTAACTATATATTAAGCTTGTACACACCTTTATGAAACAAGAAAACAGTCTACGCCAATAGGGATGGAAAAGACATAGTGATTGCAGCCGATATATGTTCAATCATACTCATTGGGGAGGAATCTACCAATGTAAGTGACTAATTAAATAACACTTTTTGTAAACATCATCAGATTGTATATGTAAGTTAACAAACTGTGATAAAATGTTATAATTTAAACAAACCTGATATTTAAACATTTGTTTAACTCGTGTAGGCAGTCGACTGCTTCGCTGACACTATGATGATACGCCAATCCAGTGGAGTTTTTTATGGGACATCCATAGAAAATCCTGTACATTCATTTATTTTTCATTGTCTGTGTTTGGTAATTCCAACACATTTAACAATCATTCTAATAGTTATAAAATTACATAGATTCGTATCTACCTATTTTTGTAAAACCCACAGTCATGGGTGCGTTATGGGGAAAAAATCACTAAAAAAGCTTGTCTATCTATATATCGAACATCAAAACGGGGTATTCAGATACAAGCACTTCCCTCTTCTCTCAAAGGCATACAAGAGTAGGGCCAAGCACTGTTCACTTGCAGTATTCGATACACAGCTCGAATGGAAGAACTACAACTCGCTAAGGCCAAGAACAACTGCAACAAAGGATCCATACATCCAAGGCCCTCATGATATGGTAATTTACAAAAGAATTATCAAATAACATTGCTTAACAACATTAAGTAACACTTTTGACAATTTCAATGAATTACAGAAGAACTACGTGTGAGAGCATTACTACAATGCACATCCAGAGGAGATGGTTGGGGAAGGTGGACATGTAATTGAAATGACCGTGAAGGATGTCATAGACTCACAACAACAGATCCCTGCTGGGTTAGATTGTGAAATTATAATGTGCGACATGATTGCAAAATACTTCCAGCATACTCCAGAGAATGTCAATTGCAACGCAAAAGAAGCTAGGGCTAGATTAGTGCACATCTTGCTTAACACATGTGGTCAATCATAGACATCAGAAGGCTACAAAGATTTTCTGGTAGCTAGAGAAATCACACTAAACAATGATCAGCCATACAATGAAGAAAAGTAGTTTGAATATGGCTCTTTTTTTTAGAATGACTGATGCTGGGGTGAAGTTTAATTAGTTTTGGTTTGTGAAATATGTTTTGGATGACAAACAATGTTATTATGTTGATAATAATTATGTAGTGTTTTGCATATTTTTTGGTTTGTTAGTTTTAATACACCAAAAATTATGGAACTACTATATATATAGACTGACATTATATCAATGTCTTTTAAATGATGCTATATATGACAGAAATGTTTGATCGTAATTTTGTCGCACTTTTTTGTGCATAACATACACCACATCTAAAGTATTCATACAAACAATCCATCTACAAAACTTCTCACCGTATTATAGTATTAAAAAACGTCACTAAATAAAAAATTGATAAATTGCATTTATCTATGTGACAATATTAAACTGATTAAATACATATGTTCAAAATCAGTGACATTTCACACACAGAAATAAACCATACCAATTTTTTTCATATTAAAATTGTTTTAAAATTTGAACCTGTTTTATGTCCTACACCTATTAATATACACAAAATATTTATCATCGAGAGTTAGAATTGATTTGTTGTATTCGAGTATGTCAATGTATATAAAATCTCTCAGCAGTAATTGAGAAGCTGTGTAAAGGTGTATGAGACAATCTAAAATCATTACCTATAAATATACAGAATGTGTAATTTACAACGTAAACATAAGCCATAAAAACATGCTTGCATGAAATTGTTATCCAAATAATACTACTTATAAATTTCTCAATTATTGCCCAATTCACAATGAACTCGTCGAGAATTTTGAACTTAGATTAAAAACAATCAAATTGAAAACACAAACCCTATAAATTATTAGCAATTTCCAAAGATGTATAAATATCAACTACTAATGACTTCTCTGTATGAGTTCCTCTTGTGATGTCCTTTTTTTTCACACCGACCCAAAAACTCACCCCTAGAAGGGATCCTCTTCTTCTTCGGCCTCCCGAGTTGCTTCTTCCTTGTCGGACGTAATATTGCCATAGCATTATCAGCGATGTCCTGCCTACCAAATGTAACAATGGGATTGATTGCATCCACCACTGATAGTTCATAGTATTCTTTGAAGAAGAAAGACTCAATATAATCAAGCAAATCTCTACCAGTGATCACACCACTAGAATTAATAACAATTGCTGCATGTTCACAAGGGAAACCGTAATGTTGCCAATTACCACAAGAATATGTCCGCTGATCAATATTGACAGCCATAGACAGTTTGTAATGAACCTCGTACAAGTACTCACTCGCACTACTAACCCTCCAAGTCCTCCAAAGATCCAAAGCCTTCTGTAAACGATCCTGCATCTTCGAACGTAACAAGCCATCCCACTTTTGACACTGCATTCTCATTTTAGCCATATCCTTCATAGTTTTAATCTGAATGCTGTCAATCATGCTAGTTATAGGCATATGACGTGCGTCATCGATCATCTTATTCCATGATTCAGCCAAGCTAGAAGACATCTCACCATAACGTTGACCCCAGAAAAAAAAAACATTACACCAGTGATGAACTGGGATATTACTCAAAAAATCACTCACCCTCTGACCACCTTCCTTCAATAGAGAATCAAGTTTCTAGTGGTAATTGTCGAAATCCGGAGCATGTGCACACTCGGACATCATATAAACAAGGCGATTACGAAACCTTGAGTTAAGCCCTCGAAGCTTGTCTATTAAGTTGTACTTCAAATGGAACAAGCAAAACCATGAAAATCATTTAGAAAAAATGTCCTTTATTCCATCGATTATGCCGGGATGCCTATAAGATGTAAAGGTTATCTGATAAAAAGGATCCAAGATCACCCTCAACTCCTTTAAAAATCGGCACCAATTTTCCTTATCCTCAGATCCCACGATGGTAAAAGCGAGATAATACACCTCTACAATACAAAAAGGGTGAGCATTAAGATAACTAGAATAAATATTTCCATACTATACATATGACGAATAAAATTGGAAAATCTTATACATAATAACTAGTATGGCATAATTATAAAATAACCAAATATGTTTCATTTACAAACATTGAACATAACTACACACTGATTTGAACACAGTTAAAAATTACATACCAACTGCACAAACTTAACATTCATAATTACGATATCTAACACAAACTATAATTTTAATCATGATAATAGGCCCATCCCATTACACCTATTCGAATAGGAACCATAAAAAATAAAAAAAATAAATAAAATAAAAAGAAGAGAGAGAGAAAACTAGATTAGACTCGTATCATATAAAATCACAAGAATGAAATTAACACAAAGTAATGGGAACCCAAATTACTCACCGGTACACGAAGTTTAAAATGAAGGTGTAAACTTACTCATCCTCGGCAAAATTTAACACCAGAATCAAATTTTACACATGCTACAAATAATTCACTCGTTGAGTATAAAGTTCTATAGTTGTATTCTCCGGACATAAATTGAAAGAAAACGTACTGACTTTGATTAGATGTTTTGCAAGTCGCACCTAATACAACACCTTTATGACGTCTTTTAAGGAATGTACAGTCCAGAAATATCATAGATCTAATATAGTTGAATCCATGAATACACGCTGCAAATGAGATAAAACAGTGCCTAAACCTTCTTGATTTTTCATCAACATCCAATACCAAATGACTGCTAGGATTAACCCTTTCAATCTGTTCAAAATACCACCTAAATTGTGAATGATCACCATAGATACACCTCCTTGCATTTTCAACACCAAACCAAGCGTTGTGGTACTTGATGTCCAGTCCATATCTATCTTTAATCTCACCAATTATTTTTATGGGCTGGAACAACGGATCACGACGGACAGTTTCTTTAATCAAGTCACCTACCAACTTCAATGTTACGCGCAGGTGTTTGGGGTTCCTAACAACAGCACCACAAGTATGAATCTTACTAAATCTACGTATGTAAAAGAAATCATTTACATACTCCCTAGAAGCATGAATGCGCCATTTATAGCCCTTCTCATCACGATACTTACAAACAGACGCAATTCGTTGTTTATTATTCTTTAAAAATCTGAATTGGAATCCAACCTCAATTGAGAATTTACAGAGTGCCTTTCGAAACTCCACTTGTCCTCCTTTAAACTTCTGTCCAACATCTTGAATAGCACTGCTCCAACCTGAACCCATTAAAATCTGTCGAGGGTGGGTATAAAATGTCGGCTCACTGTCGGGTTCCTTAAGCACCCGCAAAGATCTACTCTGGATAGGGGGTAATTCACCATCGTCATCTGTTAAGTCATAATCTGTCTCCACAACTGTCACATTGCTTGCACAGAACAAGCAACTTCTTGATGTCCTCGTAGCATCCCATCATATAATTAGTATATCCACGAATACGATATGACAACGTAACTTCATCTTGGTTAATATTTGGCCATCTTTGAGCAACAAAATCTAATAAATCAACAAAAAGAGTATTATCTTCTACATCGGTGACTGAAATTTCACCGCTGTATGAACATAACATGATAATATTCTGATTCTCCATATCTCAAATCATGTCACGCCCCGGAACGGCAAAAATAGAGAAAAATAAATTTCTTTTTTGGGTCCAAAGGCAGCGACTGGTGAAGTCACACGATTGTCCACACCATGCAGTACTAAGCGACAATAAGTAAAGGAGATAACAAGAATGAAATCTAAGTCCTGGTTAACACATAACTTAATGTCAAAAGAGGTTACTAGCTATTACACATCAGAATCTTAAATCAAAACAAAACACAGCGGAAGTACAATTGTTAAGGCAACATATGCCTGATTACAAAAAGGTCTGGAAAGCAGTAAAGGTAATTAAACTACTCTAGCCTAATCTTCAATTGGCATAGAGGTAGTCCTTAGCGTAGTAGTCTTCCTCTGCTTGACCTCCTTCGGGGTAGTCCTCTGTCGGGACATCGTCACTGGCATAGTAGTTCTCGCCTGCAGGTCCTTCACCTGTATAGTCATAACCAGGGTGCGCTGGAACATGGAAATGTCCAGCGGCATAAACACCACCGGCTTAATGAAAGCTGAGTGAATTAGATACTAACAGGGTATCAACTATTGAAGTTATAACAAGTTATAAACGATAACCATTAAAATTCAATGAGGGTAACTCCTTTAATCATTCTAATGATCCGATTACTAACTTCTTACTCATTTTAAGACCGACTATACCTTATTGTGGACACGCGGGATCCGTCGTCCACTCCCGGTTTTTCTTGTTTGTTTCCGGGGTTTCGAAATTGATTTTCCTTTGTTTTGAAATTGATTTGAAAGAAAACAAGAGGTTGATTTCGAAGAAAAGAAGGTCTTTCGAAAACAGATACAGAGTCGCCACTTGATTTTTAAGGAACCAAGAAACCTAATTTGACTCACCCAAATGGATAAAGGGCACCGGCCCTTCATAACCAAAGAACTTGTGGTTCGGGGTTTTGGTACGAGAGAGGAAGGAGCCTTTGTCGCGACTAAAACACCCTCAACTCGCCCCATCTTTCGACGGGCCTCAATTAGCATCCAAATAATCATCTTATACTATGTTTGGTTCGACAAATAATACTATGATAGTATAATACATCACATAAGAAAATTTTGAAATGGAAGATCTAAAGATAAGATATCATTCATAAGATCTAAGCCAATTATCACACAATGTAAAGTGAAAGATCACACAAAATAAACCTAGGAAAAATCGTCTAATCACATATCAAGTAATAAAGTTCTCCCAGTCTAAAGGGGGACATGAATTGCTCTTGAAACAAATAAACAAGGAAATCAAAATATGCTTAGCAATTAAACTAGTATGATGCATGTTATTCTTTGAGAAAAGAAGACCTCTCAATCCCCGGGACGGATGAGAAAGGAGGATTAGATTGAGGGGAAGCATGAACGTGTGATCGTGATCATTTCTTATAATCTTCTTAGATTAGGAGTCATAAAAGCCCCAAATCTTTGCATGGATGCAATGTATGTATCTAGAATGTGCTAACGTTGTAGTATGCCTTGTGTTCATGGATTCCTAGAATGACTTAGAAGTCTAGAATGTGTATGAATAAATAAATGAAATCAATATGGGATATGTACAAATGTAGTATGAACTACTTCCTAAGATATGAACTAATTTGGAATGCATATAAGCATCAAATCAAGGAATGAAAGTTAAAATGTGCTTGCTGTGAATAGTGGACAGAACAGTAGCTAGATCTTTGGAAAATTGAAAAGAGGGGTTAGGAATGCTTTCAATGCTTGATTTTTTATGGAGATGTTCCTTATTGTGTCTAGAATAAAACTCAAAAATCCAATCTTTAATAACTATCACAGATTGAGAGAAATCATATAAACAATAGAGGTCACTCAGAAACAGAGTCCGTACTGTCGACTGAAATGTTGAAATATCTTAGAAAATGAAAACAAATGACCTGGAGGCCCATTTTATACAAAACGTTCACTAAGACATTGATGTTTAATGGAAAAATAAGTTAGGACCACCCCTTTTGGAAAAGTTTTCTAAAAAAGAAGTTAGAAGTCAACCAAGCTGCTGTGACAACAGAGGCAGAATATCTGGAGAGAATGTTTGGGTCCAAATGGACCATTTTCAAGTATTTTCAAGTCAAACCAAAAATCATGGGTGTTCTCTAATGAGTTAGGAAGACTTTCCAAGTGGCCTTGCATCCATACATTGAGTATTGAGTTCTATAGAAATCTTTGAACTCAGATCACTCACTGTTTTGACTCACTGTTTTGAAGATTTTTGGGGAAAACAAGGTTTTCTTTCTTGAGATCAAAATGAGAAGGATTGAAGGGGGTTTTGAAATAGAGGTTTTGAAAATGTATTTTCAATACTCAATAAAGATCATAGCCACTTAAAATGCCAACCTCAAACTCATCATCAAGAACCTCCAAGATTGTTGGAGAGATTTATTTTCATTTGAACATAACTTCAAGGATACCTTGGAGGTATTGAAGTTATGATCATCATCTATCAAACATGTTTTTGAGGTTAAGAGCTACTGTCCATAAGGATTCACTCACCTCAAACTTCATGTCATCATCTAGATGATGATGAACTAGTAAGTAAATAAAGAAAATCAAAAAGAAATGAGGCAAGAAGAGATGAACATAATATGAACAAGTAAGTAAATAACAATCAATAGATGATAATCAATGTGATTTTAGACTTGTAGCTTGGTGTTTCACTCATAGATTTTGACATTTGGACATGGAAGTAGCTTCCTAACTCAAGAATGCTCAAGAATGGTGATTGAGGGTGTTTGGGATGTGAAGTATAAGAGAGGTAATGGAAGAACACAAGATTAAAACTCACTTTCTATAGCAAAATAGTAGGAGGAAGCTCCTTTTCTCTCTTCTAAACCTATCTCTATCTCTATTCTTCTCTACAACTTTTCAAGCTTTTACACTTGGCCCCCTCCCAAAATGAAGAGCAATGGGGGGTTTATATAGGCCAATTTGGGGTGGTTTTGGGATTTTAGAAGTGTTCCCATTGGTCCTAAACATCTGTGAACATAAAACTACGTCGTTTTGGTTTTCAATTAATCAAAATGAATCCCCAAGAAAAATTACAAAAATACACTATTCTGGAGGGGAGTGCCGCGGCGGCACTGGGCCAGTGCCGCGGCGGCACTGCTCCTCCTTTGTCTAGATAATGCTGTTTAGGCCCCCAGAGGTTCCGGTATTCGCGAAAAGACCCTATTTCGTCCGAAATTCACAGAAAATGCGTACGAACTCCAAATTGAGGTTGTGATATACCGTTGGAAAGGTAATGGAGTCTAATTTACATAAAAAATAGTTCAGAGATAGGTCACTTTGAAAAGTTTTGCGGTATTTGCGATAAAAGTCGATTTGATCGCCTTCGAAAATTCATAATAGACTCGTTTTAAATCCGAAAATTATGTGCGATGTACCGTTGGAAAGCTATTGACCTCTAGTATCCATGAAAAAAATTTGAAAATTGTTACGGTGCCCCGGTTTTAAAGTCAAATTCTGGTCAAACTGGTCAAACCTGGGATTCCCGAGAAGTTTTGGAGACTTATGGGAGTTCCCAAGAGCTGACGTTTTTGCTCGATTTTCTTCTAAAACTCGTTTTAATACTTTTCTCATGATCTAGAATGATTCCGGTGATTTTGGATGATTTCGGTCAGACTTGGTCAAACTTGGTCAAACTTTAGTCAAACCTTGGTCAAACCGGTCAACAGGGACTTTCCGGGAACTTCCGGGACTTCCGGGGGTCTCTGGGAGCTGACGATTTCATCCGATTTTACTTAAAAACTCATTTTATCATTTTTCTTACGACATAGCATGTTTCCAGAATTTCGGGACCAAATCTGGGAGTTTTCGGGCTTTTAGGGGCATTTTGGTCATTCTGAGCATTCTGAGAGATAGAGCTGACTTCCAAGAGTCCTTTTTGAGTCTTTTACGATCATTGTGAACCACCAAACTATGGGTCTCCTGACAAGCGGGGGTATTTGTAGAATACAACCGCGTTAAAAGAAGAAAAAGTATGGATTTAGTTTATAATTCCTCTATTTATCTGCAATTTGAATGACAATGCTAGATTATGCACATATTGATTAAACTATGATAAGTTGTGTGTTTTAGCTGTAATTTGTGCAGACTGCAGTTGCTGTGTGAACAATTGAAAGATAACGATAAAGGAAAATGCTGAATTCTAAAGAAGACATATAAAAGCTGAAATATAGAGTTCGAGCGATTGAAGACCGTTCGATTGATCGAGGGTTCGAGCGATGGAGAAGGTTCAAGCGATCGAGGTCCTCACCAGTTCAATCGATCGATAAGGGTTCGATCGATCGAACATGCCTTTTATCAAATTATACGCGCGCGCAGTAGAATGCATGTTTTCAACCCTAGGCATTAGGTTATTCCTATATAAACTCATTTTGTAAACGTCTGGAAGGACGCCCACTTTTACTTTTCACCAGTTCATAGAGAGCAGAGAGTTCTTTGTCTTGTTTTTGTAGGTTCGATCAAGGATTGTCATTGTTGGTTTGGATTTCCTATAGTTTAATACAGGTTTCATCACTCCAGGTTATCTTGTTTTGTTTTATTTATATTCTGCTGGTGGTTTACTCTACTTTAGTCTGTTAAACTCGTAGCTTTGTGTGATAAGTAAGTTTACACCATAGTTTTTTAGAGTTTTCATGTTTAAATCTCAACCAAACCCACCCTTAATGAATTTTTACGTTAAAAGTAATACTGGGACCCTCCAGACTATGTCTGAGTAGTCTCCGGATTGGGAGAGCACGATGAAACCGTGATCTCAGGCTTCTGCCATGCAGCAGATTAATCTCTGTGTTCGATCGATCGAGGAAGTTCGATCGATCGGACTGGAGGCGTTGTCGAGCGATCGAAGTCCGTTCGATTGATCGAGAGATGAAGTTGTTCGATCGATCGATGGCGCGTCGATCGATCGAACATTCTGATTCTTGAGGATGTTCTGTGCAGTATTCCTAGACTTTCTGTTTTACTGGATTGTTATCAAATTGTCCCAAAATGCTCAGTTTGTCAAAACAGTCTATGAACTTTAAGCCTTAAGGCATTTTGTTTCAATATATTTTGCAAACCACCCTCAATGCTAATACCATTGTAGGTGAGAGTCTCAACTATTATTTTAAACCGCCTTTTATGTATTTCAAACGTAATTGTGATGACATAGTCCCGGTCATGAAAGGACTATGGAGTCTTTATCTTAAGAGAAGTACGGAATACTGTAGAGAGTGTACTCCATCGAGCTTCAACGAAATTGCATGGTAGATGGCTTGGTCGCGGTAGATTTGTGTAATCCCACCATTCCTTTTTAATTCAGAAGAACACGTTTCAAATTACTGCTCTAGTTAATTAGTTAGTTAATTTAGTTTAATTGCTTCAGTTTAGTAGTGTCGAACTGTGGAACTTTGTGTTCTACATCTTATAAAGAATTAGTAAATTTTATTTTTACTTGTTTAAGAATAATTTAGGTATTTAGTTTAACACCTTCCCTGTGGGATCGACCTGGACTTAATCCAGTTTACTACTTGCACGATTACCTACACTTGGGTATAGCACACAAGCACACACAACTTTATAGTCGTGCCAAGTTTTTGGCGCCGTTGCCGGGGACCGCGACAAGCTAACGCTTCGATTATCTCAATCTTTATTTTTCTTTTCCTATTTTCCTTTTCCTTTTGTTCTTTAGGTTAAAAACTTCTTAGGATCTTTCCCTTTATGTCCGATAATTCCATCGAGGGAATTTTTGAAAATCCATTCTACTTATCCAATTCTTCTAGTTCGATTAACCCTGTAGTTACACCGATCGACTCTATGGATGATAATCAAAGTGAAAATGGTGATAATGTGGTCGTACCAATGGACGATTCATTGCGTCCTTTGTGTGACCTCATGACACCCGAACACGCGCCTATGCCATCTTGTATTCTCATTCCACCTCATGCAGGTGAATTCCAATTTTGCAATGGAATGATTCAACTTCTTCCTACCTTTCATGGAATGGAGAGCGAGAAAGCGTATTTACATGTAAAGGACTTTGAAGATGTTTGTAAAACATTTTTTCAAAATTGTCCCGTAGATGTAACACGTCTAATGCTGTTTCCTTTCACCTTGAAGGATAAAGCAAAAGCGTGGTTACTCACTTTAAAACCCAATTCAATCTACACGTGGCATGCAATGAACACTGCTTTCCTACAGAAATTCTTCCCACCTCGCATGACCACCGAGCTTAAAAGACAAATAAACTCTTATAAACAAAAGAGCAATGAAACCTTCACCCAAACTTGGGAGCGTTTCAAGGATTTGCTACTCTCATGCCCACATCATGGGTACGAGAAATGGCGAACCATAAGCTATTTCTATGGAGGGCTGAATGGGAAAACTAAAAAGTTGGTCGAGACCATGAGTTCAGGGCCTTTTCTTCGTAAAAACACGGAGGAGGCTGAAGCTCATTTTGAGTGGTTAGTCGAACACGCCCATGAATGGTCAAATTCAGATGATGTCCCACGCTCACAGATCTCCTGTGTAGAAGAGAAAAGTTTATATCAACTGAAAAGTGAGGACCATCTGATGAATAAATATGAAGAACTAGCAAAGAAAGTAGAAGAATTGGGGATGAAAGGAGAGAGTTCTAGGCAGTTTTTGCCTGAAGAACCATGTGGCACATGTAATATGCTGGGACACACTACTCAATACTGTCCCAATGTGCCATACTTTCAAGAACAACCCCCCATGGAAATGAATGCCATGCAAGTGTATAGGGGGGCGGAGAATTCCTACAATAACTACAACTCACAAAATAATAATAATAGATGGAATCACCCCGGGTTCGACTGGAAAAACAATGCTGGGACTCAAAACCAATTTCAACAACAACAGCCCTACAATAACAATAATCAACATCAAGGGCAATACAATAGGCAGTCCCAGCTATTTACTCAGAATAGAACAATCAACTACAACAATGCTCAACCCTCACATAATCAACAGGCAAATGTCTATGTGCCACCTCACAAGAAGGTGCAAGAGGACGATCCACTCTCTAACACGAATTTAACACAACAGTTAATCTAAATGATGAGCAAAATGTCTGCGACATTAGAGAGGATGGATGCACGACAAGAGGTTTCGAGTGGCACATTTCCCGCTCAACCACTTCCAAACCCTAAGGGTTACAACAATGGTCCTCCTAATCATGAACAGGCTAAAGCCGTGACTACATTAAGAAGCGGCAAAGTCATAGGGCAAAACATGCCTCAGTTTACTCCCGAGGAGTATGAAGAGGAAGAAGTGATAATTAGGAGTAAACCATCCACTCAAGTAGAAGAGACGTCCACTAATGATAAACCATTAGAACCAAACATGGACGCTTCTACAGAAGTAGAGGAAGTGGAAATAAGAAGGCCAGGAAAGGAGCCTGTCGTTGACGACTTACCTAAATGCCCTTTCCCTGCGCCGTACCCTCAAAGACTTAAGAAGCCCCATAACGAGGCAAAGAATTAGGAGTTTTTGGAGTTGTTTAAACAAGTTAAAATCAATCTCCCGCTCCTAGATGCAATTAAACAAGTGTCGGCCTATGCTAAGTATCTTAAAGACTTATGCACGGTCAAAAGGAGGCAAAGTGTGAAAAAACATGCTTATATCGCTTGCCAAGCAAGTACAATCATTCAAAATGAATTGCCTCCGAAGCTAAAAGACCCTAACACCCCAACTCCTATGCAGAATTGGGAATCAAAGGATAGACAACGCACTCCTTGATTTAGAAGCGAGTGTAAATCTGCTGCCATACTCAGTATATAAACAATTAGGGTTGGGTGAACTCAAACCCACCCGAGTTGTATTGCAATTGGCAGACAGGTCAGTCAAATATCCTAGAGGAATGTTGGAGGACGTTCTGGTGCAAATAGACACGTTTATCTTCCCGGTAGATTTTGTGATTTTAGACACAGAACCTGTGTATTACCAGTGTTCACAAATCCCGGTAATTTTTGGACGTCCATTCCTCAATACCATTGATGCCACAATCAAAATAAGAAGTGGAATCATGAACATCGTATTCGGGAACATGACTTTAAACGTCAAGATATTATCAAATCCCCGACCTGAAGAATACGAGGATGACGAAGAAGTTAACTGCATCGAAACGGTCATCGAGGATGAGGCTGATCTTGTTGAGTACAAAGATCCCTTGGAGGTAGTTGTGTCACAATTCGACATTACCTATCAGCCTAATGATTCTACCCCATTGGATGCTACCCTGAATCACGCCTGCCTCATGATGGAAACCAAGGAGGAAGATAGAGATGAATACATGTGGGTCACACCATATGAACCTTTACCTCCAAAAACCACGTTAACTATGCCTTCAAATTTTCAGTTTCCTGATTTAGAATTAAAGGAGCTTCCAAAAGAGCTCAAATACGCTTTTCTGGGAACTGAGAAGACTTATCCTGTCATAATTTCATCTGCGTTAAATCCAGAACAAGAGGATGAGTTGATTCAAATGCTCAAACTGCACAAGGGAGCATTGGGATGGACTGTTGCCGACCTAAAAGGCATAAGCCCATCTATTTGCACCCATAAGATTTATCTAGAGGAAGACGCTAGACCTTCACGGCAAATGCAGAGGCGTTTGAATCCAAATATGCAAGAAGTAGTGAAAAAAGAAGTCTTAAAACTTCTAGACATTGGGATAATATACCCTATCTCTGACAGCCCTTGGGTTAGCCCTACCCAGGTGGTGCCCAAAAAGGCGGGTATAACGGTTATCCCAAACAAAGACGGTGAACTAGTACCAACACGCATTCCCACTGGATGGCGGATGTGTATTAATTATCGCAAGTTAAATACTGTGACCCGGAAAGACCACTTTCCATTGCCATTCATGGATCAGATGTTAGAACGAGTGGCGGGTCATAAGTATTATTGTTTCTTGGACGGATACAGTGGTTACAACCAAATTGAAATAGCTCCTGAAGATCAGGAGAAAACAACATTCACGTGTCTGTTCGGTACGTTCGCTTACCGCCGCATGCCTTTTGGATTATGCAATGCACCCGCTACCTTTCAGCGATGTATGCTAAGTATATTCAGTGACATGGTCGAACAGATACTCGAGGTTTTTATGGACGATTTCTCAGTGTTCGACCATAGTTTCAATAACTGCCTAGAGAACCTTGAGAAGGTGTTAGCGAGATGCGAGGACAAACACCTAGTATTAAACTGGGAAAAATGTCACTTTATGGTGACCAAAGGAATTGTCCTTGGCCACATTATCTCTGACAAAGGTATCCAAGTCGATAAAGCGAAAATCAATATTATTTCGAACTTACCAATTCCCTGAACAGTTCGGGACATCCGTTCTTTTCTGGGACATGCAGGGTTCTATCGACGCTTTATCCAAAACTTTAGTGCGATCTCTAGACCATTGTGCCAACTTCTAGTTAAAGATGCACCTTTTGAGTGGTCAGATAAATGTCAAACATCTTTTGACGCACTAAAGGAACACCTTACCTCCGCACCAATAATACAGGCACCCGACTGGGGTTTGCCATTTGAGTTAATGTGCGATGCTAGTGACTACGCCATTGGCGCAGTCCTAGGACAGAGGAAGGACGAGAAGCCTTATGTTATCTACTATGCCAGCCGAACACTCAACGAAGCTCAAATGAACTATACAACTACTGAAAAAGAGCTACTGCTGATAGTCTTTGCTCTGGACAAATTCAGGTCTTATCTGATAGGGTCCCCAATAGTCTATTTCACAGACCACTCGGCCCTCAAGTACCTGTTGTCTAAGAAAGACGCAAAACAAAGGCTTATCCGTTGGATACTCCTACTCCAGGAATTCGATATCACTATCAAGGATAAAAAGGGAGTAGAGAATGTGGTTGTTGACCACCTATCTAGGTTGACATTTATAGACAATACTGAGCCCATGCCAATTAAAGATGAATTTCTAGACGAGCAAATTATGGCAGTCTTGGGTTTACCTTGGTATGCAGACATAGTAAATTACCTGGCCGCAGGAGAAACTCCTAGACACTGGTCAAATCAAGACAGGAAGCGGTTCCTCTCAGTTGCACGCCATTTCTTTTTCGATGACCCTTATTTATTCAAGTATTGTGCCGATCAGGTCATCAGGCGTTGCGTCCCTAATGAGGATATAACCGTAATTCTATCCTCATGCCACTTTGAAGCGTGTGGTGGCCATTTTTCTTCCCAAAATACCGCACAAAAAGTCTTACATAGCGGATTTTATTGGCCCACCATATTCAAGGACGCTTACTCTTTCTGCAAATCGTGCCAACGCTGTCAAAAGCTAGGTACAATTTTAAAAAGAAATTCTATGCCCTTAACCCCTATTATCACAATTGAAATATTCGATTGTTGGGGCATAGACTTTATGGGCCCGTTCCCTAAATCTAACAACTGCGAATACATACTCCTAGCTGTGGAGTACGTATCGAAATGGGTGGAAGCAATACCGACGAGACGCAATGACCACAAAACAGTCATGTCTTTTCTTAAAGAAAACATTTTATCGCGTTTCGGTACCCCAAAAGCATTATTAAGTGACCAAGGCAAGCATTTTTGCAATAAGCCTTTGGAAGCACTACTCAAGAAATATGGGGTGCACCATAAAATCGCTCTAGCGTACCACCCACAAACAAACGGGCAGGCGGAGTTGGCTAACCGTGAAATCAAACATATACTTGAAAAAATGGTTAGTTTCAGCAAGAAAGACTGGGCCTATAAATTGACTGACGCTCTGTGGGCGTACCGTACTGCCTACAAGACAAATCTGGGAATGTCTCCTTATCGGCTAGTGTATGGTAAGGCATGTCACCTCCTCGTTGAGATTGAGCATAAAGCTTATTGGGCAACATGCGCATTAAATTTCGACATTAAGGAGGGAGGACATCTCCGGAAACTCCAGTTGGCTGAACTGGAAGAAATTCGTCGAGATGCATACGACAATGCCAAACTCTACAAGGAACGGTTGAAGGCACGCCACGATCGAACTATCATTCGTAAATCTTTCGAGCCGGGGCAGAAAGTGTTATTATATGATTCACGCCTTCACCTCTTCCCAGGCAAACTTCGATCTCGATGGACAGGACCTTTCACAGTCAAATCTGTCTTTCCACATGGGGCGGTTGAGCTATTTAACCCTAAGAACGACGGAAGTTTCAAAGTCAATGGCCAAAGAATGAAACCGTTCTTAGAAGATTTTCAACCCGAAGTCGAGCACATCCAACTGGATGAGCCCGACTATACTTCAAATTAAAACGCCAAAGTGTGTTCTCCCAATGTTGTTGTACTTTTCTTTTCCTGCATTTCATTTTGTTTCATCTTTTGTCTGTCTTTGTGAATGTGACCTCTATTCTCAATCTACTATTTCGTGATGTCTTTCCCTTACAGGATATCAGAATGCGGGATGATGACGTTCATTCTATAGAGTCATGGGCTGATTCTGAATATCAGAACCCACCTTGGACTGCCGATGAGATAGCATTCTGCTTATCTCCTTATCAAGGACCAGGGGCAGATGATGTGGTGGACCTGACCTATGGATACATCCCTTATGATCCTGCTCTCCTCTAAATTAACCCATTCGAGCATATGGACCTTTCTGGAGAGGAAGGAAAACCTGAAGGGTATGCTGTTGGAGCAGTGGATGATGCACTGTTGGAACAATGGGAAAACTACTCAATGTGGGAGCCATGGGAAGAAGAGGACCTACAAGATGTGGTGCCTGAACGCCACAATGCCCTACATCTGTGAGTATGTCAGCTACTTGCTGTTCAGGCTTCAATGCCCTCTTCCAGCTAGTGCACCTGGGGATATCTGGCCAATAGTGAGGTGAACTTTGTGTCACATTCCTTTATTTTCCTTTTCGTTTTGCTTTATTTATCTCATTTTTTTTATTTATCTCTTGTTAACGTATTTTCTCCGTTTTTCTTTGATTGTTTTGTTTTCCTTTGTCAGGAATATCACTATGAATCTACCGTTCCCACCGCTATATCTTCCACATCAACTCTTTCATGGGTTTGGGCCATACCTACGGTCTCCGAATACTCCGCCGCAAGAGGAAAGTCCGTTGCGCATTCATACTCCTTTATCCTTGTCTCCATGCGGATCACCTCTTGCCTATGATATCAATTCTTTCAGAGTTCAAACTTGCTTGATGATGTCCTCATTGCTTTCCGACTGTTCTGGGAGAGGGAATCATCAAGTTTAGACTCTTCATTTGAAGTTCGGGTGGCAAAAGAAGCTGTGGAGGAGGATATCTTTCTGTTTGATGAATAGTGTTTCACTTCCAATTGTTTTATGTAATTTCCTATCTTCTTTAATAAATTGGAGTGTATTCTTGGACAAAGTGTTTTTAATTTCAGTTTTATTTTAGTTTTCTTTTTCAATAAGGGTTTAAATACCACTTGTAGGGGCACTGATATTGCACATGGATGCTATTTTAAGGATTTATATAAATTTGCAATTATCTACTTTGAGGGTGATATTTTTAGCTTACATATTCTGGCTACACTATGTTTATCTCCATTCTGTTTGTCCCCATTAAAAATTGGTTAGTTGGGGGTGTGTAGTTGCTCAATTCCAGGATGTTGTGAAATTTCTATGCTCGATCGATCGAACGGATTTCGATCGATCGAGAGTGTCATCACTTCGATCGCTTGAGAATGACTCAATCGATCGGCGGTTCGATCGATCGGGCCTACTCGATCGATCAAAACTTGTGTTTATACGAGGAGTCGTTCAGAATTTTATTCAGTCTCTTCATCTCTCTCCCTTCCTCAAGCGATCGAGCATAGAGAGGCCATCCTACGATTTTGGTTTCCCCCACTTCCAATTCCATCCATTTAGGAGCTCCGGATTCCCCGGGTCGTCAGTGGCACCACCGGCACCCTACATCCAGAGCGTCTCTCGAGGTGAGCCCCCGAGTCACCCCTCGTTTTTCCTTCAGTTTCAAATTTATATGGGGGTGCCCCCTTGATTCTTTAACATTTTTTTTCTTAGTCTTGTCATCATATTTATGGTTTTCGGGCTATTCCCATTCGCACCTGTTGAAACTGATTTTTCGCTGTTCTCGATCGATTGAGAACCTCTATGTTCGAGCGATTGTAGACACCCCATTTTGTCGGCTATCAGATTTAGGAGACCCATAGCTTGGTGGTTCACAATGATCGTAAAAGACTCAAAAGGACTCCTGGAAGTCAACTCTATCTCTCAGAATGCTCAGATTGACCAAAATGCCCCTGAAAGCTCAAAAAACTCTCAGATTTGGTCCCGAAATTCTGAAAACATGCTATGTCGTAAGAAAAATGATAAAATGAGTTTTTAAGTAAAATCAGAAGAAATCGTCAGCTCCCAGAGACCCCCGGAAGTCCCGGAAGTTCCCCGAAAGTCCCCGTTGACCGGTTTAACCAAAGTTTGACCAGGTTTGACCAGAGTTTGACCAAAATCATCCGAGTTCACCGGAATCATTAGAAAAGTATTAAAATGAGTTCTAAAAGAGAATCGAGCGAAAACGTCGGCTCCTGGGAGTTCCCGGAGGTTCCCAGAACTTCCCGGGAATCCCAGGTTTGACCAGTTTGACCAAGATTTGACTTTAGAATCGGGGCACCAAAACAATTTTCAAATATTTTTCATGGATACTAGAGGTCAATAGCTTTCCAACGGTATATCGCATATGTCACGCCCCGGAGCAGCATAAATAGGGAAAAATAAATTTCCTTTATGGGTCCATAGGGAATGACGGGTGAATAACCGCATTGTCATCTAATCAAACCAACAAACACCACGATAGGGAGGATGCTATTCATAGAACATAACTTATTAACATAATCAGAGGCTACAGCGGAAACTATAAAAGGTATGAAAGCAACAGATGCCCAAGTACCAATTATAAAAGTCTACTAAAACTATTACAACAGCTGGCTTATAGTCTCAGGCCTATAACAATAACAACAACAGATATACAAACTAACTATATAAAGCAGCACATCTTCTTCTCCAAGCCTTCAGCTCCAAGTCCGGCAGAACATCAGTCTCTCGTCCTCAAGTCCTGCCAAGCTCTAGACATTGGAATGTCCAGGACATAAACGCCATCAGCTTCGAATACAAAGCTGAGTGAGTACATTAAACAACACTCCTCACCGCTATTGTTCAGCATCTTAAAATGCGGTTAATCTCTTAACAATGGCGTCACTCACGGACATAGCAAAGGTCTGATTAAACTATGCATTAATCACTAATAACAGAAATCATGTTAAGAAATGACAAGGATAAACATCATGGTATAATATATCTCATCATGTATTCACCAAATCCATGCATGTAACCCATGCAACCACCCATGCATATACCTTTACGTCGGGACGCGGAATCCACGACTGAACATCCTCTCACTAGCCATTCTCATATTCATACCCATATCCATTTCTGTATCCGTACGTTGATACCATAATCCAAATCCGTATCCATACGTAGATACCATAGTACCAATCGGAATCACCCGACTAGGTAGTAGGTCCTACAATCCCTTGATAGGGTTACCGGTCGTCTACACGGTACCACCTATCTGTAAACGATGGAAGCGGCACAACGGACGTCTTCTACGCTGTGTATATTCTCACTGGTCGACTACACGGTGAAAATACATTAGGGCACTAGCCGGACGTAATCGTCAACGGTACACTGGACGTCTTCAACAGTGCATACGCATTACTGGACGTCTTCAACAGCAAGAGGCGTACTAGGAACTCTAACCGTCCCACGTCCACCCGACTCGTCAGCCGTTGATCCCATGGATCCAAAGTACACATATCTCATATTCCACATAAGTCACATATCCCATTTCTCATCGGCTTCTCTTGCCTCTTCACATCACTATCCCATGCATGCTGACACATGTTGTGAAATGCCCATATACTAAGTACTGGAATTACCACACGCTCTGTATTAATCATATCTACTGATTATTGATTATCAACATGCAGTTGTATTCCGTTCTACTATTCAGTTTGACAATAACATATGACAGTTAAACAATTCATCTCATATCGACAGTTGACAATAAACAGTTCATCTTGTAACATTAACATAAACATCATATAAGGCTAACGTAGTATCATGTTTGACTAAGCACATACCCAACATCACGTAGGTACAACCATTAGCAGCTTGGGTACATTACAATCAGCTCATAACATATAACAATAGATAAACAACATTCTGCTCTTCCCAATCGATTGGAAATAATGTCAATCGATTGGACTTTATGTCAATCGATTGGAAATAATGTCAATCGATTGGAAATAATGTCAATCGATTAGACTTAATGTCAATCGATTGATATATCAATCGATTGAACTTAATGTCAATCGATTGGACTCTGTCTTCTTCTTCAAAACTGCTGGGTTTTATTATAAAACGTTGGGGTTCTCTTTCCTCCTCATGCACGTTATTATACACACATAAACATCACAAAACAAACCTCCTTGAGTGAGTTAATAAACTCACCTCTCCCGGCGGTCCGTTGACGGCGTCCCGAGCTCCGCGGTGGCGGCTATGGTGAGTTCTCTTTCCTCTCTCTTTCTTCTTTGCTCTCTCTTTCTCTGTCCGTCTCTGTTCTCTCTCTGTCCTCCTCTTCTTCTTCTTATTCTTCCTCTCCTTCTCTTCTCTTCCTCTCTAACCCGAGAGTGTGTGTGTGTATATATATATATAATATATATGTATGTGTATATATATGAGAGTATATATATATCTCTCTCTCCCAAACACACACACAAGCAAACATATATATGTATAAGGGGAGGGGTATATATAGGGAGGGGAAAATAATCACAACCACACAAAACCAACGAGGTGGCCAACTCCAGCTACTTCCAATCGATTGATACCAGGTGTCAATCGATTGGGGTTAGGTCGGCAGGATACCAATCGATTGGTAAAACATTCAATCGATTGACATATCAATCGATTGAGATAACCCCAATCGATTGAACACACAACCTCACCAAAGGCTAAGAAAGGTACTAGGGATCTATACCTAAAAATACAGGGTATTACATCATCCACCACTTATCAAAAGATTTCGTCCTCGAAATCTGAAGCAGTAGCCCCTATACCAAAAAGAAATCCATCTCGCAAGACAGACTCTAAATGCTCACATTCTCGTTTTACATAAACGATTACATCAGCGGCCAACGGGTGCAAGTTCTAGACACGCGATATAAAATATCAACGATCTACGAGTACTAGGGTGACAACTACAAATCCTCGGGTTTAGATATATAAAATTCGTAAGTCGAACTTCGGGAAAAGGTTCTAGGTAGCATAATCTAATCATCTTACAAAATCTGAAACGGCTAGTCTCCAAACACAGAAGGTTCCTTCCTCAGGTCAAACTCTACAATGTGAGGGTTCTATTGGTCAAGTGTTCTAATCTCATCTAAGTCATAGTGAAGCATTGCCGTCTACTCCTGTCTCCAAAGGTACTTCGAATCTTTGCTAACGATGTCTCTACTGTATCAACAGTTGGATGTCTCCCATCTCTGGGCTCCTGGTTATGTTTGTCAGCGTCCTTAGTCGGTCTCTTGTTGTACACAACGTTCTGTGACATCTTTGTTAACTCCAGTGTTGTCACCGTCATTCTTTAGTATGTTGGCTTGAGAGTATCGTGACTCTGGCATTGTAGTAAATGATTTAAACTTCCTCATGTGTCTTCCAATTTCTCACATACTATTGATATAATCATCTCTCGAGGTCGTACCATCCATTAAATACTCGTTCTGCTTCCACGTATTACCTAAATAGGTTAGGCAGAGCTACATACTGATATCGTGAGTCGTTCTACTACAAAACATCTCGACTAGATAAAAGTAACAGACGATCGGTGTTGAAAAGAATCCTTCTATGATACTCTTTTGAAAGTTCTGGTGTTGTCTCTGCGTTACTCGTATCTCTTCTCGTATACTCGCAATCTTCTAGTTCGTCCTCTCTTGTTAAGGCTACATCTAAAGCAAATTTAGATTCCTCATCTCTAGTCTCTGTCCAACATACCAATGGTTGGCGTAGTCTTTCGATAGGGAGGCAATTGACGTCATATAAGGATGCAAAAGATGTCATATGGGATGCAATTGAAGTCATATGGGATGCAATTGGTGTTATACAGGGATGCAAATGATGTCATATTTATTCTTGGATAACTACTGTTGATCAGTGTCAAATGAATTGTTCCGGTAACTACAATTTACGGTGTAGGCTAATCCTCTTACAATCAAATCAAACGGGTGCAAAGCTTCCTTCAATATCGGGATCATATGTAATACATGATGTAGGTGATGAGTGTTGTACCTTCTGTCTATCGTCCTTGTCTAAGTCGAGATCCATTTATTTGTATGGTGAGTCTGCCCTCGTGATACTTGTTGCGACGGAACATTGTGTTGCATCTCTAGTTCTGGACAAAACTTACGGATATGACCAAATTTACCACAGTTGAAACATCGTATTCCTCGTCCATTAGATTTCCTTGCTGCTCTGCATTCTTGGGAATGGTGTCCTTGTACTCCAAAATTATAGCAGATATCTCGTTCTCTGTGCTGTGTTGGGGTCGTCACTAGTTTTGATTCTTTCTTGTCACTCTCTATCCTCTTACGCTTCTGGCGGTTGCCTATGTAATTTCTTTCTATGTTTCCTTGTTGAACTTGGTTAGCTGCCAACACAATCTGACTGTCTCTTCCTCTCTGATCCGTTATGAAAAACTGATCGTTCTTTGGAAATGCTTGATCAAAGTGTTGCCCTTCACTAATCTGACTGTCGTCTTCCAGTTTCGTTGCCATTTCTACCAAAGCTTCGAAAGATTGATCTAAATGTCCTATAGTCATATGACGAATATGCGGAACTAATCCTTGATGATATCTTTTGATCTTTCTTCTTGGTGTATCGATCATATGCGGTGCAAATCGTGATAGCCTCTCAAATTGAGTTGTATATTCGGGCACTGAAAAACAACCTTGAATTAATTGTATGAATTCCATTTCCCTTTTGTTCTTCTCAGATTCTGGAAAGTACTTTTCTAGAAATCGAGTCTTGAATGATTCCCAAGTCATTCTTCCTACAGCTTCTTCACCTATCGTAGCTTTCACTGCGTCCCACCAATCTGCTGCTGAGAACGTCAGTTGAAATACGGCCAAATGTCTTTTCTCAACGTCAGTACATCCAAGTACCTCAAATATCAATTCTATCTGTCGAATCCATTGCTCAGCTTGCCATGCTCCCGTTAATCCGGTAAAGGTCTCTGGTTGAAGAGCACGAAATTCCTTTAGCAGCTTGACTCTTGTTTGTCGTACTGGTGCTTCATTGCCGATAACACGATCTGCACGATTGATAACTTGTTCCATACGACGAATGAAAACTCCGACCATTCCTGTTGGATCTATCTCAGGAGATACTAATTCAGGTACTCCATTCAGCTGGCCCTGGTTTCCTCGAGTCGTTCTAACCATAACGAGTGCTGGTAGGGTTCAATGTTGCTACCTACAAATGAAAATCTATTCGGTCAGACGCATTCTATCTTACAGCTCAGGCAAGAACAAAACATGTGGTAACCAATATATAGTACCACTATATAGTACGATCACATCAAGCAATACGGATACCTCACATAAATAATAATAACCACAAGGTCAGTCTATCTACCAAGTGTACTCCAATATATCTATGCTCAAAACACGGGTTACGAAACTATAGGTTCTACACGCAACGTCAAATCTAAACATTCTATTTCTATTCTCAGGTTCCAGACTACGAGTACTGCTCAACTAACATGTGGCTCAAGGTAACAGGATAATCTTATCCTTAACCTCTTTCTATTTCTAGGACATACTGACTGTTCCGAGATTGCTCAGGAATTCGTCAGCGTCTAACATCCAACGGCTCTATATTTATAGGATCTCCACAACCACAACTAATTCTCAGTGCCTGTTCTCCGCTAACTCAGCTATCCACATCCTTATTGGTTCCAACAATTACTATCTTCCAAAGAAACATCCTCAAACGGATTCTTCCAACCTCTTATCTGTGTGACAAGATAACAGTTCTATCTCATCTTAGTTAATCTTCATGCTACCGATATTAACTTAGAATTCGGGTTCTAACACAAAAGACAAGCGGTTAACAACTGAAAACCTAGGCTCTGATACCAAAAATCCTGTCACGCCCCGGAGCAGCATAAATAGGGAAAAATAAATTTCCTTTATGGGTCCATAGGGAATGACGGGTGAATAACCGCATTGTCATCTAATCAAACCAACAAACACCACGATAGGGAGGATGCTATTCATAGAACATAACTTATTAACATAATCAGAGGCTACAGCGGAAACTATAAAAGGTATGAAAGCAACAGATGCCCAAGTACCAATTATAAAAGTCTACTAAAACTATTACAACAGCTGGCTTATAGTCTCAGGCCTATAACAATAACAACAACAGATATACAAACTAACTATATAAAGCAGCACATCTTCTTCTCCAAGCCTTCAGCTCCAAGTCCGGCAGAACATCAGTCTCTCGTCCTCAAGTCCTGCCAAGCTCTAGACATTGGAATGTCCAGGGCATAAACGCCATCAGCTTCGAATACAAAGCTGAGTGAGTACATTAAACAACACTCCTCACCGCTATTGTTCAGCATCTTAAAATGCGGTTAATCTCTTAACAATGGCGTCACTCACGGACATAGCAAAGGTCTGATTAAACTATGCATTAATCACTAATAACAGAAATCATGTTAAGAAATGACAAGGATAAACATCATGGTATAATATATCTCATCATGTATTCACCAAATCCATGCATGTAACCCATGCAACCACCCATGCATATACCTTTACGTCGGGACGCGGAATCCACGACTGAACATCCTCTCACTAGCCATTCTCATATTCATACCCATATCCATTTCTGTATCCGTACGTTGATACCATAATCCAAATCCGTATCCATACGTAGATACCATAGTACCAATCGGAATCACCCGACTAGGTAGTAGGTCCTACAATCCCTTGATAGGGTTACCGTTCGTCTACACGGTACCACCTATCTGTAAACGATGGAAGCGGCACAACGGACGTCTTCTACGCTGTGTATATTCTCACTGGTCGACTACACGGTGAAAATACATTAGGGCACTAGCCGGACGTAATCGTCAACGGTACACTGGACGTCTTCAACAGTGCATACGCATTACTGGACGTCTTCAACAGCAAGAGGCGTACTAGGAACTCTAACCGTCCCACGTCCACCCGACTCGTCAGCCGTTGATCCCATGGATCCAAAGTACACATATCTCATATTCCACATAAGTCACATATTCCATTTCTCATCGGCTTCTCTTGCCTCTTCACATCACTATCCCATGCATGCTGACACATGTTGTGAAATGCCCATATACTAAGTACTGGAATTACCACACGCTCTGTATTAATCATATCTACTGATTATTGATTATTAACATGCAGTTGTATTCCGTTCTACTATTCAGTTTGACAATAACATATGACAGTTAAACAATTCATCTCATATCGACAGTTGACAATAAACAGTTCATCTTGTAACATTAACATAAACATCATATAAGGCTAACGTAGTATCATGTTTGACTAAGCACATACCCAACATCACGTAGGTACAACCATTAGCAGCTTGGGTACATTACAATCAGCTCATAACATATAACAATAGATAAACAACATTCTGCTCTTCCCAATCGATTGGAAATAATGTCAATCGATTGGACTTTATGTCAATCGATTGGAAATAATGTCAATCGATTGGAAATAATGTCAATCGATTGGACTTAATGTCAATCGATTGATATATCAATCGATTGAACTTAATGTCAATCGATTGGACTCTGTCTTCTTCTTCAAAACTGCTGGGTTTTATTATAAAACGTTGGGGTTCTCTTTCCTCCTCATGCACGTTATTATACACACATAAACATCACAAAACAAACCTCCTTGAGTGAGTTAATAAACTCACCTCTCCCGGCGGTCCGTTGACGGCGTCCCGAGCTCCGCGGCGGCGGCTATGGTGAGTTCTCTTTCCTCTCTCTTTCTTCTTTGCTCTCTCTTTCTCTGTCCGTCTCTGTTCTCTCTCTGTCCTCCTCTTCTTCTTCTTATTCTTCCTCTCATTCTCTTCTCTTCCTCTCTAACCCGAGAGTGTGTGTGTGTATATATATATATAATATATATGTATGTGTATATATATGAGAGTATATATATATATCTCTCTCTCCCAAACACACACACAAGCAAACATATATATGTATAAGGGGAGGGGTATATATAGGGAGGGGAAAATAATCACAACCACACAAAACCAACGAGGTGGCCAACTCTAGCTACTTCCAATCGATTGATACCAGGTGTCAATCGATTGGGGTTAGGTCGGCAGGATACCAATCGATTGGTAAAACATTCAATCGATTGACATATCAATTGATTGAGATAACCCCAATCGATTGAACACACAACCTCACCAAAGGCTAAGAAAGGTACTAGGGATCTATACCTAAAAATACAGGGTATTACAGCATATAATTCCTGGATTTAAAACGAATTTATTATGAATTTCCAAAACCGGAAAAGGCGATCAAATCGGCTTTTATCGCGAATACCGTAAAACTTTTCAAAGTGACCTATCCCCGAACTATTTTTTTATGTAAATTAGACTCCATTACCTTTCCAACGGTATATCACAACCTCAATCTGGAGTTCATATGCATTTTCTGTGAATTTCGGACGAAATAGGGCCTTTTTACGAATACCGGAACCTCTGGGGGCCTAAACGTAATTTTCTGGACTTCTGAGGAGCAGTGCCGCCGCGACACTGGGCCAATGCCGCGGCGGCACTCAACCCTCGCTGAGTCCATTTTTGTAATTTTTTTGGGGGTCCAATTTGATTAATTGAAAGCCAAAACGACGTAGTTTTATGTTCACAGATGTTTGGGACCAATGGGAACACTTGTAAAATCCCAAAACCATCCCAAATTGGCCTATATAAACCCCCCATTGCTCTTCATTTTGGGGGGGCCAAGTGCAAAGCTAAGAAAAGTTGTAGAGAGGAAGAGAGATAGAGATAAGTTTAGAAGAGAGAAAGCGAGCTTCTCCCATTGATTTTCTATAGAAAGTGAGTTCCAATTTTATTTTCCTCCACTATTCTTCTATATACTTCACATCCAAATCACCCCCAATCACCATTCTTGAGCATTCTTGCGTTAGGAAGCTACTTCCATGTTCAAATATCAAAATCTATGAGTGAAACACCAAGCTACAAGTTCAATACTTCATGAATATCATCTATTGATCATTATCTACTTGCTTGTTTATTCATTGTTTATCACTTCTTACCTCATTTCTCTTTTTTTATTTTCTTTATTTACTTACTAGTTCATCATCATCTAAATGATGACATGAAGTTTGGGGTGAGTGAATCCTTATGGATAGTAGCTCTTGACCTCAAAAACATGTTTGATAGATGATGATCATAACTTCAATACCTCCAAGGTATTCTTGAAGTGTATTGAAGTTATGTTCAAATAAAAATAAATCTCTCCAACAATCTTGGAGGTTCTTGATGATGAGTTTGATGTTAATATTCCAAGAGGTCATAATATCCATTTGATGTTGAAAATATGCTTTCAAAACATCTATTTCAAAACCCCTCTCAATCCTTCTCATTTTGGTTTCAAGAAACAAAACCTTGTTTTCCCCAAAATCTTCAAAATAATGAGTCAAAACAGTGAGTGAGTTGAGTTCAAAGATTTCTCTAGGACTCAATACTCAACATATGGATGCAAGGCCACTTGGAAAGTCTTCCTAACTCATTAGAGAACACCCATGATTTTTGGTTTGACTTGAAAGTACTTGGAAATGGCCCATTTGGATCCCAACATTCCTTCCAGACATTCTGTTTTTGCTGTCACAGCAGCTAGGTCCACTTCCAACCTCTTTTTTCAGAACACTTTTCCAAAATGGGTGGCCCTAACTTATTTTTCCCTTAAAATTCAATGTCTTAGGAAACTTTCTGTATAAAATGGGCCTCTAGATCATTATTTTTCATTTTCTAAGATTTTTCAACATTTCAGTCGACGTCACGGACTCTGTTTCTGAGTGACCTTCATTGTTTATATGATTTCTCTCGATCTGTGATATCTATTCAAGATTGGCCTTTTGGGTTGTGTTTTAGACACAATAAGGAACATCTACATAAAAAATCATGCATTGAAAACATTCCTAACCCCTCTTTTCAAATTCCAAAAGATCATGTTACTGTTCTGTCCACTATTCACAGCAAGTACATTTCATCTTTCATTCTTTGATTTGATGCTCATATGCATTCCAAATTAGTTCATATCTTAGGAAGTAGTTCATACTACATTTGTACACATCCCATGTTAATTTCATTCATTCATTCATACACATTTTAGACTTCTAAGTCATTCTAGAAATCCATGTACACAAAACACACTACAACCTTTGCACATTTTAGATACATACATTGCATTCATGCAAGATTTGGGGTTTTTGTAACTCTTAATCTAAGGAGATTATAAGGAATGAACTCGATCACCCGTTCATGTTTCCCTCGAATCTAATCATCCTTTTCTCATCCGTCCCGGGGATTGAGAGATCTTCTTTTCTCAAAGAATAACATGCATCATGTTAGCTTGCTAAGCATATTTTGACTTCTCTATTTATTTGTTTCAAGAACAATTCATGCCCCCTTTAGATTAAGGAAACTAATTACTTGATACATGATTAGACGATTTTTCCTAGGTTTATTTTGTGTGATCTTTCACTTTACATTGCATGATATTTGACTTAGATCTTATGAATGATATTTTATCTTTAGATCTTCCATTTCAAGTTTCTTATGTGATGTAATATACTATCATAGTATTATTTGTCGAACCAAACATAGTATAAGATGATTATTTGGATGCTAATTGAGGCCCGTCGAAAGACGGGGCGAGTTGAGGGTGTTTTAGTCGCGACAAAGGCTCCTTCCTCTCTCGTACCAAAACCCCGAACCAAGTTCTTTGGTTATGAAGGGCCGGTGCCCATATCCGCTTGGGTGAGTCAAAATTAGGTTTCTTGGTTCCTTAAAGACCAAGTGGCGACTCTGTATCTGTTTTCAACAGACCTATTTTTTTTTCTTTGATTCAAATCAATTTCCAAATAATCTCAAACAATAGAAGTGGTCCGATTCCGCGTGTCCACAATCTGGCGACTCTGCTGGGGATTTTATTTTAAAACAAAATAATACAGAGGTTTGACTCATAAGAAGCATCCTTAAAATCATCTTTTTACTGTGTTTGGTTCACCGCATTGCACTTCTGCATTTCCCCTCCGACTGTGTCTGAAACGCGGCGCTGACATTGTTCAGGTCTTGCTGTGCCAGGGCACAAGTCACCGTTGATACTGTACCTTCCAAGGTATATCAAAAAGAGTAAAAACCTCCGTACTGTCTATCCGACGGTATATTGGAACTCTCGTCAACGGACCCTCTTTGACTAAACCCAGCCTTTGCATATAGATTCCTGTAGAACCTTTCATAGGACTGTTCATTTATCTTTTCAGATAGGACAATGTGATATAACTATTGTATGCCCTGACGGGATTACATGCGCGGTGTAGACGCTTATGTGGCATGAGGCAGAACTTCTTTCTTATGATCCCCAAGGCAATCACTTACATGTGACCACATTGAGTGACCTGCCTAGGCACCATGGTAAGGAAGTCTGCTCCATGTTCACAAAGATATACACCGCATACCTTGTTTGTTGGTCCTAGGACATAGGAGTATGAAAACTAGCTAGACAGTATGATCACCATCATAACCTGTTTCTCCCAGAAACTCTGTCCAGATATCCCAGATATAACCATATTGTCCAGTTTCCCTAGAAACTCTGTCCAGATATCCCAAATACACCCATATTAACCAGTTTTTCCCAAAAAAACTCTGTCTAAATCTCCCTGATTTCCCAGATATACCAGTTTCTCCCAGAAACTCTGTCCTATCTCCTAGAAACTCTATCCAAATTTCCTAGAAATATCCAAAGTACCTGTTTTCCCAGAAGCTCTGCCCAAATCTCCCAGATTCTCCAAAAAATCCCAAGCATCTCTGCCCAAATCACCCAGAAATGCCCAGATATACTTGTTTCCCCTGGAAACTCTATCCATATTTCTCAGAAATACCCAAAATACCAGTTTCTCCCAGAAGCTCTGTCCAAATCAACCAGAAATCCTTATTTCTCCTAGAAACTCAAATGACTTCTAGAAATTTCTCCGAATCTTCCAAACCCATGTTTCTCCCAGAAACTCTATCCGAAATTCCCAAAGTATCCAGGAAATCCCTGTTATCCCTTGGTGATCATACTGGAAAGTAACGTTAGCACACTCTGTATGGCTAGGACCTTATTTGTTTAACTTCTATCTATTGGAAGTAGGGGCATCATATAGATTAGGGCTTGCATCCGCATGCTTGTCTCATCTGCATGCACCATTCTCATCAGTCTGCGCACACTATCTCAGTCAGTCTGTACACAAGTCAGTCCATCTTCCTTAACATCACTATCATTGTCTATCTAAAGTCATCACTATCAGAATCTGATATACCTCTCCTCTTAAATCTATAGGTCATTATAGATTCCCAAAGTCAGCCTCTGAGATCCCCATCCTGGGTCAGAAGTCCGAGCAGTCATTTGGTTAGAATCAGTCCACCGAGAAAATTCAACATGAATCAAGAAATTTTGGAAGCCAAGGTCACTGAACAGTTAGATCGGCTGACTCAAGTTCTGAAATTTATGGAAGAGTTCCGGCAACAGCAGCCACAGTACCCACCTGGGTTCATGCCACCACCACCACTTGGATTTGGACCGCCTCTCGAAAATAATGGAGAAGAAGAATGGTTTCAAGGGGTCCTGCCGCCTGCATATGAGAAAAATCTCCAAGAGAAAATGGACAAGGTCGATAAGCTTGAGAACATACTAAGGAAGAGTAAGGGGGTCGACGATTACATGTTAAATCTGGAAGGATTGTTTGAGCCCAACAAGGTGAGGCTACCCGAGAACTTCAAGATGCCTGAAATTGACCGTTTTGACGGAACTGGAAATCCAAAGAGCCACGTGAAGTTTTGTATGAGCATTTTCCAGTCAATGGGCTGCACCCATGAGCACATAGCTATGCTGTTCCCTCAAACCCTCCAGAAAGCCGCACTATCCTGGTTCCTAACCCTCGAAACTTCCAAGACCCGAGTTTGGGAAGATGTTGTTAGAACTTTCATTGATCACTACTCCTACAACCAAGAGCTTGATGTCAACATCCGAGATCTGGAAACTACCAGGCATAATTTCAATGAGTCCTTCGCTACATTCTTGAGCAGATGGAGGAATAAAGTAGCCCAAATGATCCACAGGCCTGTTGAGAAAGAGCAAGTACGAATGCTGGTCAAGAACCTGCAACCAGTATACCATGAAAAACTATTATACCAATCCATCTCAACATTTGAAGAGTTGTTTGAGGTTGGGACTAGAATCGAGGATGCTATCAGTGAAGGCAAGATCAATGGAGCTGGGTCACTGAAAAAGAAGAAGAGACCCCATACCTTTGATGACGATCAAGAGAGCCTAGATGTCAATGCCTTAAGCCCATCATCAAGCCAAAATGACTGCAGTAAGAGGCACAAGAAAGGAAACCAAAGAGTCTTCACGCCACTTGACATGAGCTTATCCTCCGCTCTCAATCACCTTGTTTAAAAGGGCCACCTTGTACCTTTGGAGCCCAATAAGCCTCCTAATCACCCACCTCCTGGGTACAATGAATCCAAATATTGTGATTACCACCAAGACCAAGGCCATGAGACCGATAACTGTAAGAGGCACCGTCACTCAATTCAGGATCTCTTGGATGATGCGCCGCACCCCAATCCAATCCACTACCTCGGTCTGGACCAACCTTGACCTATCTGTTTGAATGATCCCCTTCGCTGAGGACCATGAATGTTGAACCTGTGCAAGTGAAGTGGTGGTGTTTGGGACTTTTGCTGGCAAAGAAAATGAGGATGCTCTTTCAAAGAAATAAAAAAGGAATAAGTGAGTCACTGTGACATTCCATTTGAGACCGGGTCAAGTCCAGTTGAGTCTGTTGTGTGTTTTGTCTATTTCAAGTTTAGTCTTGTGGTCGAGTCCGTCTGTCATCAAGTTGTTATGAGTCTGTAATCCTTCTCTACTGATGGAATGAAGTCTCATTTTGCCTAATCTGATGTGCCTAGTCATAGATGCATGAATCGTTGAACTGAAGTGTCATTTTCAAATTACCATGGATATTACTATGCTAAAAAAATAGTTTTCTTTTTTTAACTCAAACAGAAAATCCTGAAAGGTCAAAGTCAATTTTGCGCTGACGCTGAAGAAGAGCTGAGAATTGAATAGTCTTACTTTAAGAATTTAAAGATGCTTTTGCTCAAATCTCAAAAAGACATGCTTGGAACTGACTTGGGGCTTGCCCAACACCCTTTTCCCACCATTTCGAAGCCTTAAGCCCAATCCAATTGGGAGCCACGCAATCTGTCCGATTGAAAGCAATGCAAACTTAACCCTTGATGGTAGCCAAACATCTCAGTGAGTTTCATCTCCACTTTCAAAAAAAAAAAAAGAAGAAAAGAAAAGAAAAAGCTCGCTAGGTTGAAAATCCGAAAGGGCACCTAGGCAAAAGTGAGAGTTGAAAAAGGTGTTGATTTCCAAAATCTGACCCTAGCCAGTCAAAATGTTGGAGAAAAATTTTGATGAAACAAATGAGAGAATCATACGCTTCAAGATACATCTTAAGAACGTGCCAAGATCACATTTCAAAAGGCACGGAATGACCACAAATAAATTCCGAGAACTAACATGCACATTCTGGAATTCTGAGATTGCGATTGAAAGATCTCACAAGAATCGACTACATTAAAAAGCAAAATTGACTGGCTAGGCGAAAGTGAAAAGGATCAATCCTCAAAACAAAAAGAAAAAAAAAGAAAAAGAAAAGAAAGGGAGGCTGAAACTGAATCTTCTTATTCAAAGCTACCACAAGTGACCTAAGTTTGAACTTCTCTGACGATTGATTTGAAAAACCCTCAACCAATTTCCTTCAAGCCTCGCCTTGAACTATGCTCGACCTGATTCCCACTCGGGGATACGTAGGCAACCACATCGGTTTGGTCAACACCATCATAATCAAACCAATTCCTTTCAGAGCCTTGCCTTGAACTACGCTCGACCTGATTCCCGCTCGGGGATACGTAGGCAACCACAACGGTTCGATCACTCCACCTACCTAAAAATCAACCCGCGTCTTTCCAACCATGGCCCGAACTACGTTGGACCTGATCCCCACTTGGGGGTACGTAGGCAGACTTTCAAAAAAATAAAAAAAAAATAAAATAAAAATAAAAATAAAAATAAAAAGGGATGGCTCGCTAGGACGAAAATCCGAAAGGACGCCTAGGCAAAAATTAGAGCTAAATCCAAAGTGAGCAATAACAAAAGAGAGAAAATAGCTCGCCAGGCCGCCTCCTTGGTGCCTGGGCAAAAATTATGAGCATTTGAGAGATTAAAGTCACGGTCCATGCCTCAAGCCAGAAAATCACCTTCCACACTAGGGGCAAACTTCGGGCTACCCGCCTCGTTTGCCTGACTTTTATTATCTACCCTTCACACAAGGGGCAAACTTCGGTCACCTACCTCATTTGCCCAAAACCTCCAATGAACCTTCCTCCAAACTAGGGGCAAACTTCGGTCATTTACCTCGTTTGCCTACCGATCCCACTTCATGCCCTTCAAACCAGGGGCAAACTTCGTTTGCCACCCAATCCCTATACACCAATGGTAAGCCTTCAAGTTACAAACATTGTCTTGAACAGATGGAAATGGAGCGTTTTTCATTCCATAAGCTAAGGCACTAATTCAAAGCACATCTTGAGAGAAGCAAAGAAATTGATTAGATCAGTAGGGAGGAATTTTCAAAAATAAGATTCACCATCAAAGTGATGCCACGTTAAGGAGAGAAGTAAACACAAAAGAGAAATGGTACATCATTTATGACAAAAGCACATCAAGTTTTGGCAAGTCGACCTTGTTTCATTTTGGTGTCAAATGTGTCGTCCTCGTGCGTCAATGTCTGTCAAGTTTTTGAGTCTGTTGTACTCTCAAATGTGTAAATCAACAGTGACTAATAAAATTTTTAAATCAAGTTATAAAGAGCATGCCAATACAAGCAGGAGTACCAAACACCATTACTGCACTGGTCAAGGCGTCAGCATAAGAAGCGTCAAAACTTGGGGAAGATTTCATCCTTTTCCAAACTGCCAAAAGCTAAATCATCTTTCTTCATGCAACATAAGTCCATGAGTGGCTGTTGATCCTTCATCTTTCTTCATGCAACATAAGTCCATGAGTGGCTGTTGATGATCTTCTTTCTTCATGCAACATAAGTCCATGAGTGGCTGTTGATCCTTCATCTTTCTTCATGCAACATAAGTCCATGAGTGGCTGTTGATCATCTTCTTTCACCCTAGCAACATAAGTCCATGAGTGGCTGTTGATCCTTCATCTTTCTTCATGCAACATAAGACCATGAGTGGCTGTTGATGATCTTCCTTTCTCCTTGCAACATAAGTCCATGAGTGGCTGTTGATCTTTCATCTTTCTTCATGCAACATAAGTCCATGAGTGGCTGTTGATCTTTCATCTTTCTTCATGCAACATAAGTCCATGAGTGGCTGTTGATCATCTTCGTTCATGCAACATAAGTCCATGAGTGGCTGTTGATGATCTTCTTTCATCCTAGCAACATAAGTCCATGAATGGCTGTTGATCTTTCTTTCTTTGTTCATGCAACATAAGTCCATGAGTGGCTGTTGATGATCTTCCGTTGTTCATGCAACATAAGTCCATGAGTGGCTGTTGATGATCTTTCGTTGTTCATGCAACATAAGTCCATGAGTGGATGTTGATGATCTTCCTTTCTCCTAGCAACATAAGTCCATGAGTGGCTGTTGATCTTTCTTTCTTCATGCAACATAAGTCCATGAGTGGCTGTTGATCTTTCTTCATTTGTTCATGCAACATAAGTCCATGAGTGGCTGTTGATGATCTTCCTTTGTTCATGCAACATAAGTCCATGAGTGGCTGTTGATGATCTTCCGTTGTTCATGCAACATAAGTCCATGAGTGGATGTTAATGATCTTCCTTTCTCCTAGCAACATAAGTCCATGAGTGGCTGTTGATCTTTCATTTTTTTTTCATGCAACATAAGTCCATGAGTGGCTGTTGATGACCTTCTTTCATCCTAAAGCAACATAAGTCCATCACTCTCCTCTTTCAAAATCAAAACCTTAACTGCCGCAGGCCATCTTCGTATCCCTCATCATAAATAGAATGATACCTTGACTCTCATTTAAAGGACGTATTTCCTTCTTCCTAACAGAGTACATTATCCTTCAGCTCCCGGAGGCCCTGACCGGCCCCCTTGGATTGAGCGCCAAAAGAGATTCTCCGAGAACCCTACATCATCCCCCGAGGACAGAAACCGATAGATACCAGCTCCCGGAGGCCCTGACCGGCCCCCTTGGATTGAGCGCCAAAAGAGATTCTCCGAGAACCCTACATCATCCCCCGAGGATAGAAACCGATAGATACCAGCTCCCGGAGGCCCTGACCGGCCCCCTTGGATTGAGCGCCAAAAGAGATTCTCCGAGAACCCTACATCATCCCCCGAGGACAAAAACCGATAGATACCAGCTCCCGGAGGCCCTGACCGGCCCTCTTGGATTGAACGCCAAAAGAGATTCTCCGAGAACCCTACATCATCCCCCGAGGACAGAAACCGATAGATACCAGCTCCCGGAGGCCCTGACCGACCCCCTTGGATTGAGCGCCAAAAGAGATTCTTCGAGAACCCTACATCATCCCTCGAGGACAGAAACCGATAGATACCAGCTCCCGGAGACCCTAACCGGCTCTTTTGGAATGAGCATTGCGAGATCTGACCAACCACGAGAGATTCAGAGATGGATCCTAGTTCTAGGTCAAGAATTGAAGAGAGATTCGTAGAGAGTCCATCAGCTCCCGAAGGCCCTAACCGGCTCTTTTGGATTGAGCATTACAAAATCTGACCAACTACGAGAGATTCAGAGATGGATCCTGGTTTTACGTCAAGAATTGAAGAGAGATTCTCAGAGAGTCCCCTACCATCCCAGCGGAAGATAGCAGAAGTCCGAACCAATTCTCCGGACTTGTCATCATAAGGATCGGCCAAAACATCACCCGCAGTCAAATCACCCCGATTCCCTTGGCAAGCACTGTCTATTCACAATTTAAGGACCCGTGTCCACTGATTATCATGAGCTTTCTCACCTGTCAGTCATTATGAGTTTCCTCACTTATCGTGTGCTTCTTCACTCCGGTTATCTCACCTATCAATCATCGTGAGCTACCCCACTTATCATGAGCCTCCTCACTTTGGTTATTATAAAACTGTCGGTTATCATGAACTCCCTCGCCTATGGGTTGTCCTTAGTTGTCATCCTCAAAGACCCCACATCCGATCCTATTCGCTTGTAAAAACAACACTTCCTAAATTCCAGAAGTTTGCCCCTAGACCCAGAGTCTTCTAAACCTTGGTGCCCTTATCCAAGTCATCCACCACATCACAGTCACAAACACTAGCACAACACCAGCCCACTCACATACTAGGATCATAACATTAGACATGATAGGACTCATGACACAATTCATATCACATCCATGCATGGCATATCACTCATATAGCATAGCATCTGCCTGATTGTTGTGACATACGTATGTGATTTATTCCTCTGTGTCCTGAACTACGCCCTGGTCTGATTCCCCTTGGGATACGTAGGCAGCTCACGCAGAGCATGACCAGCACTGACCTCAGCATCGTTGCATCTTTTTGCAACGCTTTTTATCCTAAATCTATAGCCTCCAAAAAGACCTGTCTCTTCAAAACTTTGGCACTCGCTTGCGACATGCGTTGCCTCGCAAGTTCCTGCCAAAGAGGGGCAAACTGTAGACACCCCATTTTGTCGGCTATTAGATTTAGGAGACCCATAGCTTGGTGGTTCACAATGATCGTAAAAGACTCAAAAGGACTCCTGGAAGTCAGCTCTATCTCTCAGAATGCTCAGATTGACCAAAATGCCCCTGAAAGCTCAAAAAACTCCCAGATTTGGTCTCGAAGTTCTGAAAACATGCTATGTCGTAAGAAAAATGATAAAATGAGTTTTTAAGTAAAATCGGAAGAAATCATCAGCTCCCAGAGACCCCCGGAAGTCCCTGAAGTTCCCCGAAAGTCCCCGTTGGCCGGTTTGACCAAAGTTTGACCAGGTTTGACCAGAGTTTGACCAAGTTTGACCAAAATCATCCGAGTTCACCGAAATCATTAGAAAAGTATTAAAATGAGTTCTAAAAGAGAATCGAACGAAAACGTCGGCTCTTGGGAGTTCCCGGAGGTTCCCAGAACTTCCCGGGAATCCCAGGTTTGACCAGTTTGACCAAGATTTGACTTTAGAATCGGGGCACCGAAACAATTTTCAAATGTTTTTCATGGATACTAGAGGTCAATAGCTTTTCAATGGTATATCGCACATAATTCCTGGATTTAAAACGAATTTATTATGAATTTCCAAAACCGGAAAAGGCGATCAAATCGGCTTTTATCGCAAATACCGTAAAACTTTTCAAAGTGACCTATCCTCGAACTATTTTTTATGTGAAGTAGACTCCATTACCTTTCCAACGGTATATCACAACCTCAATCTGGAGTTCGTATGCATTTTCTGTGAATTTTGGACGAAATAGGGCCTTTTCGCGAATACCGGAACCTCTGGGGGCCTAAACGTATTTTTCTGGACTTCTGAGGAGCAGTGCCGCCGCGGCACTGGCCCAGTGCCGCCGTGGCACTCAACCCTCGCAGAGTCCATTTTTGTAATTTTTTTGGGGGTCCAATTTGATTAATTGAAAGCCAAAACGACGTAGTTTTATGTTCACAGATGTTTGGGACCAATGGGAACACTTCTAAAATCCCAAAACCACCCCAAATTGGCCTATATAAACCCCCCATTGCTCTTCATTTTGGGGGGGCCAAGTGCAAAGCTAAGAAAAGTTGTAGAGAGGAAGAGAGATAGAGATAAGTTTAGAAGAGAGAAAGCGAGCTTCTCCCATTGATTTTCTATAGAAAGTGAGTTCCAATTTTATTTTTCTCCACTATTCTTTTATATACTTCACATCCAAATCACCCCCAATCACCATTCTTGAGCATTCTTGAGTTAGAAAGCTACTTCCATGTCCAAATATCAAAATCTATGAGTGAAACACCAAGCTACAAGTTCAATACTTCATGAATATCATCTATTGATCATTATCTACTTGCTTGTTTATTCATTGTTTATCTCTTCTTACCTCATTTCTCTTTTTTTATTTTCTTTATTTACTTACTAGTTCATCATCATCTAAATGATGACATGAAGTTTGGGGTGAGTGAATCCTTATGGATAGTAGCTCTTGACCTCAAAAACATGTTTGATAGATGATGATCATAACTTCAATACCTCCAAGGTATTCTTGAAGTGTATTGAAGTTATGTTCAAATAAAAACAAATCTCTCCAACAATCTTGGAGGTTCTTGATGATGAGTTTGATGTTAATATTCCAAGAGGTCATAATATCCATTTGATGTTGAAAATATGCTTTCAAAACATCTATTTCAAAACCCCTCTCAATCCTTCTCATTTTGGTTTCAAGAAACAAAACCTTATTTTCCCCAAAATCTTCAAAATAATGAGTCAAAACAGTGAGTGAGTTGAGTTCAAAGATTTCTCTAGGACTCAATACTCAACATATGGATTCAAGGCCACTTGGAAAGTCTTCCTAACTCATTAGAGAACACCCATGATTTTTGGTTTGACTTGGAAGTACTTGAAAATGGCCCATTTGGATCTCAACATTCCTTCCAGACATTCTGTTTTTTCTGTCACAGCAGCTAGGTCCACTTCCAACCTCTTTTTTCAGAAAACTTTTCCAAAATGGGTGGCCCTAACTTATTTTTTCCTTAAACTTAAATGTCTTAGGAAACCTTCTGTATAAAATGGGCCTCTAGATCATTATTTTTAATTTTCTAAGATTTTTCAACATTTCAGTCGACGGTACGGACTCTGTTTCTGAGTGACCTTCATTGTTTATATGATTTCTCTCAATCTGTGATCTCTATTCAAGATTGGCCTTTTGGGTTGTGTTCTAGACACAATAAGGAACATCTCCATAAAAAATCATGCATTGAAAACATTCCTAACCCCTCTTTTCAAATTCCAAAAGATCATGCTACTGTTCTGTCCACTATTCACAGCAAGTACATTTCAACTTTCATTCTTTGATTTGATGCTCATATGCATTCCAAATTAGTTCATATCTTAGGAAGTAGTTCATACTACATTTGTACACATCCCATGTTAATTTCATTCATACACATTTTAGACTTCTAAGTCATTCTAGAAATGCATGTACACAAAACACACTACAACCTTTGCACATTTTAGATACATACACTGCATTCATGTAAGATTTGGGGTTTTTGTAACTCTTAATCTAAGGAGATTATAAGGAATGAACTCGATCACCCGTTCATGTTTCCCTCGATCTAATCATCCTTTTCTCATCCGTCCCGGGGATTGAGAGATCTTCTTTTCTCAAAGAATAACATGCATCATGTTAGCTTGCTAAGCATATTTTGATTTCTCTATTTATTTGTTTCAAGAACAATTCATGTCCCCTTTAGATTAAGGAAACTAATTACTTGATACATGATTAGACGATTTTTCCTAGGTTTATTTTGTGTGATCTTTCACTTTACATTGCATGATATTTGACTTAGATCTTATGAATGATATTTTATCTTTAGATCTTCCATTTCAAGTTTCTTATGTGATGCAATATACTATCATAGTATTATTTGTCGAACCAAACATAGTATAAGATGATTATTTGGATGCTAATTGAGGCCCGTCGAAAGACGGGGCGAGTTGAGGGTGTTTTAGTCGCGACAAAGGCTCCTTCCTCTCTCGTACCAAAACCCCGAACCAAGTTCTTTGGTTATGAAGGGCCGGTGCCCTTATCCGCTTGGGTGAGTCAAAATTAGGTTTCTTGGTTCCTTAAAGACCAAGTGGCGACTCTGTATCTGTTTTCAACAGACCTATTTTTTTTCTTTGATTCAAATCAATTTCCAAACAATCTCAAACAAGAGAAGTGGTCCGATTCCGCGTGTCCATAGCGATCGATAATGCTCGAGTGATCGAAACGTTAATATGTTCGATCGATCGAACATCACTTCGATCGATTGACGGGTGGCAGTCTCTTTCTCTTTTTAATTTACCCTGTTCTAATGTGTTCTTTCATTGCTTATTCTTTTTCAGGGTTCTATCATGAATCCGATCACTGGCTACCACGAATCTAAGCCATTCGACCTCGCTATACCCGATCCCGTTCCAGATCACGGGTTTTGAAACGAGAAAGACCGCGTTTGGTTCACCCGCTATTTTTAGTCTCGGAAGGTCATGCTCGAGCGTCCTCTTGAGACTGCCTGGTTGGCTACTCCGTGGTATCTTGCGCGGAGACGCGCCATGCCCCAATGGTACACGCTATTCTCCCAGCCGAAGCATATGAATCTATCTTGGATTCGGGAGGCGTGCGCGATGATGATCCGGGATCCGGTTGCTCCATTCACCCTTCGTTCATTTTTTCGTGGCCGGGAGATCATCTTCAGCCCGGCCACAGTCGTTACTGCTCTTGGGGTACCGGAGGTACCTGATTGTGTATGCCCACATCGCCCCGACACACCTCAGCAGTCACCGACCACCATTATCCGAGAGATCACCGGAGGAGCACTTCCGACTTGGGATGGCGAGGCTCTCATTCCTGACCTCCACCTCACAGATAATTACCATATGCTCCACCTCGCCCTAAGCAACTGCCTACTAGTGACATCATATCGGGAGAAGGTTACACCGTGGTATGCTCGAGTTTTATATGCAATTGGCACACGACAGCCTGTCTGTCTACCCCTCCTTTACATAGATTTCATGCAACACCCTACACGCTACATTCAGGCTAAAAAGCACCTGAAGGGTGCTTGGGCTATTCATCGGGTGATCAAACATGCGGGTATCATTCCTTTGGCGGGGGACGCGACTGCCCAGTCCCGCAATCGTTTTGGTGAGATAGCATCCCACCGATCCGATGCACAGAAGAGGAAGCGAAAAGGGAAAGGCAAGGCGAAGGTGGGAGAAAAAAGGAGACGTGGAGGCGGGACAGATACTGAGGGAGCCGCTTCTGGGAAGCCCACTGAGGCTGAGGAGCATAACTCGGAGGAGGAGTTAGACCCTGTTGAGGAGGTGACGAGATTTGAGTTGAGACAGAGGTCTCAGGCTCGTACCCAGGGAGAGTCTTCTTCTGCACCTCTTCCGACTATTCACGAGTTGTTATTTGAGGAGAGGGAGGCCAGGATTCGACTCGAGGGTAAGGTGGATGTGATGACTACCTTGCTGGAGGCGATCTTGATACAGATCGGTGTTGATCAGGCGGCTCATGCAGCTGCACCTACTATACCCAGCGATCCACCTACAGTAGCTCCTGCCACTTCCACTGTACCATCTTCCACATTTGCTGCTCCATCACCTACTGCTGGCCTATCTTCCTCTGTCCCTACTGGTCCTTCATTATCCGATCCCACGGTTGATCTTTCCGCTTCTTCTACATCTACTGCACCATTATCATTAGCGGGACCACCTACTTCAGAGATACCATTTCCACCTCCTCCTGTCATGGCCGACACATCAGTTTCTACTCCAGCTGCCACGATTGCGAGTACTCCGGCCACCGCTACTACGGGTGTCGAGGGTGGTGTTACGGTTGCTCTTGACTTAGTGATCGACATTTTATCTGATGTTCCGGACGATGGGTAGACTGGAGTTTGGTTTATGGATTTTTTGGTTAGTTTGGTATCTTTCTGGGTTGTTGTTGGGCATTTTTGGACACTATTGGCTTACTGTTTATATTGGTGGTTGGTTGAGTTGGTTGGATTTTTGGTTTGTATGGTATTTTATATATTATTATCACTGTTCTGTTCATTCATTTTTCTATATTTTCAGTGATGTTTTCTATTTTATGTTGGATTTGATGCCATTTATTTCATGTCTTTTTGATCTTGGCTGCTTGGAGTATGTATCCTTTCTGCACAGGTTGTTACTGTTATGATGCGTACAATGATATTTCAGGTGATATCTCTCTCTATTTTGAAAATCACCTACTGAGGACATTGCGATTTTCCGTTGGGGGTGGGTTTAGATAGATAATCACCTGTGCATATTTTTTACGTAGCAATCTGAAGCACTCTAGCTATTGGCAAACATCATACAATCTCCATTATTATTAAAATTTAAATTTTAATATAACTTTTCAAATTATTAACCAAGTCTTTGAATTAAATGGGTAGAATAATTTTGAACTGTCGCTTCTATTTAGCTGCTGTCAATCAATGACACAACCATTTTATTCTCACTTTATGAATTAAGTTCATGTGTTTTTCTAAGTTCTCTAGGATGAAGGCATATGTTGATCATTCTTGTATCCAAATTATTTGCACGTATTAATAGCTATGCAGAAAATTTTAAATAAGAGTTAATACGACTTTTGTGCTTTAAAGGATGAAGTAGTGAAAACTAGTTACCCTTAGTGAGCTTTTGAAACCAATCTTCAATTCTGAGGGAATTATCACAGAAAAAATCAAACTGGTTTCATTGAAAATGCCGATAAAAATTCGTTGACTAGTCTCTATTTCTTCATTTTGGCTGCTTATTAGAGGAGAACGTTCAGGATTTACCAATTAAACTCAATGAACATTTAAGTGTTAAAATTAAGAAGTTGAGAAAATGAATTAAGCCATCGTATTTATTATTTACCTTCTCCGTTTACCTATATTGACATCTCTAAATATGGGCTGTCCTTAACCCCTCGCCTAACAGATCCTGCCATATCCATTATGAAATTCGAAATTCCAGACTTTATACTTCAACCTAAATATACCCCATTGTACACCCAATGTGATTGAATTGTTGAAGTATAAGGAGAGAATAGTGGTGAGAATGACTGCAATTCCAGGTTAAAAAAAAAAAGAAGAAAATAAAGTGAAGGATGATATGTATGAAGAGGATGGTTGGAATAACGTGAAGAAATTACTAAATATAGCCTCCTGTTGAAGATGTGCAAATTCTTATCCTTTCATTTCTACCCTACTAAATAAAAACCCGTCAAGTCCAAGTCTTAATGATTTTCAACAACTTAGTTTAAACATAAAAGTGTAATTTAAGTTATCCACGGTATTTCGCTCCTCTAGTAAGTGGTATTCCTTTCATGAGACTATACACTCTAAAATGTTCGTCTTTTATAGAGTCGAGTATGAAAGCATTAGTATCTGAAAAATCGCTCCTATCAAAGCTTTCATACCATGTGCGATTATCATTCACCAAGTTTCTGTGAGATGTTCATTTCTGAGTGAAATAACTACGTGAGAATTGAGTTGAAACTACAAGTTCTGAGAGTATGATAGTTTAAACAGCTCTAAATAAAGTTCAATGTATAGCTGTTAATTTCACACACACACGGATACATGGATGTGATGCTTATGTTATTTTATCTTAGTGACATGAGGAACATGTGCATTTCTTTCATGGTTTGAATGAGGATGATATGGTTTGTGGAGCTAAATTAATAGTTGAATAATAGAGATTGTTTAAGAGTATTCTATAGCTTTTTGGAGCTTAATCAGAGAATTTTGTGGGTATATTCACTAAAAACCCTCATGAGACAACACTCGTCCACTAGGGGAAACCTAGGGGTTTAACGGCTTATTGCATTAGCTAAGTGCAACCGCGATTCCTGTGAAAGTGAGTTAGGCAGTTTTCGTTCTTGTTATTTTAGTACAGTTAATCTGGAATGAGTTACTTTAGTTTTTCTATTACAGTTTTAGTTTAGCTTGTTTTTATTTTCGCTCTATTGCTAGGGACTAGCAATTCGCTAGTTGGGGGTTGTGACAAGCGGGGGTATTTGTAGAATACAACCGCGTTAAAAGAAGAAAAAGTATGGATTTAGTTTACAATTCCTCCATTTATCTGCAATTTGAATGACAATGCTAGATTATGCACCTATTGATTAAACTATGATAAGTTATGTGTTTTAGCTGTAATTTGTGCAGACTGCAGTTGCTGTGTGAAGAATTGAAAGATAACGATGAAGGGAAATGCTGAATTCTAAAGAAGACATATAAAAGCTGAAATATAGAGTTCGAGCGATTGAAGACCGTTCGATCGATCGAGGGTTCGAGCGATCGAGAAGGTTCAAGCGATCGACGTCCTCACAAATTCAATCGATCGATAAGGGTTCGATCGATCGAACATGCCTTTTATCAGATTATACGCGCGCGTAGCAGAATGCATGTTTTCAACCCTAGGCATTAGGTTATTTCTATATAAACTCATTTTGTAAACGTCTGGAAGGACGCCCACTTTTACTTTTCACCAGTTCATAGAGAGCAGAGAGTTCTTTGTCTTGTTTTTGTAGGTTCGATCAAGGATTGTCATTGTTGGTTTGGATTTCCTATAGTTTAATACAGGTTTCATCACTCCAGGTTATCTTGTTTTGTTTTATTTATATTCTGCTGGTGGTTTACTCTACTTTAGTCTGTTAAACTCGTAGCTTTGTGTGATAAGTAAGTTTACACCATAGTTTTTAGAGTTTTCATGTTTAAATCTCAACCAAACCCACCCTTAATGAATTTTTACGTTAAAAGTAATACTGAGACCCTCCAGACTATGTCTGAGTAGTCTCCGGGTTGGGAGAGCACGATGAAACCGTGATCTCAGGCTTCTGCCATGCAGCAGATTAATCTCTATGTTCGATCGATCGAGGAAGTTCGATCGATCGGACTGGAGGCGTTGTCGAGCGATCGAAGTCCGTTCGATTGATCGAGAGATGAAGTTGTTCGATCGATCGATGGCGCGTCGATCGATCGAACATTCTGATTCTTGAGGATGTTCTGTGCAGTATTCCTAGACTTTCTGTTTTACTGGATTGTTATCAAATTGTCCCAAAACGCTCAGTTTGTCAAAATAGTCTATGAACTTTAAGCCTTAAGGCATTTTCTTTCAATATATTTTGCTAACCACCCTCAATGCTAATACCATTGTAGGTGAGAGTCTCAACTATTGTTTTAAACCGCCTTTTATGTATTTCAAACGTAATTGTGATGACATATATAGTCCCGGTCATGAAAGGACTATGGAGTCTTTATCTTAAGAGAAGTACGGAATACTGTAGAGAGTGTACTCCATCGAGCTTCAACGAAATTGCATGGTAGATGGCTTGGTCGCGGTGGATTTGTGTAATCCCACCATTCCTTTTTAATTCAGAAGAACACGTTTCAAATTACTGCTCTAGTTAATTAGTTAGTTAATTTAGTTTAATTGTTTCAGTATAGTAGTGTCGAACTGTGGAACTTTGTGTTCTACATCTTATAAAGAATTAGTAAATTTTATTTTTACTTGTTTGAGAATAATTTAGGTATTTAGTTTAACACCTTCCCTGTGGGATCGACCTGGACTTAATCCAGTTTACTACTTGCACGATTACCTACACTTGGGTATAGCACACAAGCACACACAACTTTATAGTCGTGCCATCTCCTAAATCTGATAGCCGACAAAATGGGGTGTCTACACTTATGATAAAGGAACTGACTCGGCAGTAGTTCACTTCTTAGGGATACATCATTGGTCCGTCCATCGCTTTTAAGAACATATGCACAGTCCACCGCAGTCATGGATACCACGTTAGTCCATCCCCAGCTTTTAAGAACATATGCACAATTCACCACACTACAGGGATATAACGCTTTAAGCAATAGTACATCATTCTGTAGCCACGACTTAGCGACGTCTACTAGTGATCACGGTTCACCGCAGTCGTAGACACCTTCGTCAGTCTACCGCTTTTAAAAATATATGATTAGATCATCTGGCTATCTTAGGGAAAATGGTCTAGCCCATCACAGTCGTAGACACCTTCGTCTGTCTACCACTTTTAAGAACATATGATCGAGCAAAGCCCACCCTGTGGATATCGCAAATTTTCTTTTACCCACAACTTTTCTTTTAAAACCTTTTTCAATTTCAAAATACAAAACACGAGTCGCCACTTAATTTTTAGAAGGAAAAATTAAGAAACCGTTTTAAGACTAACAGATCTTTTGCGAAACCAAAGATAAACTAGGTCCGGGGATTATGGAATGAGAGAGGAAGGAGCCCGTCGGACTAAAACACCCTCTCTCATCCTATCTTGCAACATCCTTTTAATCAACATCCTTTTAATCAATTTATGGAATGAGAGAGGAAGGCCTCTACTCAACATCTTTTTAATCAATTTTTTAATCTAAATATGCCCTCAACTAATACATATGTATATACATACATTACAAAAGCATGTCTAAAAGGGTGCAAGATTGCTAACGATAAAATATCATTCAAAATCAAGTAATTCATTTAGCAAGCAAATCATAATATACAAAGCAAAGAACTAGAGAACTTACCCGGGATCTAGCCGCGATTATTAAACGTGCAATGCATGAGAATAAAAGAAAATCCTAAAAAATAGTCTCTAATCACATATATACATATAAGGAAAATCCTAGTTCTAAGGTGTCGTACATGGAGTCGAGAAATCAATAAAATCAAGAAATAAACAAAACTAGAGAAAGGATTGAGAAAATGTACCTCGAAAGTGCTACAAAACAAAGGGTTAGTTCAAATACTTCAAACAAAACACATCACTAAATCCTAAGCAACAAGTCTTAACACAAGGTGAATTCTATTTTCAAATATCAATCTACGTGGATGAATGCACATGAACATATGAGTATGAGTGAAATAGAGCTATGAACTATTCATTGGTTTGGATCATTTAGCTTCTGGTTTTAAGCTTACTCAATCATTATTAAAGCATAGTATGAACCCTAGATTAAGAAAAGATCATTTGAATCTTTATTTACAAAGTTGATTAAATCTGTCACTATATTCTGGAAACTCCAGAGAGCAGACCTGAACTTCAAGAAAATAGAAAGCATGCTTCCGATGGTTGGATCTTGATGATTTTTGAGTATGTTATGCCTCTGTGAGTCTAGTTTCTAACCCAAAAAGAAAATCAAGGTTTGAACGGTTAGATCTCTGGGAAATGGGTAAAAACCAGACGTCACTCAGAGACTTACAACTCTCTGTCCAGAGATGTAACACCCGTACCCGGGAAACGGGTTAAGCATTTGTGTTAATACGCATTAATTAATATAATTAGTGTGTAAAACGGATTAAGGGGAGGCTTGGACTCGCCCATGTAAAAAGTGTCCAGAGAGGGACACTAGTTGGAAAAGTCCCCAGTGAGGTGGGACAGGTATTGAAATGGAACCCATCAAAGGGTAAAATGGTAATTTGCATTTTAAGTGATTAAATGCATTTTATGTGGTTACATGAATATGTGTTTAAATGCTTTCATAATATATGTTGATATATGTGTTAGTATTAGTTTGAGTTTGAACACCCAAAGAAGGGTATAAATGAAAAAGATGTAAAATTTGTAGGTACGATAGCAATTTCACAAAATATATGGGACCCACGTTGGGACCCATACGGAACTTAGACAAACACTCATTAAATAACTGGGTAGTTAATGGAATGTTTGGGGGATTTCATAATAAGAACTCAAGAAAATCCGGGGGTGTAAATGAAATTTGGAAAAAGAAGTGACACATCACATGCATGTGATGTGTGGTGTCAATATGAGAGCTTAGACTCTCAATTTACAGCAATTAAAAATAAAACAAAAGAGAGCCCGAGAGAGAAGACGGAGAAATCGTCGCCGACGTCGAAATCTTGCCGTTCCGTCGCCACCGTTCGTCGGATTTACGATCCGAGACCACTTTCGGACTCGTGGAGGTGAGACGATCATTTCTATACCCTTAATTTCTGTTTAAATTGCTAGATTTTAGTAGCTCATATTTGACGGTGAGACGTCGTCTACCGAATTCTTGTAGGATTCTTGTTGGAATAGAAATTGAGGTTCAATTTGGTGAAATTCAGCACTTCTCTAGCTTAATCTTGGGTAAAATCAGTGTATAAGGTGAGTTTTTCTACACCTAAATCTGATTGTGTTTAATGGGTTCAAGCTATATGTGATGTTAGAGATGTTAATTCATGATTAGGAATTATAAAGATGTTAATTATGTGAATTCCATGTCAATTCTATGAAAAGTATATTTTGAAACATGAATATGTGTTTATGTGCATATATGTCTATGTGGTAGTCAATGAGCACCGGGGAAATGGTTCATTGTTGGGAGTAATAAGGGTGGTGAAGAGGAAGAATCCGATAAATACGGAAGTCCAAGGAATAGAAGTGGCCACGGGACCAAGGGAGGTCTTCGGGTCTGAATGAACCATATAACCGGTGACTCGGCGACTACGGTTGTGCTTTATGTGTTAGTTATAGCATTGCACGTGTTAAACATACAATCATGTTTAGAATGCTCACTAAGCAAATTGCTTAAGAAAACCGTTTTCCTATTTCTGTTGTGGTACATAACAACCACCGCAGGTTCGAGCAAGGCTCGAAGAGGAGGTGAAACGAGTTTGGATCGGGGCAAGGCTAGGACTTATGTGCATGTGTTTACCATCGTGTAATATGATGTAAATTATGGTTTTGGACTTGTGGTACTTAAGTTATAATGTCTATGGTGTCTTGTGAAACCTATGTAATTCCTTTTGTTAAAACTATGGATTTTGGTATGCGAGGGGAGTTGGGCTATTCCGGCAAGTCCGGGTGTATGTCGCAACTATTTTGGGCAAGTTTTGGTTGTAACTAAGTCGTATGTAAAGCTTTTGAACTATTTCTGTTAAAATCCCATGTTTATGCGAGTTAAGCCTAGATTTGGGCTTTAATGTCTTATTTGTTTCAATTGAGCTTGGGTACAAGTTTCAAGTGCTTGGAAGTACCCCAATGTGTATTAGGTTTTTGTTCAAGAAGTTTTATAAGCCTTTCAAAAGTGTTGGAGTGAGTTTTAGTTTCAAAAACTTCATGTAAACAAGTTGAAAGTTGCTGCTGCAGAAAAGGTTCTGCAGAGGGGCTTTCGACCGGTCGAAGGGACCCATTCGACCGGTCGAACAACCCTCTGCCAGCCCTTTGATTCTAATTGTTCCCATGTTTTGTTTTAACTTCTAAAAGGCCAAGAGGGTACCTTTGGGGTCCCATTGACCTATAGAAACTTTACTTTTAGTTCCAAAGGTTGATAAGTATTTTTCGCGGAATTTCTTAATCAACACAAGTTATACTAGTGTTCTTTGGCTCAAACTTGTTTAAACAAAGCTTCAAACTCTTCCTCAAAATGTTTTCATGTATATGCTAGTTCTTAGAATGAACTTGAGTTAGTTTCTTGTTGAAATTCAATTGGAATGAGTTGAAATCTCGCAACGATTGCATGATTCGATGGGTTTCCGATGCTTTTGTGCACTTTTCGGTAGTTCTAAGTTGGTTGGGAAGTAGCCCCAAGTGACTTGTGTGTTTGGGGACTTCTTAGAATGTTAAATGGGGGAAAATATGGTTCAGAGGGTATCTCGACCGGTCGAATTGACCCGCTCGACCGGTCGAATGCCCCTCTGCACAAGACAGTGATTTCAAAGGTATTTTTTTTCGTCGCCTTTTACGGAAACGGGCATAACTTTTTGTAGAAAATTCGAATTCATGCACCGTTTTTTGAATTGGAACCGGGACTCAAAGAGCTATCATTTTATGTAAAATTTTGTCATATTTTATTAATGACCATTTTGCCCTTGGGCTATTTTATCTCAGCATAGTAGTTTTAAGCTACTTCAAATCATGTTTTTCCTTCATAACTAACATGGTTCTTGCTTATTAGTGTATTTTGGGTGCTTATAGTCTTGTTACACGTGTCCTAATCCGTGGAGGCGGGTTGGGGGTGTGACAAGAGATCTTGTATGATTTTCTAAAAATAGTAAAAAAATCAGAAACACTTTGATCTTTTTAGGGTATCTTCCTAACACATTAAAACTCATAGAAAAATTTATTTGAAGTTGAAAATACTTGGTTAGGACTCTGATTTACTAGTTTCAAAAGGGTGTTGCTGTTCTGGAATTCTGGACAGATTATTGTTAACTCACAAAACTCATGACCAAACCATTCTAAACATGAAATCTAATAAAAACAAAAATTACAGTGGTAAAACTTTGTGTTATTGACACTCTCCAAGTGGTTTCATTCAGTTTCAACGGTCTGATTTCGAACTAAAAATCCTTGATCAAAGGTGGTCATTGAATTCACTGCATCATTTGTTCAAGTTCAACTTTCATTTGTTAACCCCAACTATTAAACCATGAAGTTGGGCTTAACCTAAACCATTTTTTCTATCACTTGATGGTCATTGAAGACTAAGAACACACACACACACATATAGGTCTTAGTGAAGTATGAAGAACTTCACAAAACTTTAAGAAAAGGATTAGCCTAAGCCCTAGAGATGGACTTAAGCTAAATTATTTCTCCTACCATTTGATGGTCATTGGAGGCTAAGGACTCTTAAACTTGTGGATTTTAATAAAGTATAAGAGACTTCATAAAACCTCAAAGTAATGAGCTCAAACTATAGATAAAGCTGGGACTCATTAACTCCATATACTAATATCAACCTCAATCCTCTCACAAATCATGAGTTCATAAGAATATTGGGTTTTTAAATACAAAGATTCAAGTAAGACATTGAAAGTCTTATGAATCTAAAGAAATAAACATAATCAAAAGGAAAAGGACCAAGGTTCTACTTCAAGATTTATTTAAGCTTTAAACCCTAAGCTATTTTGATCCAAATTAATGAAATGAAAGTTCAATCATAATATATGTGGTGTGTGATGAAATGAGGTGGGAAGAGAGGTTTTAAAAATGTGTAAAAGATCCTAAGTATCTATATATTGTAATTGAACTTGAATGTTAAAACAAAATAATTTAGAGGATTACCTCCAAATATCCTCATATTTTCTCTTGTTTTGATGAAGATCTTCAATCCTCTTCAAGCTATTCTTCAAGTTTTTCAATCTTCTTCAATGGCTTTTCTTCAACTCTTTCAATTATATATTCAATCTCTAACAAAAGTCTCTCCCCTTATCCAATGAGAGAAATGAGTGTTTTATAGACTTTAATTTCCTTGGTGGCTAAGATAAGGGTAGATAGGTCAATTTAGGGTGGGCTAGAAGGAATATTCTATGACATCTCTAACTCTCCATGGCACTTCTATGTAATTCCAAGCAACTTGAAAGGCATTTAAGTTAGGTAGAATAAAGGAACATTCTGGAGCATCTTCAAAGCACATGGGAGCTTGGTGCCCAAGAAAGGGCACTTTGGGTATTTTGATTGGGTTAGGAATATACCAAGGAATCTCTAACTCTCCAAATCACATGGGATACTTCTTTTATTATTTTCCCTTTCTCTTATATATATATAAACGTATTTTTCATTTTAAATCCAAATTAAGCATGTGTCTCCAAATAAAATATTTTTCTTTTTTCATTTTCAAACAAAATTCATTCTATTTTCCTTTTGAGTTCATTAAAAAACTAATTTTATTTTCTTAAAAGAACACATACACATATTTATATCATTTATACTTTTTATTAATTTTTCTCCCATTCGTATTTTCACACCCAAAATTCCCCTGTCTCCTTCTCTCTTTCTTTAAAAATTTCATTGAGACTGAAGAACCTTCCGAAGAGCTTGAATCACCTTGAAGACTTTCGAATTTCCGTCAGACGTTATTGTCATCGATTTTGGAGGTAATCAACCCCTGGATTAGACGGTTGGTCAAAATTGGGGTGTCTACACACCCACGCAAGATTCCCGAATCTTAGCAAACCTACTTAAGTTCAACTCTAATATCGATACATGACAATCCCAATGTGGCCTGACTACTCTAAATGAAATGAACGTTAACTCCAAAGGATTCACAATCATTACACCATCTAACATCACAACTATTATCCATTAACATCGTTGTTACTATAATTCTACGTCGCATTATCTCATTATTACGTCTGTATTACAACAATAAAGTATGCTGGAAATATTGAACAGTAAATAAACAACTAAACAGTTATAATATAAACTAAACAAGATAATCAACATTCTGCAACTTCCAATCGATTGGGAAAAGGGTCCAATCGATTGGTATAAAAGTAGTATCAATCGATTGGTAAAAAGTTCAATCGATTGGATCATATGTCAATCAATTGCCATAAATATCAATCGATTCGGATATCAATCGATTGGGACAAGTCCCAATCGATTGGGACTTCGTCTTCTTCACAGTGAACACTGTCCAGTAATATAAAACGGGAAATACATGGTTTACACTCCATTTCTTCATTCAAAACACGTTCTAACATCAATATAAACACTGCACCAGAATGGCCGATTTGTCACTGCTCTGGGAAGTGACAAAGGGCCTTTGTCACTGCAATTGACCGTGACAGTTACGGGGGTGACAAAAAATAGTTGTCACTGCATCGAACTGTGACAATGTCGTTTGTCACTGCCCATTTGAGGACCCCTTAAAGGGATAATTGCCTTTACTTTGTCACTGCTAGTAACCGTGACAAATATTTTTAAAATTGTCACCGCTCGAAGCCGTGACAATTATGATAATTGTCACCGCTGCTAACCGTGACAATTTTTAAATATGGTCACCGCTATAAACCGTGACAATGTGGAGTGACAATTGTTTTGAATTTGTCACTGCCCATGACCGTGACAAATGTTAGTGACAATATTTTCAATTTGTCACTGCTATGAACAGTAACTAATTTTGAAAGAATTTTAAAATAAATTTGTTTTTCACTGCACCAGATTTGCCGATTTGTCACCACTCTGAGGAAGATATGCAGAAGATATTATTTTATAAACTACAAAAATCCTACTTCCAAAGCTCATATGCAGAAGATATTCTTTTATAAACTACTAGGCGAAACACGTGACGATATGTACTTTCAACCAACTTATATCAGCAATCAATAATCATAAACATTTCAAGAATACTTAAATATAAACATGCAAGCCTGTTTTTGTTCAGAATCCAAAGAGAAAATATTACAAGTGTTTTGCCAAACTAAAATCCATAATCTCACTATCCCGAAAAAAAAAAAAAAAAAGTGTTCAATTCAAACATCGTAAAATTTCATGTTATTCCAGCCTTTGCATCAAAAGCTCTTAACCTAGGATACAAAAAGAGAGACAAAAATTGAGAACGAAGTTAATATCGCACAAATTCAAACGAATCCAAAAAGATTTTCAGCATGAATCACATATCATACTAACCTCACATTAATGTTGTTAAGCGTGGCCTGATTTGAAACAGAAAAGGACCAGATTATGGAAACCTAGTCAAAACTTTCTAAATCATTTGTAAGAAACTCTGGGAAAGAAAAGTTGAGACTCATAACAAACCTACCAAGCCAAATATAAGCCATATGATCTTAAAATTCACTAAACCGAGAAGTAAATAAAGTGAAACCAGGTAAGTATGAAAAATTAATACATTGGATTATACCAATGATTAATACATGGTTGAATTATAAGTAAGGATAGAGGAACAATCAAAGTAAAACTAAATCAACAACGATGGATAGGTCAGAAACATATAATTTACTATGTAAGTACATACATTGATAATGAGCCAAATGCAAACATTGAAGATTTGTTCCTCTTTAACATTATGCTAATGTACATGTATAAAATTATACTTATGTATTTAGAGAGAGAGAGAGAGAGAGAGAGAGAGAGAGAGAGTATGTTTGGAAAGCATCATTGGCACATTAATATTGAGTAGCCAATTTTTCTATGCTATCACTAGCACATTATATTTTCTAGTCCTGAGAGGCAATTTACATATTTAATAATCATGTTTAATAAAGTTACATAAAATCTTCCACCAACTATTTGGCATTGACTATGCACATTCTCATATGCAATTTTGCCTCATCCAGTCTAGCACAAAGGCATAAATAGATACCAAAAGTGTTTCTAGTGTTAGAAGAGTATGTCATAATTTTGGAAGAAAGTACACACAGCAAAAGATAGAATTTCTATTCTTGTGACATGGTAGAGGTTCATTGCAACAAGTGATTATCAAACTCTCTTTTGCGAGGTTAATTTGTGGGGCTAATTTTTGGGTTTTTCTACCTATATAAAACTCTCCTATGTGGGGGATAATTTTATCACTTAATCCCCATGTGGGGTTATTTTGAGAGAAATCCTATTAGTTTCACTTTAGTCCAAAACCACAAGGGGGTTAAGTGTCCACTTTTGAACCACATCCTAGTATATTGGTGTGATTGGTGTGGCAAAGAAATAGAAGATCTGTAGGAGAAGCAAGCCTTGGATGTGCTAGTTGAATCGCCGAGGAAGGAGAAGAAAATAAGAATATAAGAAGAAAAAAAAATAGGAAGTGTTCATTATATGTTTGGTTGTAGAAGAAGGCTAAGACTCAACAAATGGGACTGTGTGAGTACAACCTGGGCTAGTTGTACAATTAAAAAGCCAAATAACAACAATCAGTGTAAACAAAGGCTTGGGAGTAATTAATGTTACAAGGGCTAGTTGTAAGGCACAACAATCCACTTTATAACATAAAAATATAATGTCAGAGGGTATAATGGAAAGTGCTAATTTACTTTAGATAGGATTCAAAGCACTTGCAAATGAAAAGAATTAAAACAGACCAAGTTTTTTTTTAAGTTAAGCTTGGGTCATCAAATGAGCACTTTTCTAGAAAGGAGTAAATTTATGTTTGTGGTTCTAAAGTTTATGCTGGATTAAAAGCTGCTGGCCATTCCACCACTATAGCATTTACGTGACAATAAGGCAGCTTGTTTAAGAGAATTCTAATAGGTTAGCTCTTTATACATAGGAGATTAAGAGAGGAATGAAATGTTCTTTGGAAGAGAAGACCCCCCCCTTTTTTTTTTAAACTGATTACAACAAAATAGAAACTAACCTAATGTATTCTTCTCGATTATGAATACAACACAAGTGCTTCTGGAGAAGATGACACCTGCAAAACATTAAACAAGAAGAGGAGAAACTGAATATGTCAAATAAGAGCTGTAATATTTAGGCTAATGTTCAAGTAGAAATTAATTTCTTTGGAGCCTAAATTTCATGTCAGTTTTGGGCAAAGTAGGTATACTAAGATGGGAATTTTCTATGGGTATTTTGTGACTGAAATTATTAAACCAACATGAAATAAAATAAGGGAAATTGACAGTAAGTAGAAAAAAAAAATACTAACATGAAATAGAAATAGAAATTTGCACAGTCCAAAGCGATACCCAATCAGTTGAAGTACAACAAAGCTGAAGAAATCTCAAAATATAAGAACTGACAATGGCCATGGGAGTAAAGACAACAGTTGTTGGGTTTCCTACTGTAATTGAAGCCGATAATTGGGAATTGTAAATAATTTTGACTAAACCCAGGAGCTGTAAATCTAAGATTTTGATTAGAACAATCAATAAAAACACAAACACTCAAACTCCACTTAAGTTCTCAACTCACAGAATTTACCATGTACCAGTCACAGGTTCACAAATCAATGTCTATTGAACCCATTCTTTCTTATCTCCAAACATCACATACCTGATCTAATTAACTGGAGAAGCTGACATAGAGATAACCGACAATAAAGGGAAGGTAAAGGTAAGCCGATGAAGAAGAATCGAAAGGAAGAAGAAGAAGTACAGAAAGAAAGGGCAAAATATTGCAGACGGCCACCAGCAGCTGCTGCACGATCTGTCATCTCTCCTCCTGCCTCCAGCAGCTGCTTGAATCACTAAATTCAAGAGATACATCAGACGACGATCACTTCGAGGCCAGGTGTTCGAAGCGGCAGAGATTAGAGCTTATAAACGCGGGCAAATTCGGCAGGCCATATTAGTTAACACCTGCCTGCTTGGCAATGCTCTTTTGTTTGTTTTTGGCTTTTTTTAATTTGGTTTTATATCCTTGTAGAATACTCTGATCTTTGTTTGTTGATATCGGTGAAGAGAAATGCAATGGAGAAGGGGGTATTATGAGTAACTCACACGATCAAAGTAAGGGCAAGAAAGAAAGAGAAGATTCGACAGTTGCTAGCTACTATTCTCTTATAGTATAGTAGATACATATCAATATACACATACCAGAAAAATTAGTGCATTAGTTTGAAAGAACCACCACGTTATGATCTTCGTCATCAATTGTGTGAAATTTAGACAGCTTGAAAACGCATACAAACAAGCGAAAAATAAACCACTAAGCCAACAGCAACTCTTGCTACACATAATTAGATGTTTGTAGTTAGGTACCATTTGGCCTACTGCAGTAATTACTGCTGGCATGTTCCTGAAACGCAGCCCAGGAGCCTCAACAATTCCTGACTGCTCAACTTTTGATGTCCTAGAAATTAAAAAAAAGGATACATGTAACCAAGAATGATGAATGAATGTGAGACCAATTATAAAGAAGTAAATACAGGAAATGCAAAGCCGCAGACATGTTCCCAGAATTGCCTTGAACCAACTGGCTGAAGAAACAACAGAAACGACTATACACTGATGCTAGGTAAAGTGGGGAGTAAAGAACTTGAGATCAAGTACACAAATAAAGGTGTTTGGAACTAATGGCTATACCCTTGAAGATTTGTTGCTGACTTTAGAAGGGCCATCCTATTGGCATCAAGAAGAGCTGGATATGCATCTGAGTCCACTGAATTCGATTGTTTCACACGTTCTTCATACAGTTTCATAGCCAGCACACTGGCTGATGGCTGCCCCATCATTCCTTCAGCATTCATAGCATTTATGGGCCCACCAATGGGAGGATGATTCGGATCCCTTCGTTGCAACTGAGCATTGCGTTGCTGCATGAGTTGCAATTGCTGCATTTGCAGCTGTTACTGATGTTCCCATAGATTATAGTTTAAAACACTATTCATTGTCTAAAATAAACACAAGTCTACTAAAGTCTAATTTTCCTATAGATCATAGTTCAATAAATTTCCAATTACTATTAAAGCTGTCACAAATTCATACAAAAGGGAAGCAAGGAGAAAAGAACAAAAAAATTCTAATGATTCTTTTCTTTTGGATCTAAAAAAAATGAAGCACAAAACTGAACATTGAGAACAAAACCAGACATGAGTATTACGTGTTACACACATGGCCGGCCCAAAGGGTGGGCAAAAGGGGCAACCGTCCCAGGCCACCAAAGTTCCAAAACTTTTGAGAGCTTCCATGAAATATGTTTTCATAATTATATTTTAATCTTGAGATTTTTTTGTATGTTACATTTAGGCCTCCCCCATTGCCCAATTTAGGTCATCAACTACATATATATTGACATAGATGTATATAAAACTCAAATGCAAAGGCCCCTAGAATTTTGAAAATTACACGTTTACTGTAAGAATTTTTTGAGTTTTAGAAATAGGCCCCTTTAGAATTTTGAAAGGCACCATACAATGCTTAAGTTTCACAAACAGACTCATATTATAAGTAGACCCAAAAAAAATCGTCAATTATGTATAAGTAGACCCAAAAAAAAACACCTCAGTAGTTCGTCCCGAGCCTCCAAATACTCGGGACCGGCCCTTTTACACACTAACATTAATTTCAATTCTAATGAAGAAAATACACATACACATTAAGATTTTTCATCTGCAAACAACCTACGAAAAAATACACTATGAAGAAAAAAAATTAAAAATTCAGTTAAATTCAGTTTAAAAGGGTAAAACAAAAATTAGAAAATAACCTCATAGCTTTGATGTGTTTAGGTGAAATAAATTTCTAACTTGTGAGAATAAAAAAACCTTGGAACATGCATCATTGATCACACCTAAACACTGTCACCACACCAACACCATTACCCACCGTCATCAACAAAGGAGGAGATGAGAGAGGACAATTTTTATATAATAGGAATCACTTCAAATCACGTGAGAATAGTGGTGTAACAGGCTGGTATAATTTGTCAGAAATTTGAGAGTTCATATTTTTTTTGGGTAATTTGAGAGACTTTTCTAGATTAGTTTTAGTTTGGAATAATGCTATGCTTCCCAATTTTGTATCCCAAATGGTTCACAAATACATGTGGTAGTGAAACCACCCTCAACAATGGTGGGACCTCCAATCAAAATCAAGTGGGTTCACTGTCACTTGAGTTTGGGAACAATTTGGGATACAAAATTTGGGAAGCATTAACATTACTCCAAACAAAAACTAATCTGGGAAAGTCTCTCAAATGACCAAGCACCTAGAGTGCATTATCCCAAAGAACTCATAAGCATAGGGAGTTAGGGACCTAAAGAGTAAAAAGTAAGAATTATTGATTTCTTACCTCCCAGAGAACTCATAAGCATTGGGTATAAATTTGGAAAGCAAGCTGGTAGAAGTTCTTAATACCCTAGGAGGCTGCGACTAAGAAGTAAGCTAGTTAAAAATGCTGGAGATTTCTTGGGAGGCTTTATGACAAGAGAGTCCTGTGATTCAAAAGAAACACCCAAATGTCAATAATTAGGAGATATATTATACGAAAAAATAGGATTATATATTCACTTCCTAATCTGATCACCAGACTTGAAAGTGAAAAAATTAGCTGATAAATAACTTAATTAAATTATTAAGTAGAAAAAAAAAACACTGATAAAGTACCACAGTGGAATTATAAAGTCAATTTGAGCAACAAAACAACAGAAATATGTATTAAAAAAAATAGAGTCAATTAAATAAAGAATAAACCAGATCAGAACATGCATAGTGGTACATCTAACATTCTTCTGCAACTTCATTTACATCTATTACCCTTAGATATATCTGCAAAAAAACAGAAAGAATATTTTGTTTTTTTCCTAAGAAAAAGGAAAATTTAAAAATAAAGAATAAGATAAATAAAAAATGGTCCAAGCCCTCCATCGTATCTAATGCAGAGCACCCATTGATAAAACAATTAGAGAAAAATAAAGGCAATGGGGCTCTGGTTCTGTTAATTGAAAACGATGCCCAAATCTTACAAAAATTAGATATATGAACAAGATCAGGAATACAAAGAGCAACATCAAGGATTCTACTTTAAACTTTAAACCCTTGTAGAGTTAGCTTTCTACCCATCAATAAACTATAAATCCACAAGAAAAATTTAAAGTAAAAGCTTGGGCAAAGAAAAAGAGAGGCATTTTCGTTACTCACTCTAGAAAGTACAGAAATCATAGTTTAAAATCGTATAGAAATCAGTAGATACAGAAACATCTATATCTAATATCAACCCATTATGCTAACAGAATCATAAAGCTAGAAAAATGAAGGGAAATAAAAGCAAATTAGAGGGGACAAAAATGGAAGCAACAACTGAGTATTACCTTTTTGAAGAAATATATTACTTCTGCCATTAATTCCAACAAAGTTACAGAAGAAGAAGAAGAAAGGGTCTACTGCAAAGCTCAGATTCCTCTACTCTTCATACCCTATTTTACTCAGCTACCGTAGAAGAAGAAGAAGAAAGGATCTTTTGCCATTGGTTGTTACGTATCATATTAGTTTATACATATTAGTTTCCATTGAAACATTCAGAAAATACATATTCAAAGCCAAAATTGACACAAATTAGTTGAATAAACAAGTATTTTTATTAACCATGGAACACTTGCAATTTTTTTTATCAAATATATGGCTCAAAATGCAAAAATTTCTGAAGCAACAAGGAAGAAAAGTAGAGAAGGAGACGATAACAAACCTTCAAACCCTAGAAAATGGTAAAGCATCAAGGAAGCTTCGAGGATGCCTTTTCCCTCTCTCTCGGCTAGGGTTTTGTCGGAGAGAGAGAGAGGGTCACAAAGTCATTCTCGTTCTTCAAGCATTTACCAATTTTCAAATCTATGAGATCTACAGATCTAGAAATATGAGAGAGAGAGAGAGGGAGAGAGATGAAGGGCATGAAGTTAACGGCGGGGAGGTAGATGGAGGTGGACGCGGGGGGTATGTTTCTTCTTTCCGATCTCTAGGGATTTAGAGGGAGGGGATATCTAATGTTGGTCATATTAGGGGGAAAACCAAATATTTGGGGGGAAGGGTATGGGGGTGGGTTTTTGGTTTGGGAGTGACCCTTTATGCCATATTTGTCACTGTAATTGACGGTGACAATGTCATAATAAATATTGTCACTGCCAGTGACAGTGATAAAGTGTTACTTTTGTCACCAATTCTATTTGTCACCGTCTTTGACAGTGACAATTCTGTCACTGTCTGCAGCAGTGACAAAGTTAGCGAAAATAAGGGTGACAAATCTGCTGTTTTGGTGTAGTGAAAGTTACCAAGTGAGTTTAGAACTCACCTTAGATTAAAGGGTGTGTTTGGTTGTGTGTTTTGGAGCTTGGAGCTTCAATGGCTTCTCCTCTCTCTCTCTCTCTCTCTCTCTCTCTCTCTCTCTCTCTCTCTCTCTCTTCTCTTCTCTTTCTCTTTCTCCTTCTCTCTTTTTCTTCTTTCTGATCTTCTTCTTCTTCTTCTTCTTCTTCTTCTTCTTCTTCTTCTATCCTGGTGTGTGTGTGAGTGTATGAATATATATATGTGTGTGTATGTGTGTGTGTGTATATATATATATATATGAGTGTATATATATATATATAACACACAAGCACTCCTTCTCACTCTCTCTATTTTCTGGAAACAGAAAACGCCCAAAAAGGGCTAATATATATAGAGAGATTGAGTGTTCGTGTGGACAAACCCCAGCCAAGGCAGAGAATTTGCCTAGCTGTTTCCAATCGATTGGTATTAATGTCAATCGATTGGTATTAGGTATTAATGCTCCAATCGATTGGTAAAAGTGTCAATCGATTAATATTGGTAATTGATTGGTATTCATACCAATCGATTGGTATCCAAATTATACCAAGGGTAAGGGAAAACTCATACAAGTATTTACAAGAGGCATACAAGGTCCTATTCATATAATATATTACAGAAATACAGGGTATTACAAATACAACCCCTGCAACCATAATGCATACCAATAATTATGTTGATTTCACGTAAAAATTCAGGGACAACTTCAAAACATAAAAAGCAAGCAAACTACAATAATAAAATTACTCACCTCTGGAGCATTCACAACACTTAGGGAATCAGCAAGCAACGAAATTCCTCACCATGTAAAGTTTGTGGAAACCTACGAATCAAAATGGAAAATCAACAACCTATAAAATCCCAACAAAAACATCAAAAAAAATAATAATTAAGATACATATCTTTATGACTTAAGAATCCCGTATTACAACATGGAAAAATATATAAATATGAAAATAAAATTAATATGAATATGGAATTACTCACCTGTGAATATGAAATTTCTCACTACTGTTTGGTAACAATATATGTATGTTCATAAACTCTTGAATATCACATAACACAAAACTGTAATGTATTGATATACGTATAAAATACAGAGAGAATACAGTGGGTCAAACCCATAAATTATCTGATAATTGAATATTTTCAAATGGAAAGTGGATCAATCCACTTATTCCCAATTGTAGGAAAGTCCATGATTTCATAAATCACGACTTAACCATTTCCTATAATAAAGGCGCCGATTACAATGGATTTATCCTAATTAAATGATAAACTCAATCAATGTAAATATAATCACAAGGGTACGAAAGTCCAAAAAATGTGCTTGAAATCTGTTGGAAGGACTAATTCCTATTTTATCTCATTGATTAAAGGTGAACTTCAGGTTTTACAAAGTCAAAATGACTAACTACATATTGACTGGATTTTGAGGGATCAAAATGTATATTTCTAAATTTCTTATTGGAACATAAATCAGCTTCCCTGTTGACACATCTACCCAAAAATGTGGAGAAATACACTTTTGTACCTCAACAAGGCTCACTATATTGCAAGAATAGGATGGTAGTTTGGTCCTCTTAGCAGGACTTATGCAGCTATCTTATGCAAGAGATGACCTTACCAGAATGAATTATTGCGTACTCCCAAAAACTATAATCCAGTCTGCCTATTAAATCAATGTCCAAGGCAAACCCACAGCCACACAAAGGGGCACGAGCGCGCACACACGCACATATTCACACAGAGATTTCTAAAATTAAGTACTTAAAAAGAGTAAATAGGACACAGTAATAGAAGAAGGTACAATGGATACATAATGCACAACAGGCATATTTACAACTTCGACGATCCCAACAAACACTCCAGTTCAAAATAACAAATAATTACCAAACAGTACCGTTTGCTTGCTTACATGCTTAAAGAAGGCCCAAAGTACATGCAGATTGGTGGATTGATCCTGAAAATGGAGAGGATGGCTGATGGGATTGTCCAAAACCCATCTCCACAAATTAATCCTGAAGCTACTGCCGCTGCATAATCTTCAGAATCCTACCTATTTATTTGTTCCCATACAAACAATATCACAGTCCCAACAAACATATCAATTGCAAAATAAGCTCCAATAGAAGGGATGGTAATAAATTGGGAAATATTCTTAGGCGTGACATCTTTCAGAATGTTATAACCATAGCTGCCACAAAGAACCCACAACACAGGGCTAGGCAATGCTTGGGAAGCTCAGAGAAACCTTCAATTCCCAGAATGGCCATTTCCCTGTAAATAACAGTGTCTGGTGCTTTGTATGGGCCATCATGAGACCCAATATCAAAACCAGTCCAATACAACCAAAATGTGAGTGGAGCAATGGTACAGCCCATGGCCGTTCCAATTAATTGGCTCACAAACATAGACTTGGCCGATGAGAAAGTGAGGTAACCCGTCTTAAAATCTTGCATGAGATCAGCTGCAGTGGAGACTATGGACATCATAACCCCACAAGCTGCCAATCCAGCTAGGACCCCTCCGTTGCTTCCAACCAATGAAACAATGATGAAAAGACCGATCTTTCCATAAGTTGAAGCCAAGGTCCAGTCTGTGAGCCCAATCCCGTAAGAGTTGCAGAAGGCAAGGGCAGGGGCAATTATGTAACAGCACAGAACCAGATACCACTTGAGGGGTGGAAAGATGATAGGTATTGTAGCTGTAGATATTGCAGCTAGGCCCACATATCCGGAAGCCGCAAACCACGAAGGTATCTTGCCTTCTAGAAACATTTTCTCTCTTTTTCTTTGTTCCACTAGTAGTTTCGGACTCTCACTATCTGCAAAATCACGTTTAGAAGCAATTACTCCCAAAGTAAATGTCAGGGGCTATCATATATGAGAAATGTGGAACACCGAAAACGTGCATTTATACATGCAAGTATCCAAGAGGTTCAAAAGTGAAAAGACTAAAACAAAAAAAAAAACACAAAATGACAAAATATACTATCATTGTTCTTAAGTGACGAAAAATGTGCCCGGGACTAATAACTAGTTGGATGCATCATATAATCAGTAATTCTGGTAGTCACTTGATAAATCCATAAAGTTGAGTGATTACATTGTATTAGTCTAACTCTAATACCTATATTGACTCTTGTAAACATAAATGGAAAGTACTTCAATGAGACTATCTGTTATAGTGATCAAACAAGTTAAGACTTGTGACAGAATTACTCACATTGTGACATCGGATTTAACAACAAAATATCTTCATTTTTTTCATAAGAAAAGAAAATGATACTCTTATCTAAACTGCATTTGTATTTACTATATGTTGAAAACATTACCAAATGTTTAAAACATGATTATTGCTAGTCATCACTCCTAACAAAAATCACATATTTCCACAGAGGAACACATGTATACCAAACTCATGGATGTTTGGCTAGTACAAGGATGAGATAAAGTAAACATTCATTACTATTAACAATATCCATTAAATAAAATGTCAGTCAATTATCATCCATTTCAATTTGTCATTCCAACTAGAAGATATTCCGAAACTGTTTCAATACTAATCGAAATAGTTCAAGCTTCATTATAAAGTATGCAATACAAAAGTGTAAGAAAGCCATCTAAATGTCCTAATTTATCCTCCTTGTTTCAGAAACTGTTGACCATTCTATTCTGGGTCAAGTGAAAAGGCTTTCACCTTTCATACAAATCCAGTATTCCATCCACTTCAGGTGTTTATTCTTTAAACTTAAGAACCGATCTTCAAAAAGGTTGTTTGCAACATGTACATCCAAGACATATGATAAAGACTTCAAAAGAGAATAAACTCTGATCCCAAGATCCACCAATCAGTTTAATTATACCAAAGCTCATCCGGCCATTAATCAGCAATAAAAAAACTTATCATTATATTTTAGAGCACTGGATTATTGTCTTCAAATTTTGCAAATAAGCAATAGTGAAAAATTAGGTATCTTTATATGAGTGTGTGTGCACGTGTGATCAGCTAAGGTGTCACTGTTTCTATAATCACAGTAAGCACAACTACGCTGAGCAAATTACTGAAAACAAAGTGACATATTTCAATGCAAGTCAGTGACCTCATATTCCTTGCCTAAGACCTATTCACTTATAGGAAGTTGCCTCTTTTTGGTGCTGTTGTTGCACAGTTCCTTAACAGATATCGCTACTATCTTAATCAAATTGTAAAGACCATCCCCAAGGATGAGGGAAATGGCTATGAAAACCTGCAAAAGGTGTTGGAGCACCAGGCTGTAGGTGTTTATAAGAAGAGCCAACCAACTACCAGAGAGCAGAAGAAAAGACCAAAGACAAAATGAGGAGTGTGAGTCTATTCACTTAAAAGGCACAGCAGCAAAAATAATTCCGTAGATCCATTCACCGAAAAAATGCATTCCTGCAAAGAAGCTACTTCTGAAAACAAATTTCCAGATCAAGCAATAACATAACTTCATTTGACACCCCTCAAACAGATAGTGATGTTGGGCTAGTTCGGGGGGAACAACCTCCCACTAGCTAGTGCGGTTCATGTAAGCTAGTGTTTTCAGAGAGTGTAAGGAAGGGACAAGGGTTTTGGTTTTAATTGGGAAAGAGGGCAAATTATTGGGGACTGCTTGGTGTCCTTTGGGAGCGGAGAACATTACCCATGAGCAGAAACTTTCTTAGTTTTAGGGTTTTATGGGTGTACCGTGTACCATAGTTGATTGAAGAGTTATAAGTTTTTCCTATAACTACTGTCCAAGATCTACAAAGGCCTTAGATTCTCCAAACAAATCCAGAAAGGAATCTCCAGACACAGGAGAAACGTAAACCTCCTTTTTGTCCAAATATACAAAGATCCCACAGAAAACATTTTCACTCATAAATTGGCTTTTCCTAACTCCCTCAAAAGTTCTGGTACTCTGCTCATTCCATGTACACCACAAAAGACACAATTAAACATATTACAAACCTTCCAAACTCGCATTGGTATTCCCACCCCATCCCACCCTCCCCTCTCCTCTCCTCCTCCCCTCCATTGACACAACAAATCCCCCACCGTATTAGGAAACACCGACACTACACTGAAGAGAGACTGAAAGAGGAAGATTATGAGTTATTAGAGCCTGACAACGTCTCATCTGAAAATAAATGGTTGGTCAGATCTGGTTATGGGCTTTTAAAGACGAAGGAAAGAGCGGAAAGTTCAAAGAGAAGAATAACCAGGGAAAAACTTGAAGGATATGCTACACATCACACCCTTATTCAAGTAGACATCGTACCTAGGGATCCAGTTGTACAGTTGTATTTATGGAGAAAACCCTTGGGTTTAAATTGCATGAACATCACACAATCTGTCACAAAACCATCATTACTGAAAATTTTCCTGAGACATCTTTTTTGGATTGAAAGTGAGACTTCTCGTATTCCTAATCTCTAGCAAGACTTCAACTCAATATTTAGAAACTACATATTTTGACTTGAATAGCCTAGCCAAAAATACGCACAGCCCTGTACAGAAAATTGCCAAATAGCTTTAATGAAATTCCAACCAAGCTAGTTTGTTGGTCTTCGGTTATAATGCACCAACTGGTCAGATTTTCTATAAGGACATCAGGACTGTAACACACTCAAGACTGTACTGGAATTCCGGACACACTACTACTCTGTGAGGTGCATGGTTCAAGATCCAACTGGGAGATGGGTTTGTGCGTAACAACAACAGCAATAATAATAAGAGGGTGAATGCCTCCGTATATGTGCCCCTAGTCACTCAGTGTGGTTACCATTAGTGATAACTTCAACTTCCCTTCAACAATTAAGTCTTTAACAAGTGTGATGATAAAATGTCAATCTTCTTTTTAGGCCAAAAATAGAAGGAAGGTTACAATTATAGCAAATAGGTTGCATAGGATCTCAAAGCTTGCTGAGACAATTGACTTTTGACAAGCTCGAAAAATGGCTGGGTGAGACCAAAAAAAAAAAGCCGCATACAAGGAGGAGAGGTGACTGCAAACGCAACGTGAACACAAGGACATTAAGATAATACATTGCAAGGTAAGAGACTAAAGTGAAGCTTGTCAACTTATGAAGTATGGGCTAAGAGTTAAGGCCAAGGCTATTTAAAATAATATTTATAAAAAAAAAAAAAAAAAACTAAGTGTACCGACAATTAAGTTCATTTGGAAAAAAGACAATAAAAGGAAGAATAAAAAATATAATGCATGAGGTTTGAAATATTTCATAACCTGTAAAATTTTAACTCAAAACCAAGCAATGCACCATATTTCATATGTTCATTGAGCCACTCAAATTCTAGGAAATCAACCAACCCAGATTTTTGGGATTCACAACTGTAGATCCAAAAGGAAACTGAGATTAAGTGTTCTGAATCATAAATTACATAGTATTAATACAAATTAGAAATTTGAGAAGAACATCTATGCATAAATGACAGAAACTGTCTTAAACATCCATCATGGCCATTGCCTCGGAGACAAAGAAAATGTTCCAATTTCCCAATGCCAAGCTTGCTAGGTGTATGGCTCAGAGAAGTACTTCATCACTAACACTCAAACCTAGAGTGACATGAGCCCAACCTCATGAACCACCTTCCACATTTTTCATGTGGTATACCGTACTCGTATACAATAAAATGCATAAGTCTTTCATAGTAGGTGGGGATAAGACACTGAAACTTGGTCCTCTATAAAAAGATGAAAAGGGATTACCTTGTACCCATAAAGACCTTTAAAATCATTGCTACCGAGGTCAGCAAGATACCAATCCCTCTGTTGTGAAAGGCACACCTCGGCAGGATACCAATCCCTCTGTTGGGAAAGGCGCGCCCGTGGCGCGCCTAGGCGCGAGGCGCAAGGCATGAGCCTCGCCTAAGGCTAGGCGAGGCGACTTCAACCAGGCGCACGAGAGGCACGCCTTTTGGCGCCTTTTTGTGAGGCGCAAGGCGCATGAGGCTCTCGCCTAGTCAAAACAAGACCCAAGCTAACATATTTACCCCCCAAATCCCAATCTCATCTCAGTTTGGGGGAAAAAAAAAAAGAAGAAAGGAAAGAAAGAAGTTGATTTGTGCTGAGCCCTAGCCGGAGCTGCTGAAAGCCTAAGCCAGGTATTTTCTTGTTCTTTTTTTTCTTCTTCCTCATCATCTTCTTCTTCTTCTTCTTCTAGCTTCGCAAGTCTCGGAGCTGCTGTTTTTTTTTTCCTCTTCTTCTTCTTCTTCTTCTTCTTCTTCTTCTTCTTCTTCTTTCTGCAATCTCCTCTTCTTCTTCTTCTTCTTCTTCTTTCTGCTTCTCAAGTCTCGGCGACTCTATTTTTTTTTTTCCTTCTTCCTTTCTACAGATCTTCTTCTTCTTCTTCAGATCTTCTTCTTCCTCCTCCTTTCTTCTTCTTCTTCTTCCATCAAAGTATTTGCGAGTCTGCGACTCAGTTTTTTTTTCCCCTTTCTTTCTTCTCCTGCGATAGTCAAAAGAGATACAAACAGTCTAATAATTAATCTTCTTTTTTATTATTCTTTTTTTTTTTTTTCTGTTCTTTGTTTATTTTTTCTTTTCTTTTCTTTTCTTTTCTTTCTTTCTTTCTTTCTTTATTTTTTTTTTGTATGGTACTATACTAGACTACTAGTTATAACTTAGAAGTTATACTACTATAATGTGTTAATTTTTTCCCACACAAAACCACATTAAAACAGACTTTAGAACTTATAAGTTAGACATACACATTGCTATCAATTAAATTTGACACCTCAATTGTAATTTTTTTTTTTTTTGTATGCTACTATACTATATATAATTGATAAGTTATACTACTATAATATGTTAATTTTTTCCCACACAAAACCACATTAAAACGGACTTTAAAACTTATAAGTTAGATATACACATTGCTATCAGTTAAATTTGACGCCTCAACCAGTCAATTGTATTTTTTTTTTTTTTTGTATGCTACTATACTATATATAATTGATAATGGGTATATGGACTATGGTATTATACTATATATAATTGATAATTTGATAATGTCTATACTCTATAGTCTATAGTATAGTTGTATACTTGTGTTTAGAAGTTGTATATTTGATAATTAAATTTGACGCCTCAATCAATCATGATAATTTAATAATGTAAAATCATATTATAATCATCTAAACTCATATTTTAGATAAGCTATTTACATGTAAAATCATGTAAAAAAAATCATGTAAAAGTGCGCCTCGCTTCACTCGGGCGCGCGCCTCGGATTGCGCCTTGTGCCTAGGCTCCAGGGAACCTTTGCGCCTCAGTGCGCCTTGCGCCTTAAATAACCTTGACCAATCCCCAGCATGTTGGGAAACGAAGGGCCACCCCATGATATGATCGCACCAAGAAGAACTGAGCAGTTGACCATGTGAGAGCAGATAAGACCACATCCAACATAAGTTGGACTAAAGTCAAAATAGAACCTGCATAATGGAGTGTAAACAGCAACAATGTCACCAATACAAATCAAATGCAACATCAGCGAATAGTTCCTGGTGCAAGGATAATTCTCCGCACGACTATAGCAAGAAGAAAAAAAATAGCAACTTGTTTTATATAGAACAAAATGGAGAAAGATGATTCATGTAGCTGCCCAATTATTGTGGGATGAAGCTTTGTTGAGTCGAGTTAAGAATTGACAGATGCTATTAAGCATAAAACATACACCAAATAGGTCTGTGTACGTGTGTGTGTGTTGATAATCAATAGATATAACTAGGAAAATTCTAACATCCTTTCTTATCTAAAACCACAAGCATTATAATGTATTTTATATGCCCGAGCTCGAATCACACCCTTATGGTACCTATTGTTGAGTAGCATAGGGGGGTAGCCCACCCACCCGGAGTCTACTCAGGGTTGGATTCTTTGGCCCAACTTTGGAGGAGTTGCTTGTCATTAATGAAACATATATTTTACATGTCATGAAAGGTATATTACTAAAATCCATGGAATTTAGAGAACAAAAACACCTCTACATTTTTCCAGCCTCTCTTTCCCCAGGCTAACAATTCCTTCATCTCCACATGCACTGGCAGCAAAATTTGGAGTCTCACATTAACTCACCAAATATATTTTAATAAGTATGACTGAATTTTCAACACCAGATTTGAGTGATTGCTTTAAATACTGGCCCAACAAAATACAAGCATTGACTGGAGAAAGCATATAGCCCATGTATGTATTCCATATATGTCTTAGCTAGTAGCTATTTATTTCTCCCCCTACAGTAACCAAATAATCTAAAAGATAAAGCACCTAGTATACTCATGAATTGCACCGATTATAAAAAGGTGAAAGCAGAAGAAACGTACGTGTTCCTGAATAGTGTGAAGCCAAGGCTAGGAAAATTATCAAATCCACATGACTCCCCAATACCACTGAAGAACCATTTAAAGCAGCTCCAGCATAAACTTATGCTCAAATACTTTCCAAGACACCCGACTTGTTTCCTGTGAAAGGAACAAAAATAAATACACAGTAGAGATACAAATAGAAATAAATGCAGTACGGAAAAACGTTAATGCAGAGTAACAGCTCTAAACTGTGCCTCGCCAGGGTAATTACCCAGATAGATGTAATGAAGCTCGCCAGGGTAATTACCCAGTTAGATGTAATGAAGCCAGATGTGGAAAGGGGAGAAGGTGAGAGGAACATAGTTTTATTAACACTAGCAAATCTCATGTTTTATACCAGAATGGACAAGAATAATAATTGACGCAGGCCTTGTGGCTATAATAACTGCTAGTATCTTTGGCCTAGTAAGTGTGCAAATAACTGTCTATCGGAAAGTGAAAGGCAAAAAAATCTAATACTAAAATACGTACAAATAACTAACTAAATACCTTTCAAATCACCTTATTAGCGCTAGGAAAAGAATCCTTAAATAACAGTGCAACAAATCTTAACCTTTTGCTTCATGGAATCTGCCACCAATTTGTTTCACAGAACTAAGTAAATTAACTACTTCAACTGCTATTTCTGCTAACATACCATGAGTGATCAACTAAGTCTTCATAGTAATATATCATTCATCAAAGAGAGAATACGATGTTTCCAATATTGACATGAATCAATAGCAACACGTAATGGATTTCCCCCTTTTCAGTTTGCCAATTCTAGAGCAATGTGCACCCACTCAGACTTCATCATTTTACAGATGGAAAGAATTTCTTAGATACATTACTAGTCAATGTGAAAACGTATAAAAAGAAATGGAATACAGAGAGAGAGAGAGAGAGCCAAAGAAAGAAACCACCTGATGAGATGAAGAGACAAGAAGGCAATCTCACGTCATGAACAGGATGAAGGACTAAATTGTTAAGAAAAATGTAAACATTGAACTTGATTAAGAATATTTGGGCTCATTTGATGAGGTGATGACTTTGTAATCCTAAGAGATAGATGGCTTGAGAATGGAATCCCCTTCCCATTCATGTTACATTTGAAGCATATCTCCCATCGTAGAGCATTTTACTCAAAAGTTTAAACACGATTAGGGGAGTGTTTTATGCTAGAAAGTCTGTCAAAAAATTGACTTGAGTACCTCCCAAAAAAATGTTTGAGACTGCTACTGAGATGAAGCCTCTGGGTGAGGCATGGTTCGAAAACTCGGTTGATACCGAGTCGTATCGGCCGAGTTAACTCGGTTTCGGTGGGTACCGATACGAGTCAACTCGGCGAGTTACAGCCGAGTTAAAAAAAATGTGTATCGCGAGTTATCTCGGCCGATACGGACGAGATAGTGAAAAATCGGTATGAATCGTCCGAAACTTGATGTTTTGAGGTGATAGAAAGCCAAAAAAATGTTGAGAGGACATACCTTTTCTATCGGAAACTCCAAAAACTCACAAGGGTTTCTTCACCTTCATAACTCTCTCTTCAGATCTTCATCTTCATCTTCAGATCTGAACTTCGTATCTTCATCTTCAGATCTTCTTCCAGAAAATATGTCTCGTCGATCTGTGTGTGTGTGTGTCACGATCTGTGTGTGTGTCGAGTGTGAGTGTGTGTGTGTGTCGCGATCTGTGTGTGTGATTGTGGTTGTCAATCTGTTTGTGTGTGTGATTGTGTGTCGAGTGTTTGTGTGTGTGTGTGATTGTTTGACTGTGCGTCGATCTATTTGTGTGTGTGATTGTGTGTGTCGAGTGTTTGTATGTGTGTGATCTGTTTGTAGATATACGGAGCAGCTTCTACTTTCTAGCAAGTTCTTTTATTTTATTTATTTTATTTGGTTTTTGCTGAATATAACATTAGGTTAGCAGGTTGGTATTTTTTCTTTCCAGTCAAAAAAAAAAAAAAAAATCTAACAATTTCTTTTTCAGCAAAAAAAAAAAAAAAAAAAAAAAACTCTAATAATTTCGTCTTTTATATTTTATATTTTATATTTTTATTTTTTTGCTCTTTTATATTTTATTTAGTGTAGAATAATAACACTTTTTGAGGGTCTATATAACCTTAAAAAAGAGTACAGTTTTGCTCACCCTAAAATTGCTCACCCTTCTCTCCTATTGGCTAATACAACGGAGCCGAGTACTTTACACAATCAATTAATTTTCATTTAATACTGGTCCCACTGCATTAGTCCATGGGAGAGGAGGGTGAGCAATGAGTGAGCTATTTAGATTCAATTAATTAATTCTCATTTAATACAGGTGCATTTTTGCTCACCCATTTAATAGTTGGGCGAGCGTAACCCAAGCACCCCATTGGTCAATGCAGTGGGACCCACGATTAAACAACACGGTGAGCACAACCCAAGCACTCCATTGGCCAATGCAGTGGGACCCACGATTAAACAACACGCACCCCATTGACCAATGCAGTGGGACCCACGATTGTTTAATCGTGGGTCCCACTGCATTGGTCAATGGGGTGCTTGGGTTGTGCTCACCGTGTTGTTTAATCGTGGGTCTCACTGCATTGGCAAATGGGGTGCTTGAGTTATGCTCACACAGGTTGAGCAAATGTAAACTCTTTAATATATGTATTATTTGGTAGTATTTAACAATTTAGATCCAATTATGTGTGTACAATTATTAGACATTAGATCGACAGCGTCTGAATTGAATGAAATGTGCTTCTAGAATTGGTACATTGTGTAAAATGTCAAAATCTATTAGGCCAATTATGCTATTCTTATTATTTTATAATTTTCCATAATTTTTTCATATTTTTCTGAAGCTTAAATCTAGTGTATCGGAGCGTATCGCCCGATACCAGGCCGCATCGCCGCGACACCGAGTCATCACAACGGTCTCCAATACCGCGACCGATACCGCGACTTTGAACCATGGGGTGAGGCATTGTTTAAATAGATTGAACTGAGAAACTCTAACAATTTAGAGTACTATAAGAAACCTACTAAATAGACCTCTCTCCTAAAGCTCTGCACTAGTGCAATTCTTATATCTAGACACTCATCTTAGTTTTCATCCATTACCATTTTTATGTTAGCTTTTTTCTTTACATAAATTTTCCCCAAAAATCATGCATCTCAAGGAAAAATACCATGTTGCACAAAAGAATGAACAATTTCATATATTCATACCCTGCAAGCTCAGCTCCTGTAGTCGTGTGAAAGCTGTTTATCAACATTGCTGTGGCCGTTCCGCTGGGATATGCGAGCTTATAATCCATAGCCATAACCTAAATACAATAAGAAGGGAAGAAACATAGAAAAAGTGAAAAAAGAAATCACAATCTCTGTTGTTAATAAAGTTAAAGAGTCTTAAGACAGACCAATATCATAAGCAAAGGATATGTTTTTTTTTATCACCACAAACACTTCATTACAAACCAGACAACAGAATCATTCAAAGTAATCACAAGAAAATTATAACCTTACTTTATTTTGGGCTGGTAATAGTAAAGTACAAATAAAGTAGTATGTAAGAAATTAAATCCTAGACTAGTGCGTCACTCCTCTTCCAAGTTTGACTGAGAATGATTCATTTACAAAAGAACAAACGTTTTAGCATTTGACACTCAAATCTATTACGTAGAGAAACTGCCTAGAATAATAGTTGGTCACGATACCTAAAGAATATTTGGAAGCACACTTTAAGTTCATTCAGTTATTGGTTCATTTTGGAAAAGCACAACTTCAGTACCCGGGAAGGAAAAAAAATTGAAGGAAAAGCTAACTTTAACCGATGCCAAAACTTCGCCTATGATATGAGCATAGAGATGCTATATAGTAAAATATGAGCACTAATTATATTGACAATGACAATAGTAATTCAACCACAATGTTCAAAAGTACCTTGCGAAGAGGAATAAGACTAAAAAGCCCAAGAAAACTAACGACAAATAGGAAACCAATCATCCACCACAAGCCTGGGTACTGTAAGTCTTCTGCCCGGTTACCAGGGTAATCTGGACCAATCAGGTTGTATGTCCTATCATCCATGGCAATCAAATATGAACCGAACCCCCCTGCCAACAATTCAACGAGAAAATTTACATCACAATTGAAAATTACATAGAACAATATGGCTGAGTACACAACGAATAATAACTCTAACAATCAAGGAAATGCTACGTCCCTCTAAAATAAAGCAGACTTAAATGGGGTAAAGAGAAATGGCGACAACACGAGCAAGTTAGAATGAGATAAATACACTTCATCCAATAACTATTCAGTTGAATTTCACCAATAATAGGAGGTAGACCTCAAATTTGACTCCTAAGCGGAGATAACTTCTAATTTCGATGGACAACATTTCTTCCATTGGAATTGCATATAATGACTGATAACAGCACAATGACTAACTAAGACAAGAAAATCCTTAAACGAACAATTCCCATAGTCCACTCCAAATATTATACAACCTACAAAAACCAACTTTTTACTACAACTGCCACTTTTCTGTTCAACGCTTTAACCAGGATCTAGAATATTCCTTCCGTTTCAAAACAAGCTTTTACCTAACTGTCAAGAAAGAATTTCAGTCAGCATTGCTTTTCAAGTGCTCAAGTAAGATTTTGTGTAAAACCCAACTAGAGGGGTTTATGAGAGGAATGGAAGTGATTGACATAAAAGCTCCTTCAAGTGTTCCAGTCGGAGGAATGACTCTTGGATGCATTTCCAACAAGGCACATGCTACACTAGTACCATGCTGCTGCTATTTTTCGTTCAATGTACATACACACAAACACAATGCATAGAGGAAAAGGTTAACCTAGTGTTTTCCTAATGGGACCAATTGTAACTCTTATATCTCATTAGTTTCTGGCAAAATTGGGCTTCTATGAATGAGGATAGCAGATGAGTTGGAAGATCTTGAATTGAACGTGGCCTATTTGCTAAAAGAATCTGCAAGGGCATTTCACCAACAAATTAGGGAACGGAAAAGAAGATTCTAAAATTATCAATAGTATAGTTCACTATCCATTAAGTACGTACACAACCACGTCATTTACCCACTAATCTAAGAATTGAGCCGTTTATGTTAACAATAATGTCAATTCGACATTTCTAGGCATAGTTAAGATTTTTGGAAGAGTCCATTTATGCATTCAAAGTGCAGAGGGCTTGTTAGAAAACCACAAAGCTCAAAGCACGTGATTATGTGTCCTACAAAAAAGGGAAAAGAAAAACATGGTTAAAAGCTATAATAAACCAAGGAATTCTCATAACACTCAGTTGCCTATAGGTTCTGATTGACACAATTAACCAGCTCATTGGTCCAATATTAGAACTTATTCTTATCCTAAAGACTTAACCTGCTCGTTGATTTTACAGAACACCACCACCACATTTGTTAGTCATTGCAATGCATCTGACAAATGTAGGACTAAAACCATGCTTTTGAGGCCAGATCAAAAGATCCATAACAATACATATTGCAACAACAACTACTACAAACAAAAGTTAACACACAGCCGCATTAAAGAAAGAGTTATAAAATCAACGGAAGCAACACTGCAATAATGCTGCTAAATTGTCTGCATGAACAAACACATCTCATAACGTACAGTATATGAACAACAGAAGCTTACAAGAACATACCACTGAATGCAAGGCCATAACAAGGGACAGCGCAGGTCAGACTGAATGACAGTGTTCTCTTGTCTGGTAAAAGGCTGAGTGGAAAACCCTAACTTGGATTAAAAAAAAAAAAAAAAAAACCAGTCCATGACTTGACAAAGAAGAAGCCTAGCAATCCAGCGGCGACGTTGAGTGACGGCATAATCCCAACCGTGAGATGGAGCTTGTGAGTGATTATACAAAACAGAGTCCCCAACAATGCACTAACCACCAATCCTCTCACTGTGATCTGATCTTTCCACTCTGGTATTCTTTCTAAAACCTCCAATTTCACTTTCTCACTTTCATGAACCAACAATAATGGCTCTGATATTTCCACAGATGTGCCATTCTCCGCGATCCCCATTTTAGCAGATTTCGATCTCTGTCCCCCCGTGTCCCCCCGCCCCCCCAAACTAATACAGAAAGATTGATTGAGCCTTTCAAAATCACCCGGCGGATTTTAAGATAGAACACAAAAAAGTTTTAATTTGGCTCGAGTTCGAAGCTTACCACTAGTCTCTCTCTCTCTTTTTTTTTTTATCTATTATTAGTAGCGGATAGGGCACACGCGCTAGCATTGAAGTAATTACATGTTTACAAATCTATGTAATAAACATCAGTTTGTGTAGAGGAAAAAAGAAATGAAAATATCTATACAAAAACAAAAAGAAACACACAAACAACATATATTTACACAAATGTCTTCAAAATAAGTAGACCAAATTAATATCGACAACCATTGAACCCATCAATCATGCATCAGTGATAGTTGAAGCAACTTTATCCAATTGTTTTCCAGTAACATGAACCATGTGCCTGAAAAATTAGTGAACACATTATGGGAGTGTATGGTATTTCTGTTGCCATGGCAAAATAACAGATAAGGATAAAAGCAAACCTCGTAATACAGTCGCACATAAATATATGATTTTGTAGATGTTGCATACACCGCCGCTTGTAGAACTGAATTATGGTATGCGTATCAAGTAATGCTGTTTAGTTGTATGCGCAAAACAGATTGTGATATTTGTACAAACAAATGAGAAACTAACCTCGTCAAGGAAAGCAACTCCACCTGTGTTTCCAGCATACCTTTCAAATGTTTCCAAATTAATAACCAGTTGACACAAATGAAGAGCACACATGTATAGTCAGGTTACGTATTAAAGAATTAATGTAATAAACTTACTGTTCTTCCATCATTTGATGCCACACTCTATTGATCAGTTTACTAAGTTGTCTATTATCTGCTTTCACTACGCACATCCAACCAGGGCTACTAATAGAAAGTTGTACAACCTGGACACATCATTAGTATTAATAGTAAGAATATCAAATGCAAACATATGGAGATCAACATGATAGAAACATTTTTTAGGGAGGATCGAGTTTACCTTTTTTCATACGATATGTAAAGAGGCAATGGTTTATGATCTTCAAATAATTCCCAAAGCACATGACGCTCCATCCCTGGTAGTTCATTCAATTCTTAGTGTTTTTGTTGTTGTTTTTGGTTTTTTTTTTTTATAATTTGTGAGGATAAATTCTAGGCATAAAAAGATATAAATTCGCAAATGTGTAATGCATACCTAACAAAGATGATTTTGTTTTTATAGCAGCAGAACTTCTTTGTACACCACGTTTCTTGTGAAATCACCATTATCACCAATGACAGTTCCCTTTTTAATTAATACCTTAGTTGACTCTTGCGAAATCCCGCGTGATAAGGCCACATATAACTGTCCGTGGCTGAATACGTGATCCGGAAGGTATATACCCACATGCGGGATTGTCTATCCTTGAGATTTGTTTATAGTTAAAGCAAAACTCAATTTTACTGGAAATTGTCGTCTTGTCATCTCAAAGGGCAACTTTACACTATCAGGTGTCTTTAAAGGGATTCTAGGCAAAAAAAACTCTTGTTCTAGCAAATTGACCAGATAAGATTTCAGCATCTAGCATGTGATCAAATTTTCCACGACATAACAATCTCGTGCCATTACACAGACCTATTTTTGGGTCAATGTTCCTCAAAAGCATGATAGGGGCACCACGTTTCAATGTCAATTTATGTGGAGGTAGTCCACCTGGTGATATTGAGTTCAAAAACTCTTGTTGGTACAAATTTCTTGGATCATCCGTTACGGAGTCGTAAGAATATAACGTCTCTTCTTCTCCAGGGAACATTCGTATTATGTTTTCATTTAACTTATCGACTTCTTAATTTCAAGGAGTTAGTATAGCACGCTCAACCATGTATTTGGGATTGAAAGCATTGCAATCCAAATTAGAGAAGATTTTGCAGATCAAATGATTGATAGATTGATCTCCTTCCCATGGTATGACCATAGAGGATGGTAACTTTATCATGTCATCACCTATTGCAGGTTCGACCCCATCCCCAACACGGAGCAAGAATTCTGAAAATTGTGTGTCATCTCTTGATCTCATGTTTTGCCTCAGTTGCAAAACGCGAACGCTATTCCAAAATGATGCTCTAGTGATTGAGGACTCGATTAATTCAGAACGTGTACCTTTGGGAACAACAGGAAGTACTTGCCTAAAGTCTCCGCCAAAAATCATAATCTTCCCACCATATGGTTGATCAATATCCATGATATCTCTAAAACTCCGGTCTAAAGCCTCGAAGGCATAACGATGTGCCATTGTTGTTTCATCCCAAATAATAATAGATGCAGATCTTATTAAAGTAGCCAATGTAGATTGTTTACTAATGGAACATGTAGATGATGCATCAGGATTAATAGGGATCTTAAATCGCGAATGAGCTGTTCGTCCACCCGGTAATATGGTCGCAGCTATTCCTGATGTTGCTGTTGCTATTGCTATATGACCATCTTTTCTCAACCTTACGAGCAACGCGTGGTATAAATATGTTTTGCCAGTGCCCCCGGGACCATCCACAAAGAATATACCTGAGTTGTGTTCTTGAAAAACACTAATGATTGAATTGAATGCGAGCATTTGATCTTCATTCAACTTATCAATTGCATCTAGATCCTCTTGAACAATAGTGATGGAAAGCTCATCTTCAATACAGGTAGGAATTTCTGGCATTATTTCATATCCCTCAGAGATTGTAGGCAACTCGTAATCGATTATCGTTTTATTATGTTGTACTAACAATCCATTTAAATCTCTTAACAATCTATTTTGGACAACCACCATATTAGATGAGGTTGAAGAAGGATAGTCTTCAACCATAAAAGGAGAGAATTCATCCCATAAACTTCGTACTCCTGTAGGTTCACAATACACCAGAATTGTAACAAATAATCTTCGTAAAGCACTTGGCATTCTAATGGAAGATGCCTCAAGTAAGCACTGACGAACGTTATTATCATTTTCTAACAAACCACGACTTTCAGCTGCTTGCTTAAACGTGGTGTTGAGCACCCCATTAAATGTTAGCAAATCTTCTGCGCACGTTGGACCCCGGACATGGTTGAGAAGGATACGAAGGAAAAATTTGTCTCCTTCGGATGGTGACACTGTATATATTCGACCGATAACCCTTATTCGATTTCTCCTCCTTCTCCATATTTTTTTATCTCCACCAATCCATCTATAATGCTCGGGAATCTCTCGATATAGGTAACGCCTTGCATGTGGATCGACAGCATTCAAGGTAAAAAGCTCAGTTAACATTGTCTTTGAGAGCATCTCATCTGACAAAATATCTCTCAAATTTTGATCACTGTGAAATCGAACATTTTGCCTATTGGGTAGATGAATTTGTAAGCATTCTATAGATGGATAAATTTAGCTCAGAGGGAATTTAAAAATCTCCCAAAGTGCCTCTGTTGCACAAACCCATCTTGCATCGACGAAATGTTGAATCTCATCATAGTTAGGTCCTGGACGAACTTCAAGAGACACTCGGTCTGGACCCTTATAAACATATTTGTATAAGTATTTCACGCTTTTGATGCTACTACAGATCTCGACATTGATGTGACAATCGTACTTTAATATGAACCATGGATTATAGGGAACCACCCAACTATTATCGACCATTATGCTTCGATTGTGGTCAAGAGGCATCGGTTGACCATCCCGTCTTCTATAAACTGGATATGAATCATTAGCCTGTATGGTCGTAGAAGAGAATGGTTTGGGATATTTTTTGCTGCATTTTTCATGTTTCATACACGGAGAATTAGGGTTGTGTGCCCCACATGGACCATGTATCATATGTTTGGTAACTGTAATATACAAAGCAGGGTTTTCCTCCTTATTTGGTAATTCAGCACTAACTACATGATCATAATCGTCGGGGCTATTTATCTTGTCATTTTCATCCAAGATGAGGAACATATGTATATGTGGTAGTCCTCGTTTTTTATATTCTAATACATGGACATGTGAGATAACTCTTCCCAACACCCCTTTTACAAAAAGATCAGTCTTTAATTCTTCTATCTTCGCACGAAATATTCTTATTACCAAATCAGGACAATCCTGTGCCGGTTGGCCTGGTAGCAACTCATTTGTAATTTCCTCCCAGTTTGGATTACATGTCATAGTGATAAAGAGATCTAGTTTTCCAAACTTTAGAACCAGCGCCATAGCATCTTGATATCGTTGGTACATGTCACGGGGACTCCCAACAAATGACGATGGTAGTATAGTCCTTCGCCCAATGTTTCCTATTTTGAAGTTGTATATGGATTTAGTTAATTAAGTTTGAAGGCAGTGGATATATTAAAATAGTTTACAAATCGTGGCATTTACTACCTGCATTTAATTCGCCGGCATCAAAGGAGTCTTGTAGCCCTTGATACATTTCAGAGCGAATCGTGTGTTGATTAGAGCGTATCCACCGAAGCCTTTGTGATTCAATTTTGACATAATTATCAACATAATACTGCTGCGAAAGGCGTCCGAGTCTAAGAAGAGCTGAAGGTTGATTATGTCGAATCTAGAAATGAATCGTTAAATGATTTTATAAGGTAAAGTTAAAAATTTTTGTTTTGAACAAAATTTATGATTGTAAGGATCCTTTACCTGTGACATGTATGCGTAAAAGTCCCGACATGTCACCTTTCTTCCATGCTCATCACGTGTATTTAAATCCCAGCCATTAGTTCCATAAGGAAATAATAAGGGGTATTGCAATGGGTCATAGTAACCTGCGATCTCTTGGACATTTGTAAGTCGTCCACCAAAGCTTTCAACAATGATGTCCCTTCCATTTATAACAGCTGCGACTTGAGATGCAGTAGGGGTATTATACTAACGCTCTCTGAGTGGTTGTTCTTTAATGATGAGCCTGCAACTATGGATATTGTGTCGCTGTCCCAATTGACGAAATGTGTGGACGAATGGGTTGTGAGCATTTAAGATTTGTTGTATCTTTTCCAATAGATCCCTATGTAACGAATCATTTTCCATCATTCTATTGTCTATTCCATGATCTGTGTCATATATATACATCTGTAGGTATCGTGGCCTATCATTTGCAGTTGGAAGAAAACCACCAATTCTATGATATATGGAACCCTATGCACGAAATGTGTATATCCCCCGGCTTCTATTTGCTAAATTTTCATCGACATGCACTCCCATTGAAGTGAATGAAAAGACATGATTGTACGCTCTAATATTTTGTCTAAAATGACCTCCCTCGGATGTTTGTGATGACAAAATGTTAAGCATATCTGTCGGGTACAGAATTTGCGGCAAGGCAACTTTTCCATTTAAGCAGCACATGTCGGAAGTTTCACGATGATACTTGAGTGCATGACAGTATGGACTTATAGTTGGTGTAGGCAATCGAAGTTTGATTGAACCCAAATTTCCATGTAGACCTCTAGCGCAATTATAAGTCGAATGTGGCTCAGTCTCATGCTCTGCTTGGAAGTTCATGTTGTTTGTCGTAGCTTCATTCCAATTCCTTGGATTATTCTCGTGTTCTGCTTATATAAAGACGCGAGGAGACAATGTGGAATGAAGTATTTTAGGAATTTCATGCTAAATGATTTGAACTAACTATTTTTCTTACGACAATTAATATGAAGTATTGCACTCTATGTATGACACAGTTTGGCAAAACACAAAATAAAAGACAATCGTAATATAGCAGTTAGTAAGATGATAAGTATCGTTAAGTTATTGTCTACTACCTTGTTCAATAATCATCCCTTGCGTTTGGTTAATAGTAGTCCTCGAACTTGACATTCCCGTAGCTTGGTTGACTGCAATGAAGATAGGATATTAGTAATAATAATTTTGGAAAATATAGAATTTAGTGGTTAAAATATTAAAACGCTTTAACTCACAGTGGGGAGGTCTTTCAAGCGTTGGCATTTGTAATTCTTCTATTGGCGGATGTGAGCGTGCCAATCTTTTTAGTTGGACCAAGCTGATTCGGTGAACTCCACTTTGATTCTGGTATAATTAGTGTATTAAAAATGGGGGAAAATTGAACAAATATAAGCTACATTAAACCAAGTATTCCTGAACAGATAAAAATTAGAATTACCTGAAATGGATTATGGTCCATGGCTATATATCCGATGAGAAACAGGCAAAGGTAAAAATATATGTACTGAGTATGGATGTTACCTAGACATTATAAGACAGGATAAAATAAGCAAGACTTCCACAATAATTAAAGGAAGAGAATAGCTTAGTGGGTAAAGAATTAAATTTAAAAAGTAATAAGATAAACAAAAAGAAACAATATGATCGAGAACCAATTGTGTGATTTACAAATAAGAGCTTAAGTACTTGAAACAAACATATCATGATTAACCAGTAATATAGTTCATTCAAACTTTACTCACTATTTTTCAAATTTTAGGAAAAATTAAGTAGCTTAAAATAGCTTCAATGTAATTGCTCACTTGAGTATTTTTTTTTAAGTTAAATGCGTCACAATTTATATACATATATATATATATATATATTTACGCAAATTAAATTATAAAGGATATAGTTGATAGGGTAGTGCTCGTCCATGACTATGGAATTAACAAAGTAAGTGTCAAAGTAAAATTGGAAAGCAAAACTAAACTAACCAATGGAAACAGCATGAGGGTTAAAGAGCTATACATGTTATTTAATCAAATTTAAAGAGTAATTGTACAGTGTCCAAAATGGTATTCAAATTAAGTTTGGTTTGGAAATGGTTCGAAACCAAAACATTGTGAATGTAACCAAATAAATGTTGGTTTCCACTTTCGAGTTTAATTCATAGTTGCAACCCAAATTACCAACTTTAAAACTCCACCAATGGCATTAACATTATTTTGGACCACAATGGAATGAATTGACGGTATTCAAAGTCAGTTTGATATTATTACTGTTAATACCCGTTCGCGTTGCATGTGTAACACATCGCATTTGTTATGTATTCATAAGCTTAATTATTTAGAACATAGCAAAAAATACATTTCTATATGGGTATTTAGAAATACATTTTGATTGTAAAATCAAGGCGCCGAAACAAATAAATTAACTGGTTTGCTCTCTAAGTAAATTACTGTATGGGTATAATATGGGAACACAATGATTTAACAAATTTGTTTGAAATGGAAATTAAAAAATTGATAAAACCAAAGCAAAAGGAAAAAGAATGAGAAGAATGTCATAAACAGTTCAACAGTATGTTGCATTTATTGCACACCATCTATAGACCAATTACATGCTGCCAAAACGAACCAATTTAGATCATCATTCTTCAATACGTATAAATGACAAAAACAGTAGCAAAATGAGAAAGCCTGGTAGCAAAATGACAATTAGTAGGATTATAATTACCTCTGTTTTCTTTGTTGTGATCCAAAACCAAGCAACTGTTTTTTCCCTACGCCATTGCAGAGTTATGACTTGTGAGAGATATAATGACACAGAGATTGTTTCTGGCAGTTTTTGTTATGAGACGTGGGTGGTGGTTATAGAAGGTTATGTATTGATGGTTAATGACAATTTGGTACTCTTAAATGTATTTTTTGTGTGAAAGAGTATATTGGTTTTTTGGTAAATAGGTGAGAGTGTAGAAAGTTGGTGGGTACCCCTACCTTTCACTTTCTATAGTAGTATAGACATATACTATCAAGTATCAACCAATGTTTTTATAACCGGACGTTGATCGAATCGGAAAAATAACCAGATCACGGGTTAACGGTTCAACGGTCGGGTAAACCGGAATCAAATCATAACATCATAATTATATATTTTACAATTTTTTTTTATTTAAGAGTAGTTAGAATATTTCTAAAAAAAACACAGAGAAGAAATTTTAATTTTATACATTTTTTAGTCAATTCATTCTTTTAGTTCTAGACTTCTCAAGTCATTATTATTTATTTTACAAACATTAAACAAACCTTAAGATTACATATTGGATTTGCAAAGGGGCAAAGACCCTTTGGTTGTCCTACTTGAACGTCTGTCTCACAGACTCACAGTAACCCAGGTGTGTGGTCATAATGACAAAAGAAAAAAGTACTCCGTATCTCTTACATTTTCAGTTTTGACCAGCTGGACAATAATTAACTAAGAAAAAAAAAACAACAATGCTAGGGGCACTAACAAATTCCACTAACATTCACACCCACACTCTATCTCTCTCCTAGTGGCACTTTGAGTCCACTGCAGACCCCACAGTGCCACTAGGAGAGAGATAGAGTGTGGGTGTAAGTGTTAGTGGAATTTGTTAGTGCCCCAAATATTACTCAAAAAATAATGCCTCTCTCTTACTTTTTCAATTTGATCAGTGTGAACAAGCTTTTGCATTAAATGATTATCACCGATCTGTTTGGTAAAACCGTGACCGGTTCGACGGTTAATAGGTTGGACTGGTGATTTGACCGATTTTTTTTTTTTTTTTTTTTTTTTTTTTTTTTTTTTTTCAGTTTTTGAGCTAAAACGGTTTACCGAACAGAACCGGACCAGAAAGTTGATTGGTCGACGGTCCAACCGGTTCAACCGGCCAGTCCGGTCCGGTTTTTAAAACATTGCTATCAACAATGATAGGGATACACACTAAACGACAAACTGTGTTTTAAATGCATGTACTCGGTGCTATTTGAAATTTTCAGACTTTTCTATGCATCACTTATACAATACAGGGTACATGCATTTAAAGCTGGTGTGTCATTTAGTGTGTCATTTGGTGTGTATCCCTATCATTTTTGTTATACTATTCTATGATGACCTCTACACCAAGCTAGACGTTAGATAAGGAGAAACATGTATTTATAAACTTGCTAGTCGAGACAAAGGAAATTATAAGACATTAATCAGGTTAAGTATATAAAAACTAAAAAGCGAGGACTCTAGGGTTTTTAGTGAACGACAATGAGATTAAGGAAAAGTGGAAAAGCTATTTTAAGCAGTTGTTGAATGAAAAACATATGGATAATACAATTGAACAAGAAACTGGAAGTTACGATGACATTAGAGAATACAAATTATATCAAAAAATAAGAAAGTTTGAGGTGGAATTTGCTTTGAAGAAAATGAAACCCAACAAGGCCTTAGGACCAGATGAGATCTCCATTGAAGGTTGGAAATGCGTAGGAGATGTGGGGGCATCTTGGCTTACAAAAGTTTTTTATACAATTTTAATGACTAGAAAAATGCATGATGAGTGGAGGAAGAGCATTCTAGTGCCTATATATAAGAATAAATGAGATGTACAATAATGCAATTACTATACAAATGTTAAGTTGATGAACCATACTATGAAATTGTGGGAGAGAGAAATTGAGCATCGCTTTAAGAGGTACATCATCAGTGTCAGAAAATCAGTTTGGATTTATGCCTGGGAGGTCAACAATGGACGCAATTTATTTACTTATGAGACTAATGAAAAAGTATAGAGAGAAGAAAAAAGATTTATATATGGTTTTTATTGATTTAGAGAAAGCTTATGATAGGATGATTAGCGATTTAATTTGGTAGGTACTAGAGAAGAAGGGAGTGACCAAGGGTTATATTGACGTGGTGAAGGATATGTATGATAAAGCAGTTACCACAATTAGATCATTGACCGGATAAACAAGTGAATTCCCAATTACCATAGGCTTGCACCAAGGGTCGGCCTTGAGCCCTTATTTATTTTCCTTAATTATGAACGTTGAGCCCATGGTGTATGTTGTTCGCAGGTAATATTATCTTAGTTGACGAGACTCAAGGGGGACTCAACACTAAACTGGAAGCTTGGAGATAAGCACTGGAGACTAAGGAGCTAAAGATAAGTAGGACGAAAACAGAATACATGGAATGTAGTTTTAGTAATAGTAGAAGTATAAACAACGAAGCATTGAAGATCGAAGATCAGGAGATCCAAAAGAGGGAATACTTTCGCTATCTAGGTTTAATGATCAGTAGAAAAGGAGAAATTGGTGATGACGTGACCCATAAAATTAAAGTAGGTTGGCTTAAGTGGAGGAGCGCTTCCAGACTATTATGTGATCGGAGAATACTAGCAAATTGAAAGGGAAATTCTATAGGACAGCTATTAGGCCAGCTATGCACTACGGGATAGAGTGTTGGGCAACTAAGAAATAACACATGAGCAAAGTGAGCGAAGCTGAGATGATGATGCTAAGATGGATGTATGGTAAGCCTAGGAAATATAGAAATAGAAATGAGTACATTCGAGAGACTGTAGGAGTGGCACAGATTGAGGATAAGTTGAGGGAGAATAGACTTACATGGTTCGGCCACGTGCAACAAAGACCTATAGATGCACCTGTGCAAAAGAGTGATAAGATCGTAGTGCCTGGAATGGTTAAAGGGAGAGGCAGACCTAGACTAACCTGAGACTATGTAGTGCAACAAGATATGAATTTATATAATTTAAATGAGCATATAGCTCTTGATCGTGCAGAATGGAGAAAAAAAGATTCATACAGTTGACCCCAATTGATTAAGACATAAGGCTTAGTTTTGGATTTGGTTTTGTAATTTCATATCATTACAAATACCTAACCCAACTTGTGTACATACACTTATGATTTGCCCATAAGTTAATGCAGCATACGGAATATTATTTCCATCATGTTGGTCTCTTAATTTTTGTCTTACTTTTTCTACAAAAAATTGTGGAAGTCCATCAATAAAACGAGACTTCCAGTGTTCAGAATTTGCATTATTTTTTTGCATTACTTTGCAAATATACACATCTTTGTACCAACGAAAATGGTGTCACACCTGTACCAAAATTTCATAAGTTTTATCACGCATAATCGAATTTGTGAGTTTATCAATGTTAATTGATAACGATGTTGAGGTTGACTGTGAGTCAACGGTAAGGTGTCAGTGAGGACACAAGATCATGGAAGTTCATTTTTGCATTGGTATGGTTAAATGGCATTTATGTGATTTGAATGTTATTTGACTTTTCTGGTATTTCATGAATAGTAAATTATACCTGTGTAGTATAATTTCTAGTAATCGTAATACTGTTAGATATCATTTCGAGAACTATGGTGAGAATGTGAGCGACACGTTAAATAAAAGTAAGATTGTGTAGAGATTTCACAGAATTTAGTTTTCAGACATAATTTTGGACCCAAACGAGACTTAGTCGAAAACTTTTGTAATTTATAATTTTCACTTGTAAAGGCATAAAATGGACATGTGCGACATTTCATGGATTAATGAGAAGTTTTGGAAACTCGCGGGGAAGTAAACGCAATTCATAAAGAGTTTATCTATAAATAGTTAAGGGTGAGTTTACATTATTTGCAAAACTCATATAATATCTTGAGATAGGAGAGAGAAAAGGAGATTTGATCCTACGAGCTTTGCGACAAAGATCGGCAACCTTTCGTTAGTCAGATTTTTTTCCCAAATTCGAGATTTGAACTTGTGGAGGTAAGACCTACGTTTTGATAGTCATTAGGCCATGTTTGGCAAACTTTTGTAGAAATCTAACTTCTAGACTTTTGGGGAAAATCCAATAAAACTTGTAGGAATCACCTCAAATCCGAAATCCGATGATTAATCGGCTCTCTAGACGATCCTTCAAAATTTGGAGGAAAGCGCACGAGGTATGAAATCCTAACTTATGAAATATAGGAATATACATATTTTAGATTTCGACGACGAAATTGAGATCCGAGCAAATTCATGTGTTAATCTTAGGCCCGTTAATCATGCATACGATTAAATGTGAAAAACATGTCTACTTTTACGCGAGCACGTTGAGTTATCTATATGGGTCAAAGGGGAGATTTATGCAATTTTATGCCGGAGTAAGCTTCTCAATGTTTGAGAATTTAGTAGCGATGGCTACTGTGCATGGTTGATAGACTTGGACTTGCTATGGCACTTGGGGATGCAATGGTTGATAGACTTGGACTTGCCATTGCCATCGTGGTTTAAGACTTAGACTTGCTACTACCGGATGAATGCGTATTCTTCTCCCTAGAGACTATTTGTTATGAATTGTGAGATTAAGACATGTTTGATCATATATTGCATATGTTAGAACTTGTGCACTCAGCATATACCTGAGCAGTGGAGATTTACTCCATTGCAAGTAAGCAGAAAGACAAATAGATACGTGAGGAGTGAGGCCGTTGAGGAATGCCGGGGGAATCACTTGTTTATACTTTTGTTTTAATCCTAAACTTGTATAAGGATTTGGAATTTGTAAAATATGTTGTAATAGAACCTTGTGACTAGTTTTGTAGTACTGTACCTTTGTATTCATATACCTACCATGATGTTTTAAAATGTTGAAATTCGGTTATGGTTGTAGTTGTTTTGGTTTGGAGAAGCATGGGTTGTGATAGCTCACTACAGGGATGCCCAGTAGAGGATGAGTCGATTGGATCCTAAATCAGTCGACTGGATCCTGTGTTGATTTAAACATTGAGAGTGAATAGTAGAAAACTAGTCGACTGAGTCCCCGACACAGTCGACTGGATGCCTGACGAAACATGTGAATTTTTTATTCTGCTAGAAGCACAATCGACTGGTAGAAGTCAGTCGACTGAAAATTTTAGGCCCTAGTCGACTGGACTCCAGTCACAGTCGACTGGATGAGCTCTTAGTCTTTTGGAACCTTTCTGCTTCAGGTCCCCAGTCGACTGGGCCCTCAATCAGTCGACTGGAACTCTGTTTTCTAAACTGAATTCTTTTGGAACTGTTTCAATTGGACAAAACTTTTTATAACTCTAATTTTAATGGATTTCACTTATTATTTTCCGTTGCTATTTTACTTTAAAGGAACTGGATAAGCCTTGATGGCGTGCCACATGTCCTATTTCCATGCATAGTGGGATGGGTCGTGACATTTAGTGGTATCAGAGCTAGAGGTAACAAAACTGTGGGAGCGTTCGACGACGAGTGGAGTGTTTAGTGATTTGATACATGTTTTAGAGTGCATTTATACATAGTAGAGATGTTTGATGCATATGTATGTTGTTATACATACATGTTATAAATATTGTTGTACATGCATAGTGTTTATGCATTGAGACTTACAAGATTGTAATTATGAGTGGCAACCGGGAATTATCGCCGCATACCCGACGTATGAATGAAATGGCAGAGATGATGGGGAACATGGGAGATATGATACAAAATATAGCAGAGCGATTGCCTCCCACACCTCTATTTGAGCCAGTACCGATAGTCATGGTATCAGTACTTGAAAATAGGGGTATGAGGTCGGTATCTGAACAGTTTTCGAGGAAGAAGCCGACGGAGTTTCATGGGACTTCTAACACGACACTCGCAGAGCATTGGGATATGGACATGGAAAGGATCTTTCGATCTATCCCAATGACTGATGGAGAGAAGATTGAGAATGTCAGTGATATACTTAGAGGCGAGGCTCAGAATTGGTGGGTGAACGTCCTAGATTAGGGAGCACCGATAACTTGGGAGGGATTTAAATCAGAATTTAATCGTTGATTCTTCCCAAGGGCTGCTCTCAATGCAAAGAAGAGGGAATTTGATAATCTTCTACTAGGAGAGATGACTGTGACAGAATACACCTTAAAGTATAATGCTTTACTGAGATTTGGAAAGGGGTCTGTGTTGACCGAGGAAGATAGAGCAAGGAAATTTAAAGGAGGTTTAAGGGAAAATATTCGTTTGAGGGTGGAGACCTATGAGCACTCGACTGTGGCAGCAGTGCAACAAACGGTGCTTGTGGCCGAGAGTGGAATGGAAAGATCGAGACAGAATCAGTAAGTTAAACGGGGTAATGAAGGTGGTGATAGGAACCAAGGTGGATCTTTTAAGAGGCCGTTTCAACGAGGCTCTGGTTCTAGTTTCAGTGATTTCAAGAGGATGTCAAGTAATATACCGCTGTGTTCACTTTGTAATAGACCACATATTGGTCAATGTTTTATGGCGAACTTCTAGGACAAGTCTCAAGGAATGAACAATGCTAGCTTGGCACTAGATACGAGGGGAAAATATTATGACTGTGGGATGGTTGGACATCAATCTAGAAATTGCCCGAGGAAGCATTCTCAGCAAGGAGCTAGTTCTATGGCTTCTAGTGGGTTGAAGCCTAGACAGTCTAATGATGGGGGACAAAGGATAGAGCAATGTTAAGGGAGAGCATACCAGATGAACCCAGAAGACATGGCTGCTTCAAATATAGTGGTCTCAGGTATGGTTGTATGTACGCACTTAGCACGTATACTTGTTGACTCAGGATCTACGCATTCATTTGTATCGCATGCCTTTGTTGAACATTTGAATGTTAGATTGGCACCGTTAGGATATGAATTGTCTGTTGCCGTACCACTTAGTAAATCAATAATGATGTATGCGATATATAAGAATTATGAGATCAAATTGGGTGAGAAGTTGATGACCATAGACCTTATACTGATTGTAGTAAACCATTTCGATGTGATCTTAGAAATGGATTGGTTAGCTCTTAACCAAGCTACTATAGACTGTGAGCGGAAAGAAGTTAATTTTCGATCACCGGTACATAGAAGTTTTTGTTTCCAAGGGAGTGGGGTTACACCGCCACTATATTCGATTTCGGCTATTCGGGCGGGTAAGTTGTTGAGAAAGGGATGTCGAGGGTTCCTGTGTTCAGTGGCTGATGTCGCAGCAACCGAACCAAGAGTAGAGGATATTTCGATAGTACAAGAATATTCAGATATATTTCCTGATGACTTACCAGACATTCTGATTGAGAGAGAGATCGAGTTTACCATTGAGGTTATGCCAGACGCAAGACCTGTATCCAAGGCACCATATAGAATGGCACCCATAGAACTGAAAGAGCTGAAAGTTTAACTATAAGAATTATTTGACAAAGGTTTTATTTGACCTAGCATATCACCGTGGAAAGCTGCAGTGTTGTTTATGAGGAAGAAAGACAGTTCAATGCATATGTGTGTTGATTACCGAGACTTAAACAAGTTGACAATCAAGAACAAGTACCCATTACCGAAGATTGATGACCTATTTGACCAACTTTGTGGGGCACAAGTGTTTTCAAAGATCAACTTGAGATTGGGTTATCATCAGTTGACAGTAAAGGCCGAAGACGTTGAGAAAACTGCTTTCAGAACGCGCTACGGACATTATAAATTCCTAGTCATGCCATTTGGGGTTACAAATGCACCAGCCGCGTTCATGGATCTTATGAACCAAGTCTTCAAGGACTACTTGGATGATTTCGTAATAGTGTTCATAGACGATATTCTTATCACCTCACCGAGTGAGGCAGAACACGAGATTTATTTGAGATTAATACTTCAGAGATTGCGGAAGAAGCAACTATTTGGAAAATTCAAGAAATGTGAATTTTGGTTATCTAGCATTACCTTTGTTGGTCATGTGATTGACAAGAGCGGGATTTCAGTTGATCCTTACAAAGTAGAAGTTGTGTCTAGTTGGCAAAGACCAACATCCGTATCCGAAATTCGAAGTTTCTTGGGATTAGCAGGATACTACCGCCGTTTTATTGAGAATTTTTCAAGGATTTCATTACCGATGACAAAGTTGATGAAGAAGGGAGTTACATTTGAATGGAGTCAAGAATGTGAAGACAGTTTTCAAGAGTTAAAGGCACGACTAACAAGAGCACCTATCTTGACAATATCATTCGGAATTGAGGGGTTTGTGATCTATAGTGATGTTTCGCATCAAGGGTTGGGATGTGTGCTTATGCAAGGGGGTAAGATGATTACCTATGCATCTAGACAGTTAAAGACACATGAGGTTAATTATCCGACTCATGATCTCGAATTGGCCACAGTAATTCATGCTTTGAAAATTTGGAGACACTATTTATATGGGGAAAAGTGTGAGATATTGACGGACTACAAGAGCTTGAAATACTTATTCACCCAATGTGACTTGAATATGAAACAGAGAAGATGGTTAGAGTTGATGAAGGATTACGATCTTTTGATAGAGTATCACCCGGGAAAGGCTAATGTAGTAGCCGATGCATTAAGTTGGAAGACGCCAAGGAACTTAGCAGACGAGCTAACTACTTAAAAGGAATTGATCAAGAAAATAGAACGTTGGGATCTAGATGTGACTCCAGAGACTAGTGGTGGCTTAATGATGGCGATCATAGCTCACTCCGATATCATTGATGAGATCAAGAGAGAACAGTTGCATGATGTCTACCTGTGCAAAATGAGACACAAGATACCTTTGGGAAAACGACCTGGTTTTGTATTAGAACAAGGGACGTTGAAACTTGAAAATCGGTTATGTGTACCGAATATGAAAGACTTGAAAGAAAGTATCCTAAAGGAAGCACATAGTACTAGATATTCAGCGCATCCAGGAGGTAACAAAATGTACCAGAACTAACGGGAAAACTTTTGGTGGAAAGGTATGAAGCGTAAAATTGCTAAGTACGTTTTTGAGTGTTTGGGATGTTAATAGGTTAAAGCAGAAAGACAAGTACCTGCCGGGTTACTATAGCCATTACCAGTGTCAGAGTAGAAATGGATGAAATCACGATGGATTTTGTTTCGGGATTTCCATGATCGACTAACAAGAATGATAAGATTTGGGTTATAGTGGACCGATTAACAAAGTCAGCGCATTTTCTGTCGAACAATACGACTAAGCCTGCAAGGTTAGTAGAGTTGTATGTGAAAGAGATTGTAAGACTACACAGAGTTCCAGCAGTGATTGTATGAGATCATGATACTAGCTTCACATCGAGGTTTTGGGAAAGTCTACAAAAGGCTATGGGTACAAAGTTGAGTTTCAGTACCGCATTTCATCCTCAGACCGACGGACAGTCAGAGTGTATGATTCAGACTTTGGAAGATATGCTTAGACTTTGTCTATTGCGTTTACCATTAATCGAATTTGCTTACAATAATGGGTTTCAGTCAAGTATCAGAATGGCACCGTATGAAGCTTTATATGGCCGTGAGTGTCGATCACCGGTTTGTTGGACCGAGGTTGGGAAAAGAAAGTTGCTAGGACCTGAGCTAATACAGATGACTACTGAGAAGGTAAAGTTGATTCAGGAGCGACTTAAGGTAGCTCAGAGCCATTATAAGAGCTATGCTGACTCTAAACGACGACCTATGGTATTTGAAAAGGGAGATTTTGTCTACTTGCGAGTATTGCCTTTGAAAGGGATTGTACGATTCAGAAAGAGAGGAAAGCTTAACCTGAGATTTATAGGACCTTTTGAAATCCTAGATAGAATAGGACCAATGGCTTACCGATTGGCCTTGTCATCAGAGTTGTAACATGTGCATAATGTATTCCACATATCAATATTGAGATGATGTATGTCAGATACGAGCAAGATCATGATACCAGAACCGTTACAAATTCAAGAAGATTTGAGTTGCATAGAACATCCAGTAGAGATAATAGACCGGAAGGAGCAAGTCTTGAGAACTACGACAATTCTGATGGTGAAAGTACTATGGCGTAGTCACACGGTTGAAGCAGCTATATGGGAAAGTGAGGAAGAAATGAAGAATGAGTATCCACACCTGTTCAATGTATGAGGTATAAGTTTGGGGACAAACTTCCTTTTTGGTGGGAAGAGTTGTCACACCCGTACCAAAATTTCATAAGTTTTATCATGCATAATCAAATCTGTGAGTTTATCAATGTTAATTGATAACGGTATTGAGGTTGACTGTGAGTCAACGGTAAGGTGTCAATAAGGACACAGGATCATGGAAGTTCATTTTTGCATTGGCATGGTTAAATGACATTTATGTGATTTGAATGTTATTTAACTTTTTTGGTATTTCATGAATAGTAAATTATACCTGTGTAGTATAATTTTTAGTAATCCTGATACTGTTAGATATCATTTCGAGAATTATGGTGAGAATGTGAGCACCACGTTAATTAAAAGGTAGGCTGTGTAGAGATTTCACAGAATTTAGTTTTTGGACGTAATTTTGGACCCAAACGAGACTTAGTCGAAAACTTTTGTAATTTATAATTTTCACTCGTAAAGGCATAAAATGGACGTGTGCGACGTTTCATGGAATAATGAGAAGTTTTGGAAACTCGTGGGGGAAGTAAAAGCGATTCCCGAAGAGTTTATCTATAGATAGTTGAGGTTGAGTTTACATTATTTGCAAAACTCATATAATATCTTGAGAGAGGAGAGAGAAAAGGAGATTTGATCCTACGAGCTTTGCGACGACGATCGGCGACCTTTCGTTCGTCAGATTTTTTTCTTCTTCCAAATTCGAGATTTGAACTTGTGGAGGTAAGACCTACGTTTTGATAGTCATTAGGCCATGTTTGGCAAACTTTTGTAGAAATCTAATTTCTAGACTTTTGGGAAAAACCCAGTAAAATTTGTAAGAATCACCTCAAATCCGAGATCCGACGATTAATCGGCCATCTAGATGATCCTTCAAAATTTGGAGGAAATCGCATGAGGTATAAAGTCCTAACTTATGAAATATAGGAATATACATGTTTTAGATTCCGACGACGAAATTGAGATCCAGGCAAATTCATGTGTTAATCTTAGGCCCGTTAATTATGCACGCGATTAAATGTGAAAAGGATGTCTACTTTTACGCGAGCACGTTGAGTTGTCTATATGGGTCAAAAGGGAGATTTATGCAATTTCATGCCAGAGTAGGCTTCTCGATGTTTGAGAATTTAGTAGCGACGGCTACTATGTATGGTTGATAAACTTGGACTTGCCATGGCACTTGGGGATGGAATGGTTGATAGACTTGGACTTGTCATTGGCATCACGGTTTAAGACTTGGACTTGCCGCTACCGGATGAATGCGTATTCTTCTCCCTAGAGACTATTTGTTATGAATTGTGAGATTAAGACATGTTTTTATCATATATTGCATATATTAGAACTTGTGCACTCAGCATATATCTGAGCAGTGGAGATTTACTCCATTGCAGGTAAGAAGAAAGACAAGAAGAAACGTGAGGAGTGAGGCCGTTGAGGAATGCCGGGGGAATCACTTGTTTACACTTTTGTTTTAATCCTAAACTTATATAAGGATTTGGAATTTGTAAAATATATTGTAATAGAACCTTGTGACTAGTTTCGTAGTACTGTATTTTTGTATTCATATACCTAGCATGATGTTTTAAAATGTTGAAATTCGGTTATGGTTGTAGTTGTTTTGGTTTGGAGAAGCATGGGTTGTGATAGCTCACAACAGGGATGCCTAGCAGAGGATGAGTCGACTGGATCCTAAATCAGTCGATTGGATCCTGTGTTGATTTAAACACTGAAAGTGAATAGTGGAAAACCATTCGACTGAATCCCCAATACAATCGACTAGATGCCTGACGAAAAAATGTGAATTTTTTATTCTGCTAGAGGCACAGTCGACTGGTAGAAGTCAGTCGACTGAAAATTTTAGGCCCCAGTCAACTGGACTCCAGTCACAGTCGACTAGACAAGCTCTTAGTCTTTTGAAACCTTTCTGCTTTAGGTCCCCAGTCGACTGGACCCTCGATCAGTCGACTGGACCTTTGTTTTCTAAACTGAATTTGGAACTGTTTTAATTGGACAAAACTTTTATAACTCTGATTTTAATGGATTTCACTTATTGTTTTCCACTGCTATTTTACTTTAAAGGAATTGGATAAGCCTTGATGGTGTGCCATGTGTCCTATTTCACGCGTTGTGGGATGGGTCGTGACAAATGGGTTAAAGAGGGACAACGTAAATTTTGCAATAGTTCACGTCCTCTTTCTGCATCTTGTGGTGCAGACCCAATAAAATGTTGATAATAGTATGAACCAAGGAAAGAACAACATCTACCATGGGTATGCTTATTCCTGATTCATGTTTTACAGCCCCCAAAATTTATGCTCTTTGGGAAACAGATCTTCCATTGTAAGAATTTTGGTTTTTAATTTGGAAGAAATCTTCTTCAAATAATAAATTCTGTGGGGTTGGTCTCTTATAAGATGTCTTGAGACTAGAAGGCTCATATTCTTATATATAAATTTAAGCTGTGGTTAAAAAATTACTTTCGGTTTTCTGTATCTGAGAAACCAGATTTTGAAGATTACTACCATCTTCTTCTTCGGAATTAGAAGACCTATTTCCAAAAGAGTCTTTAGGAGGTTGAATACTAGTAGGTTCTAAAGAAGTAGATGGTTTTTTAACTAAAAGATCTATAAATTCATCATCCTTTTTGTTTGTAGTTTTAAAACTAGTGACAGTATAAGGAGGTTGAATAGTAGCAGGTTCTAAAGAAGTAGATGGTTTTTCTTTAAAATTTTCTTTACAATCCTATTGAGGTAGAGAACTATTTTGTCTTCCATATGCTATAATTGTTCACCCATGGAATGAATAGACAAATTAGTCCAATTATTTTGATGGGTTAACATCTTTAAATCAATTGTATCTTCAGCAGAAGGAGGAATCTCTATGTAGGCAACAACCTCCAAAGGTTTCTTGTTAGCACCAAAATCAATGTGCATAGGAGGAGGATGTACACTGTTAACATTTTAACTATCCCCATGTAGTCTCCATTTAGGCATATCAAGAACTTTCAAATAATTTTGAGAAGAATACCATTGTTGGAACCATTCTACAAACCATTTGAAAGTATTTTTATTACTTAGATATTGATAATATAACTTTTTTTGTTTATCAAGATTAATTCAAACTTATTAAAAGTTGAAAAGTATTGTTGTCTGAAATCTTTGTATTTTTCAGACATAAATTCATGATTAATGGTAGCCCTTAAAACTAAACCTGGTCTTAAATCCATTAAACATAAAATGATTTATTTTCAAATTGAGGATAAGTGGGACTAAAAAGATCCCTTTTTTCTTTCATCCTCTGCCTCTGGACCATAAACACCATGAGGAATTTGTTACTCAGAAAGCTTAAAAAAATTTTTTTAAGTATTTTCTTTCTCCAATGTTTGGAGATGGTCCAGATCCATATTTGGTATGGGCTGATCTGACATGGAATGTCTAGAAGAAGAGGGATAAGAAACTAAATACGGTCTCCTTTGTGGAAAATCCCTAGAAGAAATACTCCTGGTTAGAGATAACTTACTAATCTTATTAGGAGTAAAAGATACTTCTATATCACCATCTTGGGATTGGGTGATTTGATCAATTTAGGCTGGAAGTAATTAAGGAGGTGAAACTACATTTGGTAAAGTCCAGTCTGTAGGGAAATTAATTTCTTCCCATTTTATCAGTCTTGTGATGACAATATTATATGTAAGACAATTGCTGTCTACTACTACGGTTTTTCGTGGTTCACTTCTTAGCACAGTATTAGGACATAAAGTATTCATTGCTTTGTAACAAATTCTATAAGTGACACTAATAGTGCTTGATCCAGGTAAAAAGTTATATCTGTATGTTTGAATCTTTAAAGTTGTAGCTTCAAACAGATGTGTATCATAATGTGATAGTGTAAGATTAGGATAAACTTCAAAATAGGCTTGTCCATGACATAAACTAGTCTAGATTATTCCCAATAAAGATAGTACAAAATTTGTACATCTAGAATCTCTAAGATATGCTAAAATACTGGTATTTAAACCTATAAGTGTAAGAGGTTTTAAAGGCAACTTGTATACACCCTGTATGTATATACTTGTATTTAGCCAAACAGTTTTCAACATCTCTAAGATTGAGTATTGATGTCGTTAGTCGCTTTGGTTGGGCATGTTCAAGCATGACGTTTGCCTTTGGCTATACTGTTTAGTTGATTGACATCTACTTTATGAGGACTCTTTGAAGTATATTATTAATTAGCTACTTCAGTGTCAAGATTATTCTCCACAAAATGTTTTTATGTGTTGCACATGCAACGCGTGTGCTTGGCTGCTAGTTTAATTAATGTGCGTGCTATCGGATCAGTACACATATCCGAAAATCCCTATATAATAAAAAAAAAATTGCCATACAAGCAAACCTAACACGTTGGAATCCCACTATGTTAATTCTCCACCTCTGTGTTAACTGTTACGTGAAAGTTAACAGAGTTCGAGTACTTTTAATGTTCTTTAACTGCGTAAGCTACTAAAACTCATTTGGCCTACCCTCAACCCCAATTGTTCCCATCACCACAACCCCTTTCTCTTTCCTCTTTGCATCTTGTGTTGTCCCTCTCCCACAACCCTTATAGGATCAAGCAATTCCTCAGTCGTCGCAAAATTATCACCTATGTTGCTCGAATTAGGCAAAAGCCAAAACTTGATTTGATCAAGACCTCAGGAATATACTGCAAGCATATCTATTGATGGTAGGGGTTTGATTTTTTCGAATGCTTCTATTATCTTGTTATTCTGCGCTCATGGAAAAGAGTGATGACGTGATTGGTTCACTTTTTTGTGAGATATTTATGTGGTCTTTTTTCTCTGGTTTTGTTTGTTGTTATGCATTTGTATTTCTTGACCTTGGTGTGTTGTTGGGTTTGTAATGGTTGGGTAGTTGTGTCTTGGGGGTCTTAACCAGAAGGAGTGATGATTTTGTTATGCTTCACAGCTTATGCATTACACGTGCTTGTTTTGGTGTATTTTAAAATTGTTGGTTCCATTGGCTCCATAGGTTGGTTTTGAGGTCTTTTCTTTAGGGCATCTATATATCAGGGATAAAACTTCACACACAACTTTCACACAAGTTTTTGTTCACCCACAAAAGTGTATCTATCTTGTTGGGAATTCAAAATGCGAAACCAAATTCCCCCAATAAACACACAAACACACATAAATACGGAGTAGTAATAAACAAGCACACTAAAGAAAACACAGATTTCTATGTGGTTCGGCAAAACCATGACTACATCCACACCTGAGAGACCATTTTTTATTATTAAGAATAAACAATTGGTACAAGAAAACACTTGGATTAAATCCCATAACCCATTCCCAACACTGTTGTACACCCACTCTCAATAAACAAAGAACCCTCACTCTTTCACCCTAGACCATGCACTCCTATGAAGGGAGACCCCCAACTTGGTACACCAGGGCTTCCTAAATTCTTATAGAATATCCCTATATATAGAGTTTGCAACCTGATGCTGTCAAAATCAAGTTCTTTGTTACCCTATTAAAACGTAGTGCGATAGAAGTAGGGTGTCGAGTCCATGGAGATTGGAATGCAACAATGTTTGATGGGCGCTTAATAACCAATTACAATGCGAAGAGTAATTAACAAACTAAGAAGTAAAATTAAGTCTTTTTGACTATGGGTGAGATTTCAATTAGCACTAATTATACTCCAATGACTGATTTCAAAGTAAGAAGTGAACTTTAATCAAAGACAAGTTCTAATTAGAGATTTGGGGTTTTCCAAATGGAGAAACCGAGATTGGGGAGCATTCCCCCACCTTGAACCAAACAACACATTGATTCAATGTTTGTAGCATTTTCTAAGGTAGAGAATCTCATTAAGGTAAACTATCAAACATGTAGTTGTCGACCTACAATGTTTGATAGAAACTTCCATGAAATACATGAGGTGGGGTTTAAAATCAAAGATTGGACAACTTATGATGCTTGACATCATAAGTGTAGTCCTAGAAATTCAAACCCTGCATCCAAAAACCCTAGAAATGGTACAAAGCATATAAATCTTACATTAAAGCACACATGGGTCCAATGGTGGGTTTTTGATCCCCAACCTACATTATCTAGCTACTTATAATCATAAATACATTAACATTAAAGACGAGAAAGAGAAATTATACCAACTAATGCAAACCATCATAAATGCTAGAAATCATCAAGAACCACTTCCATAAATCCCAAGTTACGCTTCAAAGTACCCAATACAATAAAAATCTTCTCTCTCTAAGTCTTTTCAATAACTAAAGTGGAGTAGATGAGGCAGTAAATGAGATGGGGGAGAAGACCTAAGAGAGAGAGAGTTTACAACTAAAACTAATGATAATAAAAGCTAACCCCATAAAAAAAATCATCTCTGATTATTTATAGTACCCCATTAATTGACAAAATTGTAATAACAAAAGAGGGGTTCACAGCAGGGGTGGATCGATCCAAGGCAAATGGCCGGATCGATCCGCTATTTGTCTGGGCACTTGGAATACGCTTTCAACGTCGTGGATCGATCCGCCCTTTGGGGTCGGATCGATCCGATTTGATACTTTTGGGGAGTGGCTTCCTCAAAACACGCGGATTGATCCGCTGTGTAAGGTCGAATTGATCCGCTTGATATGATCTTCATTCTTTCCCCTTTTTATGACATGACAGTCACAAGGGCTTAGCTCCCAGTCCACACAAGTTCACCAAATCTACAAGAAAGAGAATTTTATTAGCAAAAAGTGAACAACAATGAGAACAACAAAAGTGCAATTAATCCATTAAATCTCCCAGTATAAGCAATAATTCATGTCCAATAAGGGTGAAATCATGAAGTAGAAAATGCATTATTGAACACGAATCACAACCCATTACTTATTGGACAAGTAATACAACTCGATCACAAAGGAAACCAAATTACAATAGGAATCTAGCCAATTCATAATCCCTAAATTAATAGGATTATCCCACATGTGATATATATCCCAATACATCTCTCTTCTGTGTCATCTTGTGATGTCAGTGCACCCTACAGTGACACAGGAGAGAGATAGACACACTTTTGTGGGTTGTGAATAAAAAATTGTGTGAAAGTTGTGTGTGAAATATTACTCAAATATCATAATTAATTTTGTTGTAATTGAAATTTATACCTACATGTACCTCTTCTTTGATCAATGAATTACTTGTTCCCAAAAAAAAAACCACCTTGCTTGTGTATTAATGATTGAAAGCAACACTTTGCTAATTTTTTGCTTTGACTTTGCTAATTGCTAGCATATCAATCATGCCTACTTTTCCAAGTAGAGCTAGTCCAATCTTGAGCTACCAAAAAAGAGCTTCGAAATAATAAAATTGAACACACCCACTTGGGATGTTCTATGTTACGTTAATTTCTTCGTTTACAATATATCTTTTGTCCCAATTTATTGCAAAATATTGTAACTTTGGTCTCCAAATTTTCTAATCAATTTCAAATTGTTACAATTTTGAAAACCACTTTGATCCTTAAAAGCAAGTAATTTTCAAAGTTAAAATATATTAGGATCTAGCTACATCATTTTGATACACAAACCACCAAGTATTATTATATATTCTAAACCAGTAGCAAGTATCATTGAAGTTTGCCACTTATGGCCCTTTTGTTGGATTGCTATAATTTTATGCTGCACATTATTACAAAGTTGTGGCCTGCACATGCCCGTGATTTAAAGTTTTTGACTTCTACATGATAGTAGAAATTGAGAGTAAAAAAAACAGTTCCATATTGAAGTGAAATGGTACCCTGTTCTTTCATCTTCAATTTCATGCTTAGTTTCATTTGATTATAATAAAGATTATGTTTGGCTAACTTCCAACCAAACATAATATAAAGAACCCACATAACACCAGAGTTTTATCAAATCAACTGACCACAAAACGAGAAGTTCTTAACAATATAAGCTTCAATTGTCTTGTTTTGCTCAACAAGAAACATACTGCTAAGTCACCCTATTAAATAGTGTATTAACAATAAATGCTTCATACATAAACATTCATGGATTTAGGACAAGCCAAATTCAAATTTAATGTTAGATCCCTAAGATCCCTTAACCATGGTTAAACAGTTTTTCTTTGATTGAAATACTCTTGGAGATCTTTAATGAGATCTATATAATATTAGACATCACTTTGTCACTAAAGGTCTTTATGACTAGGACAAGTTTTTATGACTGGAATCATTCTGATTGGCTGAATTTTGCTGCCTGAACAATATACGTGGACCCAAAGGAAAGGAAGAAAAAAAAATCTATACACAATCCCTCTCTAATCTGGCCTCTCTCAGAACCCTCTCATATTCTCTCTCTCTCTCTCTCTCTCTCTCTCTCTCTCTCTCTCCTCATCCACCCTCACCCTCTTCCTCCTCCACCCCACCCCACCAGTCGTCTCCTCTCTCTCTTTTTCTCTCCCCACCCATCACCCCAACCTCCTCCGCCGAATGACCACCATCGGAAAAAATTGGTGGTCTCTCTCTCTCTATCTCTCTCTCTCTCTCCACAGGTGACGGTGACTTCAAACCGAGGCCTTCAAACTTCGTAATTGATCAGCACCTTCGAGGCGGCAGCGGGGACGATTAATTTCTCAGATCAGTAAGCTAGAGTTTTGTCGGATCGATCTCTTTTTGTTTGTTTGATTAATGGACATGGGTTCCTATTGATGTCTTTGATTTTTGTTTGTCTCTTAATCCCACAAATTTTTTACGGGACATCAATTTTGCAATTTCTTTTTTTGAAGGAACATCAATATTTTTCAGTGAGAGTTCTCTAGATTTTTTTATTTTTTATTTTGCACTTACTGGACAATCAATTTTAGAATTTGTTTTTAAGGAACATCAATTTTTTTTATCTACTTCACCATTTCCTCTTGCCTGCATGTCAATTTTTGAATTTTTTTTTTATTTTTGTTATTTATGAAGGAAAGTCAATTTTTGATCTACTTCAATTTTTCTACTTCACCATATTCCTCTTGCTTGCATGTCCATTCATAATTTCATATGCTTAACTGTAATTTCATATAGTACACCCCCTATAATTTTGCTTTCCCTTTTAAAATTTGCCAAAATAGTGATACCCCCATTATGAATCCCTTAATCATATCTCCTAAATACCTATAATAGCTACTCTCTCCTTTTCAATCAGTAACGATTTTGTCTCTCAATTATAATTGTATAATTGTAATTCTAATTATATGCATGGAAAGGAAAAACATGCAGAGAGATAATTTTGAGTGTTCAATTGCATGTGGATTTTTTATCTCTGTTTTTGAGTGTTACCATCCACTTAGTTGATCTTTGAGAATAACCATTTATGCATGTGTATAATCTTTTTTTGGGTCATCGTTGAGATTTTGGTTGAGCAATCTGGCTTATCCATTCTAGGCCTTCATTTGGTTCATCCTTTCATGTTGGTGTGAGCAATCTGGTTATTTGATGCGTTCAAGTTTGGTGTTTGAAAGTTTCATTCTTTTTGGTTTTGGGTGTATTTACTGTTTTGAAATCAAATGTATTGATTTTTTTTATCTAATTTTCTTTACTGATTTCCCAATCTTTTGCTTTTTTCTTTAATACGTCCCCCAATGAACCGCTACAACCCTAAAAATCAGCCCCAAACAACCTTTGCAATTACTGACAGTCATGTTAACCATTTTTATTTCTTGACCAAATGTGATTTTAATGTGTTCCAATGTTTTTCCTAAAATTTGATTTCACATCCATGTAAAATAAGATTTTATGATTTTCGTGTCCAAAATTTGATTTTGTTATAGAAGTGGCAAAATTTTTCCATATATTGTCCAAAAATTTTCATATTATTCTCTCTCATAATTATTGTCTTCCATATTAATTGGGAATTTGGGGTTTCTTATCTTATTGTGATTTCCATTCTTATTTTACAGACATTTAATGATTTCCTGTTTTTTTCATTCCAAAATGAGAACATTTTAATTCATTTTCCATTTTTTTTCTTTCCATTTTGCTTTCCATTTAATATCTTCTGAGATGATGAGTATGTTGAATGTCCTTTACAAAATCTTCCAAATTGTTCCCTTTTGTGGTTAAGGTTTAGTAATTTTATCCATTTTAATGTAAAGCATACTCAACTTTTGGCCCTATCTTTACTCTTTTTTTTTTCCCGAGAGGAATTTCAAAGTTCTCAATCCCGTCCTTGAAATGGACGGTAACTATAAACTATCCAAAACTTATATACGATTGATATATCATTTTTTTTACAGGGATGATATGGTAGGAATTACATGGACACTGATTAGAGACAAGTACAAACCTTAACTTCGATTTGATATTGTTAATTTTTTTCCTTTTGACCATGTTGATTGATTCTAATGTAGGGATATCAAATCGTGATGCAATCATTTTTGTGTAGGAAGTAACCAATTTTTTTTGTTTTTTTATTTTATTTTTTTTACCATGTTGATTGATTCTAATGGTTTAGTATGCTTTATTGATACACAGACTTTGGTACCCAGTTTGGTTTTTCAATTGAATGCATATATTTAATGTTGGATTGGATAATATTAGTTGTCAAACAAATGTGGTATACCATGAACTAATAATATTCTTTGTTAGAATTGTTAGTGCGAATGGATAAGCACATACTTGCCTATTTTACTGAAACTTATTAGTTTATTGATATTGGGGGATTTAATTAAAACCTATTTTTTTTAGTGTTGCCTTCTCGGATTTTTAATCTGCTCTAAATTTTGCAGTCTGAAGAAGCAGCTTACAACGTGTATTCTTTTGTTGACAATTTTCAAAGTTGTGAATCTATATATGAGATAGAACTGAAGTGGGTATTAGGAAGCCAATTAGTCGTTCTTGAAGGCTCTAGGTTCACACTTTAACTACCCCTATGTATAACAAAAAAAATACCTTTTTATTTTATCACATCAAGGGCGTCTCTTTTTATTTTATTTTTTGAGTTGATGCAAGGGAGGTTGATACATCAAATCATTTTGGTTTCTTTAACATTTTCCTCTTATTTCCCATGCTATGAACTGAAGTAGGTATTAGGAAGCCAATTATAATTTCTTGAAGGCTCTAGCTTCACACTTTAATTGCCCCTATCTAACTATATAAAAAGAAAATGTTGAGGTTACTGTAGATCACTGTTCATTTGACAATGGTTTTACAATATTGCCCTTCTCAAGTCTTTTATTAGTTGTGCGACAGTGGGTATTTGAGTTGTTCCTGTTGGTTTGTTTGGGTATTTCATTTTGCATGTTACCTTGGCTTTCCTTCTTCCACGTGCCTTTCTCTTGCTGAGGCTTCTTCCACGTACTTATTCGGTAACATCCCAGAGAGATGAGAGATACATATCGTCTCAGCAGCATAGTACCATCCCAATCGGCGATGGAGACACAACGACAGGTCAGGGGTTTTAAATCATCCCTTCTTCTTCGTTAAATCTGAATTTTGTTTTCGGTTCTTTGGTTTCCTCTTCTCTCTCTGTAATTGTTGGAGGCCAAAGGTTAAAAGCGTAAAAATGTAGGGTTTTATTTTATCTTTTTGTTTCCCCTTAGAGGTTTTGACTGGATTATCGTGAATTATCACAAAATATTGAGCCTTTACTTCAGTTTTGAAGGATATTTTGGTTGCTAATTAGGTTTATTGGGTTCTTTAAAATTTCTGTTTGGGTTTTTGTTTGTTCCCCTCTGCGGTTTGAATTTTCAAATTGGTAAGTTCTAAAATGTGGGAGAAACAGAATGTTAAATTGAAATAGGGTTTGGCTCAAATCGGTTTTGGTCTACTTGCATGAAGAAATTAATGTGCGGATGACATGCATCAAGCAACAAGCCAGTCCGATTACTTAAAACTATGTGTATATATATATATATATATATAGAGAGAGAGAGAGAGAGAGAGAGAGAGAGAGAGAGAGATGTTGTTCAAGCCCCTCAACAACCAGCTTTCCAACTTCCAACTTCCACCAAAGGTAACTTTTTTATTTCGATTTTGAATTTCTGAAATAGTTTGTTCATGCTAGACTAAAAGGTAATTTTGTTTTTGGGAGAGTTAGAGTTAAGGATTTTAAATAATAATTACCTTGATTTTAGTTGGATTATTCAAGTTTTGTTTTAAAAGCATAGCAGGTACTAAGAATTTGTTTGAAAAAATGTGCAGGACTGAGTTGATTCATTGCTGAGAAGTCCGATAAGAGGAATGGATCTGGTACCAAGTGACAAAGGGCCCAATCCTTTTAATAAGGTAGCTGAAAATGGGTCCAATTTTAGTAATTTTATTCTTTCAGTTTGCGTTATCTTTGTTAGAGTTCTAAGTTATTTGTTTCCATTTATTGTTACTGGGTATAACTCTAGATTATATTAGGGGAAACTTTTGGAATGTAGTCCTGGCTCAGAATTTGGTTGGGAAAAAAAAAAAACCATTTGCTTTTGGTTTTAAAGTTGTTTTTTCAGTGTCCCGTGTTCGAGATGTATCATGTATGTCCTGTCTTTTATGAAAATTTTGCATTTTTCTACTGTCTTATTGTTCGAGATGTTTGTTGGTTTGGGTTGTGGGCGTACATGAGGGTAACAGTAGTCATTGCTCTTAGTTTCTTAATTAATTATTTCTTTGCTAAGTTTGTTGTTGCAATCTACTGTTCTTTGCTTATTGAAAGTGGGATATTTCTACTTTTCTATTTGCTTAAGGTTGAATTCATGTCCAAGTATTACAAATTTTTCGAATAAGTAATTGACTCAATATGTTTACTCAATGATAATCTCACGGGCAAGTTTCATAGGTCACGTGCAAAGATTACAAACAGAAATTTGCCTACTTCACGAGGAAGCAAATTTTGTTAAGTAGGTTTTTATTGTTCAACAATAACTCAGTTGTAATTGATGATACAAAGTTTTTGGACTTGACTTTAACTTTTGAATACTAGGCATTTCAAATGTGTGCTTGTTCTAGCCAATATAGTTTTGATTTGCTTATTTCAAATTTTTCTTCAATAATTTTATTGGCTCAAAAGATTTTTGAACATTTGTTGATCCTTCTCTTTTTTCTTAAACTGAACTCATGAAGAATCCACTTCTTTGAATTTGGTATAATATGTTCTTCTTTAAAGTATTTGAGTTTCGTGCAACTCTTTTCATTGAATTGTTTAAATTGTTGCTTGTGAGTTGTGGGATTTAGCTTGTGGTTTTATTATTAATTTTTTTTCTTTGTACTCATATTATATGAGTCGTACTTTATTTTCAATCAAAGTCAGGAAAGCTCATTAGTGTGGTCCAACCAATTATCTTGGCCAAAGTTATGTAACATCTGGGAAGCATGGGGTAAAGCACCACATTTTTCACTAGAATTTCTTGTTTTCTGCTAAATAAGCAGCTGAAAGCTCGTCATCCGGTGGCGAAACTTGCCTAACATTGCCATGTTTTGTCACATTGAACGCAGGAGTACGGATAATGACAGTTGCTGCTGGTGGGCATCATTCTTACTATTATGACAGATGATTAAAAACGAGTTTCATTTCGTAGTAATGGTACATGGTTGTCTTTTTCTTCTTTTATAGTTAAGCTATTATACATGGAGTTATTGTTTGCTTTGCTTAGGTTTTTATATCTATGCATTGTTTACAATAGGGGCACTTCAAAATTTTGAATTACAATAGAGCTTATTCAAATCCATTTATCTGTTTAAATTTAATTGGCTAAGTTGTCCATGCATGTTTAATGTATATATATATACAGTCCGGATCTTAAGCGGGTGTCAAAAGCCGGACTTTGGGACGAACCACTTTTAGTGACGAAAATGTCGCTTTTAGCGACGAAATTTTTCTTTGCTAAAACAATGATTTTTAGCGACGAAAAATTTCGTTGCTAAAAGTGGTCCGGCCCAAAGTCTGCCCCTTAACACTCGCACCTGATCCTCACTATATATATATATATATATATATTTTGGTATGGTAAATGTATCTAGATGTGCTTCATTTCTCAAGCTCGGCATAATAGACAACACGTGCAACGCACGTGTTGCACCTATATATATATATATGCAAATACATTTATATACACAAAAGAATGGGAATGGACAAGTTAGCATAGATAATCCCCAGTTCAAAATCAGTTGGGACAAGCATGGCACCTTGTGTGTATCTATTTGCCAAGAAACTGCTGCTCCAGCAACTCTGAGCTCCCATATAATTAAATCCCAGTGTACCTGCAACAAAAGTGGAAAAATTATCATTAGAAATTATTATTTTATTAGATTTATTCGTTAAAGCAATTGAGCAGCTTTGATTTGTTGATTTTGAATGCTTCAGATTGGTGAATGTGTATTGTTTCATCATCATTGTGTCTATTTCGGGTCATTAGTTCTATTTTTTGTCATAGTTATAATATGAAATGTTGTCTCCTGCGCAATTCAATTGCTCACTTCAAAGGGGGAAATAAAAAACAAATGATTCATGGGTATCTTATGTGATCTGTATTCATCGGCTGCTTAATTGCTTTCATGGGTATCTTCTGTTGATTTCTTGCTATGTATTGAGGATTACTCACGTGATATTGATTTGAATTTCCATTTGCACTTGGGCCTTGGCCCTTTGTCAGTTTTTGGATTACCCGTCAGTGCAATCTTGATTTCCAATCTGCCACATTATGAGGACTCTCTCTCTCTCTCTCTCTCTCTCTCTCTCTCTCTCTCTCTCTCTCGTATGTATGTATGTATGTATGTATGTATGGAATTAGTTGTATTTTGACATCCATATTTTAAGTCTTAGATATGGTTGCTGAGATTTTGTCCAGGTCGTGGTTATTATAAGACTTATGTTAATTTTATCTTTGAAGTCTTATCGAGTCTATTAGGACAATTGCTGAGATGTAGGCAAAAAATTTACCTAAATATTGATGGAAAGGTTCTGTTCTGACTTTGTTATGACTTCTTTATTCTAGGACGATACTTGGATTCCGAGATTTTGTCAAGGGTATGGCTATTTTCAGTAGAATCCTGTATACATTCTCATTTTTCACAATCTTAAAAATATGAAATGACTGAATCTTTAACTCAAGTGGTGTGTATTTGCCTGGTTCTTAAATTTCATATTGTTTTCTAAGTCTCAAAAGTATGCTTTCCAAGAAGAAAGAAACGACCAGATAAATTATTTCTTGTGTTGTAAATTTACAGGTGGAGGGAGCATCCCTTCATCATGCTACGTGTGCTGGAAATACACAAATGTTGTCAAGTATGTTTCTTACCTACCAAAAAGGAAAAGAGGACGCTTTCTTTGTAAGTTTGTATGGCCTTTATGGTTGTGTTTGATTTTTTTTTTTTTTTTTTTTTCATTGTAGTATTTTCAAATTTTGATTGCAAGGGGTGGTGTCAGGTGTCAATTTGACTGCTAAGCAAATGGGTCACTTCAGATTCTCTTTTGTATCCCAGGTCAAGGTGGGTTTTGGCGCAAAGGCTGGAATAGCATTGACATATATCTTATGATGTTTCAATTGAACATTTTTTGGAATAGTGATATTAAAAATTTTAGTTTGGTATAAATGAAACGCTTGTAATGCTCTCTTTTTAGATTCTGATTAGAGTTCTTACATAAATTCTCTATATGTTTATTTGTGTACACTTTACATTTTCTCTATATGTTTGTTTGGGAGTTGTAGATTATTTGTATGTACATGTGTACATATTCTCCATCTCTTAAGCTAAGAGTTGTAATTTTCAGGAATTGTCTAAGAAAGGTATCCCCACGTGCAACGCACGTGTTTTGCCTAGTGTATAAAAAAAAGACACTTTTTTTATTTTATCACATCAAGGGTGTCTCTTTTTATTATATTTTTTGAGTTGATACAAAGGGAGGTTGATACATCAAATCATTTTGGTTCTTTTACATTTTCCTCTTTTTTCACCATGATATGAATCTGTTGGCACACTTTGATTTGCTGTGAGCTACACTTTTTAGGGAGACAAATTTGGAAATTAAGAATTTGGTACGACTGCATTTTCTTTGAATTAAAATCAAAACAATTATTTTTGGGTGTCAATAATGGATTTCCCAACCTAAGTTTTATTCTTGACAAAAAGGTGACCACATTATCATTTCTTTGTTTATTTGGTTGAAACCATTTAGTTGTGCGGAGAATGATGTAAGATCTCTCTCCAAATTCCATTTGAAAAAAGGGCTGGACCTCGATTAATTGAGTTTTATTTTCTTTTTTATGTTGGCTTTTTGGTTTGCAGTAGATTGTTACGTTATGATAGGCTAATTATTTGCATATTAACAGGGTCTAATTTCAAAATGATAGAGGAGATAGGTTTTTTTTTTTTTTTTTATACAATAATTTATGTGCATGTTATATTATTTGAGTTAAAATCAATTTTTACAGCTCATTTTAAACCTGGAAACCTTTTTTTTCTTGGGTAGTACCCTTGGGCATGGGCAATACACTTGGTAGCAGTGAATGTTGTGTCCTTGTTGCTTTATAAATTGAGTATCAGTTGCCTTTGTTTCGCTTCTCATGGATTCAAATATGCATGCATTTCCAATACTTTGGTTGCAATTCTACGTGCAGTATTTTGGAATTTTTGAAGGACCATGTTCTTCTATATTTGTTATTAAATACATGTGCAAAAAAAGGTACATAGAGTTAGTTACTAGCCGAACACACGTATAATTTAGAATTGTTGTTAAAAGTGCAGTTAGAGAGGTTGATAAGCTATTGACACCGCATCCATTACTTTACTGATGTTAGATGTTAATGTTAATGTTAATGTTAGCTATTGGCACCGCATCCATTACTTTACTTAAAAATCATATCAATTTTAAGTGTCGCATGCATGGTTTGAATTGCTCGGTAGTGGCTTTAGCCACGGGCAATATCTAGTATAGATATATGATATAAAATTGTCCAATCATAAATATCGTCAGTATGTAATTTAAATTAACATTAAATATTCCTTATATATATAATCTTGTAAGATATATAAATACACATAGAGTTGAATAGGAGGTTTAATGCGGCAGACAAATCTCCCCATAATTCGTGCGATCTTCTATCCTCTCTCTCTCTCTCTCTCTCTCTCTCGGTCCCATGCATTTTTAGAACATGTGAGATTCACAAATCATGTTGTGATTGTCTCTTCCATTTTCGTTTTTAGAACACGTGAAATTCACAAATCATGTTGTGACTGTCTCTTCATTTTCCTTTTACAGAACAAGTTGTGAAATTCACTAATCATGCTGACTCTTTCTTACATTCCTATTTTTTCAGAACATGTTGTGAAATTCACAAATCATGTTGTGATTTTGTCTCTTTCATTTTTGTTTTTCAGAACATGTGAAATTCACAAATCATATTGGGACTCTCTATGCCATTCTCATTTTTCCAAAACATGTTGTGAAATTCACAAATCATGTTGTGACTCTCTCTCTCTCTCTCTCTCTCTCTCTCTCTCTCTCTCTCTCTCTCATTTTTGTTTTTTAGAACATGTGAAATTCACAAATCATGTTGAGACTTTCTTTTCCATTCCCATTTTCCCACAACATGTTGTGCCTTTTCTCTTCAAATCATGTTCCACAAATCATGTTGGACATGATTTTGGTTGAAAATACTTGTCATTATGAGTGATGATATCTTACAAATTTTGATCCCCTTAATTTTTTATTCTCTTAAATTTTGGAGAGAAATTTTGGTTGAAAACATTAATGGAGGGGATTACCACTTTGAAGATTACCAAAAAAAAACTTGATGAGGGAGGGGTATTTTAGTTCCTAAAAAATTTTAGGGACTTAACTATAAACATGTTTTAATTCAAGAACCTAAAACTATTTAATTGCACTATCTAGGGATTTATCACTAAATCACCCAATATTAAAAAGTAATTAAGACCCAAATAACCTAAACAAAAAATAATCTGATTTTTCCAAACACATCAAAATGCTTTCTCCATCCTCTACGGTTGAGCTACCCATTGTTGTCATGCATGACTAACCCTGAGATAGATACATAAGACCTCTCAATGACAATATCATAAGATCGATATTACAAATAAGGTAAAATGAACTTGATTGATGCTAACCTAATGGTAGTTCACCATCTACAGAACTTGGAGAAAAACTTGTTGACAAGTCCTACATATTCTAAAAAAAAAAAAATATTTATAATGGAGATCAATAACGTATTTGTAAGATAATAAATAAATAAAAGTTCTGAGTATACACCACCTGACTAAGATGTGGCATCTGCTCATCACATTGTAGCATGCTAGTAAAGCTCAAGGCGGGTTGACTAGAGAATGAACTTGTACTAAACTACAGAGTAGCCGTTGAAGCACACAATACAATGAATGCAAAAATGATACATATACACATCAAACCACTCACTGAATGACCCTCAGACCCCTCTAAGAAAAATTTTAAAAAATTTTGTGGGACCCACCACACACATAAAATCCCCAAATCCCTAATCCATTCCCTCCATTTCCCCCACCCCCAAATCAGTGTGTGGTTTTGGAGAGCCTCCCCTGCGAACCTGAGCTCCCCTCTCGTCGAAGCCTTGCCAGATCTGTCGCCGAATCGCCGTCCATAGCAGATCGCTGCCGTCCAGCAGGTTGGTAAGTCTTCTCTCTCTCTCTCTTGTCACAACTCCTCTCTCTCTCTCTCTCTCTCATTCTTGCGCCAGCTCCTCTCTCTCTCTCTCTGCATCATCATCATCATCGAACTGTCCCGATTTGGGACCCTAGAAATTTAAAACTCGTGAATCGATTTTTTTTTTTTTGGGGGCGGGGGGGGGGGGGGGGTTGTAAGTAAAAGCTTCACGAGCTTTGAGCTCATCTGTTGGCGTCTCTATCTTCAACCAACCAACAATCTTCAAAATCCCTAAAAACGTGTGATAGAGGTGAGAAGGTTAGTGTCTGAATTTCAAATATTCTTTTTTCTTTATTTATTTGTTGTAAATTTGTAATTTATTCTTTTTTTTTTAACAAGAAAACTACTTCCTCTAATTAATTCCCTTCACAGTATTCCAAATTTGGGGCACACATATGATGGTAAAGGACTCCATAAAGTAAAAATGCCAAAGGTTCCATAGCTAACAAGCTGTGACCAAATTACGATATTTAAATCATTCAAAAACAAGAAAGAAATCAACCACATCCAAGCACACCTCACATTAACTAACATTTTGAGTTGGTACCGTGTCTTTGCCCCCAACCCTTAAATCTTGGCTTTTCAAGCCAAAACCCAGAGTCTGGAGAAGTGGTTTTTAAAAATCGAGAATATCTAAGTTCCAGATTTTTATACCCCATCAATTATAACCAGCATCTACTCAAATGGTACTAACAGGCAAATTGGAAAATTTTGCTTTGCTGTTGATGATGCCGAAAATTGGTAAGAGAGATTCAGAGAGAGATATTGTAACGCAATCAATTGTATGTGGTTCGGCCCCGTTAATGAGGTGACCTACGTCCATGGGTGCGTCAGTGCGCTTCACTAGGAGATCACCGACGGGCCTGGTGAACCAACAGTTGGGCGGCACTACCAGTAAGACCGGCCGGGTGTATGCGTATGAAATTAGTATAAACAACTATTCTCTAGGTTAAGAATGCCATCCCCCTTAATGGGGGTGAGTAGACCCTTTTATAGGTGCAAGATACCATCCGCATAAGGCAACTGATTAGATAAGGAAGCTCAATCTAATTACAATTTGATGAGCATAAATCATGGGAGGTTTCCTAAGTGGCTTAGGAAACCATTTACACTTTCCATTAGTCTTCTGATTGATTTAGGAAACTGCTGAGCGGCTTGGTTGTCAAACTGCACATTGTGGAGAGCTGCTACGCTACATGCCCAGGCTGTGCGAATACCCCGAGCGGTAACAGTCGAAAGATCTCAGGATTAGTGGGCCACAAGCGTCCATTCCGGATAGTCTAGGTCCTTCGCTGCTGACGTAGCGGTTTGGCTTTAGCAGAATATTTCTGGACGTATCAGCTGTCCCCCATTTTTGAAGTTGATGTGATGTCCCATCAGATGAAGTTTGAAAATTAAGACTGCTTTCGAGGAACCGTCCGGTAAGAGGTCGGGACTTTACCCGGGGAGGGACTGGTCGCAATGGACATCCGGGGTATGGACCGAGCTGTGGCCCTGTGGGTTCGTGTCCTACATCTGCCACGTGTCAGCTGGTCACTAGCCTGGTCAGGATCCAACGATGCCAGCATGGAAGTAACCGGGCTATTTACGTGGTAACCAAACCATCTCGTCATACATTTAATGCGCACGCCTTTTGAGGTGACGCTTCATGTGCCCGAGGCAATAGCTGTCAGCCACTTTGGGTGGGAAAGTGTTTGAGCCGTTGAATCTGTTTTAATCTTAACCGTCCGTGGTTCCTATATAAAGGATACTTGTCCATTTCTTCAACTCTTTGCTGCAAAGATATAGATTACCGAGCGGTTTGAGAGCTAACAAGATCCCGAGCAAGATTCCCGATCCCTTTTCTGCGCTAAACTTTGTAAGTCTTTCCTTTCTAGCTTCAGTTCATCACTCTTTTTCTTCTCTTTCCCCTTTTCTCTTCTTTCTGAGCGAGGCTGGCGAGAGCGAACCCACTTAGGTTAGAACGGGAGTGGGATTTTTTCTTTCTTAGGTTTTGTTCTTTCTTCCAATCAGGAGGCACCTTAGGGCAGTTAAACCGAGCGGGTGTTCCCGGGGTAGTCTTGAGAGAGTGTCACCTGGTGTTAAGAACCATTTATTCTTTGCATTTTAGGTTAGTGATCCTGCCCCCTTTGTATATCAGACTCGGAGTTCTTGATCCATACCTTGGTCGTCCTTTTCTTCCCATCACAGTTATCGAAACCCCAAGAATGTGTCACTCTAGTTTTGACTCGTCCTCCCGGTCGGAGGATGAGTGGTCTGGGTCTGAGACGCCGAATGGACATGAGTCTGAGTCCGCCATCCGCTTTCCGCTCCGATCACCATAGCGAAGGTAGAATCTCGATCCGTCTCTCCGACGATGAGTCGGACCAGGAAGCCCCGTTGCTTCCGTTTCCTGGGGTTCAGGTGACGAAACACCAGGGGAACCCGACCTCGAGGTAGCCTTCTCCAGCGAGTTCATCCCGTCCACCCTGCGTACTGAAGATCTCGGGGGCATTAGGGATAGGTACGGCCTTCCTGACCACTGCTCCTTGGCGGTGAATGTCAGGGGGGGACCCAAATTTACCAGCGGGGTTTCCCTACCCTATATGAGGACATCCTCATGGCTGGGTTCCGTATCCCCTTCCATCCAATCGCTCGGGACGTCCTGATATACTTGGGGATTACCCCGGGCTAGTTGGCCCTGAACGGTTGGAGAGTCCTCACGGGGTCCATCTCCCTATGGCCCCAAGTTTTGGATACGAACTCTCCGTCCAGGAGTTCCTCTGGACGCACCGACCGTTCCCCATACATGGGGAAACTGGGTTCTTTTCTCTCGGGGCTCGTCAGGGGAGGAAGATCTTAGTTAACTACCCGAGCAGTAACAAAGGGTGGAAGAATAGGTTCTTCCAAGTGTCCACCCTTGGGCTCTGCGAGCTGGCCCCTAGGATCCAGATGAGGACTTCCTAAGCTGGAGAGTTGAGGGGTAAGTCAGCCCGGTCCTTCTTTTTGGCTTTCTTCTTTGTTTTGCTCCAGTTTTTGAGACTAACCGCTTTGTACTTTGCTTTGCAGCGGGATCAACCAACCCGCCGAGCATTCCCAATGAGTGCCAGGCTAGGATCAGGAGTTTGGTAGACCGGCCGACAAACATCTGGAACGTGTTGACTTGGACCGGCGACTTTCGAGCTACCGACGACCTGGCTCAGCCCACCGAAGCTCCCGTATTCCCCGCAATTCTCCCTGGTAAGTGCTCAAACTCTGCCGTCTCCCGCGGTCGTCCTGCCCCGTCTCCTTTATTGGTTGTTAATTGTTCAATTTTTTTCTTTTGCAGAGATGGCTCCGAAGAGAAACATGGAGCAATTGAGGGAGAGGCAAGCTGCTGTCGCTGCTGCTGCTATCGCCCGGATGGCAGTGGCACAAGGAAAAAGACCCGCTGTCAAGGCCCCGAGTAGCGAGCGTCCACTGAGGCGGCTCTGACACGAAGTAGCAAACCGTCCGGAGCCCGTGGGGACCTCAACGCCCCACGTGGTGGTGGTTGAAGAGAGCGCCCCCCGGGCGGGGGTGCCGGTCGTGGCACCGATGGCTGCCTCTATCGAGATTAGGGAGCGGGTGAAACCCAGTCTGCTCCCCAGTCAAGTGGAGGTGTGTGCAAACATGTCTCCCGAGGTCTTCCAGAGCTGGCTGTATAGCCTCTCTCACATGGTGAGTTTTCCTACTTCTGTTTCTTTTTCTTCACTTATTTTGTCAACTGTACTTATTTATTGACCAGTCGGTTTTCATTTCTCGCAGGTCGGATGCATGGCCGCTGGGGCTGAGTCCTTCCTACCTTCTTTGGCCAGGAGGGCCGCTGCTACTGAAGCCGTTCTGTCTGAGGAGCGAGCGACCTCAGAAGCCAAGGAGACCGCTCTGGCCGTGGAGAAGGATAAGGTGAAAGGTTTGGCCTTGAGCCTTGGCGCTGTTCAGGCCGAGCTGGCTACAGCCCTGGCCAACCTAGAGGCCTCTTGGGCCAGCGCAGCGGCAGCGGAGGCACGGGAGAAGGCGCTAGTAGAGGCGACTGCGGTGGGGGCCCGGGAAGAAGCTTTTGACGATGGCTTCTTCCAGGGCTACGAAGATCTGAAGCGCAGACTATCCCGGGATCACCCCAAGTAAGACATCTCGTCCTACGAGGGGATTGATTCAGACTTCTGGGATATAGGTCCTGCTGCGGGCGAGGGCCCAGCCACTGATGCTGGCCTTGCTGAGGAGGTTGCCCCGGGCGGGGGCTCTGTGTTTCAAGTGTCTATGTTGAGACGTTGTATGACTGATTCAAGTAAGATCATTGTACCTGAACCGCTGCAGATTCAGGGAGACTTGACTTATGTGGAACAACCGATCGAGATTCTAGATCGAAAAGAGCAAGTCTTAAGGACTAAAACTATTCCAATGGTGAAAGTGCTATGGCATAGTCATACGGTGGAAGAGGCTACATGGGAAAGTGAGGAAGACATGAGGAATGAGTATCCGTACTTATTCGGCGCATGAGGTAAAGTTTGGGGACAAACTTCCTTTTTGGAGGAAAGAGTTGTCACACCCGTTCCAAAAATTTCATGGTTTTAATATGCATATTCAGTTTTTTTTTGGATTATCAATGTTAGTTGATAATGGTGGATTGAGGTTGACTGTGAGTCAACGGTAAGGTGTCAGTGAGGACACGGGAACATGGAAGTTCATATTGCATAATCATGAGTAAATGACATTTATATGATTTAAATGTTATTTGACCTTATCTGGTATTTCTGTGAATAGTAATTATACATGTGTAGTATAATTCTGGTAAATTCGGATATGATAGTATCATTTTGAGAACTATGGTGAGAACGTGAGAGATACGTTAATTAAAAAGGTAGGTTGTGTAGAGATTTCACAGAATATAGTTTCAGACGTTATTTTTGGACCCAAACGAAACTTAGTTGAAAACTTTTAGAATTTATAATTTTCACTCGTAAAGTTATAAAATGAACGTGTGCGAAGTTTCATGGGTTAATGAGAAGTTTTGAGAAACTTGCGGGGAGGTAAACTTAATTCCCCGAAAGTTTGTCTATATATAGGTGAGGATGAGATTTCATTCTCATCCAAACACTCAAAAATATCTATAGAGAGGAGAGAGAAGGGAGATTTAGAGTCAACGGGCTTTGCGACGCCGATCGACGACCATTCGCCTATCAGATTTTCTCCAGATTTCAGATTTGAACTCGTGGAGGTAAGATCTACGTTTTGATACCACTTAGGTCATGTTTGGCCAACTTTTGTAAAAATATTAATTCTAGACTTTTAGGAAAAATTAGGTAAAACTTGTAAGAACCGTCCCAAATTTGAAATCCGACGATTAATTAGCTCCCTAGACGATCCTTCAAAGTTTGAAGAGATTCGCACGAGGTATGAATTCTAGATCTATGAAATATATGGATTTTCATGTTTTGGACATCACTTTTGATATTCTTGGATTCGGGCAAAATTCATGTGTTAGTTAGGCCCGTTAATTATGCACGTGAAATTATATGAAAAGCACGTATAACTGTTTATATGAGCATGTTATGTGTCTACTTGGGTCAAAGGGGAGTTTGGTGCAAATTCATCCGGGGTAAGCTCCTCGAACCTTGAGGATTGTGATTGTGATTGAAATGGAATTGAAATTGTGGTTGTGTCTGGATTGGAGGTGGGCCCAACCAGTACACAGTACCTGGTATGGAGGAAGGCCCAACCAGTGTACGAGATGCGTGGGAGAGGTGGGCCTCCTACGGCATCGACCGGATGAATGCGTACCACTCACCCTAGAGACTATTTCTATGTGTTTTAGATGCTTAAACCATGAACTGTCATATAAGCATACATTTAGAATTGTACGCTCAGCATATAGCTGAGCAGTGGAGATGTACTCCATTGCAGGTAAGAAGAAAGACAAGAAGAAGCGCGATGAGTGAGGTCGTTAAAGAACGCCGGGGATATCACTTGTATATGTTTTTGGATTAACTTCTAAAACTTGTGTAAAGATTGTAAATTGTAAAAAGTTGTAATAGAATCATAGACTACTTTCTTAGTATTGTAATCTTGTAATTGAACGCCTATAGTTATGTTTTAAATGTTAAATCAGTTGTGGTTGTATTGGTGTTGGTTTTGGAGTAGCATGAGTTGTTAGTAATTACAATACAGGGCTGCCAGCAGGGGAGCAGTCGACTGGACCCAGGGTCAGTCGACTGGATCCCGTGTGTTTGAGACACTGAAAGTGAATAGTAAGGGAAGCAGTCGACTGAACCCTTTGTCAGTCGACTGAACACTGTAGATTTTTGGCTACTGCTTCGGATAATGGAAAAGCAGTCGACTGCGTCCTCAGATCAGTCGACTGGACCCCTTTTGAGTAAGTTGCATTTTTGGGTTCTGCTTAACCCAGTCGACTGGGCAGTCGACTGGACCTCTGTTGAGGATTTAGGGTTTTAGTTTCTGCCAGGCACAGTCGACTGGACCCTAGTACAGTCGACTGGGCAGTCGACTGAACCTCTGTATTTTGAAATGGATTCTTGTGAAACTTTTGATGGAACAAAACTCTTTCTAACTCTATTTTCAACGAATTGTCCAAACTCAGAGGGTAATGTTCCCTAAGTTTTAATTACCCAGGATTGTTTTAAAGTTCTTTCCGCTGTGTATAGTAATATTGATGTTTGGATGAGCCTTGGTGGTGTGCCACGTGTCCTATTGTTTTAAAGGGAGGGATGGAAGGTTGAGAAGGGAGTGAAGATAGGTCTTCTCAGGAGTAGTGAGAGATTTTGCGGGTCCTCCAAAGGGTAATGATGACATACCCACTGAAGGTCTGCCGGCAACTGGCCGCTCCGACCAGATTAAATGGGGGCGACAGAATGACCAAAGGGGGCTTCTCAGGGATTTGGGGATTTTTGGGGAAGAAGTGAAGAAATTGAGGGAAATCAAATGTTAGGGATTTGAGTTAGTGGTGTGGTGGGTCCCACAAAATTTTTTAGAATTTTGCTTAAAGGGGTCTGAGGGTCATTCAGTGGGTGGTTTGGTTTGTGTATGTATCATTTTTGGAATGAAAACCCTATCTAAGAGCTTGCCTTGAAAGTTGAAATTATTAATTACTTGAGAAAATAAAATAATGAGTTAGCTAGAATATATATGGATTTGCTTTTCAACGTTTGCATGCATAGGCGTCCCATATGGATTAACATGTGGAAGGAAATCATTGGATTATGTGAGGCATTAAATGATGAACTTGAAGAATCTGCTCCAGTTGATTAATTGTCTACTTTGCATTGAAAAATTAAAGCAAAAAATCAAAATTCACGAAGAAAGCCACCTAGTGTTTTTGAAAGGACAAAGAAAGGAACATAATGTGCCAATTTTTTACCTGATTCAATGTTCAATCATGATCATTCTCTCTGTTATGATCACAATTGTCTATAAGCTTTTTAGCTTCCTCCCACATTTCATCAAGTTTCCTTTTTGCCACGTTTTGTCCTCCAACAGTTATACTAAAAGATTAATTGAGTGATAGTAAATATTACAAACTCACTTGCAAAGAGATAGTAAATATTAATTGTATAAACCTCAGCTGCTTGAACTAATATTTAACTACCTTTGATATGAATTTGTACTGTACCGTATTCAGACGAAAATTTTCCTATTTTCCCTCAAATCGCATCTTCTTACATTGTTCCTCATAATGATGAACAAACTCTGTTAGGCTCATACTTTACATGAAATTTGACGAAGTACATTGTTCATGCTTTCACTTCGTTGTGTGGATTTCATCCTTGCGGTGAAAACGTCAAGGCTAAAAGCAGGACATAACTTTTTCTCACCTTATAAAGCATCTTAAGCCATTTATTTTATGAAAGATTAAACTTCTTTATCATATCCCCCCATGTTGATTCGAATTCCAACTCCGTGTTACATTCATATAAACATTGATGGAACAAACCTTTGAATTCAAAATTTGCATACAAGCTCCCAAGTCTTTGAGTGGAATTTTTCAATATATGCCAAGAACAAATACGATGACATGTTTCCGGAAAGACTTTCTTAATAGCATTTGCCATCGCTTGACACTGATCAGTAAATATAGTCTTTGGTGACTTATTTCCCATAGCCTCTAGGAATGCCTCAAACAACCAAATGAATGTATCAGTGGTCTCATCTAAAAGGAATGCACAAGCAAAAAATAATTTTTTCTGTGATGATTGATTTCCCTAAAAAGAGCAAAAACCATACTATATCTATTTGTTCAATATTTGGTATCAAATACCACAACGTTTCCAAAAAAAAAAAATTCATAATCCAACTTTGACATTCCATCCCTCCAAAAGAAATTTGCAAGTAGGCCATCCTCATCTAATTCTTCACTATGAAAAAACGTGTCTTCAGCTAGGCAATGCTTAAAGTGAGATATTACACTTTGTGCATATCATCTTTCAATCAAATTCATCTTCTTTCTATTTAACAAATTTTGACAGTGTGAAACTCGCCATTTTATGAAATTTAATGGTGTGAAATTTAACACTATTGCAAGTTTAAGTTCAATTTTACCTAGTGTGAAGTTAAGTTCAATTTCACCTAGTGTGAAATATAACACTATGACAAGTTTACTTCATATATGGTTAAATTTGACACTGCCATACTAGACATACATTTAACACTGTCTTTATCACAACTCATTTGCACATTCATTTTATACTAACTGCAATATTTCATACATATCACAATTTTACTTCATATAGTATACAATTTCACACCACAATATTAGGAATACATTTAACACGGTCTTATCACAAATTCATTTGCACATTCATTTTATATATACTTGACTGCAATTTTTCATGGATATCACAATTTTTATTTCACAATAAATGTAATTAGTATAAGCAAAAAAATGAGTGACAAATTTCTTAAAATTCCAAATCATTGATTTTTGGTAATATGAAGAAGACGTTTAGAGCTAGCTTGTACAATATTAATCAAAGCGACATATTAATATATTTAGGGTAATAACTTGGGACACATCCAAAGACAACTTTTGAGACACAACCCAAGAGATGTATCTATCTTTTTCCTGTGTTACTGTGGGGTCCAATGACATCACAGGAGAGATATAGACACATCTTTTAAGTTGTGTCCCAAAAGCTATGTCTTTGGGTGTGTCCCAATCTCTACTCATATATTTATTACAATTAAATCAAACCCAATACATTTGCCTCAATTGTATTTGCGCTAGCGGCAGTTTCAGAATTAATAACTGATAAGGGAGACATTCTAATACATTTAAAATTGTAATGCCTAATAAGTGATGTTGTTCAAATTTGTCGCATACGTGCCAATAACATACATTCTTCATTTTGGTTGACAAGAACCATTGGTTGCTATAACGAACGTATTGGGACCAATAATGGTATAACAGGAAAAGATTGAATACACCCGTATTTTTAAACCCTTCATTGTAATGAAAGTTAACATGTTTGGCAATTTGATGAGCTACAAACATGGTATCCAATCTCTGTGTGTCGAAAGTACATTCGATATCTTCAAAGAAATATTGAAACCCCAATAAATTACGTGCTTTGTAATTTATGCGAAGCAAGTATCTAATCTGGTCACCTTCAATGATGGCCGGAGTTAAGCAGAATTGTTGTGTTCCATGGTGATCTTCCCATCTACATGCGATAGTTTGGAAGTTGAATGCCATTTGTTGGGGAATAAATGAAAGCGTTCGAACGACGAAGTCTTGATTAAGCGATAACATTGACATGAACTAACAAATTTCAAATACATACTAGCTGTATACAGTTTTGCACTACAACATTTGAACCAAAAAATGAGTGTTGAATTTCACATTGGAGTTGTAAATTTCATACTCATAATAAAGTTATTCAACAAATGGAAAAGCGTATATATTAAATTTAACACCTACATTTCATTGTATGAAACAACAAATTGGAATACATATTTATAGTATACAATTTCACACCACATACTTTTCACGTAAGACACATGAGTGTTAAATTCCACACTTAGATAAGAGTTACACTATACAAGAGTGATGAAATCTCACAACAAGATGATATTTTTTTCAGGACAAACATATAAATTGAATCGCTAAGTGTCAAATTTAACAATTCGCTATTACAAATTGGAATTCAATTTTTTTCCCATTTTTTTCCCAAACAAGTGATTTGGACTAAAAACAATGGATTCCCAAACAAAAACCTTCATTGCTGAACTGGTACATCACCGGAATTTCACACATATTAGATTCAACATTGAGAAAATTTTGACAGAAAACCCTGGATTTGCAGGTTTTCATAAGAATCACATATGATAACCAAAATTTTGAAAATTATATTAAATTTCAAATGGTAAGTGGCAGTGTAAAAATTCACACTATGTAAAATGTTCAAAACAATGTGAAATTAAACACTATGAGATAAAGTGATAATCACCATGACATATTTTCTCATTGTCATTTATGGAGTTATAAATGTGGGTAAACATGAGTGTAAAATTTCACTCACATATTAGGTTCGACATCGAGAGAATTTTGGCAGAAAAATCCTAGATTTGTAGGTTTTCATAAGAATCACAAATGGTAAAACAAAATCTCAAAAATTATATTTTGGGGCCTTAAAATCACATGAAAATCAATATCTAAGGGCCAATTTGGTTGCACAAATTATTTGATTTTTAAAATTATTCTATTTTAAATTAGTTCATTTAGAATTTGTACATTCGTAAATGACTTAATTCTAATTTATGTACCTGTTTGGTTGGCAAAGAAAAAATTGTTTCATTTTGAATTAACTAATTTTAAAGTGTTTGGTAGCAAAAATTGAAATTGGAAAATGTTCAATTTAAACATTATGCTAACTTAAACACCTCTAGTTAAACATCCCAAAAAATTAATGCCTTGCCAATTGAATTTATAAAATTAGCACAAATACAGAATCCAAAAATTACTGTGAAATCTTTTGCTTGCAATTCTAAAAAAACAACATAAACTGCCCATTGTAACCCTATGAACTATTAAAAGCTCCGAGTAACTTTTCAATAGCAATCACTAATCTTATAAATTTGTACTACTAAAAGCTCCAAGCAATTCCTTCTATCATTCACCACCATGATTGATCTACAAAATGAAATAAAATCAAATTAAAATAAAATAAAAATATGTAAGAAGGAATCGTCATAACAATCTTTACCAAAAGATATAATTTTAAGAGAAAGAACAACATGCAATTTAACATGTTTACTTTAGACCGGTGAAGACAACCTGAAAAACTTCGTGCACGACTTTCAATTATTTCTAAACACTACTTGATAAGAGCAAGTCTTTGGGCACAAACAAATCTCACAAACACATTCCACAAACATCATAATGTGTCTATCTCTCCCCCTTGTTTTAGATCGGTGAAGACAACCTAAAAAACTTCGTGCACGACTTTGAATTGTTTCTAAACACTACTTGATAAGAGAAAGTCTTTGGGTGCAAACAAATCTCACAAACACAATCCACAAATACCACAACGTGTCTATCTCTCCCCTAACAAATCTCACAAACACGATCCACAAACATCTGTTTTAGATCAGTGAAGACAACCTAAAAAACTTCGTGCACGACTTTGAATTGTTTCTAAACACTACTTAATAAGAGCAAGTCTTTAGGCACAAACAAATCTCACAAACACAATTCACAAACACCACAATGTGTCTATCTCTCCCCTAACAAATCTCACAAACACAATTCACAAACACCAAAGACTTACTCACTTGATAAAAACACCAATTATGTCATAAAATATTAATTACTTTTTCAGAAAACTTTTGAACTAAACACATCACCATAAAAAGGATTATAGTTTATAATTACCTTTACAATGGAAAATATGCATTAACAAAACTACGATAATTTGAAAACTAATATACGAAGATATAAAATGAATTTACAATTCCAAAACTTATAGTTGTTATGGCTTTATGAAAACTTTTATTAAGAAATATACCAACATGTCATAGCTTAGGCATTTTGAAATAAATTACCCAACAACTCAGACAAACCATTCAAGGCAAAGAAGCATATATTAACAAGCAAAATACTAATTTTTAATAAAGGTTGAATGAGGTATATGAAGTACAAACCAAATAAACCATGTTCAACCTAAGAATACTAAGGCTACATTTGGTTGGAAAAGTAAAGGGAAAACTATAGAGAAGTGCATACACACGTGATGTATAATTCCATTGACATGTTTTCACATTTCAATATTGTAGAGTTTAATCCTATAGTTCTGAAACCGAGTCAAGATGTGTTGGTAACCAAAGTTGGGATACAAATTTAAGAAACATAACATTTTTTTTATGCTGAAACCCCATGCATAACGAATACAACATTTGATAGTACCCAATCATAATATTTTAGCACAGAGTCTCAAGGTTGTATAATCCATCCTAAAGTGTAATATTTTAGTATGGTATTTTACTCACAAAGATAATGTCATTCTAGTTAAAACTCTTGATGAAGTCCAAAGAGAAAAGATCCTAATATGCAACATCCGACTTTACTTTAAACAATTGATAATTTTACTGAACTGAAGACCAAGGGCTTAAGATGGGCCACTAGAATTGGATATATCTCCTAACTGTGGGGCCTATATAGGGGACACAACCATAGATGCTGGAGTTGCAACTAATCCTCAACATTGCAATCCTTTTTCTCTTACATATATACACACACACACACGCACACACACATTGATTGCAGTCATTGGACACCCTCCCTCTATTATCCAAAACACCCGTTTGGCAATATAAAAAGATTTCTAAATACAAAGCTCCATGGCTAAATTTAGTCACAGTTTAGCAGAAAGGGTAAGTTCAAATATAATGTATATATATATATATGTATATATGTAGATATACTAGTGGAAAACGTGTAGTTCTGTGCATTTTGGGGCAACTAAATGAAATTGATGCCCCAATTTAAGATCTAATGTACATATTCATAATGAAAGACTAAGTTGCCCCAATTTGGAATTCTCTTGCACATTTGAGAGCATATCAACCTAATTCCCAAAATTTACAATACAGCAATTAAAAGGCTCTGGACATACATTGAACACATTACAAAAAAAAAAAACAAGAGAGAAACAAGCTAAAGGAAGAAGTGTAAGGAGAAAGAATTTCAAATTTTCAACTATTGTGGAGCTAAAGACCCGAGATTCTAGCTTTAACGGATCAACTAAAACCCTACTACGAACAGCTTGAAATCCCAAAATTCACATGTATCCGAGCCCCTTGTATCTAACAAAATGTGCAGAAAAAGATAAACAATCTGTACAATCAAAGGCTTCAAACATATAATTTTATGTACATTCTGTAAACCCGTATATATGCGTTAAGACCAAGTTTCACAGAAACTGTATATGTATATCTCACTTGTAACAACCTTTGCTTCAGAAAGTGCCTAAGAAATATGAGAGAGAGAGAGAGAGAGAGAGAGAGAGAGAGAGAGAAATAGAGGGGAGATAGAGAGCGAGCTCACTAGTCCACCAAAGAAGTGACGAGTCGCAAAGAACATCGAGCGACGATCTGGGTTAGAGAATGGCCTCAATTCAAATAAGGCTATTTTAGATGGGAAAAGGGACGCTTCGTGAGAGAGGTGAGAGAGAGAAGTTATTAAATAAGACTATTTTAGGTTTAATGTGAAATGGTATAATTTATGTTTTGTGTAATAATTTTAAATTAGTTAATTTTTGTAATTGGTTAATTGTTGACAACCAAACACCTATGAAATGGGACAATACATAAATGAACTCATTTTAAATGAGTCAATTCACAATTTTATGTACAACCAAACAGACCCTAAATGTATTTGAACGTAATATGTGTAAAATACCCTAGCTTTTTTCCCCAACTTCTATTTTTTCTTCATCATAAGATAATCTTGACCAAAAATCGTTTGATTATAGTATGAAAATTCATCAATAATTTAAAAAACAAAGTTAAGTTCCTCACTAATCTTTTTTCATCATTGTCTCATCGACGTCAGAGTCGAGCTACAACTTCGGGTCATCAACATCGAAGAAGAATGGATTTGTTCAATTTTCTCTCATCGGCGTCAGATGAGAGTGGGTTGTTCTCGAATGAAGATTTCGTCCTTCTTTGTAGATAATAACACAATTGATTTGGGTTTTCTCAAATTTGTACACCCTAGAGTTATTTGGAGAGAGTGAGGGTGTATGTGAGTAATTTGAGGTCATTAAGTTTTAATTAGAGTTTGAATGGAAGTGGATATATGGGGTAGGGGTAGTTATCTCCAGGTTTCTTTTGCGGACCTTAGACTAAAATATTTCAAAGAATGGACCAATTGCTACAAAGTTACACTACTTAGGACTTTATACTAACTAAATCATTTTAAAAATAGTATTTTAACTTAAAAAAAAATCATAATTAGTTAGCCGCAACTCAGAAAAATACACCGTCAATTCCTAAATCTTAGAATAATGTCTAGTATTTTATTTATAAGTTTGGAATCGATTTGACACCAACTTTAAAATACAGCTTATTGTAGGACCCACGTTTATGTAAAACATCCCACTTTTGAGATAAAAATTTGCCCCAAACTCCAATTGAGTCTGGTTAGTGGCGTTGGACTCAGAATAGTATAAGGATCGCTATAATGAGGTTTTTACATAGTTTTAGCAAAATTACCAAATACCCCTACCAAGCCCTAATTAATGTACTTGTACTAATGTAGGAATTGTTTCGTCATCAAATCCTTAGGTCACCGAGGTGAATGATTCTGTCATGCACCGACGTAGCATAAATATGGAAAGCGTTTAATTTCCTTTATGGACCTGTAGGTCACGACAGTTTGAAGGATCGATTCCGTCCCAAACGTCGAACAACATAAAACCATAATCAGAGTAGAGCAATCAATGCTTACAACAATTTTCTAACTTAATAATTATTACAGCACCGGATTAACTAAGGCACACTCCGCCTGGAAGCAAAATAATATCTAATTATTACAGTCATCCTTATTACAATATCAGTTCATAACTTAAGGCATATAATAATAATTAAATTCCTCCTCGGTATTGTTTCAGTTCGCGTAGTCATATGGTCCAGCATGATCATAACCTGAAAAGCCTAGACACGAATGTCCAGGAAGCATCAACGTCGTCAGCTTCAAGAAGCTAGTGAGTATTAAAAACATATGCTCCAATGTAAAACATACTCATTTACTATTTTTCGTTTTACAGTTTCATAAAATAACAGGTTAGCCATAGGAATGAAATCGATTTATAAAACAGTAAGGAAAATATTAACAATCTTCAATTCATAAGACATGTGACTGTGTATGAGACCAATACAAACATTCTCATCTTACCAACTCTTTTCTCTCGACAACACCACACCCAACTCTCTCACTCCAGTATCTTTGAAACACTAAAATGACCGCACTTTAGTAACGGGGTACCAGGGAGTGTCCAGTTTGCCTCACACTTTAGTACGGGGTACAAGGGAGTGTCCAATGCCTCATACTTTGACCATACCATGCATGTCAGGGAGTGTTCAGTAGGCCACATTTTAGCACTACCATGAGTGCCAGGGAATGTCCAAGTTTGGCGTTACACACTTTAGCACTACCATGGGCGCCAGGGAGTGTCCAGTTTTGTCATCGTCGTATTTCAAAGATACTCTAGCCGCAATCTCAAAACATCACACTTTGGCACACAATTAGCAGGGAGTGTCCACAACACAATCTCATCCTCATACTCTTTCCACACTGACCAAAACCCACATGCATGTACCACTGACTCCTCATGTATGACATGCGACTTATACAGAATTGTAAATTCACTGAAACATGAAATCAATGCGCGTACAAAAATAAATAAGTCGTAATTCATTGCCTTAATAATCAAAACATAATAAACAGGATTCTGATTTAACATATTTTCCAAACAGAACCTTAACAGTCGTTAAAATTTACTCAAAACAATCCATTGACAGAAAACAGACAAAAAGTAGAAACTGCGGTGTCGCGCGCGTGGGCCGCTCGCGCGATATGCCCATTTTTTAATTTTCTTATAAAAACTTTCCAACTGTCAGAAACACGGGGATCGCTCGCGCGAGAGGTCACTAGCGCGACCCTCGCTCTCGAGATCGCGCGTGCGAGGTGATGCTGAGGCTTCATCTTCTTCATGAAAACACCCTGTTTCAGTTTTGAAGGACCCATTTTTACCCATTTTCAAATATGATAATACATATGACATATTATATATGAAATTCTTCATTTTTTCGCAAGGATTAAGAATTTACGATCAATTTAACATAAATCAATCCGTAGCTCTCGGATTTTACGAAAAACTAAAAGATGTCAAAACTTAATTTCTAATGTACTTTTTCATGTGAATGAATTAGACTCTAAAACTTTAAACACATAATTATGATGTATAATCTCTCATAATTATTTCTAAAAATAGATTTTGGTTAAGTTTGAGAAATCCATGTTTTCAAGCTATGAACTCTAAGAACAACATCAATAATGGTGATCCATGATTCAAGTACACAAGCAGTAATTGAACCATGTATTACATATCAAGTGAGTTAGAAATACTCACTGAGATGTAGAGAGTAGAGATTGTTGAGAAAGAGTAGGAAAATAAAGAAACCCAAATGAAGTTTGTAGGCTATGGCGTGGATGCTCTTTTCTTTCTCTCTCTACAAATATCAGTAACTATGAACTCTCAAACTCTCTCTTTTCTCTCTGTGTTCTTGAATTATGCAGAGGTTGTGTTTGTGTGAGAGTATATGTGGTGTATATATAAGATAATAGCCAAACTTGGCCACCAAGTTCAATCTCAAAGGCTAAACAAATTAATTTGATTTCCAATTTTCTAAACTGCATTATATATACACAGATACATACGTATATACACATACTCAAATTTTGAAGGGGTGTTATAGACCACTAGGGGTCAAGATAAAGATGTTTGGGTAATAAGCTATAAGGCACAAATCAATACACTCACTACAAGCATTCCCAAACAAGTCCCTATCAAATGATTAGTTTCCATAATTGGAAATTAAAGCAGTCACTTCTAACTTTACATCCAATCCAAAGTTTATGCAAGTTTAACGCGGTGTGGACAGTTCTGAACACAAACTGGTATTTTCGTGGCACGGTGATTACTACAAAATACAGAAAATTCACTTTAACATGAGAAATAATTTTTCGATTTTATAAAAATATTGTTTGAGTTAAAAGGAAATGTTTCCACCATTTTGAAATACTGTTTTGAAATCTAATACATGTATTACTAAATTTATGAAATAGCAATTTGACCCCAATAGGAATTTTGATAAGGCAATAGAATCAGAAATAAGATTCCAAAACATGAGAGTTGCAACTTAAAATAAAAGCAGACAATACATATTAAAATTAAATATGACAATACAAATACAGTTAATTAAATGAAAATGTAGGTTGTTACAGATTCATATTCCTTTTGCTGATTCCACTCCTTATAAGTGAATCTAATTTTATCTCCGAGTATTAATATATCATGATTGCTATTATTTTTATTGGGAACATTGTCGTTTGGTTACACTGAAACATGTTTAAATTCATTGTATCATTACTCAAACGTTCTATGTCATCATATAATATGTTCTTTATTTTTCCAATGTCAATTACCACTGCAACAAATTATAAAGTATAGTTTGTACAAGCGACCCTATTGGGTCCACGTAACGAACTCGCTTATTGGGGTTGTTCTTTGATCATTGAGCCATGTAATGAAATTAATGAATGTGTGCGTGAATGGGTAGTTGGTAATTTGACATTGTTTCATTTCAATATCGTTGACTTATCATTTACTCCATTTTCCATATGTAAATTCCATTGCTTTTGTTATAATTTCCTTTAAATAAATATGTATGTACAACTCTTTCTTGAGATCTTTTAAATAGGTTATGTTCATTCATGATCCTTACATTCATACTCTCCAAATTATTTTAAAACCATTTCAGATGGCAATGACATGCCCTATGCTGACCCAGACGAGGAACGAATTAGTTGCAGAAGGAGAAGACCCTCTTCTAGATGCTCTTGAAGGGTCATTTTTCGCTCTCAGGATATGTATGATTCGAGTGCAAATCAATTGTAACAAGTAATACTCGAGTAGGTACGAGGTCAATTTCCATTGGGACTGGACTGGAAAGTTATAGTTTCAAGACTCGAATACACTACTATAGTAACCAAAAAGAAAGAAAAGATGGTTGTTTTGGGATTCTCTAACACTAAGACTACAACTAGCATGAAATAATATTAAGGTAATAACGACCACTAATTAAGTTAACAAGTTGGAAACGGCTAAGATTAACAACTAAGAGTGAACTAGATTAATGAGGTTGATTTAACTAAAGGAAAAAGGCCTAGGGGTCATGTTACCAACCTTAGATCACACAAGGATAAGTCTTGGGGATTTGGAGAGGGCTTCTCAAGTGAACAAAGTAACTTGGAGGCTAATAATCAAACATGTGGGTTGTCAGCCCCACTATGAAAGATGAAAGCTTAAAGGGACTAAGGGCAAATGTTGGATTTGTAATATAGATTCAATAACCTCCATTGTCATTGTGGATACTGCAGGTTTTCTTTTTATCCACAACTTTTCTTTTAAAATTCTTTTTCAAAATTTCAAATTCAAAACAAATGAGTCGCCACTTAATTTTTAAAAGGAAAATTAAGAAACCACTTTTAAAGCAAACTGATCTTTTTAGAAACCAGAGATTAACTAGGTCCAGGGATTATGGAATGAGAGAGGAAGGAGCCCGTTGGACTAAAACACCCTCTCTCATCCTATCTTACGATAGGCCTCTACTCAACATCCTTTTAATCAAATTTATTAATCTAAGCATGCCCTCAACTAATACATATATACATATACATCAAAAAAACATGTCCATAGGGTGTAAAATCTCAATTGATAAAATATCATTCAAAAAGTCATATAAGTCAAGTAGCAAGCGATATATATGATATGCAATAGGGAACAAAAGAACTTACCCGGGATCCAGCAGTGATATTTAAACGTGCAATGCATACAAACAAAAGAAAATCCTAAGAAAGAGTCTCTAATCACATGTACACATAAGGCAAAACCTAGTCTAAGGTGTCGCGCATGAGGTTGAAAATCAATAAAATCAAGGAAAGAAATAAACTAGAAGGGAGATGAGAAATGGTACCTCAAATGCGCTACAAAATAGAGATTAGTCCACATGTTTCACATAATAATATGATGTCAAGTAATCAATCCTAATTTTCTAACTTAAGTCTATCTAGCATGAAATCCAACTTTATTCAATAGCTAGTTCTAATCATGAGCAAATAAATGTACATGGATGGATGAATGTGAACAAGAATAAAACATGGATTTATTCACTAATTTGGGCCACTTAACTTCTGGATTTAAGCTAAGTTATCATTATTCAAAGTATGATTTGGGTCCTAAGACATTAGGAGTCCATTTGAGTTGAGATAAACAAGATTAGACAATAACAATACCATTTTTTCATGAATTACAGAGAGCAGACCAGATCTTAAAAAATAGAAAAATCATGCTTCCAACGGTTGGATCTTAATGATTTTTGGATACGATATGCCTCTGTGAGTCTAGTTTATAACAAAGAAAATCAAGGTTTGAACGGTTAGATCTCCGGGAATATGGAAAACACTAGGCATCACTCACGAATCTGCAACTCTCTGTCCAGAGATCTTGTACGATTTTTTTAAAATAGTAAAAAGATGAGAAACACTTAGATCTTTTTAGGGGATCTCCTTAACACATTAAGGTACCCAGAAAAAATTATTAGAGACCTCGGAAACTCCATTAAAATTATGATTTATTAGTTTCAAAATAGATTTACTGTTCTGAAATATTGGACAGAGAGTTGCATGTATTAAAAATCACAAGACCAAACCATCTTAGACATGATATCACCTTAAAACAAAAATTACAGTGGTAGAATATTGTGTTATTGACACTTTCCCGTTGGTTTCACTTGATTTCAACGGTTAGATTTTGAACTAAAAATCTTTGATCAAAAACAGTTTGTGAACCCCAACTATCAAGCCATGAAGTTGGACTTAAACTGAACCATTTTCTCCTACCATTTGATGGTCATTGGAGACTAAAGACCTTCATATTTGTGGATTTAAAAGGAAGTATGAATAAACTTCATGAAATCTCAAGATGAGGACTCTAAACCATGGAGATAGGCTTAAACTCAAAACCATTTTCTCCTACCATTTGATGGTCATTGGAGATGAAGACATGACTAATACTCATAAGTTTCAAAGAGAATATGGAAATGATTTCATGAAATACCAAGTTTAGAGGATCCAAGTCATGAGTATGGACTTGGATTCATCTATTTGCTTATGAAATGAAGTGATGATCAAATTTTGACTCTCATGTAAAGTATAAGCTTACATGGGATTCAAAGGATCATACTCAAGAGATTTCAAGGGAGATATTGAAGATCTCCAAGAATCTCAAGAGAGGAACATAAACCAAAAGAAATATAAGAAAGACTAAAGAATTAGAAACAAGAACTCCTAAGCTTACTAGACAAACTCTAAGATTTAATCAAGAAAAATTAAAAATGACTTGAAGATTAGAAGCTCAAAAAGAAAGAGAACACAACCAAAGATTAGAGGGTCACTTCCAAACTATCCTCAAAAATCTTTCTTTGAAGATCTTCCAAGCTCTTTTCTCTAGTTCTCTAAACTCTCTCTTTTCTCTCAAAATATGTTAGTGTAATGGTAGTGATATCTTTGTATTTTTTGGTGTATCTCTTGTGTATATTCCTTGCATATGTTCCAAGGAAGATCCTTCCTCTTTTTATAGACAAAAATTACCAAGTATTTTCAGTGAATTCAGAGTAAAAGATAGGTGTAATCATCCCATTTGGTGGTACAATACGTACTTCCTGAAATTAGACAGACTGCTGCCCAGGGCGGCATTCAAAAGTTATCCGCGGCAGTCGGTGAGTGCCGCCACGGCACTCCGCGACTACCGTCGCGGCACTTCGCAACTGCCGCGCGGCTCTCAGCGAGTGCCGCGGCAAATTATTGATTGCCGTTTTTTTCGTCAACCTTACTTTATCAGATTTTTGTTTTTATCCGCCTACACATACGTATTGTACCACAAAATACGGACTTTAAAAGCAGACGGCAGTCAGAAAATGTCAGCGGCACTCAGTAAGTGCCGGGCCGGCACTCATCGAATGCCGTACGGCATTCAGTGAGTGCCGCTCGGCATTCACTGAATGCCGCAGAAATCTGCCGTGTGCCATTTTTCTGCAGAACTTCACTTTTTAGGTCTTTTTTTTCTTCCCTTTTTCTTAAAGAAACTTATTCTTGAAGATCTTTTCCGAAAAATGGTGTTTTACACCTGAATTCTCCTAAATACCTGGTATTTTCTTCTTTCTGTGAAATTTTATCGCGTTTGGAGAACTTTCTGAAGAGCTTGGAATACTTTGAATCTTTTCGGTCCTTATCATCATCGGACGTGGAGGTGACGCTCTCCTAAATTCGACGGTCGGTCAAAATCGGGGTGTCTACAGTCATACAATGGAGGTAAAGAAACAAGTATATTACAAACCCAACACTCTTCAATCACCTAAGAAGTTGAAAACCCTTTAGACTTTCAAGAAAAATAAGTATCCATAGATGGGTTCATGACCCCTAATCTAGAAACTTAGCTATACATGGTATTTAAAGCATCAACAACAAAATAAACAACAAAGAATAAGAAATACATAACCATTAAGTGAGTACACATACTTCAACAAGAAACTTCAATAAAAGCTCCAATAAATGCTCCAAAAGTAATCCAAGCTTTGTAAGTACAAGATTATCTTACTATCTCATCTACAAGCCCTAAATCTACACTAATTTATGAACTAAAAACAAGAAAACCTAGAGAAATACAAGAGGTGTAAAAAGAGAGTAAATGAGCTGCTAAAAATTGGGTAAAAACCCCCTTAAATTCGTGTTATATTAGGGTATTTATACAAAGCCTTCGGAGTGGCAAACTTGTAAAACAAAGGAAGCTGGTTCGACTGGTTGACGGGCCACTTCGACCAGTCGAATGCCCATCTGCCTTGAATCTTTACAGGTTCACATGTAATTTGTGCACCAATCGTAGAATCTCCATAACTTCTTGCTCTAACCTCCGATTGAGGTAAAATTTGCATCCACGCGAAGATGATTCGCATAGCTACCTTTATCAAGTTCTGAACAACCTCCAAACATGTGGTATTAGAGGCTAAAAGTTGGCAAAAAGTGGCCGCAATGGTAGTGATCTTCAACTGAGACTTTGCCTTCCAACTCGGACTGCCATAATGACCTACAAAACACTCGCACAACTCGTGTAAAAGATATATACAATAGAAATGAGGGTTATGCAAGGAATGTGAATAAATAATGTACTTAGAATCTCCAGGAATGGTATTTTGCACAATTATAAAGCTATACTCATGCAAAATACGATGTTAATCAGTCACTATTTTAGAAGCCCAATTTAGTTTATGCAATTTAAGTATTCCCAAGAATCAACTATGTCTGTAATATATTTGAAGGTGATGTAAGCCTTGAACTATGTTGTAAAACTTTTAAGTGTATGGGTTGGAGGTTCTCTGCTGACCTCATTTAAATAAAAAATAAATGTTTGTATGCTTCCGCTATACTCTGTATTGGTTAAAGATGACTCACAAGGTATGCCCTCAAAATCCACGGATGGATTTTGGGGTCATGAGAGTTAGTATCAGTGCGTAAGGTAGTTCTAAATTCAATTAGAAAACATAGGTATTGACTAAAATATGGAGTACTAACATTTCTTTTCATGTGCAGTTTAATTATACCAACAACATTGCACTACTGCAGCTAATAGATCAAACAACCAACGAACGATTTGACCATATTGAAAGAATCATAAAAGGACTAGCTATTGCTACCCAGAAAAGTGGGACTAGAAATTGTAGGAATGGAAATGGCAACACACATGACGACGAGTAAGGAGGAACATATCTTAATATAGGATGATTTCAGAAGCTCAAACCTCCAACGTTCTATGGAAAAGCTGGCCCTACCACAGCTGAGGCATGGGTTTGAAAGATGGAAAGAATGTTCGAACACTTTCCATGCACCGAGGAGGAAAAGGTGGGTTATGTCACCTATACCTTCGTGGAAGAAGTTGGTCAGTGGTGGAGGACCTTGGAAAATAGTGTGGAAGGCATAACCTGGGAACAATTTTTGGTCCTCTTTGATGGGATGTTCTATCCCAAATCTATGAAAGATTAGAAAGAAAAATATTTCATGTACTTAAACAGGGGAACATGACAGTTTTCCAATATGCCACAAAATTCACTTCCTTGTCACACTTTGCTTCCTATCTCATTCCAACGGAAGAGAAGAAGACACTAGGAAATTTGAGAATGGGTTGTCACTTCATCTTTACAGCAAGGTGGAGATGTCTGAATTTCTGACATACAAACAAGTTTATGATCGTGCTCGCAAGGCTAAGAAGACAAATGCCGAGTTTTAACATAAACATAATGTTCCAAATAGGCTAGTGGGAAATCAAGGGAACGACTCAACAGGTGTGAAAAGGCCATTCTTTGTATTTGGGACTAATGTTAAGAATCAAGTTGGAAGAGCACTGTCACACCCCGATTTTTGGAAAGCCAAATAATCAACATAGAACTAAATCTAGACTACTATTCGACTGCCCAACTCTCGGAGTGAATACCACGAAGCCCATCCTAATAAAACTTTTTAATGGAAATAGATGTTCTTAAAAACCTGGTTAAAACATTTGTAATAAATCTCCATTTATGGTTTTAAAACAAAACCACCACATTTCCATTTAAAAAAAAAACACTCATGCGGTTCCGAAAATACTCAAATATATTTGATTAAGGTACAACTACTAAATCACTTATATTGAAAAGCAGAAGCTGAATAAATATTTCTCAATTCTCATTAAGAATAAAAATCTTTTCATTTACAATTAAAGCTTTGAAAGAATAACCTCTATTACAACCTTTGGTCAGAGCTACTAAACGTCCCAATACCAACTACAATAATGGCCCACAATGCCAAATAAATGAAAATAGCAAATGAACAGTAAAGGTCTTCATGCCCTCAAGCAAATCCATGCAATCCAATAGTCATACCGGCCTACTCCTTAATCTGCAAAACGGCTGCGTTTCCCGAGAAATGCCCCCGCATGATAAACATCACACGGGTCAGCATTGTATAACAACACTGGTATGAGTAAACACGCTCCAGTCTCAAGGATCACTCGTGGTCCCCTCAACTCCAACCCAACAATAATCAATTAACATAATAATACCCAATAAATTTCCTGGAGGTTGGGAATCCGCTGGACTCCCTCCCTCTCTAGACCGCAAACACATACAAAGTTATAGGCAGAACTGTAGTTCCACACGTGAGTGAGGACAAGCAGTAGTTTCCTCGAGTCAAGGCGGCAGTTTGTTCCACCCACAAAGTAAAAGAAACACTTACTCTTAAATGACATGGTGAGCCAAAGCCTGCATACAATGGTTAGTGGGCCCACCATCCTGCAACTCGAGAGTTAGCACAAATCCTTAGTATCATAATAAGCAATTCTCCAATACCAAATCATTTAATCAATTTTTTTCGCATTATACCACGGTAACCATTTCGGGTTTTCAATTTCATGTTTCGCAATAGTTATCCATTTGTATTTGACGCACTACAATCACTGTCATTTTTTTTCTCTTGCCCTAGATTCACCACTAAGGTCACCCTACTCAAGGTCAACTAACTTTTTATGAACGATTCATTATTCAATTTCCTAGCTTCACCACTTGGTCACCCTCCATGGTACACCCACACATATATCCCATGTGTGCCCGGACATACTACTAACATCCACTCTGGTGCTAGTTTGGTTAGGGTACAACCAAACCAGGTATACACACAGAAGGCCAGTCAATATGCCTAGACGTCTAACAAATAAGCCGGGCATAAGGCTTAGGCCAGCTTGATCACGAAGCCACTGGCAAAAGGGTACACTCAGCAAGTCGAGCTACCAAAAAAAACATATCACACAACGGGAAGCGGTGAACACTAAAGAACTTGAAACCACTTTTTTTTTTTACCATCTACGTTAATTCACACAAGTACCATCATGAGGATTTAATCACGTCATTAACCACTTTGAAAATTTATCATTTATTACATGGATTATCATTATCCGATTATTCACAATAAGGCCCTTGCGCCAAACTTCTATTCACGTCTCTAACGTTGTATTTCCACAATCATCATTTAATACCGCATATAGCATAAGTTATAGCATTTAAAATCGGCATTCAACAGCACTATCTAAAATTGTCCCAAACAAATCTTATATTAAACAGCCCCAAAACCAGCATGGGTTGAAATTGTTCTTCATAATAATACTATACAAAGAAACATCTCTAACAATTTTCATAAACATAATTCAAAATTCGGAGTTAACATTTACTGCTACTGTAATATGAATTTTCTGCCCAAACGGTGCAGAATTGAGAAAAATATCATTAGACGAAAAACGTGAAGAATTGCGTTTTACATTGACTCACACGATCAGTTTTACCAAAAACAAAATGTATGAATTAATACGAATTATTTTCTAAAACAGATCTGAGAGTTTTTTTTTAATTTTACCTAAATCCGAATTTGTGTTAGTCTTCTTTTTTTTTTTTCTTCAATTTTCTAAATAACTTATATCTAACCTTTGATATATATATATATATATATGTATATGTATATATCACTATAGATCCGTATTATATAAACACCCATCCATACGATTTATTCAAACTATAATGAACACAAATCAAAAATCAATCAAACTACGAATTAACCCTACAAATCTAAATGTTTACTCACCAAATTGGGAAAAGCAAGATGATGTTGATGATGGTGAACTCCCTTCTTTTCTCTTCTCTTCTCTTTTTCTTTTCCTTCTAGGTGACTAGGGTTGCCTCTTCTCTCTTTGTCTCTTGTTCTCTCTCTCTCTCTCTCTCTCTCTCTCTCTCTCTCTCTCTTGAGGCTGCTCTCTTTTTTTTTTTTCTAACCCTAGGATATGTTATCTATCTATATACATATAATACACACACAATACATATATTACTCACACAAATATTAATAATCTCGTTTTTCTTTTTATGGGCTAACAAAAGAGACCCATATGAGCCCAGAATGTAACACAAACCACTAAAATGGCTAGCCCAAGGGTACTCATACCCTGGGTACTTAATTTTCATGTTAAATTCACTACTTAACTTACTAGTGGGCCCCGAAACACTACCCGACACTAAACTCGTCATTCTACAAAAATTGTAACTCAGTCAGACAATAATCTATCATACAATTTAATTAAAGCTCAAAATGTCATGTCATAATAATAATGAAACATTAGAAATTTTAATACAAAAACAAACGGGGAAATATTACTATGGTATTACTAACAAATTAAATATGCTTACTAGCAATTTAATTTATGGGTTCTTCAAACTTAAAATTTTTAAACACATGTCTTACCTAGGTACACTCATATATCATTGCTAATTGAAAAAAATTATTTAAAATAATTATTTACACACTTAAAAATTTAGGGTGGTTAGAAGCACCACCAAACAACAGAAAATTGTTCAAGCACCTGTTCTTGTCAATCAACGTCCACTGCAAATTTAGGGAGGCCAAGGAAGAAACCAACAATGCCACGGGCGTGTATTTGCACTTGTTCTTGAGGAAAATAATGAGAAAGTTGATGATGTGATGAAATGTATTATTTCTATAATGCACTTATAGATTCTGGGGCTACGCATTCACTTGTATCATCGTTCTTTGAGTTAAAATTTGCTAAATCTCTGAAACCTTTGAATTATGAACTATCAGTTTCCATATCTTCTGGTACTTAGTTGATTAGTAACTAAGTATATCGATCGTGTATGATTATGATTGGTAATGTATCCTTAATTTCTGATCTCATACCACTAAAGATATGAGGTTTTGATGTTATCTTGGGCATGTAATGCATATCTTTAGTTCATGCTCATATTGACTGTGCCGCGAAGCAAGTCAACTTCCAAATTCCTAGTCGAGCTAGTTTATGTTTCAGAGGAAAGGCTGTCACATCGCCGCCCTATCTTATCTCATCTATGCAATCAAATGAAGTAGCTTTAGAGGACATTCATGTGGTGAGAGAATTTTAGGATGTCTTTCCTGAAGATCTACCCAGCACTCCCATAGATAGAAAGATTGAATTCACCATCAGCCTTATTCCTGGTACTCAACCTAGCTATACCGAAGACTCCTTACTATATGGCTACTATAGAATTGAAAGAATTGAAGACACAACTGCAAGAATTCTTGGACAAGGTATCATTAGACCGACTACTTCTCCTGTGGTACACCGATCCTTTTTGTAAAGAAGAGGGATAAAACTATGAGATTGTGCATCGACTATCATGAATTGAACAAAGTAACAATCTTAGGAACCGTTATCCTCTCCTAATGATTGACGATTTGTTTGATCAACTACAAGGAGCACAAGTTTTCTCTAAGCTATTGACCTGAGACCAGGTTATCATCAATTGAGAGTTAAAGCAGAAGACGTAGAGAATACAACTTTTTATACTCGTTATGGTCATTATGAATTCTTGTTAATGACCTTCGGCGTTACTAATGCTCATGCCGCATTCATGGATCTAATGAATCAAGTATTCAAGCCTTTCCTCGATGATTTTGTAATCGTATTCAATGATAATATTCTTATATACTCGAAGAGCCTTGAGGATCATGAACGTCATATGAGAATAGTATTGCAAACACTAAGAGATCGCCAATTATATGGAAAATTCAAGAAATATGAGTTCTGGCTTCCTAAGATCTCATTCTTGAGGCTTGTGATATCAAAAGAAGGCATAATGGTAGACCCACAAAAAATTGAGTCCGTCAAGTCATGGCCAGAACCAACAACTGTAATTGAGGTACGCAGTTTTCTAGGTCTGGTTGGCTAGTATCAAAGATTTGTTGAGAACTTCTCCACGATCACAGGGCTTATGACGCAGTTAACATAGAAAGGGGTTGCTTTTGAATGGACTGAAATTATAGATAAATGTTTCAAGAATTGAAGGATCGTCTGATTTCAGCACCTGTCTTGAACATACCCCAGAGGAGGAGGATTTGTAATTTATAGTCACGTTTTTTTTTTTTTTTTATCAAGGATTGGGATGTGTTTTAATACAGCATGGTAAGGTTATTGCCATCTCGACAGTTGAAGATTCATGAGAAGAACTATCCCACCCATGATTTGGAGTTAGCCGTAGTAATTTTTACGCTAAAGATATGGCGCCAATATATATCTCTATAGTGAAAGATGTAAAAATTTTACCGATCATAAGAGTTTGAACTATTTGTTCTCATAAAAGGAGCTGAATATGAGGCAACACAAGTGGTTAGAGTTCATGAAAGATTATGAGTTTGATCTTCAGTATTACCCTATAAAAGCTAATGTTGTAGGTGATGCTTTGAGTCAGAAATCTTCTAGAAGTGTGGCTTCCATGATCACGTCACAACAACAGTTGATTAATGACTACAAGAAAATGGAGATTGACGTCACCCCTCATCAATCTCAGGGTTTTCTGATAGCTCTCATTGCAGAACCGACTATTCTTGAAGAGATCAAGAGGTCTCAGATGTCCGATGAGTTCTTAAAGAAGGTTAGTGAATAAATATATGAAGTAAAGAGGCTCGAGTTCCATTAAAAGATGGAGTGCTCATATATTAGGGTAGAATTTGTGTTCCAAATATTATTGAAGTCAAGAGGAAAGTTTTGGTTGTTTATCCAGGTGGTACTAAGATGTACCATGACATGAAGAGGTCTTTTTGGTGGCCGAATATGAAAAGAGATATTGCCGAAGCTATTTCACGTTAGAGCATCAACGTCCTGGAGTTTGGGATTTTCTATGGCATAACTTCTTAAGTTGGGTGGTATCGTATGAATGATCTAATGAGTTTTGGGCTCTTGTTAGAAGATCATGTTTTGGGCCTAACTATTTGGACTTATTAAAAAGATTTTGGACTAGTCTTTATTAAAGCTGGTTAGTAGTTAAGTTGTTTGGCTAATTAACTTATGCTTATGCTATTAGTGTTTTAATTTATGTTTGAAACAACCAGATTCTTACTGATGTTCCCTAATTAGTATTACTTATTGTTTATTATATTTAACTATTTTAAATTAGTTTTAAAATATAGATTATATTATTTTAAATTCTGAAAAATTATAAAATTACTCTAAAACTAAAATTACAACATTTTATAGGTTTTAAAATGCTATAACCTAATTCTAGTATTTGTATTAATAGTATTTAGAAATGATTCAAATAGGAACTTTATCATTTTAAATACCTGCTCTATTTCTAAAACTATGGAAAATTACAAAAATGCCCTTACGACATTTCATGGCCATTAAAAATAGTTCCACGTTTATATTCTAGTATTTGGGGACAAAGATAGGATTAAGTTCTAGTTACAACTATTTTAAAAATAGTATTTTAACTTCAAAAAAATTCATAACTAATTATCTGTAACTCAGAAAAATACACCGTTAATTCTTAAAATTTTAGAATAATGTCTAGTATTTTATTTATAAGTTTGGAATCGATTTGACATCGACCTTAAAATACAGCTTATTACAGGACCCACATTTATGTAGAAAACCCCACTTTTGAGATAAAAATTTGCCCCGGACTTCAAATTGAATCTAGTTATAGTGGCGTTGGACTCAGAATAGTATAAGGATCACTATAATGAGATTTTTACATAATTTTAATCAAAATTACCAAAATGCCCCTACGAAGCCTTAATTACTGTTTCACCTTTATACTTACACTTTATGCTTACATGTTTAGTTCTTTTACTTGTATTAATGTAGGAATTGTTTCTACGTCAATCCTTAAGTCACCAAGGTGAGTGATTCATATTCCTTTTGCTGATTCCACTCCTCACGAGTGAATCTGATTTTATATCCGAATATTAATATATCATGATTGCTATTATTTCAATTGGGAACATCATCGTTTGGTTCCACTGAAACATGTTTAATTTCATTGTATGACATTACTCAGATGTTCTATGTCATCATATAATGTGTTCTTTATTTTCCAAATGTCAATTACCACTGCCACAAATTATAAAGTATAGCTTGTACAAGTGACCCTATTGGGTCCGCGTAATGAACACACCTATCAGGGTTGCCCTTTGATCATTAAGCGATGCAATGAAATTAATGAATGTGTGCATGAGTGGGGAGTTGGTAATTTGACATTCACTTTAAAGGGTTTCATTTCAATATCGTTGACTTCTCATTTATTTCATTTTCCCTATATAAATTGCATTGCTTTTGTTATCACTTCCTTTCAATATATATGTATGTACAACTCTTTCTTAAGATCTTTCAAACAAGTTATGTTCATTCACTGAGCCTTATGCTTATACCCTCCAAATTATTTTCAAAGCCCTTTCAGATGACAATGACATGCCCTATGCTGACCCAGCCGAGGAGCATGAAATAGCTGTAAAACGAGAAGACATTATTCTAGATGCTTTTGAAGGGTCACTATTTTAGAAGCCCAGTTTAGTTTATGCAATTTAAGAATTCCCAATTAAGAATAAACTATGTCTGTATTACATTTGAAGGCAATGTAAGCCTTGAACTATGTTGTAAAACTTTTAAGTGTGTGGGTTGGAGGTTCTACTGACCTCATTTAAATAATAAATAAATGTTTGTACGTTTCTGCTAGATTCTATATAGGTTAAAGATGACCCACGAGGTCGGTCCCACACTCAAAATCCATGGATTGATTTTGGGGTTGTGAGATGAATATCAAGTTTTTGTTTGGTTCTTGGATTTAGTGAGAGAAAATAAAGGACAACGAAGAGTAAAACACTTTCTTTTATTTGGTCAATAAGGAAAATGATGAGGAAAATAGAAAAGAAAAAAGAATAAGTTTATAACTAAATTAAGTATTTTTAATGTTGTAAGTGCTTTCCCTTCCTTTATTATATATTACAATTATATTTTAGAATTTTTTATTTTTATTTTTAATGTTATTTAAGAATGAAGGAAAACATAAGGAAAATATGAGGGTCCGTTTGATAAAATTGAAAATTAAGTTTTGAAAATAAAATGCTGAATTTTAAGTACCAAAAATTTTAAACGATTGGATTTTCAATACTGAAAACATTGTTTCAAGTACTGACATGGAATGTATTTAGTGATTATTTCAGTGAAAGATTTTCACTTAAAGCTTTCAGTAGGTTTTTGGTTAGTGTTTCAATTAAGTGGTATGTTATCAAACGCACTGAAATAAATAAGAGCTGAAAACTTTCATTTTCACCACTTAATTAAGTTATCAAACACAGCCTAGATAAAATTTCACTAAACTTAAGATGATATTAAGTGAAATTTCAACTTTCAATGACTTTTTAACAATATAAAATTTCCATTAAATCCCCCATCCATATACTTTCATGGATGGAGGACACCCAATATTTTAATGAATTTTTTTATGTCCTAAATGCCCTTTCATATCTTTATAAGATATATATATACACACACACACACACGTACACCCCAAATAGCCATTATGTAGCTCCTAAATTACCTCCCAACTTCTATTTACGCAATCAGATTTATTAGTACTAATTATTATGAGATTGACTTCCCAATACGCACATTTATATATGCATCTATTTGGCTATATGCATACATATAAAAACACCATATTTGAATGATTGGGAATGCATATGGTTGTTTAGTTATTGATATAAAATCACTTATCACCAAACTTGTTCATTCAATTTTCTACATAAGCACGTAAGGCGTTAAGGACCTGTTAACCATGACCACCACCTCACGCCCCAATGGTGTGGTGGTGATGTGTTGGCAGTGGTGGTGGGTGCCATGGCACTATACATGGTGGCTAAGAGTGGTGGTGGGTGCAATGGCGATGATGGTGGTTAAGATTGGTGGTGGATGCGATGGTGATGATGGTTTTTAACAGTAGTTGTGGGTGCTAGGATGCAATTGTATTCCCACCCCTCCTCTCTCTCTCTCTCTCTCTCTCTCTCTCTCTCTCTCTCTCTCCTATTCCCATTTTCTAGAACATGTTGTGAGATTTACAAATCAGTGACTCTCTCTTCCATTTTTGTTTCAAGAACATATGAAATTCACAAATCATGTTGTGACTCTCTGTCTCTTTCATTTAGTTCCAAAACATGTTGTAAAGTTCACAAATCATGTTGGGACTCTCTCTTCCATTCCCATTTTTCCAGAATATGCTATGAAATTCACAAATCATGTTGTGCCTCTCTCTTCTATTCCCATTTTTCCAGAACATGTTGTGAAATTCACAAATCATGTTGTGCCTTTCTCTTTCCAATCCTATTTTTCTAGAACATGTTGTGAAATTCACAATCATATTATCAAGTTCAGAGAACATTTTGTGATATTCACAGAAACTACTATGATGTTTGTAGACATAAGTGGTGTGGTGGTGGCTGGCAGGGCGATAGAGATGTTGTGGTTGAATATGGCTGTCATTATGAGTGATGATGACTTTCAAATTTTGGTTCCCTTAATTTTTGGGAAGAGATTTTGGTAGAAAATATTAATGGAAGGGGTTGTCATTTTGACAATTACCAAACTTGATGAGAGAGGGGTGTTTTAATCCCTAAAAATTTCAGAGACTTAGGCTTAGTTTGGCCCCCATTTTGGTGCTTCTCCTTTTTTTAAAGCACAATTTCATGATGTTAATTCATTTAGTAAGTAGTTTATGAGCTTTGCAAAAACTGAACTTAGGGTTTTTTTGGGGGGAGCTTTTAAAAGCTATAGAATGGAGCTTTTAAAAGCTCAAAGTCACTTTTTAGTTTCATGATGTTTTTTGAAAAGTTATGTATCACTTGTACAAATCATCAAACAACTTACTAATAAATTTCATAAGCTACTTTTAAAAAGTCACGTGAAGGCCAAACAAAGCCTTAGTTATAAACATGTTTTAACTCAAGAACCTAAAGCTATATAATTGCATTATCTAGGGATTTACCACTTATAATTAGCCATTTTAACAAACTAAGGATTATATTAACTTTAATATCTTGATGCTTCGAAGAACTTTTGCCTAAATTTCTATAATAATGATTCTATCAAAAAAAAAGTAATCTTATTATATTATAATAATATGAAAGTCTCAAGTGCCACGTGGTGCAAGGAGAGGCAAGGCTAGCAAAATTTTATAATTTTGCTCATTAAATTACTCCAAACACCTTTTTCTTATATAGAGTGGAATTCCTAATAATAATTCTACTATTTTAATATGGGTGTTGAATTTGAAACGTTTGAAAATTGAGATTTTGCATGTGTTATCTATCAGATTGACAAACTTTAATTTATTTATTACACTTTATGTGATATACCATAACTATATCTGATAAGAGTTGTGCCGTTTATTGCACGGGTTAAAAAAAACCTAATAGAAATAATAAAATAAGAACCTAGCTCAAAGTGTCACATATACGGATCGGTGGATTGAAGATGTCCTTAACCCTTCAGCAAGGCTTCGGATTGTGAAGGCTGAATCTCAAGATTTTACTATTTTCCCAGTTATTCTTATGGAACAAGTCTGGTCCCTTAGGAATAAAATTCTTCACGATGGCTTGGACAAACCAATTGGGGAAATGCTGCTCCAATGGAAGGTAAGGGTGGTGGAGCACTGGAAGACACAGAAGGAATTGGGTGTTCATTTTTCTAACGAGCAAGTGATGTGGACACCACCCCCTCATGGCTGGTCCAAAGTGAATTTTGATGTGGCAATCCGACCACATGCTTCCTTCCTAGCTTTGGTCGTCAGAGACGAGTTCGGGACCATCCAGTTTGTGAGAGCATGGAGAGACAAAGTCATGGAGCCCTCATATGCTGAAGCTTGTGCAGCCAGACACGCTATTCGCGAGGCAGCACAGCTGAAGATTAACAACATCATCGTCGAAGGTGATTCTCTGACGGTTTGCTTCCCTCTCTTGAATTGGGATTTCACCCCAGATTGGGAGGTTGAAACCGTTATTCTGGAAAGCAGGGGTGTGTTAAAAGAATCCTTTTCTTGTTGGAATGTTTCTAAGATTCCTAGAGTCGCTAACTTTTTAGCGCATAATATATATCGCCCAATGGGCTGCACATTGTAATTTCGATGGTCCAATTCCCATTGATGACATCCCCCCGCTGTTTTTGTGGAGCGTCATCAACAGGGAATTGACAATCATCCCTTTGTTATGTTCTGATTTTGGTTCAATGTTATTAGGTTCCCTTCCCAGCAAAAAAAATTTGGAAAGGGGGAGAAAATTGTGGGTAAGGAAGGGCATACAGAAGAGGTTAAGTTAAACAAGTTAGGTGAGACCAAAACTGCTCCGTACTTTGTATTCGAGCTGTTGGTGAGCTGTTCTTCCAATATCAAACATTCGTTACAAATAGTGGTATCTAATAATGATAAAGTGTTTGCTATTTGCGACGAAATATTTGTTATTTTATTTTATGGATAATATTTGGGGCACAACCAAAGTCATAACCTTTTTTGCACAACCTTCATTTTGTGTCTATCTCTCTCCTAGTGGGCACTGTGGGGTCACTGGCCCTGTGGGACCCATCAAGAGAGAGATAGACACAAAATGAAGGTTGTGCAAAAAAAGTTGTGGCTTTGATTATGCCCCAAGTATTACTCTTATTTTATATTGCACTTGGGAATTAAATTGAGAAAAAAAAAAAAAAAGATTGACCTCAAATTTGAAGGGTGAAAAAAGTGTGCACGCGGAGTTGCACCCGAACTGTGGACAGAAAGATTACGCAGGTGCTGGCTGATTCAAATTAAACTCTCTTAATTATTCAGAAGGGTAATACAAATGTGTTGTGTGTGTGTGTTTGTTTGTTTGCGCAGCCGAATTAACGTTTTGCCATGAGAGGCAAAACGTACACAGTTATGTCGGGCTGAACAAACAAAAGCATCTTATAACAAGTTGAGGAGAAAGCTACCATAAGCTTGGTGACAATAAGACCACCCAAAGTTATATATGAGAAACATTTTAGCATACCATTATTTCCTCTGAAAACTGTGTGATTAAAGTGGACAGACAATATAACACTTGTGCATATTAGGTGTTTCTACTTTCTATCACTTCACTTCCGAGTAAAACTAATCAGTAATTCCCATTGGCGGACCCACATGTACTTTAGGGGTGACACATGTTCTCTGAATTTTTAAAAATTATAAAATTATATGTAATATTTTATAGATTTTACAAATAGGTCCACTTAAATTTCACACAGGCTCCTCGTGAACTTCTGAAAATTCTAAACTTACATATAATATTTTACAAGTTTTAGACACACATCCCCTTGTGCTTTTGAAAATTCTATACTTACATGTAATATTTTACATGTTTTATATAGGCCCCCTAAATTACATAATTTATTCCAAATTATGGGTGTTAAACCAATTCTATATATGATTATACCGTTTTACACATAATTATGTATAGGTAGACCCAAAAAAATTCGCCTTGGTGGCACTGCCCCCGACCGTAAATGTTAAGCCCCCCTTTGACCAAAAGTTCTGGGTCCGCCCCTAGTAATTCCTATGTACGACCCAAACCCATGTTACCTGGAAAATTAGCATCTCATGATTTCTTTTAAAGAGAATTTTAGTTAAAAATCCTATAAAATAAAATAATTTGGTCTTATGTCCAATCCCTTTTTTTTTTAATTATTTTTTATTTTAGTAAAAGGTCTCTTAATTAACAAAAAATTTCACATAACTAATTATGCGAAATTTTATAATACAAGAATTTGATTAATTAAATTTCACTAATCGTGAACTTTTGACCAAAATTAAAAAGGGTTTGTCTTCTAAACCCAAATATGAGGATTTTTAGTTTTTTTTTTTTTTTTTTTTTTAAATCCCACTGCAATTAGCTTCCGTGGCTAGTAATCCAACTTTCTATAATAAAACAAGTGCTGGTTGTTGAAACCATTGTTTTAAAAATCGGACATGGCCGGTTGAATCGTCGACTGATTCAAGAAACGGTCTGATTTGAATCGAAAAATCGAAAAATGCAAAAAATTGGTCTATTTTGTAAAAACCGAAAAACCCTGTGGCTGAATCGGTAAAACCGACAATTGAACCAGAAACCCGAATTATTTTGATTTTTTAATTTTATATTTTTTATATTTTGTGTTATTATTAATATTTATTACATAATTATAACATTACGGTTCAATTCTGATTGATCCAACGGTACTTAAACTTGTGACTCATGACCCGGTTATTTTTCCAATTCAATTGTCGGATCTGATTTTCAAAACATTGGTCGAAACAATGGATATCACCTCAAACTCCTCTTTCTAGTTGTACATATTACAGCTTACCACTTCCATCCATGTCAATGTTATACACTAGAATATTATGTCTGACCAAATATGGAAGATCCGATTCACATACTCACTACACTACAAATGTTAAATGTTTCATTATGGGTTAGGATGAATTGATATGAAAGATTAGACAACCTTTATATATTGACATTTTTTGGTGTTAATTATCATGGACATTTATAGTAAATCCGTTTAATGTCTAGAAAACTTCAAAACAAAGAAAAAAAGAAAAAGAAAAAAAGAAAGAAAGACTAATTAATTAAGGCTTGGTCTAAGGTCCTGAGACTTGGTCTATTTGGAGTAAAGGACATGCCATAAACAAAAATCCACACAAAAACACTCTTTAAAAAACTCTCTTCTAAAGTCTCCTAAAATTTTAACCTTAATTTCTAAAGTCCTCTAAAATTTTAAATATCCCTCTAAATGACAATTGCCCTTGGAACCTAGGAGACCACCATCACCATTTCTCTCTCTCTCTCTCTCTCTAACTTTCTCTCTTCTCTCTCTATCTCTCTCCCTCTCTAACTTATATATTCTCTCCTCCTCCCTCCATAGTCACCACCACCATCTCTCTTCTTTCTCTCTCCTCATCCCTCCATAGCCACCATCATCGTGACCACCACCACCGGAGCTGTCGCCTCTGCTGCCCACTACAACAAATATGCTTTTCAGTGACCCATGTAATTTGCCACGCGCAGATTGCGTGGCAAATCCTATTTTCTTGCGACGCATTAATTAATTAGCGACACACTTGGGAAACGTGGCAACTATTTTTCAGAAAAGTCAAGGGTGATTATTTGCAACGCACATTTGCATAGCAAAAAGTTTTAAAATTACTTGCCACGCACCACGCGGGTGGCAAATAATATAATTTGTATTTGCCACATTTAGTGTGCGTGGTAAATAAATTTTCATTTCCCTCCTTCCATTTCCCTCTCAAATCAAGTATACTTACTGAAAAGTTCTTAGCACAAAAAAAAGGAAGAAAAGAAGAAAAGAAGAAAAGAGGAAACGAAGAAAAGAAGCGAACGCCGGCAACCCCTGCTGCCGACGCCAGCCGCCACCTCCGTTGCCGCCACCGCCCCTGCCGTCACCGCCCCTGCCGCTGCCGCTGCCGTCACCGCCGCCGGTATGTGTTCCCCTTCTCTCTCTTTCTCTCAATCTCTCTATATGTGTGTGGGTGTGTTAAGGTTCAAAAAATTTGGAAAAATTGAAACTAATGTTCCAAATTGAAACTCATAGCTTGATAGTTAGCATGTAAAACACCCAAATGGTTAGTGGTTCTGGGGACTTGAATGGATAAAATGGTTTGCAACTTCTACACTTATGCTCACAGTTTGGTGGCCTTGACCCAAGTCTGGCTTACTCTTCATCAAAATTCCTAGTATTTAATACTCTTTTCATTCTCTTTAATTTTGGCTTACTCTTGCTTTCTTGACATGCTTAGACCACAATGTGGCACATTTGGGTAGGAATCCATGTCCCAGGGTTTTGATCAATGCTTAGAGTTTAACATACCTATCAGGTGTTTGTTACAATGCTCCAATGTAATCCTCCTTGTGCTAATGCCCATGTTTTGATTGCTTAAGGCCCACTTTCATATGTTCCATATGTGCTTCACTTTGGCATCACAAGGGATGGGAGAGTGACGAATTATGGTTGCATTTGTTATGGACATTTGGCCACGATTTCTTGCAAGTTGGATATAAAGTCCTTAAAACTGCTTTGTCTCTTGCTACTAAACACCTCATGCAACTGATTTGATTCATTATTTGTTGTTCATTGTTTTGTTTTTTGGGGTTTTTTTTTTAACTTTTATTTATGAGATATATAACCTTACAAAAATTAATAATTCGCCACTCTTGGCAGTTGGGGAATCAATTTATATTTCAAAAACTAAAACCAACTTAATTTTGATCATCTCAAATTTCATTCATGTCAAAACTTATGTCTATACTCCAAAGGCACACTGTTAATGAGTAAAGGTCCATGCTTTAGATTTCTCATGCCTTGATAGTTGTGGTTATGGCCCTGTGCTGAGTTGTTTAGGAATCCATTTTGTTCTTCAATATCACAGCAAGTTCACACTTCCAATCACACCATTTTGATCCCCACCAGGGGCGGATCTAGAAAATTAATACAGGTCCCCCGAAAAAAAAAAATTGGGCCTATTTATATGTATTTTGTGTATATATTTTGTGTAGATGATATAAATTAATGCTTAAAAAATTAACCCAAAAACATAAGAAGGAGGAGGGATTTTATAATTAGCACAAAAATATAAGAGAAATGGAGCTTAGTATGACAATTTTATAATAAGGGTGGGGAGGGGGGGCTAATTGCCTTTTTTTAGTGTAATGTATAATTTTTTTTAAAACCTAGGGGAGGCCATTGAGGCCCCCCTTGTACCTCTTTACCTCCGCCCCTGATCCCAACGATCACATTGGCTCACATTGGCTTGTGAATAACCATGTTCCCTGTACTTTTACCTATTCCACTACTTGTGTCTCACATTGGCTTCACCCTCATGATCTAGATCACTTTTTCATGCATAGCTTAGCCTATGCTTTCATAGTGTTTGCCCCGATTGTGAACCTTGGCTCTGTTGGCTAATTGTCTATTTGTACCTCATGCACATACCACTTTCACCTCATGCTGACATCCTTATACATCGTTTGTGTTGTCCACTTGTCATAGGAACCATGTCAAGAGCTACCAAGTATAACCGCACGAAACTTTTTAATACTACAATTTCCACAAAAAAAAAAGAGCTTCCCTTTACCTCTAGTCATTTGAATCTCTCTCTTTGGAGTGTAAATATATTAAACGATGTCAAAAAGTATGTGCAAGATAAAAAAAAAAGTGAGTTTACTTCTATTTTCTGTCGAACATGTGAAATTTATTGTAAATTACAGACTTTTATATTTTATTTTTCTATTATTCATTTATTTTATTTTTGAACTTTAAATCATATGGTAGCAATATATTTATTTGGGGAGTTGTTGTTTTATGTTTTTCTTTGCGTAATGTTGAGGTCGGCTAGATTTGGGGATTGCTTGTCACGCCCCGGAATTGCATAAATAGAGAAAAATAAATTTCCTTTATGGGTCCATAGGGAATGACGGGTGAAGTCACATGATTGTCCACACCACGCAGTACTAAGCAACAAGGTGAAATAGTGTAACAACAATGAAGTCTAGGTTCTGAACATAACGTAACATAAAGTCAACAGAAGTTACTAACTATTACATATCAGAGTCTCGAATCAAATATAAGGCAGCGGAAGTACAAATGTCAAGGCAACATATGCCTGACTACAAAAAGAGTTCTAAAGCGGTAAAGACAATTAGCTACAATCCTAGTCTAGTCTTCAGTTGGCATAAGGGTAGTCCTCGGCGTAGTAGTCTTCTTCGGTCTGACCTCCGTCGGGGAAATTTTCCACAGGAACTCCGTCACCGGCATAGTAGTCTCCTTCTGCAGGCCCTTCACCTGTATAGTCATAACCAGGGTGCGCTGGAACGTAGAAATGTCCAGCGGCATAAACGCCGTCAGCTTAATGAAAGCCGAGTGAGTTAGATACTAACAGGGTATCAACTATTGAAGTTATTACAAGTTATAAACCGTAACCAAATTAGAACTCTGTAGGGGTAACTCCTTTAATCGACCAATGATCCGATCACTAACGTTTTACTCATTATAAGACCGATAATACGTCTAGATAGGGGAACAGACTCGACAGTAGTTCAACTCTATAACACACCATTGCTCATCCACCGCTTTTAAGAACATATGCACAGTTCACCGCATGTCATGGATACCACGTTAGTCCATCCCCCGCTTTTAAGAACATATGCACAGTTCACCGCATGTCAGGGATATAACGCTTTAAACAACAGTACATCATTCTATGCCACGACTTAGCGACGTCTACCAGTGATCACGGTCCACCGCATGTCATAGACACCTTCGTCTGTCTACCGCTTTTAAGAACATATGATTAGATCATCTGGCTATCTTAGGGCAATTGGTCCGGTCCACCGCAAGTCATAGACACCTTCGTCTGTCTACCGCTTTTAAGAACATATGATCGACCAAAGCCCGCCCACGCAAGATTCCCGAATCTTAGCAAACCTACTTAAGTTCAACTCTATTTCCGATACATGACAATCCCAATGTGGCCCGACTACTCTGAATGAATGAATGTTAACTCCAAAGGATTCACAACTATTCCGTTATCTAACATCATAAACATTATCCGATAGTCTTGTTATTACTACGATCCTATGCTGCATTAACTCGTTATCATGTCTGTATTACAATAATAAAGCATGCTGGGAAGTATTGAACAATAAATAAACAACTAAACAGTTATTACATTAACTAAACAAGTAAAACAGTAAACTGTAACTTCCAATCGATTGATATCTATGTCAATCGATTGGTATAAAAGTAGTGTCAATCGATTGGAATAAAGTTCAATCGATTGGATCACAGTCCATGTCAATCGATTGGTATAAAATGTCAATCGATTGGAACCCGAAAAATGTCAATCGATTGATATAGTGTCAATCGATTGACACTTCGTCTTCTTCACAGAGAAGACTGTCCAGCAACATATAAACGGGAAATATGGTTTCTTCTCCATTTCTCCATTCAAAACATGTCCTAACATCAATATCAAGTTACCAAGTGAGTTTAGAACTCACCTAGGCGTTAAGGGCGTGTTTGGGAACGTTTGAAGCTCGAGCTTCAATGGTGGTCTCCCTCTTCTCTCTTTCCTCTGCTCTCTGCCTTCTCTCTTCTCTTTCTCCTTCTTTTCTTCTTCTTTCTGACCTTCTTCTTCTTCTTCTCAGTCCATCTCTGAGTGTGTGTGTGTAAATATATGTAAATATGTGAGTATATATATATATGAGTGTATATATATATATATATATAAACACACACAAACACTCCCTCTCACTCTCTCTGATTTCTGTAAACAGAAATACGCCCAAAAATGGGCTGGTATAAATAGAGAATGAGTGTTCACGTGGCCTCTCCCCAGCCAGAGCAAAAGAATCTGCCCAGCTGCTTCCAATCGATTGACATAAGTGTCAATCGATTGGTATGTAAAATATACCAAGGGTAAGGCCAAGCTCATACAAGTATTAAAAGAAACATACAATGTCTTAGTTATATAATATATTACAAAATACAGGGTATTACATCATCCACCACTCACAAAAGATTTCGTCCCCGAAATCCGAAATAAACTGGGTTAAAACAAAAATGGAAACTTCTCTCGCATCTCCGACTCCAGCTCCCATGAAGCTTCTCCTTCGTCGTGGTGCTTCCACTGAACCTTTACTAGCGGAATCTCCTTGTTTCTGAGCTTCTTCACTCCTCGGTCTAGAATACGCACTGGTCCTTCGTTGTAGGTCACGTTCTCGTTCACTTCGATATCTTCAAAACTGATCTCGTGCGCTGGGTTGTGGGCACATTTCCTCAACATGCTGATGTGGAAAACGTTGTGCACTCCTGACATCTTTGGCGGCAACGCAAGTCGATAAGCAACCTTCCCAACACGTTCTAGGATCTCGAACGGTCCGATGAATCGTGGCGACAACTTGCCTTTTTTCTGTCCGAATCTGACGATACCTCGAACTGGTGAGACTTTGAGTAGTACATGATCTCCAACTGCAAACTCTAGATCTTTTCGTCGCTTGTCGGCATAGCTCTTGTGTCTGGATTGCGCTGTCTTCATCTTCTCTCGTACAATCTGGATCTTCTCGTTGGTTTCTCGAATCATCTCGGGCCCAAGTAGTTGAGTATCTCCAACTTCGGCCCAACACAGCGGCGATCGGCAAGGTCTTCCATACAAAGCTTCAAACAGCGCCATCCCTATGCTCGTGTGGTAGCTGTTGTTGTAGGCAAACTCGATCAAAGGTAGATGCGTCTCCCATGAACTCTCGAATTCAATGACACATGCTCGCAACATATCTTCCATCACTTGATTGACTCGTTCTGTCTGACCGTCTGTCTGTGGATGAAAGGCTGAACTCAAATTCAATGAAGTTCCCATTGCTGTCTGAAGGCTCTTCCAGAATTCTGCGGTAAAGCGTGAATCTCGATCTGAAACTATTGAGACGGGTACTCCGTGCAGTCGCACTACTTGCTGTAGATACATCCGGCTCAATCTTTCAACAGGGTACGTCATGCTGTAGGCGATAAAATGTGCTGACTTGGTGAGTCGATCCACTACTACCCAAATAGCGTCGTGATTTTGTTGAGACTTCGGCAATCCAACCACAAAATCCATGGTGATGTGCTCCCATTTCCATTGGGGAATCGGTAGCGGTTGTAGGAGTCCAGGTGGTTTCTGATGCTCTGCCTTTACTTGTTTGCAAATAAGACATTGCGACACATACTCGGCCACTTCTCGCTTCATTCCTTGCCACCAGAAGTTTCTCTTCAAGTCCTTATACATCTTGTTTCCTCCTGGGTGGATAGTCATCCTTGACTTGTGTGCTTCGTCCAGAATGTTCTTCCTGAGACCATCGTCATTTGGCACACAGAGTCTACCTTTGCATCTTAGTGCTCCGTCCGCACTAATACTCCATATCTCGGGTTCCTTTGCGGACATCTTGGCAAACCATAACTTTAAATCCTCGTTCGACTGTTGAGCTTCCAAGATGCGGCTGATGAGAGTCGGTTGCACGACAAGGCATCCAAAGTGTTGTCCTCCTCCTGATTCCACTGGTTGAAGGTCAAATTCGACTAACGTCTCCAATGCTCGCCATTCTCTAATCAAAATCGAAGCAACCAAAAGGCGTGGCCTCCGGCTCAGAGCGTCGGCTACAACATTTGCTTTACCCGGGTGGTATTGCAAAGAGAAGTCGTAGTCCTTGAGTAGTTCCATCCATCTCCGTTGTCGCATGTTCAACTCCTTCTGAGAGAACAGGTATCTTAAACTCTTGTGATCTGAGAACAAGTCGAACTTTTCTCCATACAATTAGTGTCTCCAAATCTTCAGGGCGAACACGATTGCGGCTAGTTCTAAGTCGTGCGTCGGATAGTTCTTCTCATGCGGCTTCAATTGTCTTGATCCGTATGCAATGACATTCCCCTCTTGCATTAGCACACAACCAAGTTCTTGGTGTGACGCATCACTATAGATTATGAATTGTTCACCACTCTTAGGTATCGCAAGTACGGGTGCTGAGGTTAGTCTCTCTTTCAATTCCCGGAATGCATCCTCATGTTTATCAGTCCATTCGTACTTCGTCTCCTTCTTAGTCAGGCTTGCCAATGGTCCTGCGATTCTAGAGAATACTTCCACAAATTTCCGGTAATACCCAGCCAATCCAAGAAAACTCCTAACTTCGGTTGCATTGGTTGGCCTGTTCCAGCTCAAGACTGCATCGATCTTAGATGAGTCTACGGAAATCCCATCCTGTGATATCATATGTCCCAGGAATTTAACTTCCTGAAGCCAGAATTCACATTTGCTGAATTTCGCATACAGACTATTGTCTCTGAGAGTCTGTAGAGCAATTTGTAGATGCTTCTTATGTTCTTCTTCCGTCCTTGAATAAATTAGAATGTCGTCGATGAATACTATAATGAATTGATCCAGATAGGGTCTGAATACTCTATTCATTAGGTCCATGAATACTGCCGGGGCATTAGTCAATCCAAAAGACATCACTAGAAATTCGTAGTGTCCATATCTCGTCCTGAAGGCAGTTTTTGGTATATCCTTCGGTCTAACTAGCAATTGGTGGTATCCTGAACGCAAATCGATTTTCGAGAATATCCTTGATCCTTGTAGTTGATCGAATAGGTCGTCTATCCAGGGAAGTGGATACCTATTCTTGATCGTGACTTTATTCAGCTCCCTGTAGTCGATACAGAGTCGTAGCTCTCCGTCTTTCTTCTTCACAAATAGAACTAGTGCTCCCCAAGGCGATGTACTGGGGCGAACAAAACCTAAATCTTCGAGTTCCTGAACTTGCTTCTTCAATTCTAGCATTTCTATTGGCGCCATTCGGTACGGGGTCTTAGAAATCGGCAACGTTCCGGGTGCTAACTCGATGCAGAAGTCTATCTCTCTCTTCGGCGGAAGTCCTGAGATACTTCGGAACACATCTTCAAAGTCTTGAATAACGGGGATCTGGTTGATAGTAAGCTCCGTGCTTGAAGTCTTAATCGTGGCTAGGCAGCTTGTGATAAACATGTCGCTCAACGGTTGGCACTGAAATCTGATCTGCGGGCAACCAGGCGTCGAAAAGACAATGGTCAGACTAACACAATCCAGGTTAGCTCCATACTTAGTAAGCCAATCCATTCCTAGGATCACGTCGAACTCAGACATTGACAGGACTATCAAGTCTGCTGGGAGATTCCTATCCTCTAGTGTCAAGGGACAATCCTTGCACACCTTACCTAACTTAACGGATACTCCCAAGGGCGAAACGGCATTAAGGGTCGGCTCAAGTGCTAGGGGTAACAATCCCAAATCACGTACCATCTTGATAGCTATGAAAGAACGGGCGGCACCGGTATCAAACAAAGCTCTAACTTGACAGTGAAATAAAATGAGTGTACCTTCCAAGTTTTGCTGTTCCTCTGCATTATACCCTGCATTGTCAGGAATGATGGCATTCACCCTAACCTGTCCTTGCTGTCCTTGAGCAGGCGCTCCATAGTAGCCTCCACGTGGTGCTCGACAATCCTTGCTTATGTGACCAGGCTTGTTACAGTTGCGGCAAACGAGGTCGTTACGCCGGTTGGTCTTGGGGGCTGTGCAATACCTTGCAATATGTCCGGGCACTCCACAGTTGAAACATCCATCAGTGTTTTGTCGCTGGGCGACGGGCTGTGCCTGAGGTGGTCCTCGCTGTTGATTCTGTTGTCGAGGAAAATTAGCTTGGGGCTTCCTTGTCCCATCCCATGTGCGCTTAGTTCCCTGATAGTTGTTGGTCTGGGGTTTCCATCCTTGGTTGTTCCTTGATAATTGCGCGGAAAAGTTCCTTGGTTGGAAGGTCCTGGGTGGAGGTCGATTCACTTGTGGTCCTTGTACAGGGTAAGCATCCTTTTCCAAACTTGAAGCAAGACGGACAATCCCTTCAAATGACTGGCCCAGATGGCCTATCATCATGTGCCGGAGGTGGGGGTTGAGTCCTTGGTGGAATCGCTTGACCTTCTTGACGGAGGTGTCTATCATGTGCGGAGCGAAACGGGAAAGTCGCTCAAATTGTGTAGTATACTCTCTGACTGTCCGGTTTCCTTGGGTTAGACTCAGGAAATTCCTCTCTTGTTGGTCTCTTTCGTCCTCAGGGAAATACTTCTCGAGAAATCGAGTCTTGAATGCTTCCCAAGGCATTCTCCTTGCAGCGTCAATCCCAATCGTGGCTCTCTCGGCCTCCCACCAGTCCGCGGCGGAGTAAGTCAGTTGAAATGCGGCTAGACGTCTCTTGTCAAGCTCACTGCACTCCAGGGCTTCAAAGATTAGCTCCAACTCTCGTATCCATTGCTCTGCTTTCCAGGACTCTGCCATGCCGTCGAACTTCTCGGGTCGCAGGCCACGAAATCGTTCCAATAGCTTATCGCCTGTCTGCCTTGGAGGGACAAAGTGGTTGTTGCCATTGTCGTTGGTGGCATGATTGTAGGTATCGCCGATGTGCTCCATCCGTTGCATGAAAGCTTCGAAGACTCCAGTTGGGTCCATACCCTCGGGAATGGGTGCTCCCAGTCGTGCTTGGTTCCTTGTGGGTCCCACCATAGTGATCCGTGTGAGGTGTACCTATGAAGGATCTAACGATTAGCTGACAATCTCCTCGGGGAAACGATCATACTAAAATAACAGAAAGCATAACATGAATCAAAATCACAACCATAACATAACAATGAGATGACAACAGAAATAACCAAGAGAAACGATCTGCCATATATATATACCCAAAAGATGTACAGCGGAGTACACAATAGATCATCTGTGTACCGCGTAGTACATGATCCTATACAAGATCTAATCAAAAGAAAAATATACACAAAACCACTACTGGTGGCTACCTATACCAAAAAGGCTACGGTCAATAGCTGTCTATGTAAGCGTCAAAAGTAAGTGGACAACATGTCCTAAAGTCAAGCGAAAAAGTCTAAGTCCTAAAGGTACTGGACTCAAAAGTTGTCCACATCGGATCCATAGATGGAAGCCTCGTCCTCTGGGGCAACCTCAGACAAAACATCATCCTCATCCATGTCATCGTCATCCATCATGTCCTCATCCTCTATCACAACATCCTCGATCAGCTCGGGTCCATCATGCTCCACAACAGCTCCCAAATCCCCTGCATCAGCGGCCATGTCAGCCTGGGCTGCATCAAATGCGGCTGCAAGTGCCTCAGCCTGTACCATAGCCTGTGCCAACTCCGGTGCTCCGGTCTCGAATCCATGGGGATGTGCAGCCATCTCTGCGGCCCACTCAGCTGCTAGCTGTGCTATAACTCCTCCTGGTAAGACTGGTACCACTGCATCATCGTCTGCGGCTACCTCCTCTTCCTCTATCGGATAACCCTCTGCAACCACAATATCTACGCCAACTGGCACGTCCATACCGGCTGGGTCCACGGGGTCCTCCTCCTCTGGATCATACTCCGGCTCCTCGTCATCGGTGTCCTCGTCCTCTTCATCTTCCATCTCCTCATCTGCATCCTCTGGCTCATCGTCGTCATCGCTCTCATCATCACCCTCCGGATCCTCGTCTGCTGGGGGTGCATCAGCCATGTCCTCTTCTGGTGGGGGTGGAGGTGCTGCTCTAACCTGTGCAAGTAGAACCTGGTACGAAGAACGGTCTCATAACATCAGTAGAGAATCCTCCTCGATGCGTTTGAAGGTCTCCTTGCGGTAGATCATCTCCTGACGTATCACTTCTGGGTCCTGGGTCCCAAATCTCTGCTGCTCAATCTGCATGTCTCGCTCTGTCTCTGCAATAGCTCTCTGTCTAACCTTCCAGGCATAGTACTCTGGATCTGCTGGCGCAATACTACTCTCATACACATAGTGTCCTCCGAACTCGTCTGGAACGAACAGCGGCGGTGCCATGCTACCTGAAAAGGGACTACCTTAAGTCAGAACTAATCTTAATACTCATCTATAGAATCTCAAGGTTCTAGGACCAGATGGTGTGGGACAATCTGTGAGCGAAAAGATATACAACCTAGGCTCTGATACCAAGAATCCTGTCACGCCCCGGAATTGCATAAATAGAGAAAAATAAATTTCCTTTATGGGTCCATAGGGAATGACGGGTGAAGTCACATGATTGTCCACACCACGCAGTACTAAGCAACAAGGTGAAATAGTGTAACAACAATGAAGTCTAGGTTCTGAACATAACGTAACATAAAGTCAACAGAAGTTACTAACTATTACATATCAGAGTCTCGAATCAAATATAAGGCAGCGGAAGTACAAATGTCAAGGCAACATATGCCTGACTACAAAAAGAGTTCTAAAGCGGTAAAGACAATTAGCTACAATCCTAGTCTAGTCTTCAGTTGGCATAAGGGTAGTCCTCGGAGTAGTAGTCTTCTTCGGTCTGACCTCCGTCGGGGAAATTCTCCACAGGAACTCCGTCACCGGCATAGTAGTCTCCTTCTGCAGGCCCTTCACCTGTATAGTCATAACCAGGGTGCGCTGGAACGTAGAAATGTCCAGCGGCATAAACGCCGTCAGCTTAATGAAAGCCGAGTGAGTTAGATACTAACAGGGTATCAACTATTGAAGTTATTACAAGTTATAAACCGTAACCAAATTAGAACTCTGTAGGGGTAACTCCTTTAATCGACCAATGATCCGATCACTAACGTTTTACTCATTATAAGACCGATAATACGTCTAGATAGGGGAACAGACTCGACAGTAGTTCAACTCTATAACACACCATTGCTCATCCACCGCTTTTAAGAACATATGCACAGTTCACCGCATGTCATGGATACCACGTTAGTCCATCCCCCGCTTTTAAGAACATATGCACAGTTCACCGCATGTCAGGGATATAACGCTTTAAACAACAGTACATCATTCTATGCCACGACTTAGCGACGTCTACCAGTGATCACGGTCCACCGCATGCCATAGACACCTTCGTCTGTCTACCGCTTTTAAGAACATATGATTAGATCATCTGGCTATCTTAGGGCAATTGGTCCGGTCCACCGCAAGTCATAGACACCTTCGTCTGTCTACCGCTTTTAAGAACATATGATCGACCAAAGCCCGCCCACGCAAGATTCCCGAATCTTAGCAAACCTACTTAAGTTCAACTCTATTTCCGATACATGACAATCCCAATGTGGCCCGACTACTCTGAATGAATGAATGTTAACTCCAAAGGATTCACAACTATTCCGTTATCTAACATCATAAACATTATCCGATAGTCTTGTTATTACTACGATCCTATGCTGCATTAACTCGTTATCATGTCTGTATTACAATAATAAAGCATGCTGGGAAGTATTGAACAGTAAATAAACAACTAAACAGTTATTACATTAACTAAACAAGTAAAACAGTAAACTGTAACTTCCAATCGATTGATATCTATGTCAATCGATTGGTATAAAAGTAGTGTCAATCGATTGGAATAAAGTTCAATCGATTGGATCACAGTCCATGTCAATCGATTGGTATAAAATGTCAATCGATTGGAACCCAAAAAATGTCAATCGATTGATATAGTGTCAATCGATTGACACTTCGTCTTCTTCACAGAGAAAACTGTCCAGCAACATATAAACGGGAAATATGGTTTCTTCTCCATTTCTCCATTCAAAACATGTCCTAACATCAATATCAAGTTACCAAGTGAGTTTAGAACTCACCTAGGCGTTAAGGGCGTGTTTGGGAACGTTTGAAGCTCGAGCTTCAATGGTGGTCTCCCTCTTCTCTCTTTCCTCTGCTCTCTGCCTTCTCTCTTCTCTTTCTCCTTCTTTTCTTCTTCTTTCTGACCTTCTTCTTCTTCTTCTCAGTCCATCTCTGAGTGTGTGTGTGTAAATATATGTAAATATGTGAGTATATATATATATATGAGTGTATATATATATATAAACACACACAAACACTCCCTCTCACTCTCTCTGATTTCTGTAAACAGAAATACGCCCAAAAATGGGCTTGTATAAATAGAGAATGAGTGTTCACGTGGCCTCTCCCCAGCCAGAGCAAAAGAATCTGCCCAGCTGCTTCCAATCGATTGACATAAGTGTCAATCGATTGGTATGTAAAATATACCAAGGGTAAGGCCAAGCTCATACAAGTATTAAAAGAAACATACAATGTCTTAGTTATATAATATATTACAAAATACAGGGTATTACATTGCTTAACTCAAATGCACTTTGTTTCTTCACATGTTAATGAAATTGAATTTCCCTTTGCTGATAAAATATATATATATTTATATATTGAACTCATGGTCTCGTTCCTTCAGGCTTCTTTGCCATCTACATCGGGTCGAAGCTTCAAAGATATTTAATCCCAACTCAATTTTTAGTTGTTTCTTAACTGGGTTTTCGAGCTAAGGACTGTTAAGCACTTTAGTTTTTTGTTGATTGTGGTCTCAATATTCGATTCTATATAGGACTCATTTTTTTTTGTTAAACTTGTGATAGGTTGTAGATATGGATAAGCAATGGAAAAGATTAAAACTAAATATTTACCCAAGTATGAGAAAGGGGTTGACGATTTCATTGAGTATGCACGGCCGCTTGCAGACAGTGGTAGTAGGATAATATATCCGTGTGAGATGTGTGGGAATAGGGAATTTATGCACATAGATATAGTGAGAGCGCATTTGCTCGACAAAGGGATACTTATATTATATGGTTCAATCACGGGGAGGCTTACGAAGTATTGAGTGAGGATGAGGACGACGATGAACCCTGTGGTGATGGTAATGAAGGTTTGCGAGAAATGTTGGCAGACTTGGATGGGGGTTCGACGAGTCATGTCATGCCTCAAGGGGATGTCTCAAGTAGTAGTTGATTAGGAGAGAACAAATCCCAATTATACGCCTTAATTCACATTTATTAGTCGTTTTTATCCTCTTTTTGTGTAGTTTTACTTTATTTTCTATTTTCTGTTAGGTTTTAGAAGAAAGCATGGATTCCAGGTTAAATAAGGAGAAAAAGAAAGAATAAAGAAGCTAAAAAAAGCCTTTCGCGCGAGCGACCCGCTCGCGCCAGATCCCAGAAATCGCTCCCGCGATCCGCGCGCGCGACCTTCCAAATTACGCACTCGCGCGACCAGCTCGTGCGATCCGTACAAAAATCAAAGTTGCGTATTCTGCTATACTGAAGAGCCCTGTGAGAAACGAAACTGCTGAATGACATCCAGATTGCAAATAACAGCTGTTTTAGTTAGTTTCAGGATAGGAAAGCTTTCAAAAACTCTTGTGAAATCTATATATATTTAGTTTTTATAATTTTTAAGGGTTACACATTCTTTCATAGAGAACTTGGGAAGGAGAAGAGCAAGCTTGAAGGTCTCTAATGGCTTCCATCAACTCAATCTTCATGCTTACACCCACCATGTGCAACTAAACTCCTAATCTAGGGTTTCAATGAAACCCTAGCGATGTAAAGGGGGATTCTATGCTTTTCTATTTTAGGGTTTATGTATTGGATAGTGATTGTATGTTGGTGGATTATTTATAATCAGTTTTTAATGTTAATAATCAAGAGTATTTTGGATCTATTCTTGTCTTAGATTTTTTCTTATGCTTGTTGAACTCAATAGTCCTTGATTTCTGTGATTGATAGGAGTATTTACATACAATGGTACTTATGTGATTGTGATGTTTACATCTTTTATAATTCATGCTTAGGAAAGATGAGTTATACTACACCCTAGTTATAGGTAGATAATTCATGTGAACCATAGATGGATTATGCTTAGATTGAACTAACAATATCCTCTTGACGATGCTATTGGGCTTGTAGCTACGATAGATCATAACTATCCAAACATAGAACTTAGAGTAGAAAGTTTAGACCCCCGATGCATAGTTAGTGGTGGATTTGTAATCCTAGACCTCATCTACTCATATTTAAACCAATTTCCAATTTAGCATACAAGTTTACTTTGATTTAATTTTAAACTTTATTTCTATAGTTTCGTAGTTTAATTCATAGTTTAATTAGTAGCAATAATCAAATTATAAATCAACCAAACTTTCGATTTTCTTATAATTAAATAGATTACATTTTATTAATTAAAGGATAAAAATTAATCAATCTCTGTGGGTTCGACCTTTACTTTCACTACTACAAATCTTTAGAAAAGTAAAGTACACTTTTCATATCTTGATTTTGACAAGATCAGTAGTGATCCCAGAGAATCGGGTCCCCTTGGACTTCTGTTCAAGGATGCAAATCTGGAACTTTATCCAGGTTGTAAGACGTTCTCGAAGTTAAACTTTCTAGTGCAATTGCTTCATCTTAAGACCATCAACCTTTGGACAAACGAATCGTTTGACACGAATCTTGCGTTGATTAAAAGAGAACTCCCCAAAGGGGAGACCCTTTCAAACTCTCATTACGAGGCGATGAAGTATATGCGGGTTATAGGTCTCGGCTATATACCAATCCATGCATGCAAGAATGATCGCATGCTTTTCTGGAAGGAGACTGAGAAAGAGGAGAACTGTTTGGTTTGTAATGAGCCGAGGTATAAAATTGTTGAAGGAAAGGGTAAAAAAATTCCACACAAGGTATTGAGATATTTTCCGTTGGCACCGAGACTATAAATGTTGTATGCATCACGAAAAATAGCTTCCGATATGAGATGGCATGAAGAGAAGCGTCCAAAGGAGGAAGGTGTGTATAGGCATCCGGTCAGCGCTCAAGTATGGACTGAATTCGATAAGAATCATGAATGGTTTGCCAATGAGCCACGTAATGTATACCTTGGCCTTGCTAGTGATGGGTTTAATCCATTCGGTGACATGAGTAGTGCATACAACATGTGATCGGTCATGGTTGTGCCATATAGTTTTCCACCTTGGAGGTGCATGAAACAACCGTTCATTTTCATGTCACTTCTTATTCCAGGCCCGAAATCACCCGAAAATGACATCGACGTTTACTTGCGGCCTTTGATAGATGAGTTGAAGGAACTATGGGAAGTTGGTGTAGAGACATATGATGTATCTAGGAAGGAAACGTTCCGAATGCATGCATCGTTATTATGGACGATAAATGATTTTCTAGCCTATGGAAACTTGTCTGGATGGAGCACTCATGGGTTTATGGCATGTCCAGTTTGCAACAAGAATACATCTTCACAATCATTGTACCATGGAAGGAATAGATACTATATGGGCCATCGTCGTTTCCTACCACGGAACCACAGGTGGCGAATTCTCCAAAAGGATTTGTTTGATGGCAAGCCCAAACACATATTTACCCCTAAGTTATTGTCTGGTGATGATGTTTTGAAACAACTAGAACACATCAAACCTAGGAAGTTTGGAAAGGTACCGGGTACTAAGAAGAGGAAGCGTACTCCGGTAGAGTTGAATTGGACAAAGCGTAGTATTTTCTTCGAATTACCGTATTGGAAGACGCTTATGTTGCGGCACAATTTGGATGTAATACACACCGAGAATAATATCTGTGATAATGTTCTTGGCACTTTAATGAATATTGAAGGGAAAACAAAGGATAGTGCTAAAGCCCGAATGGACCTAGAGTTACTCGGTATGAGAAAGAAGTTGCACCTGGTTCAAAATGGAGATAAGTTTACTGTGCCACCAGTATGCTATACATTATCGACTGATGAGAGAAAGAAGTGGTGTGAGTGCTTTAAATCAGTGAAGTTTCCAGATGGATATGCATTAACTATATCTCGGTGTGTTAATGTTAAAGATGGCAAAATGACCGGTATAAAGAGCCATGACAACCACGTGCTTTTACAACGGCTTCTTCCGGTTATCCTTAGGCCTTTTATAAGCAAGTTTTGAGGTTTTGGGGGGTCAAAAATGAGTTCAGACACTCGGAGGGGCATGAGACCGAAACTCACACCTCACACACGACTAACTAGGCTTGCGGGAACAAACGGCACAGAATTCCTACACACGGTTTGCAAGTTACGCGATAATAAGCAAAATATTGTCCTTACGCCTTTTATAAGCAAGTTTTGAGGTGTTGGGGGGTCAAAACGAGTTCTGGCACTCGAAGAGGCACAAGACTGGAACTCACACCTCATACATCACTAAGTAGACTTGCGGTAACAAATGGCACGCAATTCCTACACACGGTTTGCAAGTTACGCGATAATATGCAAAATATTATCCTTAGGCCTTTTATAAGCAAGTTTTGAGGTTTTGGGAATTCGAAATGAGTTTCGGCACTTGGAGAGGCACGAGACCGAAACTCACACCTCATACTTGACTAACTAGACTTGCAGGAACAAACGGCACGCAATTTCTACACACGATGTCCTTAGGCCTTTTATAAGCAAGTTTTGAGGTTTTGGGGGGGGGGTCGAAACGAGTTCTGGCACTCAGAGAGGCATGAGATTGGAACTCACACCTCACACACAACTAACTACACTTGCGGGAACAAACGGAACGCAATTCCTACACACAGTTTGCAAGTTACGCGATAATAAGCAAAATATTATCCTTAGGCCTTTTATAAGCAAGTTTTGAGGTTTTGGGGGGTCGAAACGAGTTCCGACACTCGGAGAGGCACGAGACCAGAATCCACACCTCACACACGACTAACTAGACTTGCAAGAACCAATGGCACGCAATTCCTATACACGGTTTGCAAGTTACGCGATAATAAGCAAAATATTATCCTTCGGCCTTTTATAAGCAAGTTTTGAAGTGTTGGGGGGTCGAAACGAGTTTCGGCACTCAGAGAGGCATGCGAACAGAACTCATACCTCACACACGACTAACTAGACTTGCGGGAACAAACACATGCAATTCTTACACACGGCTTGCAAGTTATGCGCTAATAAGTAAAATATTGTCCTTAGGCCTTTTATAAGCAAGTTTTGAGGTTTTGGGGGGTCAAAATGAGTTTCGGCACTCAGAGAGGCACGAGACTGGAACTCACACCTCACACACAACTAACTAGACTTGCAAGAACAAATGGCATGCAATTCCTACACACGGTTTGCAAGTTACGCAATAATAAGCAAAATATTGTCCTGGCCTTTTATAAGCAAGTTTTGAGGTGTTGGGGGGTCAAAACGAGTTCTGGCACTCGGAGAGGCACAAGACTGGAACTCACACCTCACATACGACTAAGTTGACTTGGGGGAACAAACGACACGCAATTCCTACACACAGTTTGCAAGTTACGCGATAATAAGCAAAATATTGTCCTTAGGCCTTTTATAAGCAAGTTTTGAGGTTTTGGGGGGTCGAAACAAGTTTCAGCACTCGGAGAGACACGAGATCGGATCTCACACCTCACACATGACTAACTAGACTTGCGGGAACAAACGGCACGCAATTCCTACACACGGTTTGCAAGTTACGCGATAATAAGCAAAAAAATTGTCCTTAGGCCTTTTATAAGCAAGTTTTGAGGGGGGTCGAAACGAGTTCCGGCACTCGGAGAGGCACAAGACCAAAACTTACACCTCACACACGACCTCACACCTCATTCCTCATTTTTTATTATCTTATTTTTAAGTTCGATTGTTATAAATAAATTTGCGACTAATGCTTTTTTTGTTTCCTTTTCTATTTCAGATTGGGAGGCACTAGTACCTGCATTGAATGATCTTGTTCTCGATTTTTATACTATTTACGATATTTTTGTACTAGTATTTGAACACATTTTGATATTGTGGTTTGTAATAACTATATTTTTTAATTAGTGACTAGGTGTGGTTTGATTTGTTATGTTATTGACAAATTATTGGAATTTATTTATGAAGATTAGAATTATTGTTAGTTATTGAATTGGAGTTTTAGCAGGTTTATTGGTACAAATAAAAAATTTTCAAAAAAAAAACAAAAAAGAATATATCAAATCTGGTATGGCTATTTGTGACGCACATTTATTGCGTGCCTAATAATCATTTGAAATACTTAATGACTATTTGCCACGCATATGAGCGTGGCAAATACTACCTTATTGGCCACGCATATAAGTGTTGCTGATAATTATCGAAATACTTAATATAGTATTAGCCACGCTTTGTTGTGTGGCAAATACCGTTTTATTAGCCACGCACCAATGCGTGGCTGATAATTACACTCACTATTAGCAACGTATCATTGCGTCGCTAATAATAACTTTCTTTTAGCAATGCAGTCATTTTTGTTAAGCAAGACACTTATTAGCAACGCATTTGTGGATTATTTGCCACACTCGGGAGCGTAGCTAATAAAAATAATATTAGCAACGTGTTGACTGCGTCGCGTAAATTTATTCGTTACCCCACTTTCCCACACGCTCATGCGACGCGTGAACTGCGTGGCAAATACGTTTAGCCACGCACATTTTGACTATTAGCCACGCACCCGCGCGTGCGGGTGCGTGGCAAAAAACCAAATTTGTTGTAGTGGTCACTACCACTGGAGTCGTCGCCCCCCATCACCGGTCAAGATCTAGATCTAGATTCCCCATCGCCGGTAACTCACGATCTCCATTGACCAGCATATAAGGAGATTTCATGCTCATTGCACATGCATAATACCAAGTATGAAAATTAGTTGCAGAATTTTCAAAAATCAAGTTAATTTCACGTGAACAACATTAAGTGAAATTTTACTCTTATTATTTTGTTAAGCAAAAAAGCAATCTTCAATCGAGATATTGGTAGTCGTCGGAGTTCAGTCAAGTGGTGGTGGGTGGTCAGGAGTGGCGAGGATGGTGGTGGGATGTCGAAAAGGTAGTGGTCAAGAGGTGAAATGGTGGCCGGTGGTCATCGGAGATGGTGAGGGTGGTGGTCGCTGGAGATGGTAGTGGTCGCCAGAGATGGCGAGGGTGGTGGCCGGAGGTGGCAGGGGTGGTCGTTGGAGGTGGTGTGGGTGGTGGTCGGAGGTGGGTGTGGCCGGGTTTGGTTAGGATTAGAGAATGAGACAAGGGATTTTTGATCTATGGACATTAAAAAGACTTATCCACAATATTACTTAATTTCAATAAAACTTCTCTTTATGACCTTTATTTTCCCTTAATTTGGTAATTATACATGTAACCACATAATCCCGCCTTCAACAAACATGACAAAGGACAACTCCTAGGAGAGGTGGCACCAAGGGGTTGGTTCAAACTTCCAACCTCTGGCATATACTGGAGTGGCCAACCTTTTCTCATCTCCCCCTCTGATATACAAATGCAATTTTTTTTTTTCTTCTATTAAAAAAAAAACCACATAGTAGTATTAATTGCTTGCCAACACATATCATGTTATCATGTGTACCCTTCAGTACAGAGATCGAGAAGGTTGTACAATTGTTGTGGATGCAATACAGTTTTCAAAAACTGTACTTGGTGCATTCACGGGTAGCTTCTTCAGCCCAGCAAAAGCAAATGGTATTTTTGTCATATAAAAATATACCTAACTTCCATTATTGCACACGAAAGAATTGGTGAGACTAACTTTCCTAAACACGTACCATAGGGACCCCTGCAGGGCAAAGTGGTCTGTCAAAGGATCCTTATTTAGAGCCAAGAAACAAGGTACTATAAAACAAGGCAATTGCCACTTATGGAGGGCCAAAGAGAAAACAATTACCCACCCGTTTTTTGCATAGAATTAAGATTCAAAAAGAAAAAGAAAGAAAAGAGTTGCAAAGCAAACAAGCCAAAAAACATTCACCAGCAATATGAATATTATATATATATATATATATATGAGATATGGATGACTTGGTAAAAGATACTCCCCTTAATGGACGGAAAATATTGCGAGGGAATATCCGGGAAAGTTTTCTGTCTCGTTATAATTAATTTAAATTATGGGTGGATGGGAAAATTTGCTTGTTCTAAGAAAAACTCAAGAAAGGTAGACCTAACCAACATGCTGTAGAAAAAAAAAACATGTACATATATATATATATATATATATATATCGAATTAATTGTAATGTACGTCATAATAAAACTTGCAAAAACCGAGTTTTGTTTTTGTGAGGCAGGCCGCCCTACCTTCATTGATTTTAGGCGTGGGCCTAAAGCCCCCAATTGTGTGCAAAATTTTAGGGGCCCCCAACACCTAGCTAGCACTATAGTATGTTGCCCATATACTGTATATACAAAACTCCTATTTGGGCCGGAGGGCCCATATGATTATTAATAACCATTAACCCAAAAGGCAGCCCCTATCTTTTCCTTAAAAAAATAAAATAAAAAAAAAAAAAAAAAAACTCATTACAAATGAGTTAAATGACAACTACAACTCACGCCTCTCTCTCTCTACATTCTCTCTCTCTCTCTAACACAAACACTGAAACAGAGCCTCTTATGATTAAAAAAAAAAAAACCCCTAACAGATCTTGATGGGAGAGAATTGTTTCTAGAGTTGAAGATCTTGAATGAAGTTCTATCAAAAGAAACAAAAAAGTCAATAAAAGTGCTTAATTATTTGAAAGCAATGGAAGGTTGTTTTCCAAATACATGGATTTCTTATAGAATATTGTTGACTATACCAATTACAGTCGCTTCTGCAGAAAGAAGCATCTCAAAGTTGAAATTGAACAAATCATATCTTCGGTCAACCATGTCTCAAGAGAGATTGAATGGATTAGTCATGTTATCTATTGAAAAAGATATGATCGAAAAGCTTGATTATACAAGCTTAATTAGTAATTTTGCGGCTAAAAAAATGAGAAGGATAATGATTTAGTGATATTAAATATTTAGATTAAGACATTTTTTTGCCTTAAAAAGTGAATTATTCTTAGTTAAGTGTATATGTAAGTTCGTGTATATATATATATACTCCCTCCTTCCCTTTTTTTGAGTCCACCTTTGGGAACTCAACTTATTCAGGGGACAAAAAGAATCTACACCTACTTTCCACAATTGCCTCTAATCATTACAATAACTTTTTTAGTTTTGTCTTGGTGTAGATTTCAAGGAAGGGTAGTTTTGGAAAGTAAGTAAAAATTGTATGCCAATATAAGAAAGTGGACACTAATTTTGGGACATCCCAAAATGGAATATAAGACTCAAAAAAAGGGACGGAGAGAGTATTTTTTTACTTTATAATTGTTTAGTATCTTATGGTAATTGATTCATAGTAGTATGTAGAGGGCCCCCTTTTAATTGTTCGCCTAATTAGGCCCCTAAAAACTCAGGACCGGCCCTGTTGTGAGGCTAAGTGTAATGGGAGTCTTACTTTCATCTTGGCTAGACTGAAAAAACAGCTTTAGGCCATATAAACCAAACCAAACTAAACAAATCCTTGTGTCTCAATCAATTAGGCCATGTATCCAAGATAATTAATAATGCTATTTTGGGGGGTGGAATGTTTTAAAACGCAAATCTAATAATAGGCTTTAAAATCAGATCAATCAGCTAACAAGACTGTTGGCTTATAGGGGCCAGCGTCAACCTTTGACTCGAGCGAGTCCTATGGGGATCCGCATGGAGAACGTGACTGGACAACGTCCCATGGAGCTGTAGCCTGTAGTGTTGCAAGCCCCTCGTGCCCACCTGCCGCTTTGCACTGCCAATTTAGTGTGTGAGGAAATAAAGTTGCCTATAAGCTAGATCATCGGGGCATCAGTCGTGATACATTTTAGAGGAAATCAGTCGCCTGTGCCTGTGAGACAGAAAAATTTGCAATCTAGATATATACAGGGTTAAAAGAGTAACTTTTATCAACCGTAACAGACCAAAACCAAGTACCACATAGCAACGTTACGATGGTCCTCTTCACATATTTTGTTAATAGAAAATCAAGCAATAAGAATCCTGCACGCATCAGCCCAAGGGTTCTTGAAATTAAGGTAGTGATGTCATCTAATTTCAGAAAATGTGTTATACGTACTAATGAAAGACGCAAGCAATCAATCATGCTAACAATTAATTACTAGCTGCTTCCTGATAAACGATGGACTTCTAATCAACGCTAAAAAAGGTGTTGATAATTAATTAAGTCCATGATTCATTAGCAAGTGCGGACAAGAACCAAGGGATAGATACCATTCTTTTCCAATTGACGGCCCACATGCACACCCCCTCTGATCGTTGAATGAACGCTAGCCATTAGGTGGCAGCTTGCGATACCCCTCAAAGCGTAATGGCACCAATGGTTTAATTATAGTTCTGGTTGAAATGTAATTTGTAATAATTAATGTGTGGAAGTCAGTAGTATTATTTATTAATGTGTGGAAGTCAGCTGTGTTATTTTCATAGAATAATAATTAAAGTATTAAGTATCAACAAGTCATGTGTAGTTAAGGTTGACTAAAAATAGGTCTTGTGTAATGGCTATATATTTTCAGTGTTTGTAATTAGGGCCGGCCCTGAGCCAATTTTACGAAGCAATCGCATGGGGCCTTAATTTTAGGCCCTATTTTTAAGCCTATTTTTCCTTAATTTCTTCCTAGTTTTGATGAAACTTATCATTTTTAGGCCTATTTTCTTCTAATTTCTTCCTAATGTCTATGAAACTTATCATTTTTAGGCATATTTTTTTTCTTCTAATTTCTTCCTAATTTCAATGAAACTTAGTATAGAGACCTCATTTTTTCGGCCCCTTTAAAAATTTGCTTGAGGCCTTAAACAATTTTTGTCATATCAGGACTGACCCTGTTTGTAATAAGAATATAAGAGAGTGAAAAAGAAATTACTTCGAAGGTGTGATAAATCAGATCTACAAACTAACAGGTACTACCACCTAGTAGTTTATATATAATCCAATAGAATAGCATAACAAAAAGCATGATTTTTCAATCAAGAAAACTAAAATAGATCAACCGCCGGTAAGAATATAGTTGGAAAGTAGACGTATATATACCAAAAAATCATAAATGTGTATTTCCAACAAGAAAATAGGGCCACTTATACTTCACAACAAATTTAAGTCACCCCAAGAACAATACTTGCAATGACCCACAATATTTTTATACCTTCATTTTAGAGGCATCTGTTAAGTTCATTATATGCATGTTTTGGTAAAAAGCAACTTGACCTACCAAATAGTTAGAGGATTTGTCCATTCCCTTTGGGGGCTCAATGAGCAAATTAAAAATAATTAATCAGAAATGCTACGGACACAATGAGAAACACATCTCAAAGCACACCAAACCCCCCTAAGCAATAAAATATTTGTGGAGCTCACATTTTATTTACTAAAAAACCCTTCTCTTTCTCTTCTCTCTCTCTCTCTCTCTCTCTCTCTCTCTCCTAAAAAAATTGCAAAACCCAAATCACCAATGAAGCGTTTTTAGAGAGTTTAGTCCACCCTCAATTCCTGTGAATTTTCAATTCCTCTTGCGTACATACATACACAACGTAATCAAATCATTTCCTCTTGCATATACATAAACAACAACAACGAAATTCCCAACAATCACACAATTTTTCAGCTAATTACAGATATCAAAAGCAAAATATACATAAATATATCTATATATATATATATATAAGCTTCTCTCTTACACCAAATGTCTCTTCATGGGTTTTGCTTAAATTTGCTTAAATTTGCTAAATTTTGTATTTTCTTCAACTCAAAAAGAGGAAAAGTGTGAAGAACAGAAGAACCCAGATAGCAAAATCAACTTCTATACTAGTATGTTGAAGCAATTTGATTGAATTTTCATGGAAAAACCCCAAACAATGCATTGTTTGGTAACAGTCCGTTTGGTATGATTGTAAAATAGAATAGAATTGAATTGAACATAATAGAATAAAAAAGAAAAGAATAGAATTGATTTGCAATTCTAATTCTCCTGTTTGGTTTAAAACAGAAATGAAAAGAATAGAATTGAAAGAATTATAGCTATTTCCTAAAATACCCATACATACCTTAAACTAGACCAGAAGAAGAAGAAGAAGAAGAAGAAGAAGAAGAAGAAGAAAAGATCAGACGAAGAAGAAGAAGAAGTTGTGAAGAAGAAAGACAAAGAGGACGTAGACGAAGAAGAAGAAGCTACGAAGAACTGTGAAGAAGAAGAAGACCAGAAACGATTTAGGGCTTTTTGGATTTTGGGAAGAACGACAAAGAAGACGGACGAAGAAGGACGAAGAAGACAAAGAAGCTGAAGAGCAGAAGAACGAAGAAGAAGGACGAAGAAGACGAAAAAGCTGAAGACCAGAAGAAGGACGAAGAAGACGAAGACCAGAACGACGAAGAAGACGAAGTAGATTTGGGGTATTTTGGGAAGAACACATTCTGAGACTGAATTCTCACCAAATCCGACCAAAATTGGTCGGATTTCACTTTGGCCTAAAACTTCAATTCTCAAGAATTGGTAAGAATTGGAAATCATTTCATTTCTAATTTTTGTGTCAAACTAAACAAAGGAATTGCCACAAACAGGAATTGCAAATCAATTCTTTTCTTGTTTGTGGCATATCAAACGGACTGTAAGTGATGAGCAAGAGGGGACCCTATACCTTGAATTGCCTTAATAAACTAAAACAATTTGCATAAACCGTTTAGAATGAATCTCTCTACAGATCCAAGAAGAAATGTTTTGATGTTTTTTTCAAAACTATAAAGAAATACAGCAAGAGAAGATTGCATATGAATGGCTGTCGTATCGAGTTCGCCTTGGCGTGGCCTTGCCTTGCCGTCGCCGGCGTGACCTCTGTAATTTCATCGTCCTCTTCTTTCTAGGTCTCGCAGGGTTGTCGCCTTGAGTAGATTTGGGGATTTTTTTATTCTTTGGCTGTGTTTGGTTTGGGTTAGAGTAATATAGAGAAGGGTGTTTTTAGCAAATAAGTTGTGGACCCCATAAATATTTTATTGCTTAGGAGGGCTTGTTGTGTTTTGAATTGTGCTTCTCATTATGTCTGTAGCATTTCTGATAATTATATTATCTTCTGCCGACATCATGCAAGGGAAATACTGTAATTTTTTCAGTCTTACCACTCAAGGTGGGTTTCACCACCTTAATTATCAAGTACGTTGTAGGAATTAAGACAATTCGTTAGGAATGACATTTTCTATTGTTGCACTACGGAGACAGTGAATGTGTATATATGGAGATCTTATTACTCTCTATCTTTGGTCCATTATGTGATAGTACGCATGCAAAGAGGTGGTAGGTTTACTGCTCCGAACCATGCAAGAAGGGTAAGTAGAACAATGTGAGACTGACATGATCATGTCAACAGAGACATTTATTTTGAGATAAAAAAATAAAACTGTGTTTAGAAGTTATTTGTAACGACACATAATTTTTCGTCTTTATAAAATAAAATTATTGTCTTTAAAAGTTACTTTTAAGGACACATAATTTTTTGTCTTTGCAAAGAAAATAAATAAAAAAATAAATAAAAATTGAACAATAATTGTATTAAGATAATAGTGCAAGCACTATAAAATTACAACTCCCAACCTTCCAGCCTCAACCAAACAACACCCAGGACTCAAGAAACCAATAAAAAAATCGCCCCAAACTGATACAACAACTAATGCACCAGAACATCACTTACACTAATACTTTGCATATTGCAAAACCCCACATAAACACACCTAGAAAACAATAAATGAAACTGCACGGCAAGAAACATCCACACAAAGAAAATAATGTTTTTAGAAGTTACTTGTAAAGACATGATTTTTGGTCTATAAAAAAAAAAAAAAAAAAAAAGTGTCTTTAGAAGTTACTTATAATGACACATGATTGTCCGTCTCTATAAAAAAAAACATGGCTTTTAGATAATTTTCTGTCTCTACAAAAGAAAATAAGTGTATTCAATTGTACAAATTAACGACAATTATTAATTTTTTTTCTTTATGTCTCAATGAACAAAAAAAAAAAAAATTTAACATAACAAGGAAAATGGCATGTCTCGGCGTTTAAAAATATACTTTTAATTACTGGAATTTTTTTACAAAAACAAGTGTTGTCAATTACCAAGATTTTAAAGAGCGCTCGCAAATACCAGCACTTGGTAGTTAAATACCGATACTTAACATCATTTTCATATAAAATGCCGATAATTAATGGTGTTTTTAAACCAATGCAATTAATTAACGGCATTTGAAATTTAAACGTTTGCCCTCTGTTCTACTTTAATAAAACGACATCGGTAATTCAGTCTAACTCTTTTAATCTTTAATGGTATTTATGTATAAAGGAAAACATAAAGAAAAACATACAACCCAATTTAGGGTAGCTTCCGCTTTTCAATTGCGATAGCTTTGAAATTGCTATTGTCAGAATAAATTATAATAGTTGTGGTGTTTGGGTAATGTATTGTAAAAGTGGTTACGGTGGAAGAATATATTATGTAGATGTTTAGTGACATAAATATAAGGTAATTTTAAATGTTCAAAAAATAATTATACCCCTGGACTGTATTGATATTTTATTAGTGTGGGATACATCGTTATTTTGTTAGTGCTCTAGATTGGAGTATTTAATTTAATAAAAATTAATTACTTAAATAATAAATTAAATAAATGTATTCGATAATAATAACTATAGTAATATATAATACAAAAATAAGTAAATAAATTAGTAATATAAAATATATTACTAATAGTGTTTAATACTTTAAATATATGTTAATAGTACATGATTTTATTATATATAAATAGATAATTTCCGCACTTGTAGTTAAAAGTTGGCTATTTGTTTAAGAGAATTCAAGACTGCTCCACATTTAAGGAGGTCTTAAGTTCAAAACTAGGTACGTAAACTACATAGAAAAAAAAAAATTGGTGCAATTTTTAGTGACTCTTATAGCGACACAAATATATATATATATATATATATATAGATGTGTGTGTGTGTGTGTGCTAGTAAAATAGCTTCTAGTGACAGTGTTCTAATGACACTTTCATTTTGTCATTACGCACAAATATATGTCACTTCAAAAATAACATTTAGTGACACTTTTAATAATACTTTTTCTCTATCGATATAAAGTAACATTTACTGAGAGTGTTACCAACACTTGAGTAAGTGTCTCAACAAGGCTTAACGACATCACTATAATGACACTTAAAAAAATGTTAATATAACAACTAATGACACATTTTGTGAGTTATTGTAATATTTTTTTTATCTTTAAATACCTATTTTATTGAAGTGCATGAACAATTACTTGTCATAACATTTTTCTTACATTTTTCTTAAAGGACTGACTTGCTGAAAAAAGTTACATGTTTAGACTTGTGTCAATTGACAGCCAAATGTGAATATATATATATATATATATATATATATATATGTGTGTGTGTATAGTTTCATCTCATGTATGCTGAACTAATACGTAGGTGCAAGGCAGATAATCACCAACTTGTGGGCCTCTAACCCACTCCTCAAATGGTCCAAATGATTTGATATTGACAAAGAACAGCCAACCAAAATCTTTGTATCTTTCTCCATGTTTCTCTCTACTCAGCTCTTTCTCAGACCCTTTCAGCAACTGTGGGCTTCCTCCTTCCTATTCATTAACAATCGTACGTGGTGAAAAGATCCTCCAATATCTTTCCCTATCGCATCACTCTAATTAAAGCTCTCTCCTTTTAAACTCTCTTGCGTTTCCTCGACATATACATATATATCTCCATCTGTGTCTCCTTCGACAATCAAAGGAACCCTATCATCAAGCCTTACTTGAAGAAAGTGATCGATCAAGATGAAGGTGAGTGAGTTCAGAATAGATATTCTTCTAGATTTTGAATGAACATCAATCAGTACTAAATCATATATATATATATATATATATATATCTGGTTAATTCTGTCATATAATTGCAGTTACTCGGCTGGATGCACCGCAAACATAGGCAAAATAGCCTCGAGCCGTTCAAGGAATTCACTAGTGGTATTCCCACTCATGTCCTCTTCCACTTTTTTTCTACGTCAATAAATCAGAGCAGATTTAAATTTTTTTTTTTTTTTTCCTCTCCTGCGCGTTAGCTAGGATACATGAAAAGAATAGTCTAGTGCACATATATATATATATATATATATTAAAGATGACAGTTAAAAGGACCAAAATTTATAGTAGAGGGTTAATAATTTGACTTTTTTCCAGTGACAATATATAAATTAAGTATTCATCAATTAAGTCCCCATGCTCCATGCACCCAAAAAACACATATAAATCCAACGATGAATAATCTGCACCAAGTAATATATATATATATATATATATGACCACTTTCTAATAAATACAAGTCATAATGACGTTGGTACGTATGTATTAGGATTTAGGTCATTGGAAAAGATTAACCTTCCTCTCCTCACTATAGCATATGTTCGTACGTACGTCATGGAAGATAGTTAGACGTACAACAGCAAACTTGAAAAAGAAAGAAAAGTATATACTACGCACTTAATTACTGTATAAATAAAGAAAAGATACAAATAAATTAATTAGTATCTTCTAATTAATTAAGACCACCTTAATTTACATTTTCTGGTTTCAGGGAACCCGTGTTTTTACCTATCAGGGAAGCAATCACTGACTAACCTGCAGCAATACTACCCTAAACCAAGCTACGAGTACTCTGCACACTACTCCTGGCAGCCACAAGGGAAAGTAGAAAAACATACTAGTGAACTCAAAACCAAGAGCGTGGAAGAAGAAGAAGAAGAATCATCTTTTTTGATCTGTGATGATCATCACTTTGATGGCTTTCTTACAATTGGAACTCTCGGTATTGCAGAGCCTCCAACACCAACATTCCCCATTATGCCTTTTGAGAAAAATATAGAGGTAACCGAGACTGAATTGAAGCTTATCAATGATGAGCTCGAGAAGTTCCTTGACGCAGAAGCAGAAGCAGAAGCAGAAGCAGAAGATGTGTGCAATGAAACGTCAGGGAGATGCAGTTATGCGAGCACCATAACACTCAGTACTGGCAAGCAAATCAAAGGTACTGCAGATACTGATGAGGAGGATTATGGAGATATGGTAGTATCTGTATTTCCACTACAGGAATACCTTTTTGGCTCATCAATAGAACTGTCCAAAACATGTGTAGAGGGGAAAAAAGAAAAGTCGACGTCACTACGACAGCTCTTTAAGTTGAATAACACAGAATACGAGCATTCCACACACAACTATCATGAGACGACAAAGCAGAAGAACCAAGCCAAAGGAGTACATGCTGTGCATTTCATGAAGACTATGCTGAAAAAGCTCCATTATTCTTCAAGGAATTCTCTGCCTTCTTACTCTGATGGTACTGCTCAAGTTGCTGCTTCTTCTGCCTCAACCAAAAGTAAACTTCACAAGGTACGTACGTTGGTCACACACACACACACACACATATATATATATATGGTACTATTATAAATTAGATTTTCTACAAGCGTCCACCTATCAAATTAATAAACTTTTATTATACATATATATATATATATATATTTATATATGTATGTATGTATGTCATCATCATGTACATAGTAGTGATGATCCTTGAATATTAGGCTAACGATGTTGAAAATAGAGTGACTTAAATAAATCATCTTTAACCAGGACATGTAGGACATACTGGCCGGAGTCAAAGAAACAAATCAGTAGTGCAGAATGTCTAATTGATTTGCCTCGCTCTTCACTAAAAGAATCTCCACATATACTGGGGTTTCAATCGTGGTTCCCACTTTGTGCATTGTGTCCCACTTAGGATGGTCCATTAATCAAGGTAGACTACACTGAGGATGCTAAAAAGATTATATATCCACATCAAAGAATATAAAGATATTTCAAATCTGAACTCGATCATGTGAGTATATAGTAAATATCACCCAGTTAATTTAGTGGCTATTTTTCTTTAGGAATATTTATCATATATATATGAGTGGTGCTAGAGACACACCCCAAAGCACACCCCAAAGCACACCTCATGCTTTGTGTGCATGTACCTTGGGTTTCTCTAGCGGTTCCCAAAAAAATGTGGGCCCTGTGTAAAAAAGTTCCACAGCCCAAGGTACATGCATTTAAAGCATGATGTGCTTTGGGGTGTGCTTTGTGGAGTGTTCCTAGCATTATTGTATATATATATATATTACCCTGTCACACAATCTGACGATCCAATAAAATCTGGCTGAAAGTGCTTTTGTGATGATGACATCTCAGCAGTTTTCAAAGATGGTCCTATTGGACCCTAATGTTTTAATTACCTCCCCAAAAAAAAAAAATATAATAATAAAAAATATAAAACCAAAAAAGACCATGACATTGAAGTTTTTATGTGTAGTTTCCTGATGATTGGCGTGCAGGTTTTAAGAATGTTTCACAAAAAAGTACATCCTGAAAGATCAACAACTGAGAAAGCTTTCACTAAGTCAGATAACTACAACACTTCCTACGACGGTGGGTATGATAATAGGAATCTAACACTTCATGACGAAGACAACAGAAAGTTTCCTGGCAGAGTAATGTTAGAGAATGGTCCCACCAACTGGAATCTAAACTATAATAGTCCCAGAAACAGTCAAACAATTACTCAGAATAGGGAGCGCTGGATCAAAACAGACGCAGATTGTAAGTACTTGTACATCTTGATATATATATATATATATACACTCCCAATAGGATTGAATTGCAGATCTACTGTAATTAATAATAAGTAGTGATTATGTCTAGAATTAGGAAGAAGGGTTTAGAGAGAGAAAATATAAGAACAATTTGTATGTGGTTCGGTCCCGTTGATTAGGTGACCTACGTCCACGGCGTCCACGGCTGCGTGCGCGTTCACTAGCAGATCACCAGCGGACCTGGTGAGCCAACAAAGAAGGGCGACACTACCAGTAATATCGGCCGGGTATATGCGTATGGTGGTGAGTTCTCTGTTGAATGCTTGTTAGTTAGAGAATTATTTTCGAGGTCCCTGTAAACAGGGTAGGTGGACTCTTTTATAGATGCAAGAGTCCACCCTTACATGGCAAGTTAATTGAATTAGGAAGCCTAATCTAATTACAATTGATTTTCATGATTTGGGGAAAGTTTCCTAAGTGGTTTAGGAAACTGCCACATTCCATCTTGCAGACTTGTAGCTGGTTTAGGAAACTGCTGGTTAAGCCGGGACCGCGGGATGCCACGGTCTTTCATTCTCGGCCTGTTGGTGAGAACCACACGGGCTGGGCGAACCCCTCGGGATTGCTCGGCTGTTGGCGCCCTTACCGAAATAACCGGCGCCTCTCGGTGACTTGGCAGACCGTCTTCATGGCTGGATCATTTTGGACATATCAACTGCCCCCCATTTTCGAAACTAACTGGATGCTTTATCGGGTGAGGATCGAAAATCAGTATTGCCTTGAAAATCGTACGGATATCCTCCGGGAATGCTGCTCGGGATGGGGGCCCGCCTTCCAGTTCACCTCGGTGGAATAACCGACCGGTACAGGAAGAGGCCCGAGCGGTGGTATTGCCACGTGTCAGGGAGTTATTGGCCTGGTCAGGATCCAGCGGAGTCGGTTCGGACGTAACCGAACAACTGCGTGGTAACCGGACCGTCACGTCACGCATTTAATGCGCGCGCATTTTGAGACGACCTTTCGTGATCCCGAGGCGACAGCTGTCTGGCGGCGCTTGGCGGGAAAACTCTTGTGCCGTTGGATCTGATTGATCTGGACCGCTCGTTACTTCTATATAAGGAACACTTGCTCATTTCTTCAATTCCTGCTGTCAACTGAGAGAGTTACCGAGCGGTTTGAGAGCAAACAAGATCCCGAGCAAAATTCCTGACCCCTTTTCTACGCTGAATCTTGTAAGTCCTTCCTTTCTGTCTTCAGTTCTTCATTCTCTTCTTCTTTTCTGAACAAAGCTGGAGGGAGCAAACCCACTTGGGTCAAAACGAGCGTGGGACTTTTTCTTTTTTAGGTTCTGTCACTTTTTCCAATCTGGGGGTACGTTAGAGCAGTTGGACCGAATGGGTGTTCCCGGGAGAGTCTTGAGAGAGTGCTATCTTTCTTCTAGATTGTACGACCTGCCCTTTAGGTTGTTAGATCTGCCCCCTCTGTACACCAGGCTTGGAGTCATTGACCCATTCTTAGGTCGTTTGCCTCCTAGGTCCATTGTAGACGCAGATATGTGCCACTCAGACTTCAACTCGTCGTCCCAATCGGAAGACGAGCAGTCGCGGTCAGGATCCTTGAGCGCAAGCTTAGACCCTCCCTCCTTGGCCCCCTCTGATCAGTAGAGTGAAGGAAGGATCCCTGCCCGGGCGTCTCCCGAGGAAACGCGTCGGGATTCTCCTGTGGCCTCGACATCTCGGGGTTCGGGCGATGAGGGGTCTGTACCGAATAGTCCCGGGGTCGTCTTTTCATGTGAGTCCATTGTCAATACCCTGCGAGGTCCTGATTTGGGTTGGATCAGGGATAGGTATGAGATCCCCGGCCCCTTCTCTCTTTCTGTCCACGACGGCGGAGCTCACTTCCACGAGTCGGGCTTCGTCAGTTTGTACGAGGATGCCTTCATGGCAGGCCTTCGCCTGCCTCTCCACCCAGTTGCCCGGGATGCGCTCATTTACCTCGGGATCTCCCCCGGGCAGCTTGCCCCGAACGGTTGGCGATATCTGATGGGGTGCATCTCCTTGTGGCCCCAAGTCCTCGGGTAGCTCACCTTGCAGGAGTTCTTCTAGACTCACCGGCCCTTTAAAGTCCACGGGGAGTCTGGTTTCTTCTCGCTCGAGCTAGGCAGGGGTGGAAGATAATTGTCAACTGTTCGAGCAATAATAAAGGATGGAAGAAGAAATTCTTCCAAGTGTCCACCCTGGGGCTATGCGAAAAGGCGTCGGGTGCACAGTTGAGGATCTCCTGGGCGGGGGAGCTGAGGAGTAAGCCCAAGCACTCTTTCTTTCCTACTTAGTCTCTTTATTTTGCCATGACTAACTCGTTTGTGTGTTTACTTTGCAGTGGGATCAGTTGACTCGTCCAGCCTTCCGGACGAGCTACAAGCTAGGATTCTGTCTTTGGTAGAGGACCCGACCGATATTAATAAGGTGTTGACCCGGTCGGGGAGTCCGAAGATCTCTTACGAGACTCAGCACCACTTCGTAGCTCCCGTCTACCCGTCGATCATTCCTGGTAAGTTCCATCACTTGACCTTTCAGTTTTCTTTTCATTTGGTACTTTGCTGAATTCTGACGTACTCTCTGGTTTTGCAGAAATGGCTCCCAAGAGCGCGGCAGCCCTGAAGGAGAAAGAGGCGGCCCTGATGGCTAGGGCTGGCCAGAAGAGGAAGAAGCCAGACCCCGCCGAGGGCCAACCCCTCAAGAGGATTTCTCGGGGGATTTCCATCCTGGCGGAGAAGGAGGCAGCTGCTGCCTCAACGCCCATCGTAACTATTGATGCGCCACCACCACCTCCCCTTGCTGCCAAACCGTCCGGGGTCTCCTTCCCGAGCATAGAGGAGACCGCTCGCACGGGCCCCTCCTCCAGACCTGCGGTTGAGACGGCGGACGACATCCACGAAAGGGTCCGGCCTGGGCCATTGTAGAGCCAAATCGACAAATGCGCCCTGCTAAGCCCCGAGGCCATCATTGATTGGCTGTACAGCATCAGCCACATGGTGAGTTGTTGTTTAACATGAGCATTAGCTTTTCTTCCATGCACATACTGACGTTGTCTTGTTCTTGCAGATTGGCTGTATTACGGCCGGGGCTGAGACCACCCTTTCCGGCGTCGATGAAAGGTTGGCCGCTGCAGAGGCTGACCTGTCCGTTGAGAGGGCTACCCGGGAGTCCGCGGAGTTTGCTCTCTCCGTGGAGGAGGAAAAATCCTCGGCAACGGCCCTGGAGCTGGGGGAGACCCACGACTCTCTGTCGACCGAGCGGGCTGCCCGAAAGGTTGTGGAGACCAAGGCTGCAGCCGCGAAGGCCGGGAGGATCACCGTCGAAAAGGACCTGGCAGCTATGATGGCCACGCTCTCGGAGCTTACTGCTGCTCGGGAGGCCAATGCCAAAGATGTTGAGGAGGAATTCGAGGCTGGGTTCCTCACGGGCTACGCTGACCTGACGAAGCGGGCTGCTGTCGACCACCCTGACTGGGACCTGCCCGGCTATTCTAGGGCAGAGTCCAGTTACTGGAAGGAAGGCCAGGCTGACTCCGAGGTCGCTGCTGAAGCCGTACCGACTTGGGCCCCCTCTGTAGAAGAGCAGGCTGCGGAGGAGGGAGAAGTGGTGGTTGTAGACAACTAGTTTTTTCTCTTTTTATTTTTGTTGTAGTTTTTTTCTTTTTGGGGAGGCTACTACAACTGCCCCCCAGGCTTTGTACAGTTTCTTTTTTAATTAGTGAAAAGGCCCCCGAGGTCAAACTTCCTTTCCATTAACTGTTTCTTTATTCTGTACTTTGCTTGTTTTTAATTGCTAGTATCCACTCGGCTTTTAGCCGACCTAACCCTGCCTTAGCAAATGGTTTAGGAACTTTTAACCAGTAGAACACCTAGTTTTTTTGACCTATTTCAAAGGTACTGCCCAGTTTGCCATAGGAACTTGTCCTGTTTAGCGTCCGGGATGTCCCGGGGTATTATAGGAATATCCTGCTTTACCGTCCGGGATGTCCCGGTGTATTATAGGACTATCCTGTTCTACCGTCAGGGATATTATCTCTTATCATTGTAAGTACTTAGGAATATCTTCCAAGTTCTTTTAGTGACCGGTGTGATTTCCTGTTTTGGCCTAATCCCCCTGCCCCCCAAGCATTTTGCTAAGGTAGGAGTGCAGGTGTAATGCCTGTAATTTCTCTACGTGCAATAATACGAGTTTTATGAATTTCTATATCTGGTCTATTATTATATTAATATTTTATTTGTGTGACTGTATCAGTGTAATATAATTACTAATTAGACTATAATCACTGCACCGACTCGACCGTAATTAGAATTAACTTAGTCCTGTACCTGGACCCGAACATCAGAAATAATACCTGTCTGCACGTAAACCGAGATCGACACGCATAATGAGGAACTTTTGCACGCAAACCGAGGTAGTGGCACAAAACTCGAGGTGGACCCCACATGGCAGCCTATGCACCACATGGCACCACCTCCCTTGCCACTTGTCCACCTCTAGGACACTTGTCCATACATGCACACCATGCAAGCATGCATGGTGACACATAATCCCTTCCTTTCTTTATATAAGGATGCCTATATTCATGCATTAGACTCTTGGTCATTTTACAATCAGCATATAGAGTTAGAGAGAGCTAGGAGATGAACTCCATGGAGAGATAAGAGATGCATGGAGATGGAGAAGAAGAACTAGGAAGAAGTCTCCACCATTGAGGTTGTGTTCAAGCTTCCTAAGCTCAAATCCAAAGCCCAAGCTCAATTTCAAGTTTATGTGAGTATTCTAACTCACTTTAGAACCTATATAGCATGTAGTAATGTTTTATTAAGTACTTGATGTTGATAGTTTGAGAGATCCATGCCATGCAAGATAAATTTTCAAATCTGGGAAGCAGAAACTTCCAGCAGAGTGTTGTTTAGTAAAACAAACATTTCGAGCAGTTCAAAAATGGGAATGAGGCTAGGTTTTTTTGTGGAGAAAGCTAACTCATATATCTACAAATAACTCTTCTATAGCTCAGTCTGAAAATCACTTTTTCATAGGTGAAATGTACATGCAACGAAGTACTTTAAATCTGAGAAACTGAAACTCTCAGCAGAACATAGTTTAGTAAAATGAATGTTTTGTGCAGCTCAAAAATCCGAATTAAGCTAGATTTTTTTGTGGTGAAAGCTAACTCATTTATCTACAAATAACTCTTCTATAGCCTAGTCTAAAAATGACTCCTTAATAGGTGAAATGCACATGCAACGCAGTACTAAAAATCTGGGACAGAGCAGTCCGAAAATATAGAAATGTCTAAGTAAAATAAATATTTTGAGCAGTTCAAAAATGCAATTGAAGTTAGATTTTTTTGTACATGAAGCTAATCCAATTATCTACAATGTTCTAGTTTTGAGTTTGATCTACAAATCAATTTATCATGCCCAAATAAATCTTATCAATTCAGTCGACATAGTAAAATTAATTCCTGGCAGATTGTATAACTACTTGTATGATGTGTTTATTAATGATGCTTGCTTTCCGGTATCTATGTGGTTATGGATATCTTGTGCTATGGTAGTGCTATCGCATATATGAGTATGTTAAGGGTTTCATCTATATGGTTATTGATGTCAAATCCATGTTATAGATCCACGAGCTACACGCTAGGTTTCCGTTGTTACGAATATAGTGTGATGACCATAGAGAATTCATACCCAAGCTATAAGTATGTTGTACGGCACGATTATTGCGCTGATAGTGATTGGATAGGTTTCAAATGTAAGTATATTACGACATAAAACAGGATGACGGGTGTATAAACGTAACTTCGAAAGTATATTCGGAAGTCCTTTAATGAACTAAATTCCGAAATGAGTGACGAATGCGTGGTCGGGAAAATGTAAGGGTCGGTTGTGCTATGTTAGAAGCAGATTATGATAAGGATAATTGTCGGATAGGTAATCTGGGCAACGGAGATCAGGATAGTAAGAAAAAGGGATGTGCGGTTGAGTTGTGATGCGGTGATTCTTTGAGTAAAGACTCCTTTCGGTTCTTCGTGACGAAGTGGATGTTCTTGTACTCCGTAACGCTTTCGGTTCTTCGTGACGAAGCGGTGATTCTTTGAGTAAAGACTCCTTTCGGTTCTTCGTGACGAAGTGGATGTTCTTGTACTCCGTAACGCTTTCGGTTCTTCGTGACGAAGCGGTGATTCTTTGAGTAAAGACTCCTTTCGGTTCTTCGTGACGAAGTGGATGTTCTTGTACTCCGTAACGCTTTCGGTTCTTCGTGACGAAGCGGTGATTCTTTGAGTAAAGACTCCTTTCGGTTCTTCGTGACGAAGTGGATGTTCTTGTACTCCGTAACGCTTTCGGTTCTTCGTGACGAAGCGGTGATTCTTTGAGTAAAGACTCCTTTCGGTTCTTCGTGACGAAGTGGATGTTCTTGTACTCCGTAACGCTTTCGGTTCTTCGTGACGAAGCGGTGATTCTTTGAGTAAAGACTCCTTTCGGTTCTTCGTGACGAAATGGATGTTCTTGTACTCCGTAACGCTTTCGATTCTTCGTGACGAAGCGGTGATTCTTTGAGTAAAGACTCCTTTCGGTTCTTCGTGACGAAATGGATGTTCTTGTACTCCGTAACGCTTTCGGTTCTTCGTGACGAAGCGGTGATTTTTGAGTGAAGACTCCTTTCGGTTCTTCGTGACGAAATGGATGTTCTTCACTCCTTAACACTTCGGTTCTTCGTGACGAAGTGGTTGATGAAAGATGTTTTGGTCGATGAAAGATGTTTTGGTTGATGAAAGACGAAGTGGTTGATGAAAGATGTTTTGGTTGATGAAAGACGAAGTAGTTGATGAAAGATGTTTTGGTTGATGAAAGATGAAGTGGTTGATGAAAGATGGTTTGGTTAGCAAGGGACACTTTGGGTTTGTAAATGATGTCGGATGTTAGAAATGAATGGTAGTGGCATTAAGAATGTCTAGACGGGTCTCCTGAATTGTTTGTATTCCTATCGAATACGTAGTCGGGTACGCTACTAGTTATAATTCGACGGTGAGAACGTAAAGATCCTAAAAGATATGTTGAAAGGTAGTAAATGTATTCCTATTGTGTTTTACTATATACGTTCCATTTGATTTATCTTACTCACTCAGCTTTCATAAGCTGACGACGTTCATGTCGCTGGACATTCCCATGTCCAGCTTATCCAGGTAACGAGTACGCGGGTTATGATGCTACGCAAGCGGAGAACGCGGAGGAAGAGTACACCGAAGATGGCTATGGTTATGCTAGTTAGAGAGAAGACTAGCAGATATCCTCTGTAAATGTTTTGATTATAACCAGAAGACTTAGCATATATTTTGTAATAGTTTTGTAAGGCCGAGAGCCATAAGACTCTGATGTATTTATAATGATGTATTAACTAGCTAAGTACTTTGACTTCTCTTTGTAATATATTCCAGTAAGTATGATGGTTTTATCTTTTTATTATATCGTTTAAATATTATTATCTGGTCATGGACAATTCGGTACTGTAACCAGTCACGTGCCTCAGGGTCCAAGATGAAAATTTTAAATTTTTCCATATTTTGGCTACGACGGGGCGTGACAGGGATTTTTGGTATCAGAGCTTTAGGTTAAGACGTGTACACCGATTGTCCTACACACTTAAGTTATGAACTGTTAGATACCTTTTTCCATCCATAAATACATAAACCTTATGGTAGCTTTGTGATTAGCATGGCTCCTTATTACATCCCGGATGGATATGGAGGATGGGGTTGATGAGGAGATTGACCCAGCAGTGGGTAGTGACCTAGCAGAGGATGTTGACCCAATAGAGGGTGCTGGTGAGGGGGACGCAATGATAGTCATGGAGGCTGGAGAGCCAGAGGTTGAGGATGACTTTGAGGATGACTCTAAGGATGCAGATATAGAGCCTTTGGATAAGGATGAAGATGAGATGGTTGATAAGTTTGACCCGTACTTGGACTGGGTTCCACCTATGGAGATTCCAATCTTGGATGATTTTCTACCATATAAGTCAGATATGAAGGACTTTTGGGATAGGACTCCTATGATCTAGAGCCTTACTTGTATTAGGACTAGTAGCCCATCTTTTTGTGTATATAGTATGTACCTAGGCATATAACACAAACTAGTGGTAGCGTGTACGCCTTTCTATGTAAATATTTGAAGTTATCTATAAAGATTTGTTTCCTCTACTTGATGAAATGTATTTATGTGATATGTACTCATATTAGAATTGTTAGCTATACCTTATTGTAGACACCCCATTTTGTCGGCTATCAGATTTAGGAGACCCATAGCTTGGTGGTTCACAATGATCGTAAAAGACTCAAAAGGACTCTCGGAAGTCAGCTCTATCTCTCAGAATGCTCAGAATGACCAAAATGCCCCTGAAAGCTCGAAAACTCCCAGATTTGGTCCCAAAGTTCTGAAAACATGCTACGTCGTAAGAAAAGTGATAAAATGAGTTTTTAAGAAAAATCGGATGAAATCGTCGGCTCCCAGAGACCCCCGGAAGTCCCGGAAGTTCCCGGAAAGTCCCCGTTGACCGGTTTGACCAAGGTTTGACCAGGTTTGACCAAGGTTTGACCAGGTTTGACCAAGTTTGACCGAAATCGTCCGAATTCACCAAAATCATTTTAAATCACGGGAAAAGTGTTAAAACAAGTTCCAAAAGAAAATCGAGCGAAAACACCAGCTCCCGGGAACTCCCGGAGGTTTCTAAAACTTCCCGGGAATCCCAGGTTTGACCAGTTTGACCAGAATTTGACTTTGGAACCGGGGTGCCGAAGTAATTTTTTAAATATTTTTCATGGATACTAGAGGTCAATAGCTTTCCAACGGTATATCGCACATAATTTCTGGATTTAAAACGAATTTATTATGAATTTCCAAAGGCGAAAAAGGCGATCAAATCGGCTTTTATCGCGAATACCGCAAAACTTTTCAAAGTGACCTATCCCCGAACTATTTTTTATGTAAAGTAGACTCCATTACCTTTCCAACGGTATATCACAACCTCAATTTGGAGTTCATACGCATTTTCTGTGAATTTCGGACGAAATAGGGCCTTTTCGCGAATACCGGAACATCAGGGGGCCTAAACAGCATTATCCAGACGAAGGGAGGAGCAGTGCCGCCGCGGCACTGGCCCACTGCCGCCGCGGCAGTGGCCCAGTGCCGCCGCGGCACTCTCCCCCAGAACAGTGAGTTTTTGTAATTATTTTTGTGGTCCCATTTTGATTAATTAAAAGCCAAAACGACATAGTTTTATGATTTCAGATGTTTGGAGCCAATGGGAACACTTTTAAAACCCCAAAACCACCCCAAGTTGGCCTATATAAACACCCCATTACTCCTCATTTTAGGGGAGTCAAATGTAAGTTTTGAAAAGTGTGGGAGAGAAAAGTTGTAGAGATAAGGTTAGAGTAGAGAGAAAAGAAGCATTCTTCTTTGATTTTCAAAACAAAAGTGAGTTCTAACTTTGTTTTTTTTACTTCATTACTTCCATTTATTTCAACATTCAATACTCCCAACCACCATTTTAGTGAGCATTCAAGAGAGTGGAAGCTTCTTCCATGTCTAAGTGTCATTACATATGAGTGAAACACCAACCTACAAGTTCATGCTTCATGAATATCATCTATTGATCATCATCTATTTGCTTGTTTATTTATTGTTTATCTCTTCTTACCCCATTTCTTTTTGTTTTCTTTCATTTACTTACTAGTTCATCATCATCTAAGTGATGACATGAAGTTTGGGGTGAGTGAATCCTTATGGATAGTAGCTCTTGACCTCAAAAACATGTTTGATAGATGATGATCATAACCTCAATACTTCCAAGGTATTCTTGGAATGTATTGAAGTTATGTTCAAAAATAAAATGAATCTCTCCAACAATCTTGGAGATTCTTAATGATGAGTTTGATGTTGGTATTCTAAGTGGTTATAATCCTTATTGAGTGTTGAAAACATGTTTTCAAAACATCTATTTCAAAACCCCTCTCAATCCCTCTCATTTGGTTTCAAGAAACAAAACTTTGTTTTTCCTAAAATTTCCAAAACCATGACCCAAAACAGTGAGCTGTTCAGATTCAAAGATTTGTTTTGAATTAAATACTCAAGTTATGATGATGAAACTACTTGGAAAACCTTCCTAATACATCATAGTTTGTCCCTAATTTTTCCCATCAATTATAGAGATGTGAAAGTATTTGTTTTGGATGTGAGAAGTTCATATTCACAATCTGCCTCTGTTCTCACAGAATGTTCACCCAACTTCTTGCACATATTCTGGATATTTTCATCACTGTACATATATCTTTTCTATTTTTTTTATAAAACTTGGATGTCTTAGGAAACTTTTGATATATAATGGGTCATCATAAACCTTTTCTTTGATTTATGAAAAATCATACAAAATTAGTCAACAGTGCAGCTTTTGTTTCTGAGTCATGTGTACATTCTGATTTTTTTCTTTTAATCTGTGATAGCTATTGATGTTTGGATTTTTGGATTATTTTCTAAACACAATAAGAATGATCTCAGATTTTTCTCACATTTTTCTAGGCACGTTTTACCTCCCATTATAATGTTGCAAAGTGACACATGCAGTCTGTCCACTATTCACAGCAAGCACATTTCAACTTTTATTCTTTGATTTGATGCTCATATGCATTCCAAATTAGCCCATATCTAAGGAAATAGTTCATACTACATTTGTATATATCCCATGTTGATTTAATCCATTCATTCATGCACATTTTAGACTTCCAAGTCATTTTAGAAATCCATGTACACAAAACACACTACAACCTTTGCACATTTCTAGGTACATACATTGTATCCATGCAAAGATTTGGGGTTTTTGTAACTCTTAATCTAAGAAGATTATAAGGAATGAACTTGATCACACGTTCATGCTTCCCCTCGATCTAATCATCCTTTCTCATCCGTCCCGGGGATTGAGAGGTCTTCTTTTCTCAAAAGAATAACATGCATCATTCTAGTTTGCTAAGCATATTTTGATTCCTTTGATTATTTGTTTCAAGAACAATTCATGTCCCCTTTTAGATTAGGAAGTCTTAATTACTCGATACATGATTAGACGGTTTTTCCTAAGTTTATTTGTGTGATCTTTCACTTCACATCGCATGATATTTGACTTAGATCTTATGAATGATATTTTATCTTTTGATCTTCCATTTCAATTTTCTTATGTGATGTAATATACTATCATAGTATTATTTGTCGAACCAAACATAGTATAAGATGATTATTTGGATGCTAATTGAGGCCCGTCGCAAGACGGGGCGAGTTGAGGGTGTTTTAGTCGCGACAAAGGCTCCTTCCTCACTCGTACCAAAACCCCGAACCAAGTTCTTTGGTTATGAAGGGCCGGTGCCCTTATCCGCTTGGGTGAGTCAAAATTAGGTTTCTTGGTTCCTTAAAGACCAAGTGGCGACTCTGTATCTGTTTTCAACAGACCTTTCGTTTTCTTTCCTTGATTCAAATCAATTTCAAAACAATCTCGAACAAAGAGAGAAGTGGTCCGATTCCGCGTGTCCACACTTATATCGTTTATATATCTCGTAACCATAGTTAGGACTGGAGGGTAACCAGTAGTTATTCAGTTAGGTTCATAACACACAAATAGATGACAAGTCAGCCACCTCAGCTTAGGAATGGACCAAGGGGAAGACCTCCGACCCGTTTCCAAGGAAACAAACACCCGTGGAATAGTTGTAAGAAACCAGGATACACCTTTCCCCGGAATAAGCATGCAAAACCAACTGCACCACAAGTACCAACCACTACTACCGGGAACAACAAGGATGGATGTTTCAATTGTGGGATCCCCGGACTACACAGCCCCCAGAACCAACAACCGAGCTAATGTTATATGCTACAACTGACGCAAAAGAGGACGCATGAGCATGGATTGCAATGCACTAAGAGAAAACTATCATGGGTCTACTACTCAAGGTCAAACTAGCAAAGGTCGACTAAATCCTATCATACCCGAGGCGGCCAGCTATGATGAAAAGGAACAGCAGAACTTGGAAGGTACACTCTCATTATATGCTAGTCGAGTTAAAGTACTTTTTGGTACAGGTGCTACGAATTCGTTTATTGCCTTTGAGATTGTACGACGATTGGGTTTAGTACCCCAAGCACTTGAGGTAGCCCTGAACGCGGTATCACCTTTGGGAGTGACCGTGGAGCTAGGAAAGGTGTGCAAGGACTGTACTTTGACATTGGAGGACAGGAACCTATATGCAGACTTAATTGTTCTGTCAATGAAGGAATTCGACGTAATCTTAGGATTTGACTGGCTTACTAAGTATCATGCAAAGTTAGATTGTGCTAGTAGGTCGATCACATTTTCAGTACCTGGAAGAGCACCCTTTAGTTTTCAATGCAACCCTACTAGTGACGCCTTTCTTACAAGTCGTATAGCCGCTATGGAAACTACAGGCTCAGATTTGACGATCGCTCGGATTCCGATAGTCCGAGACTATGAGGATGTCTTTCAGGACATTTCTGGATTACCACCAAAGTGCGAGATCGACTTTTGTATTGAGTTGATACCCGAAACGACACCGATATCCAAGGCTCCTTATCGTATGGCCCCAACAGAAATGCTGGAGTTGAAGAAGCAAGTACAAGAGTTAGAAGATCTTGGATTTATTAGACCAAGCACGTCACCTTGGGGAGCCCCGGTTCTATTTGTTAGAAAGAAGGATGGAAATCTTCGACTCTGTATCGACTACAGAGAGTTGAATAAGGTTACTATTAAGAATAAGTACCCGCTTCCCAGGATAGACAATTTGTTCGATCAACTACAAGGAGCGACGACCTTTTCGAAGATTGACTTACGATCTGGGTACCATCAGTTACTTGTCAGGCCGGAAGATATACCGAAAACAGCTTTCAGAACAAGATATGGGCACTACGAGTTCTTAGTTATGCCTTTTGGATTAACTAATGCCCCGGCGGCATTCATGGATTTGATGAATCGGGTATTCAGACCCTTCTTGGATCAATTCATCATCGTGTTTATCGATGACATCCTTATTTATTCGAAGAGTGATGAAGAACACGAGAAGCATGTGAAGATTGCACTTCAGACACTTAGAGAAAATCGTCTCTATGCTAAGTTTAGTAAGTGTGAGTTTTGGCTGAAAGAAGTCAAATTCTTGGGACATGTAGTCTCACAGAACGGAATTTCAGTGGACTCAACCAAGACGGACGCAGTTTCTAGTTGGAATAGACCAACCAACGCATCGGAAGTACGAAGTTTCCTTGGATTGGCTGGATACTACCGGAGATTCGTGGAGGGTTTCTCAAGGATCGCGTCTCCTTTAACCGGACTAACAAAGAAGGAAATAAAGTTTGAGTGGAAGGACAAGCACGAACGCGCCTTTCAGGAATTAAAGGAGAGGTTGACCTCAGCGCCAGTGCTAGCTATACCCAAGAGTGGTGAACAGTACACTATCTACAGTGACGCTTCATATCAAGGACTAGGATGTGTACTCATGCAGAATGGTCAGGTGATCGCTTATGGATCTAGGTAATTAAAGCTACATGAATTAAACTACCCTACACACGATCTGGAATTGGCTGCAATTGTCTTTGCACTTAAGATTTGGAGGCACTACCTCTACGGAGAGAAGTTTGACCTATTCTCAGACCACAAAAGCTTGAAATACCTGTTCTCTCAAAAGGAATTAAACATGAGACAACGACGTTGGATGGAGCTACTTAAGGACTACGACTTTAATTTGCAATACCACCCCGGTAAGGCAAATGTAGTCGCAGATGCTCTAAGCAGAAAACCCCACAGGTTAATCGCCTCACTTTTAATCAGGGAATGGAAAGCCTTAGAAGCTTTAACGGAATTTGACTTTCAGACTACAAGACCAGGTATTGGACGACCTTTTGGATGTCTTATGGTGCAGCCAACCCTCATTAACCGAATACTTGAAGCTCAAAAGAAGGACGAAGGATTGAGGAAATGGTTTGAGAAGGCAAAAGCAAAGGATCCGACTGAATGGAATATTGGAACAGACGGGGCATTCAGATGTAAGGACAGGTTATGTGTACCCAACACGGATAATTTGAGGGAAGACATTCTGAATGAAGCCCACAAGTCAAGGATGACTATACACCCCGGCGGAACCAAGATGTACAAAGACTTGAAAAGGAACTTTTGGTGGGAAGGCATGAAGAGAGAAGTCGCAGAATATGTAGCAAAATGCCCTACTTGCCAGCAAGTCAAGGCAGAACATCAACGACCTCCAGGATTACTACAACCTCTACCAGTCCCAGAATGGAAATGGGAGCATATCACCATGGATTTTGTTATGGGATTGCCAAGATCTCAGCAGAACCATGATGCCATTTGGGTAGTTGTTGATCGACTAACCAAATCAGCCCATTTTATTGCATATAATATGACCTATCCTGTTGAGAAGATGAGTCGACTTTATCTGCAACAGGTTGTGCGGTTGCATGGGGTACCAGTGTCAATATTATCAGATCGAGATTCGAGATTCACCGCTGGATTTTGGGAGAGTCTTCAGAAAGCGATGGGAACATCTCTGAAGTTAAGTTCTGCATTTCATCCACAAACTGATGGACAAACAGAAAGGACGAATCAAGTAATGGAGGATATGCTTCGAGCCTGTGTAATCGATTTCGAAAGTTCGTGGGAAACTCACTTACCGTTGGTTGAGTTTGCTTATAACAACAGTTTTCATTCGAGCATAGGGATGGCACCATTTGAAGCACTATACGGAAGGCCGTGCCGATCACCTTTGTGTTGGGCTGAAATTGGGGATGGCAAACTATTGGGACCAGACTTAGTCCAGGAGACCAATAAAGGAATCAATACAGTAAAGGAAAGAATGAAGGCAGCACAAAGTAGATACAAGAGCTACGCGGATAAACGACGTCGAGACCTAGAATTTGAAGTGGGGGATCATGTTTACCTGAAAGTTTCACCGGTTCGAGGCGTGGTAAGGTTTGGACAGAAGAAGGGAAAGCTATCGCCACGCTACATTGGACCATTTGAGATTCTGGATCGCGTAGGAAAAGTCGCCTATAGATTGGCGTTACCACCCAAGATGTCGGGAGTTCATAACGTATTCCATGTAAGCATGCTAAGGAAATGTCTTCATAACCCGGCACATGAGATCGACTTCAAAGATATCGAAGTAAATGATAATGCTACATTCATTGAAGGACCTGTAAAGATTCTGGATCATGGAATCAAGAAGTTGAGAAACAAAGAGATTCCGCTGGTAAAGATTCAGTGGAAACACCATGACGAAGGAGAAGCCTCTTGGGAGCTGGAATCGGAAATGCGAGAGAAATTTCCTTTTCTTTTTAGTGCCTAGATAGCTCAGATTTCGAGGACGAAATCCTGTAATAGGTGGTAGAAGATGTAATGCCTGTAATTTCTCTACGTGCAATAATACGAGTTTTATGAATTTCTATATCTGGTCTATTATTATATTAATATTTTATTTGTGTGACTGTATCAGTGTAATATAATTACTAATTAGACTATAATCACTGCACCGACTCGACCGTAATTAGAATTAACTTAGTCCTGTACCTGGACCCGAACATCAGAAATAATACCTGTCTGCACGTAAACCGAGATCGACACGCATAATGAGGAACTTTTGCACGCAAACCGAGGTAGTGGCACAAAACTCGAGGTGGACCCCACATGGCAGCCTATGCACCACATGGCACCACCTCCCTTGCCACTTGTCCACCTCTAGGACACTTGTCGATACATGCACACCATGCAAGCATGCATGGTGACACATAATCCCTTCCTTTCTTTATATAAGGATGCCTATATTCATGCATTAGACTCTTGGTCATTTTACAATCAGCATATAGAGTTAGAGAGAGCTAGGAGATGAACTCCATGGAGAGATAAGAGATGCATGGAGATGGAGAAGAAGAACTAGGAAGAAGTCTCCACCATTGAGGTTGTGTTCAAGCTTCCTAAGCTCAAATCCAAAGCCCAAGCTCAATTTCAAGTTTATGTGAGTATTCTAACTCACTTTAGAACCTATATAGCATGTAGTAATGTTTTATTAAGTACTTGATGTTGATAGTTTGAGAGATCCATGCCATGCAAGATAAATTTTCAAATCTGGGAAGCAGAAACTTCCAGCAGAGTGTTGTTTAGTAAAACAAACATTTCGAGCAGTTCAAAAATGGGAATGAGGCTAGGTTTTTTTGTGGAGAAAGCTAACTCATATATCTACAAATAACTCTTCTATATCTCAGTCTGAAAATCACTTTTTCATAGGTGAAATGTACATGCAACGAAATACTTTAAATCTGAGAAACTGAAACTCTCAGCAGAACATAGTTTAGTAAAATGAATGTTTTGTGCAGCTCAAAAATCCGAATTAAGCTAGATTTTTTTGTGGTGAAAGCTAACTCATTTATCTACAAATAACTCTTCTATAGCCTAGTCTAAAAATGACTCCTTAATAGGTGAAATGCACATGCAACGCAGTACTAAAAATCTGGGACAGAGCAGTCCGAAAATATAGAAATGTCTAAGTAAAATAAATATTTTGAGCAGTTCAAAAATGCAATTGAAGTTAGATTTTTTTGTACATGAAGCTAATCCAATTATCTACAATGTTCTAGTTTTGAGTTTGATCTACAAATCAATTTATCATGCCCAAATAAATCTTATCAATTCAGTCGACATAGTAAAATTAATTCCTGGCAGATTGTATAACTACTTGTATGATGTGTTTATTAATGATGCTTGCTTTCCGGTATCTATGTGGTTATGGATATCTTGTGCTATGGTAGTGCTATCGCATATATGAGTATGTTAAGGGTTTCATCTATATGGTTATTGATGTCAAATCCATGTTATAGATCCACGAGCTACACGCTAGGTTTCCGTTGTTACGAATATAGTGTGATGACCATAGAGAATTCATACCCAAGCTATAAGTATGTTGTACGGCACGATTATTGCGCTGATAGTGATTGGATAGGTTTCAAATGTAAGTATATTACGACATAAAACAGGATGACGGGTGTATAAACGTAACTTCGAAAGTATATTCGGAAGTCCTTTAATGAACTAAATTCCGAAATGAGTGACGAATGCGTGGTCGGGAAAATGTAAGGGTCGGTTGTGCTATGTTAGAAGCAGATTATGATAAGGATAATTGTCGGATAGGTAATCTGGGCAACGGAGATCAGGATAGTAAGAAAAAGGGATGTGCGGTTGAGTTGTGATGCGGTGATTCTTTGAGTAAAGACTCCTTTCGGTTCTTCGTGACGAAGTGGATGTTCTTGTACTCCGTAACGCTTTCGGTTCTTCGTGACGAAGCGGTGATTCTTTGAGTAAAGACTCCTTTCGGTTCTTCGTGACGAAGTGGATGTTCTTGTACTCCGTAACGCTTTCGGTTCTTCGTGACGAAGCGGTGATTCTTTGAGTAAAGACTCCTTTCGGTTCTTCGTGACGAAGTGGATGTTCTTGTACTCCGTAACGCTTTCGGTTCTTCGTGACGAAGCGGTGATTCTTTGAGTAAAGACTCCTTTCGGTTCTTCGTGACGAAGTGGATGTTCTTGTACTCCGTAACGCTTTCGGTTCTTCGTGACGAAGCGGTGATTCTTTGAGTAAAGACTCCTTTCGGTTCTTCGTGACGAAGTGGATGTTCTTGTACTCCGTAACGCTTTCGGTTCTTCGTGACGAAGCGGTGATTCTTTGAGTAAAGACTCCTTTCGGTTCTTCGTGACGAAGTGGATGTTCTTGTACTCCGTAACGCTTTCGGTTCTTCGTGACGAAGCGGTGATTCTTTGAGTAAAGACTCCTTTCGGTTCTTCGTGACGAAATGGATGTTCTTGTACTCCGTAACGCTTTCGGTTCTTCGTGACGAAGCGGTGATTCTTTGAGTAAAGACTCCTTTCGGTTCTTCGTGACGAAGCGGTGATTTTTGAGTGAAGACTCCTTTCGGTTCTTCGTGACGAAATGGATGTTCTTGCACTCCTTAACACTTCGGTTGTTCGTGACGAAGTGGTTGATGAAAGATGTTTTGGTCGATGAAAGATGTTTTGGTTGATGAAAGACGAAGTGGTTGATGAAAGATGTTTTGGTTGATGAAAGACGAAGTAGTTGATGAAAGATGTTTTGGTTGATGAAAGATGAAGTGGTTGATGAAAGATGGTTTGGTTAGCAAGGGACACTTTGGGTTTGTAAATGATGTCGGATGTTAGAAATGAATGGTAGTGGCATTAAGAATGTCTAGACGGGTCTCCTGAATTGTTTGTATTCCTATCGAATACGTAGTCGGGTACGCTACTAGTTATAATTCGACGGTGAGAACGTAAAGATCCTAAAAGATATGTTGAAAGGTAGTAAATGTATTCCTATTGTGTTTTACTATATACGTTCCATTTGATTTAGCTTACTCACTCAGCTTTCATAAGCTGACGACGTTCATGTCGCTGGACATTCCCATGTCCAGCTTATCCAGGTAACGAGTACGCGGGTTATGATGCTACGCAAGCGGAGAACGCGGAGGAAGAGTACACCGAAGATGGCTATGGTTATGCTAGTTAGAGAGAAGACTAGCAGTTATCCTCTGTAAATGTTTTGATTATAACCAGAAGACTTAGCATATATTCTGTAATAGTTTTGTAAGGCCGAGAGCCATAAGACTCTGATGTATTTATAATGATGTATTAACTAGCTAAGTACTTTGACTTCTCTTTGTAATATATTCCAGTAAGTATGATGGTTTTATCTTTTTATTATATCGTTTAAATATTATTATCTGGTCATGGACAATTCGGTACTGTAACCAGTCACGTGCCTCAGGGTCCAAGATGAAAATTTTAAATTTTTCCATATTTTGGCTACGCCGGGGCGTGACAGCAGGAGTGCGTGGCCATAGAAAACCGACCTGGAATATGGGTGGTTGCAGGGTTTTTTTAGGCTTGCCATCATCATCCACCTAGGGGTTTGCCCCCATTGTCAGTTGGACCTAAGCGAAGTCTTATGTAATTTCCTGTTTAGGTCTAGTATCCCCTTGCCCCCCGAGCATCCTACCAAGGCGGGGTGTAGTGAGGAGCGACCATAGGAAACCGACCTGGAACATGGGTGGTTGCAGGGTCCTTTTGTGCCTGGGTTCGGAGCCCGAGGTCTTTTTGTGCCTGGGTTCGGAGCCCAATGTCTTTTTGTGCCTGGGTTTGGAGCCCAAGGTCTTTTTGTGCCTTGGTTGTTAGCCAAGGTCTTTGGTGCCTCGGGGTTAAGCCCGAGGACTTTTGCGCCTTGGTTGTTAGCCAAGGTCTTTGGTGCCTCGGGGTTAGGCCCGAGGACTTTTTTGCATTGCACGGTGTACTGACAAGAGTAATTTTGCAAAATAAACTATTCAATTTTATTAAAAAAAAACAAAATTTATTGATATTGCTCAATCAGAGCTACAAAAATAAATCTCTCTACCAATACTACATTCTCGTGGCTAAGCGTTACTGATAATACTTGCGGAGGTGTTGCACATTCCAAGGATGAGAGAGATCATGCTCGTTCATACTCTGTAGCCAGTAAGTTCCCGGTCGGTTGATCCAGGTTACTTTATACGGGCCTTCCCAGTTTGCCCCCAACTTTCCATGGTTCGGGATCCGGGTAGACTGGTTCACTGCCTTAAGGACGAGGTCTCCGACTTGAAAACTGCGGTGCTTCACCTTGCTGTTGTAGTACCGTGAGACCCGTTGCTTGTAGGCTGCCACCTTTAAATAGGCTCGGTCTCTTCTTTCCTCCACAAGATCCAGTTCTGTCCTGAGAGCTTCTTCGTTATTCGGCGCACTGAAGTTAGCCACCCGATGTGTAGGCAACCCGAGTTCTGTGGGGACCACTGCCTCAAATTCGTAGGTTAAAGAGAGCGGTGTCTCGCCTGTTGCCGCTCGGGGTGTAGTGCGGTAGGCCCACAGGAGGGTTGGTAGTTCTTCAGCCCACAACCCTTTGGCGCCTTCAAGCCTTATTTTGATTGACTGCAAGATTGTCTGGTTGGTTACCTCGGCTTGACCGTTGGCTTGTGGATGCTCGAGGAAGGAGTAATGATTTAGTATCACATAGCCCGAGCAGAACTACTTGAAGACAGGGGTGTCAAATTGTCTGTCGTTATCACTGACTAAGACCCAGGGAATGCCGAACCTACTAAGAATATTCCGTTCTACAAAGCTCTCTATTTTCGTTCGGTTATTGTCCCCAAGGGCTCGGCCTCTGCCCATTTGGTGAAGTAGTCAATAGCGATCACGGCGAGCGTGACCTGCCCTTTTCCCATCGGTAGGGGACCGACAATGTTGATACCCCACTGGGCGAACGGCCAGGGGTTGTGGATTGGTGTCTGGAGCTCTCCCGGTCGGTTGATCATGGGAGAGTATCTCTGACACTTGTCACACCTTCTGACGTATTCCTGGGAATCTCGGGCCATGGTTGGCCAGTAGTAACCTTGCAATAGGGCCTTTCTGGAGAGTGCCCGGCCTCCGATGTGATTCCCGCACACCCCTTCATGGATTTCAAATAGTATCGCTTGGACTTGCGTAGGGTGGACACAGCGGAGATACGGGATAGTGAATCCCCTCTTGTAGAGAATGCCGTCAACAAGATGATATTGGGCCGCCCGGTACTTGACCCGGCGGACTTTTTCTTTTTCGTCAGGTAGCGCCCCTGTTGTCAAGAATTTCACGATCGGGTCCATCCAGCTGGGTCCTAGGGCGACCGGATCTACTTCTATGCCTTCCGAGTTGATCACACTTGGCTCGGGTAGATATTCTATCCTTATCCCGGACAAGTCTGACTCAGAAGATGAGGCAAGGCAAGCCAACCGATTGGCCCTGGTGTTTTCTTCTCTGGGTATCTGCGTGATGGAAAATCCCCACAGCTTCTTGGAAACCGCTCGGACAAGGGCCAAATAGGCTACCATGTTGTCTTCCCGTGCTTCGTACTCTTGGTTAACTTGGTTGACCACGAGCAGGGAATCGCTGTATCCCTGGACCTGTTGTGAACTCATAGAAAGGGCCAATTGCAATCCAACCAATAGGGATTCGTATTCGGCCTCGTTGTTGGAGGCACGGAACCCAAATCTCAGCGCATATTTGAGCTGGATGTCGTCGGGGGTAGTTAGGATGATTTCTGCCCCACTGGCTTGCTGATTGGATGAACCGTCTACGTGCAGTACCCAGGTAGGGATATCAGAGTGTAACCCGGGCGATAGGGCTGGTGGCTCAAACTCTTCAACCGGGTCTTCGGGATATGTAAACTCAACGAAAAAGTCTGCTACGGCCTGTCCCTTGATGGCCGTCCGGGGTCGGTAGGTCACTTCAAACTCTTCCAACTCCAACGCCCACTTGACGAGCCTCCTGGACGTGTCTGGACGGCTGAGGATTCTGCGGAGGGGTTGATCTGTGAGGACTACAATGGTATGGGCCTGAAAGTACAGACGAAGCCTTCTTGCCGAGGTGATGAGGGCGAAAGCCAGTTTTTCGATGCGGGAGGATCTGTTCTCTGCGCCCTGTAACGCCCGGCTGGTATAGTACACTAGGAATTGTGTCCCGTGCTCTTCCCGAACAAGTGCCGAGCTAACCGCCGATGGCGACACTGCCAAGTATAAAAACAATTCTTCACCCGGCACGGGTGTTGAGAGTAGAGGAGGGGAAGTCAGGTACTTCTTGAGTTCCTGGAATGCCTCTTCGCACTCTTCTGACCACTAGAACGCCTTGCGGAGGATTTTAAAGAATAGCAAGCACCGGTCGGTAGCTCGGGAGATAAATCTGTTTAATGCGGCCACCTGTCCGGCTAAGCTCTGAACCTTCTTTGTTGATTTGGGCGACCGCATATTGATGATGGCTTTGATCTTTTCGGGGTTTGCTTCAATTCCCCGTCTGCTGACTAGATGGCCCAAAAACTTCCCGGACGAGACGCCGAAGGTGCATTTGGCCGGGTTTAACCTCATCCTAAATTTTTTCAAAATGCTGAAGGCCCCAGCCAGATGCTCAAGATGGTCAGACTCGTCCCAGCCCTTGACCAGCATATCATCCACATATACTTCCATAGACTTCCCAATCAAGTCCTTGAACATGTAGTTGACCAGGCGTTGATAGGTGGCCCTGGCATTCTTGAGACCGAATGGCATAACCCTGTAACAGTACGTACCCTGGTCAGTGATGAACGCAGTCTTCTCTTCGTCCCCGGGGTACATGTTGATCTGGTTGTATCTCGAGTAGGCGTCCATAAATGAGAGAAGTGAGTGACCGACCGTGGAGTCCACAAGGAGGTCTATCCTGGGTAGCGGATAGCAATCCTTGGGACAAGCTTTGTTGAGGTCGGTGAAGTCCACGCACATCCTCCACTTCCTGCTGCTTTTCTTGACAAGTACCACATTGGCTAGCCAGTCGGGGTACTGGACTTCTCGTATGGAACGGGCTTTTAGGAGCTTCTAGACCTCCTCACTCACTGCTTTTTGTCTCTCGGGGGCCATGCCCCTCCTTTTCTTCTTCACCGGCCTGTAATCTGGACTAACATTAAGTCGATGGGACATTATCCGGGGGTCAATCCCAGGCATATCCTCATGACTCCAAGCAAAAATGTCCTGCTTTAGCCTCAGGAACTGAGTCAGTTTTTCCTTCAGGCTGGGCTCCAATAGGGTGCCAATGATGACCGAGCGGTCTGGGTAATCGAGATTCAGTGCCACACTTTCCAATTCTTCCATCGGACCTACCATGTCGCTCTGGTCCCGTGGGTCTATCTCTTAAACATTTAATGTTTCAGTGATTGCCCCCCGGTGTAACGAGCTGACATAGCAACTCCGAACAGTTGTCTGATCTCCACGCAAGCATCCAGACCCCTGAGGAGTTGGGAACTTCACTGTTAAGCTATAGGTAGAGACGACCGCCCTGGCCTTGTTGAGTGTTGGCCTCCCGAGAATGACATTGTAGGCCGACGGGGATTCCACGATCACGAAATTGGTCAGCACGGAGGCCTGCTGAGGGTAGATCCCCATGAGAACTGGAAGCTTGATAGTCCCGAGCGGTTGCGTGCTGGAGCCATTAAATCCAACCAGGGGGTAGCAACCGGCCGGAGCCGATCCTTGGCGATTCCGAGTTGATCGAATGCTGTCGTGAACATAATATCGGACGAGCTGCCTGTGTCCACCAGCACCCTCTTGACCATGTAGTTGGCTATAGAAAGCGTCACTACTAGCGGGTCATCATAGGGTCAGTGGACGCCCTGTAAGTCGTCGGATGTGAATGTTAGAACATCAGTTGGGGAGGAGCTGGTGGATTGGACCTGCCAGACATCCGCTTGGGATGCCCGAGCATGCGTCTTCCGTGCCGACTGTGAATCCCCTCCGCCTGACGTTCCTCCGAAGATCACATTGATTTGACCGAGAGACTGGGGTTGACCGGGAGCTCGGGCTCCTTGTGCAGGTCGTCCGTCTGCCGCGACGTACTCTGCTAGATGGCCTTGCTCGATCAATCTTTCAATTGCCATCTTTAGCTTGAAGCAGTCTTCCGTGTTGTGGCCATGATCTCTGTGAAAATGGCAAAACTTGTCCCGATTCCTCTTCCTGGGCGGGGCTTTAAGCTTTACTGACTGCTGGAGCAGCCTTTGCGCCTCAGCGGTGGCCATGACTTCTTGTATAGGCCGGGAAAGGGGTGTGAAAGCGATCTGGGGCTAACCCTGGACATCCTTTTGATCTTGCTTCGGCTTCTTTCCCGAGTCGTTCTCGAATCCTTCATGCTTGCGCTTGGCCTTTGGGGATTCGTCTCCCGCCTGGCTGGCACGCTTCGTCTTCAGGAACTTCTCAGTAGCTATGTACTTTCCGACCCTCTCCGAGAGTTCTACCAAGGTTGTCGGTCGGTATCGATGGAACGACGTGGCGACCTTGGTGTGTTGAACTCCCAAATAGAAGGCCATAATTACGGCCGTTTCATTGAGGTTGCTAATCTGGAGCCTCTGCTGGTTGAAACGGTCCATGTATTTCCTTAGAGACTCCCCTTTGCCCTGCTTGACGGTCAGCAGTTGAGTGTCCGGTTGCGACCGTTCGAGCATCCTGACAAACTGGCTGATGAACAGCTTGCTGAGGGCTTTGAAATCACCAACCGTCTGGGGCTTTAAAGCATGGAACCACTGTGCAGCTGGCCCGTCCGGGGCTTTAAAGCATGGAACCTCCCGAGAATGACATTGTAGGCCGACGGGGATTCCACGATCACGAAATTGGTCACCACGGAGGCCTGCTGAGGGTAGATCCCCATGAGAACTGGAAGCTTGATAGTCCCGATCGCGGTTGCGTACTGGAGCCATTAAATCCAACTAGGGGGGTAGCAACCGGCCGGAACCGATCCTTGGCGATCCCGAGTTGATCGAATGCTGACGTGAACATAATATCGAACGAGCTGCCTGTGTCCACCAGCACCCTCTTGACCATGTAGTTGGCTATAGAAAGCGTCACTACTAGCGGGTCATCATAGGGTCAGTGGACGCCCTGCAAGTCATCGGATGTGAATGTTAGAACATCAGTTGGGGAAAAGCTGGTGGATTGGACCTGCCAGACATCCGCTCGGGATGCCCGAGCATGCGTCTTCAGTGCCGACTGTGAATCCCCTCCGCCTGACGTTCCTCCGAAGATCACGTTGATTTGACCAAGAGACTGGGGTTGACCGGGAGCTCGGGCTCCTTGTGCAGGCCGTCCGTCTGCCGCGACGTACTCTGCTAGATGGCCTTGCTCGATCAATCTTTCAATTGCCATCTTTAGCTTGAAGCAGTCTTCCGTGTTGTGGCCATGATCTCTGTGAAAATGGCAAAACTTGTCCCGATTCCTCTTCCCGGGCGGGGCTTTAAGCTTTACTGACTGCTGGAGCAGCCTTTGCGCCTCAGCGGCGGCCATGACTTCTTGTATAGGCCGGGAAAGGGGTGTGAAAGCGATCTGGGGCTGACCCCGGACATCCTTTTGATCTTGCTTCGGCTTCTTTCCCGAGCCGTTCTCGAATCCTTCACGCTTGCGCTTGGCCTTCGGGGATTCGTCTCCCGCCTGGCTGGCACGCTTCATCTTCAGAAACTTCTCAGTATCTATGTACTTTCCGACCCTCTCCAAGAGTTCCACCAAGGTTGCCGGTCGGTATCGATGGAACGACGTGGCGACCTTGGTGTGTTGAACTCCCGAACAGAAGGCCATAATTGCGGTCGTTTCATTAAGGTTGCTAATCTAGAGCCTCTGCTGGTTGAAACGGTCCATGTATTTCCTCAGAGATTCCCATTTGCCCTGCTTGACGGTCAGCAATTGAGTGTCCGGTTGCGACCGTTCGAGCATCCTGACAAACTGGCTGATGAACAGCTTGCTGAGGGCTTTGAAATCACCAACCGTCCGGGGCTTTAAAGCATGGAACCACTGTGCAGCTGGCCCTTTGAGGGTACTGTGAAAGGCCAGGCACAGTAGCTTGTCCACCGTGGTGACCAGTGCCATCTGAGCCTTGTAAGTTGGATGTGGTCTATCGGGCTCCCCATGCCGTCATAGGAGCTGAGGTGAGGGGGTTTGAACTTCCGTGGAATAGGAAACTGTGTCACCCGAGCGGTATAGGGTGATTCTGTCTCCGTGTTGGTGAGGTCGTGGCCGGACTTGTGGGTCAACCTCTCAATCTGCTGCTGCAGTTCCTCGACCTAGGCCTTTACGTCATCCCGCCCGGTTCTCCTCTCTATGTCCGAGCGATAGGTCGGATCGGATGACGAGGCCTCTTCCTCAAAGCGCGTCAACCTTAGGGATAGGACCCGGCTCCTGGTCTGAGAACTCGTGTGCCTAAGATTCCCCTGGCTCAGGGCCGGAGGGTCTTTGGCTGACTCCTGGGCCTTCCGTCCTGGCCCTTCCCCTCTGGCCGCGCGCCGTCGGTTGATGATGGTTCTAGCATCCTCTACTCGACGAGGGTTGGACTGAGCTCGCCTCTGTGAACGCCTGGTCGCTTGGCTGCGCTCACCATCACCGAGGTGTTCCCAGTCCGGTGGGGACACCAGGGGGGAACAGGCTCGCCTTCGCACCCGAGCGGTATCCTGAACGGGAGCGCTTTTCTCGGGCTGATCTTCTGGTGCAGGGCGCTTTTCTTGTCGGACCAAAAGTGCCTCCATCTATTCCTGTGTTCGCCGTTGGCCCTCCAAGAGTTGCGCCAGCGCTACCGTTATTTGCTCCGAGGTCATGGAGGCAGCCGGTTGCCCGAGCTGTGAATCCTCCTGATCGGGCTGAGTAGTGGGCTTCTTACCCCTTCTAGGCGGCATATTGATCAGTCAAGAATTTGTTGGTGAAAAACTCTGTCGTTTCCCACAGACGGCGCCAAACTGATGATGCCTAGAATTAGCAAGAATGGTTTAGAGAGAAAAAAAATAAGAACAGTTTGTATGTGGTTCGGTCCCGTTAATTAGGTGACCTACGTCCACGGCTGCGTCTGTACGCGTTCACTAGCAGATCACCAGCGGGCCTGGTGAGCCAACAAAGAAGGGCGGTACTACCAGTAATACTGGCCGGGTATATGCGTATGGTGGTGAGTTCTCTGTTGAATGCTTGTTAGCTAGAAAATTATTTTCGGGGTCCCTGTAAACAGGGTAGGTGGGCTCTTTTTGTCACAGCCCGGTCCCATAATAGCAGAACTGGAGCCCGTGACACGCCACCGGGGCTAAACCAATTCATTAACGTTCCCAAAAATTAGGTTTGAAGAACACACGCAGCGGAAAACAAAACACATTTTAAAACCAGAGGTTCAGTCGACTGCTAAGTCGACTGCTCAGTCGACGGAGGAAGGCAGGGATTTAACAGCAAATTCCAGTCGACTGAAATTGGAGGTCCAGTCGACTGCTGAGGGGTCCAGTCGACTGCTTTTGCTAAAAAGAAGCAGTAACTAACAAGCTCAGGGGTTCAGTCGACTGCTCAGTTGGCAGCAGCCCAAACTGCAGAAAACAAGTTTAAAAGCTTCCTAACTTCCATCCAATGATCAACCACTCAAACCAAACTCCAACCAAACTCAGTCTAAAGTAATTCTAGCTGTATTAAAGCATTACCAAACATAATTACAACATGTTATAGTCTAATACAACGTTCAAGATTCATCCTATCATACGAAGTCAAACGTAAGTTAAAACAATAGAAATTCTTATTACAACATTTCTAGGATCCCAAAACTACAAGATTACATTCAATTTGCCTTCCAAGCGAACTCCCAACCCACGTACTCACTTCTCTGATTCCTCGCCAGCATTTATACCTGCAATGGTTATTTGAATAACCACACATATTTCGATTTGTTTAAACTAAAGCTTAGTGAATAAATCAACATATGTACATGAATGATAAACATGTCCGCATTCACATCTCTACATTTCATACTAGTCGCCGGAGACTCACGTGCCCGTCCATATTCCCAATCCGCGACTCCTCGCCAATAAGTCCACGCGAAAGGGTAGGACCCACGATTCTACAAACAATCGTGCGACCTTAATGCCTATATCGGCTCTGTTGGGTTTGTGCCCTCAAACCATTACTTTATGTATGAGACATTAGCATTATAATATATTGATATCAGCTTTACATTTCATTGTGTATGTTTCTTTCATGAGATGATTGTTTTATCCTTAAGTATCATAGTAAGCAATTCGTGTGTGTATGAGATACACACAAGTGAGATACGAATTACTATTCTTTGATACTTAGAATATGTCACAGTGGATGATGAGACTGGATACCTCATCAGGTCTACACTGTAGCATAATTAACTACCATTGGATGGAGTGATTAATCTCAATCACTAGAGTGTAGCTCTTAGTTGATATGCTAGTGCTTATAGTGCATTGACGGACCTGAGCTTTCCTATTGACGCTTAAGGCTGTCAACAGTCAATAGGAACTCATAACTTGTATAAGGTACGTGTTCTCAATCTTGAGATGATTATGAACACAGACTATGGATATGGCTGCTTTGACTTACCAATCAGTGAGGTCTATAGAAGATCAACACCTGGGTATCTTGGGTATGTCATGTCCATAGGGTTGTGAACATATATTGTCAAGATAGAATCTACCCTCTGATTCAGAGTAAACATTCCCTTGAGAATGTCACCAAGTTGATTACTGAGTACTGCAGTCTTGTTGATAAGAGTTATCAACATGTTTGGTAATCATGAGTAGTGAATGAGACTCAAGGAATACAAGAAGTAATCATGATTCAGGTTGACAGTAACAGTTATCCGACTACCTGAATATGATTACGAATGCTGACGGTAGAGGGACATTAGTACACCATACAAGTCTAGTTATCGCTTCGGATATGTTCTTTTGCGTTGGAGTTCAGTTATCGTTTTATAGTGGAATAAACATTAACTGACCAGTTAGTTAGTTTGCTGATCAAAGAGTTTGGTCATGGTAATTAACAAACTGGTCTGAGCCAACAATAAAGAGCCTAGGAGGTCCCACTCTTAGCTCCGCTAGGATGCTTGGAAAGACACTTGAGGAAGCTGTTAAGACAAGTTCGATCGATTGAAGTATGTTCGATCGATTGAAGTCAGCAGGTTCGATCGATCGAGAATGGTTCGATCGATCGAAGGTTCGATCGATCGAGAATGGTTCGATCGATCGAAGGTTCGATCGATCGAAGTCACTTCGATCGATCGAAGTCTAGGTCGGTTCTGGAAATCTATAAATAGGGCAGCTGCATTCTGGAAGTAAGTGATCGTCGTTTTTATACGCAGAAGCTGCAGAAACTATCATAGTCTTCCCAAAACCTTCCTATCCTCTCTATTAGGGTTCCCACGAACCCTAGTCTTTCCGGCAGGCATCCGCAGGAGTCATAAGGGTGAAGATCATCTAGTGGAGGCTGCTGGAAGTTAAAGTTTCAGAATTGGGTTCAAGACACTAAGGTATAATTCTTGCACCCCTTGTACGCATCTATGGAATTGACGAGTAGTAGATCCTGGAATACCAAAAGTTTTATAACTTAACCTATTTCCGCTGCGCGTTTAAACTCTAACTTTAAACCACTTTTTCCTTCAGGCTCCACAAAATGGCACGGTGGCCACGTGCTCCTTCTGACCCAAATAAGCAACTTAACATGCTCAAATACATATCACCATGCTCGCGGTAATTAAAACATATTACCGTGCTATTGAGCCTACTTATCAATATGAATGCCCAATATGAACTACACAATATATCTCTAGGAATTAATACATGCTATTCAAACATAACATGAATACATGCCAAGAAATCATTCCAAAATATAGTTGAATCACTCACCTCCGATTTACGCTCCTATAATTCAATCTGAAGAAAACCCGTGCACAAAGAACGTGCAGAAGTCCGTCTAGCAAAATTCCTATGGATCAGAATTCCATTTATCAACTTTTATGAAAAATTCTAGAAAATAACTTTTCGGAAAACTTAGCCAAACAGGCCCTAATAGGTATCAAAACGAAGCTCTTACCTCAAGGAGCTCGAATATGAAATCTGGGAGAAAACAAACTGACAGAAGGTCGTCGTTTGGCGTCGCAAAGCTCTAAGCAATCAAATCTCCCTCTAGCCCCCTTTTTGGCCTCCTCTTGAACTTTTTAGGTTAAGACTTATAAAAATCTAAGTTCATCTCTATCTATATATAGGCAACACTCTTGGGAAATTACGTTTACCTCCCCATGAGTTTTCCAAACTCCTAATCAGTCTCTGAAACTTTCTATACAACTTATTCATAGCTTTACGAGTGAAACCTCAAAATTATAAAAGTTTTCGACTAAGTTTCGTTTGGTTGCTAAAACGCGAATTTCTATATGACGTTTCCGAAGTTGCTAATTAGCCTACCAAATTAATAGCGTGTTCATTCGTCCTCACCAGGATACTAAATCTAACAACAGAAATAAATTCTAAAACAGAAAATAATACAGATATTGAAATACACAGGTAAACATTTATTTTCAGATAAACATTTAAAGTGTTCCACAGTGACCGTCTCATACTCGGAGAGACGTCACAACAACAAATCCTCAATCACCACAGTTTCAGAGGGTTCTCTAATACAGACACCCAAATCAACTCGTGAGTCAAAACTCACTCAAACATGTGTCATAAGACACGCCACATCACATTATCAAGCATGACAATGTAATGCAAATGCAATAACACAATTGTGGGTGTTATAATACTCTCCCCTTTAAAAGAAGTTTATCCCCAAACTTATACCTCATGTCTCGAAAAGGTGCGGATACTGAGTACGCATCTCATCTTCTATCTCCCACGTCATCTCTTCCGTAGTTTGACTACGCCATAACACTTTCACTTTCGATATTACTTTATTTCGTAAGACTTGATCCTTCCGATCTAAGATCTCTATCGGATATGCGGCATACGTTAAATCACTCTGAATCTCATTCGGCATCAGAGTCATCACTTGATCTCTATCTTCCACTAATTATTTGCGTAACAACGATACATGAAACACGTTATGAACTTGAGCATACTCTCTCGGCAAGTTCAAACGATAAGCTATGGGTCCAACCTTTCCAATGATTTCAAAAGGTCCTACATATCTCAGATTGAGTTTCCCGTATCTACCAAATCTGGTTATTCCCTTTGAAGGCGACACCTTCAAATACACCAAGTCTCCTACATCGAATTCCAACGGCCGTCTGCGCTTGTCGGCATAACTCTTATACCTACTCTGAGCTGTCAGCAACCGTTGTCTAATTACCTTTATCTTATCCGTCGTCTCTTGTACAATTTTCGGCCCTTCAATCTGTCTTTCTCCAACTTCCGTCCAACTAATTGGTGAATGACATACACGACCATATAAAGCTTCATAAGGAGCCATTCCAATACTCGACTGAAAACTGTTGTTATATGCAAACTCAATCAATGGCAAATGGTCTTCCCAATCACCCTGAAAATCAAGTACACATAGCCTAAGCATGTCTTCCAAAATCTGGATTACTCTCTCTGATTGACCATCGGTCTGAGGATGAAAAGCTGTACTAAAGTGCAATTTGGTACCCATTGCTTCTTACAAGGCTCTCCAAAACTTCGATGTAAAACTACTATCCCTATCCGAAATGATAGAAACTGGGATACCATGTAGTCTCACAATTTCGCGAATATACAACTTAGCTAACGGCATCGGCTTAGTTGTTCGAAGCGGTAGGAAGTGTGACGACTTCGTCAAACGATCAACAATCACCCAAATAATAGTGTTCGATCTCTTCGACCTCGGAAACCCACTAACAAAATCCATTGTTATGTGCTTCCATTTCCACTCGGCTATCGGTAACGGTTGTAATAATCCCGAGGGTACTTGGCGTTCGGCCTTTACTTGTTGACAACTAGTACAACGCGAAACATATTGTGCTCTTTTCCTCTTCATTCCCGGCCACCAATAAACATGTCTCAAATCTCTATACATCTTGGTGCTTCCCGGATGAACGGTATACTTCGTATTGTGTGCTTCCTCTAGGATGTTTCGCTTCAACTCCTTCTCGTTAGGCACACAAATTCTACCCCTCAATCTCAAAACATTGTTCTCAAACGTGAATCCTGGTTGTTTGCCCATTGGAATCTCATCACAAATCTTCTTCAAAGCCACGTCTTGATGTTGTTTCTCTGTAATCTTGTGAATCAAGAGTGGTTGTGCCACCATTGTCGACATCAAGCCACTTTCAATCCTCGGTATCACTTCAAGTTCTAAGTTCTCCATATCTCTTATCAATTCTTTCTGAGAAGTCAAATCTGATGCGGTGTTGGTTTGTACCTTACGACTAAGAGCATCGGTGACAACATTCGCCTTGCCCGGATGATATTGAATCGACAAATCATAGTCCTTCATCAACTCTAGCCATCTCCTTTGCCTCATGTTCAAATCTCGTTGTGTAAACAAGTACTTCAAACTCTTGTGGTCCGTATATATCTCACATTTTTCTCCGTATAGATAATGACGCCAAATCTTCAATGCAAAAATCACGGCGGCCAATTCTAGATCATGTGTTGGATAATTCTTCTCGTGCGGTCTAAGTTGTCTCGACGCATACGCAATGACTTTATCACCTTGCATAAGAACGCAACCTAAACCTCTATATGAAGCATCACTGTAAATGATAAACCCTTCAGTCCCTGATGGAACGGCTTAAATTGGTGCTTTCACTAGTCGACCTTTCAACTCTTGAAAACTTTCTTCACATTCTGGACTCCAAACAAAAGCAATATCTTTCCTCATTAACTGCGTCATCGGCATTGCTATACGCGAAAAGTCTTTCACAAATCTCCGATAATACCCAGCTAATCCTAGGAAACTTCTGATGTCTGTCACATTCGTTGGCCTCACCCAGTTGGTAACTGCTTCTATCTTCTGAGGGTCTACAGAAATTCCCTTTGCCGACACTATATGTCCAAGAAAAGCAATCTCTGTCAACCAAAACTCACACTTCTTCAATTTGCCGAATAATCTCTTTTCACGCAATCGTTGTAAAGCTAATCGCAAATGATGCTCGTGATCTTCAACACTTTTGGAGTAGATTAGGATGTCATCTATGAACACGATAACGAACTCATTTAAATAATCTTTGAAGACACGGTTCATTAAGTCCATGAAAGCAGCTGGTGCATTAGTCACTCCAAATGGCATAACCAAAAATTCAAAGTGACCATATCGAGTCCTGAAAGCTGTCTTCTCAACATCTTCCTTCTTGACTTTCAACTGATGGTAACCGGATCTCAAGTCGATTTTCGAAAATACCTGAGCCCCTTGTAACTGATCAAACAAGTAATCTATTCGCGGCAACGGATACTTGTTCTTGACGGTCAATTTATTCAACTCTCAGTAGTCGATGCACATGCGCATTGTTCCATCTTTCTTCTTCACAAACAAGACTGGAGCTCCCCATGGCGAAACACTCGGTCGGATAAAACCCTTCTCCAATAGTTCTTCTAACTGAACTTTCAATTCTTTCAACTCTATCGGTGCCATTCGGTACGGTGCTTTGGATACCGGTTGTGACCCTAGTACTACTTCTATTGTGAACTCAAGCTCTCTTTCAATCAATACGTCGGGTAACTCATCGGGAAAAACATCTGAAAATTCTCGAACTACTGAAATGTCTTCTATTAGTGGTCCAAGAACTCGCGTGTCGACAATTGAACATAAGAAACCCGAACAACCCTTCTTCAACATCTTACTTGCTTGAATCGCCGATATCAAGTACGGTGGTACGATCACTCCCTTACCTTGAAAAGTAAACTCTTCTCGTCCTGACGGATAGAAACTAACCCGTTTCTGTTCACAATCGATCCGGGCTTGATTAACCGACAACCAATCCATACCCAAGATAACATCAAAGTAATTCACCGTCAACGGAATCAAATCAACGCTCAAGACTTTATCACCTATCTTGATTTCACATGACTTGAATATCGAAGAAGTAACTAGTGGTTCACTACTAGGCAGTGATACACACAAGTCATATCCTAGCGGTTCTGACTTAACAGTTAAATGCTTAACAAAATCACATGATACAAATGAATGCGTTGAACTAGAATCCATAAGTATACGTGCAGGATACGAACAAATAGGAAGAATACCTGATACGACGGTATCATCCGTATTCCCCGGCCTGAGCTGGAAGTATCGTCCTTGTTGTTGTGTGACTCCTTTCCCTTTGTCCACTCGAGGTTCTACCCTTGACCCGCTTGGCACACTAGATGCCCCGGTACTCATTCTCGGTTGTCTCTTACTTGGGCAATTCTTTGCTATGTGTCCCGGTTGTCCACACTCAAAGCATTTTCCTCTCGTTTCTGGGTTATAGCTCTTGGCGTTCGAGGTTGTGTTTGGTGTAGTCGAATTTGCGTTCAAAGGACAATTTCTAGACACATGCCCCAATTGTGTACAAATATAGCAAGTGGTCAATTGATAGCAAGTTCCTCTATGTCGCAGGTTACATGTTGGACACAACGGTCTCGGGTCCCCCATGAACGTACTCCCTCCTTGGCTACTCATATATAATCCCGAACCTTGCGTAAACGGTTTCTTCGCATTCCCTTAACCCTTACTCCGACTGTCATTTGCTCTCTTCCCTTGTTGTCCCTGTCGATATCTGTCGACACTTATCTCAGCAATACGGGCAGCTTCCTCAACGAGAGAAAGGGTCGGGTGTTGCAACATGTCCACACGGCCACGGATATTCTCTCTAAGCCCTTCCTCAAACTTACGAGCTTTATTCCTATCAGTCGGAACGGTAGTTTTCCCAAATCGTAACAAGGCATTGAAACGAGAAACATACTCACCTACGGTCATATCTCCCTGAACCAAACTCGCAAACTCTTGACGTTTCTGAGTATAAGCAGATTGTGGAAAGAAGCATTTGTTGAATTCTTCTTTAAATGCTTCCCACGTAGTTGGCTTCCCTTGTTCAAGCACGTTGTTCCACCAATCCAATGCTTCGCCCATCAACGTATCGGATGCGCATAAAATTTTCTCCTCATCGGTGCATATTACCTGACGGAAATGTCTTTCCATGTCCATCATCCAATGATCGGCCAAATCTATGTCAACTTGCCCATGATACAACGTCGGTTTCCGCTTATGAAACTGTTCCACGATTGTGTGTTGAGGTCGCGGTGTCGATGGTGATTGACATAACGAATTTTCACTTGTGGAGGCTGAACGTTCATCTATTCTCTTTCACTTACCGCTTGTATGAAATTTCCCACCATATTCACTATTTGGTCCATCCGCGAATGCGGTGACAATTCTCTTGGTGGATCAGCCATAACGTTTCAAATATTTCCCCTGTTGAGTTCAATGCATAATGACCATGCATGCTATGCCACAATATGGATATATGTGCACAGTTCATCACAATCAATAAATGCTAATGCATGAAACATTTCTACAGTGATAACAATTTTCTTTACAATTACACACTCCACTCGATGTCACTCAGCATATATAACGTCACTCGTTCCCAAGGCTCTAAACTTATGCTTTGATACCACTAAATGTCACAGCCCGGTCCCACAATAGCGGAACCGGAGCCCTTGGCACGCCACCGAGGCTAAACCAATTCATTAACGTTCCCAAAAATTAGGTTTGAAGAACACACGCAGCGGAAAACAAAACACATTTTAAAACCAGAGGTTCAGTCGACTGCTAAGTCGACTGCTCAGTCGACGGAGGAAGGCAGGGATTTAACAGCAAATTCTAGTCGACTGAAATTGGAGGTCCAGTCGACTGCTGAGGGGTCCAGTCGACTGCTGAGGGGTCCAGTCGACTGCTTTTGCTAAAAAGAAGCAGTAGCTAACAGGCTCAGGGGTTCAGTCGACTGCTCAGTTGGCAGCAGCCCAAACTGCAGAAAACAAGTTTAAAAGCTTCCTAACTTCCATCCAATGATCAACCACTCAAACCAAACTCCAACCAAACTCAGTCTAAAGTAATTCTAGCTGTATTAAAGCATTACCAAACATAATTACAACATGTTATAGTCTAATACAACGTTCAAGATTCATCCTATCATACGAAGTCAAACGTAAGTTAAGACAATAGAAATTCTTATTACAACATTTCTAGGATCCCAAAACTACAAGATTACATTCAATTTGCCTTCCAAGCGAACTCCCAACCCACGTACTCACTTCTCTGATTCCTCGCCAGCATTTATACCTGCAATGGTTATTTGAATAACCACACATATTTCGATTTGTTTAAGCTAAAGCTTAGTGAATAAATCAACATATGTACATGAATGATAAACATATCCGCATTCACATCTCTACATTTCATACTAGTCGCCGGAGACTCACGTGCCCGTCCATATTCCCAATCCGCGACTCCTCGCCAATAAGTCCACGCGAAAGGGTAGGACCCACGATTTTACAAACAATCGTGAGACCTTAATGCCTATATCGGCTCCACAAAATGGCACGGTGACCACGTGCTCCTTCTGACCCAAATAAGCAACTTAACATGCTCAAATACATATCACCATGCTCGCGGTAATTAAAATATATCACCGTGCTATTGAGCCTACTTATCAATATGAATGCCCAATATGAACTACACAATATATCTCTAGGAATTAATACATGCTATTCAAACATAACATGAATACATGCCAAGAAATCATTCCAAAACATAGTTGAATCACTCACCTCCGATTTACGCTCCTATAATTCAATCTGAAGAAAACCCGTGCACAAAGAACGTGCAGAAGTCCGTCTAGCAAAATTCCTATGGATCAGAATTCCATTTATCAACTTTTATGAAAAATTCTAGAAAATAACTTTTCGGAAAACTTAGCCAAACAGGCCCTAATAGGTATCAAAACGAAGCTCTTACCTCAAGGAGCTCGAATATGAAATCTGGGAGAAAACAAACTGACAGAAGGTCGTCGTTTGGCGTCGCAAAGCTCTAAGCAATCAAATCTCCCTCTAGCCCCCTTTTTGGCCTCCTCTTGAACTTTTTAGGTTAAGACTTATAAAAATCTAAGTTCATCTCAATCTATATATAGGCAACACTCTTGGGAAATTACGTTTACCTCCCCACGAGTTTTCCAAACTCCTAATCAGTCTCTGAAACTTTCTATACAACTTATTCATAGCTTTACGAGTGAAACCTCAAAATTATAAAAGTTTTCGACTAAGTTTCGTTTGGTTGCTAAAACGCGAATTTCTATATGACGTTTCCGAAGTTGCTAATTAGCCTACCAAATTAATAGCGTGTTCATTCGTCCTCACCAGGATACTAAATCTAACAACAGAAATAAATTCTAAAACAGAAAATAATACAGATATTGAAATACACAGGTAAACATTTATTTTCAGATAAACATTTAAAGTGTTCCACAGTGACCGTCTCATACTCGGAGAGACGTCACAACAACAAATCCTCAATCACCACAGTTTCAGAGGGTTCTCTAATACAGATACCCAAATCAACTCGTGAGTCAAAACTCACTCAAACATGTGTCATAAGACACGCCACATCACATTATCAAGCATGACAATGTAATGCAAATGCAATAACACAATTGTGGGTGTTATACTTTTATAGATGCAAGAGTCCACCCTTACATGGCAAGTTAATTGGATTAGGAAGCCTAATCTAATTACAATTGATTTGCATGATTTGGGGAAAGTTTCCTAAGTGGTTTAGAAAACTGCCACATTCCATCTTGCAGACTTGTAGCTGGTTTAAGAAACTGCTAGTTAGGCCGGGACCGCGGGATACCACGGTCTTTCATTCCCGGCCTATAGGTGAGAACCGCACGGGCTGGGCGAACCCCTCAGGATTGCTCGGCTATTAGCGCCCTTACCGAAATAACCGGCGCCTCTCGGTGACTTGGCAGACCGACTTCATGACTAGATAATTTTGGACATATCAAATAGTTACTGGAATTAATTATGTATTTATTATCTGACTCTTTCAACTTTTGAATTGTAGACTTGGTGTTAGAGCTTTAGATCGTGGCAGAAGAGGACAAAAGGAATGGTGATTTGTTATCAATGAAGAAATGATCAAGAATATAGCATTTGGTGTGAGATATATATATATATATTAAGTGCATGGTGACTGAGTACTGAAAGATATATATATGGTGATTAATTAATTAGCTGATGTCCGTATTTACAAGTAAATTAAGAAGTGTTATAAATATAGTTTTTGAGTAATTAATGTTGTATGTGTGGGTGACTGTGTAGCTAGCTAGTTGTGAGCTAGTGACAAAAGTGGTGAAGAATTTGTGTGAATAAAAGAGGCATATATTATATATATATATATATATATATCCCTCTTATCTCTTCTTCAGTGTAATATTGATATGCATGCAGTTCAGGTTTCCACAAATTATGATTCCGTATTTGGCCAATTACAACAATTCATGAGAGTTGAGTTGTTTAAAATGTGGATTAAGTTATATATATGGAGAACCATAACCTTGTTACTTTCATTCACATGAACCCGCTAATTTCCATTAGACATATATAGTTACTGTCAATCTCCGTGACTCATGAATTAATGTTTTGGACTTCGATCTATATATGCCGGATACATATCTAGGACCTGTATCATGTAATCAATCATGAAGTTCCAACTTTCAAATTATTATCAGCTAGATAGGCCATGTTGGGATACTATATTTTGTTTCAACTTTAAAGTCAGTCACACTGAATATCTCATACTCATATATTTGTCCGCAAATAAAACTCGTGAACAATATTTCACTACTCCATTTATATATATATATATATAGTTGTGCAAACAAATCAGGTCTACGATTTTATGTGACTCATGTCAATAACTGGATTAAACCACTCAACATTTTTATATATGTTGGACCAGTGTTAAGGGTCCAAACCATTACAACCAGATAATTGTTTCTCGTAATATTACAAGGATCTCAATTTTAGTCTCAGTAATATTCATATATAACTCAAACCTCCAAATAAAAAATAAAAATAAAAATGTAAAATCAGCTAATAGTCACAAAACATCAAGAAATTCCACTATACAAATACTAGTAAAAATTATCAGGCATTTTTACACTGTCTCATTTATATATTTTGACTCCTCGTATCACCCAAAAAAAAAGAGTACTTCTTTGGGCACAAATAAATCTCACAAACACAATCCACAAAAACCAGTGAATTGTGTTTGTGAGATTTGTTTATGCCCAAAGACATACTGTTAGATTATTTTAATAAAAAATTATATTACTTTCCGAGTGTTTGATGTATATGTATTATAGATGCTTTCACAAATGGTTCTATAGTACATTACCAACGATTGATATAGCTGCCCAAAATCCAATGATCATAACTGTTAAAGGACATTCAAGTGCTATGAATAAAATTCTTTAAAGTTTAGATTACCTCTTTATGTTGAAAACTGACAGTTACACATATTACGAAAAATCTTTGGTTAAGGAGCTTATTAGCTTAATGCTCAGATTTAAAAGAGTCAGCAAATGACTATAAACTATATATATATGTATTTTACATCCATGGCATAGTATATATACGGTCTACCTTTTTCTTCTAAAGAAGATTCATTCTTCTGCGTCCAGTAGTTCTACACATTTCACCATAGTTATATTTTATGAGAATGTGAACATACTCCTTTGCATTAAGTTTTGATTGGATAAAGAAAGCACTAGAAAGCGAGCTTCTCGCTTATGAAGTTGTGCAGATTTGATAAGCTTACGGCAAGGGTGGCCGGACTGTTGTATCTCAGAGACGGCGTGCTATTTCCTACTGCACCTGGTATTACCCGTAGAGGGCGCGTATCATCTCAAGAGCTAGAGCATTTCGCGCCTCATCTCAGTCACCTTTTTATTGGTTCGAAAGCAACGGTGGAATTGAGAATTGACGGTGATATGTTCTAGTATCGGTGGATTCTTTTGAAGGCTATTTTTATATTAATCTCCAACAATTTGAGACAATACCTATATGGAGAATAACAGATCAGAATAATGTGGTTGTATGGTAAGAGTTTCATATTTCTATCTGCACATGATTAAGGTTGGTTATATAATTTTGTTAATTTTGAGATATAGTAGTACATATGTGATGGAATTAGTGGGGGTGAGATTTATGTGATTTTTATGTGATTTAATTTATTTCTTTTGTGAAAAGAAAATTGGATTCAATGTTGGTAACATAAAATTATGAATCTGGAGATCAAAAATATTTTTTCCAGAGAGAATCAGATTTTGCAAAATGCACTTTTACATACTTTTGAAAACTTCTGCTATTTAAAAAGTATGTTAAAAAATATTATTTAAAAAATTCAAGATGTGATTGATCATGAATTTTGGAAACCAAATGTGTTTGGGGATTTTATCTTTTATCATGATCTCTGATTTCTAGAAACTGAGTTTTCTCAATTTACGTAAATTGGAAAATTGTTGTGTAAACCGAGTAGAGAGTCTGTCAAGTTTATTTGCAAAAAGTAGTCATTTGGTTCAATATTACAACGAGCCATTGATTGCACATTTCGTGTTCCAACAATACATTGTTGGGCCTTTTGGGAAGTAATTCATTTACAAGTCAATAATTGTTATATATCTATGAAATGGTGGGAAGGGTGACCCTGTTTGGAAGCGTTGCTTTGATCATTTTGCTGGGAAGGGTGACCATGTTTTGAAAGCTTCTGTTTTGGGGGGAAGTCAATGTCGGGTCATTAATACTGCGTACCTTCATTCACGGCTTTCTTTGGTATTTAATGGCCTCACTGTTCTGTTTTTGGCTTCTATAATTTTCCTGTCTTTATTTCTTGCTGGTTTTTTTGGGCTAAGGTTAAGCTTCAAGGGTTTGCTGCTTACAATGCATTAGTCAGGGGCTGTTTTTCCCTTGTTGGTTTTTTGCTTGATGATTTAGTTTGTTTTTGCTTGTCGGGTTGTCGTTTGACGAGGGTACGGTCTAATGCCCCCCCTTTGTTTTGGTGTACTTCGTTTTTGGATATCAATTCAATCTTCCTCGTGCCACCGAGGTTCAAAAAGAAATGAAATGGTGCAATTCTTATGAATATATTTGCATAATACAATTGCCTGTTTTGAAAACCAATTACAAAACAATGTCTCTTTTGGTAATAATTTATGAAGAGGTTATGTTTACTTTGTTATTACCATTCGGTGTATTTTGGCTTACACCCTCTATTTGGTATATGAATACAATTGTTATGTAAGTGCCTGTGGTGTATGAAGATATACATATTTATATAGTGGGTCTAGAAATTATTTGGGTGGCATATTTTCTCTAAATTTGTATGCCCTTTTGACCCAATAACTTTGGCCCATGATATCTTGTTCATGTAAGAGTTCATTAAGATGATTCAACTATTTAGAAAACTTTACTCAAATGTATATTGTTTTTAATAGAGTACCACACTCTAAAACAAAACTACTTTTTTGAGTATTTAACAAAAAAAAAACAATTTTTATTATTACTATTATTTTTTTTATTGGATAACTTGGCTTTGAAATTTACTTGGAAGTATCTAGATATACAGTGCAAAAAGTTGGTGATTCAAGTGGAGGAATTATTATGCTTGCAAGTAAAATGATAAGAGTAATGTCATTAATTTGACAATGTGTGTTTGCCTTGGATATTATCCGAGATGAAAATGTGTGATAGTCTTGAAAAAATTTCAAGATAATTATTTTGTGAATGCCTTGGTGTGACGCCCCGCCACGGTTCCCGGTGACGGGGTGTCATCCAAGCGGAGGCACAATAATAAACCATAACAGTAGGCTTTGACACCAATCGGCAACTCCCCGGGTCCTAGACTCCGAGGGTCACCTGAATTATATGTTCATCATTTGGAAACATTTATAAATCAGAAATCTGTTTTTCATTTAAAATATTATTTTCTTGAAACAAAACGTTTTCAATATAAGCAGCGGAAAATCATAGTTAAGCTATCTCTTTATTTAAAAGCGGGTGGACTAACATTTGTCCAATTTAAACATAATAGGTTCTTTGAAACCAAATTGTATTACATTAACTAAATGATAATCCCCACACACGGGTCTTCAAACTATAGCGGAAGCATTGTCAAGTCTCGGGGCCTTACCCTTATCTATATCACCTGAAAGAAAGGTTTAATAGTCCATAAGCCAAAAGGCTAGTATAGTCATATAACCGCACAATAACATCTGTTATATAACATGCGTGAGTGCAATGAATGCCAGTGTCAATGCATAAAAACCATTTTCATGTCTTTTCAAACACTCACCCTCAATCGTCAATATCATTACCCGGACCATGGGCTTCCCGTCCACGTAGGCCTAGCCTCAAACGTGCGGGACTTTGGGCCTTACGAATTACACGGAGGCCTAGCCTTTACCGTTACGGGGGTTTCTTGCAGCACATCCCGCAATTCGAGTTCCTAGTGGTACCCATCTCACACGCCTACCCACAAATCCGAGATTTCTAACTTTTCAAAACAAAATCCCTCCTAGAGGGTTTTATGCATGGAAGCCTCTAAGGTCTTCCCTTTTTAAAACTTGGAAGTCTATAAGATCTTCCTTTTTTCAAAAATCGAAAGCCTCTAAGGTCTTTCATCCCAAAACTATTTTCGTGATTTTCGTGTTCATGCTCATGCTTATGAAATGTTATGACATATGCGAGCTCTAAACATCCAAACATATTCAATATTTCATAAGACAAATTAGCAAGGCGTGCCATCATGTAAAGCAACACAATAGACATGCTGAATCACCCAGGTAAACACGTAAAGCATAACAACTCAATTAATCCACTTAAGGCATAGCAGCTCAAGTAAACATGTTATACAACTTTATTGAGGGTTATACGGAACTACCGTTCACCGATGATAGACTGAATAATTAATCAGAATAGAAACCGGAACTGCTCAATCTGTTAGAAATCTCAATATACAATAATGCGCATATATTAGTAAGGTACAACACCTCAAAGCATGAGTACAACTACTATTAAAGTGAGGTACAACTCTTAAAGCATAGGGTACAAGGTCCTTTAGCTCAGTTCTGACTCAAGTAGAACAAAACAGAAGTTTTTATCAAACTGTCTCAGCTCGCTCGAGCAGGCCCTAGCTCGCGCGGGTCGTTCGCACGGATTATATACACAAAGGTTACGTGGATATTTTAAAAGAACAATTTTAGAAAACAGCCTGGTCGCGCGCGCGGTTTGCTCGCGCAGATCCTCGCTCGCACGCACGAGCCGCGAACCAGACCACATTTATTGTCTTCCATGAAGCTTCTGTAATTTAAATCATTTTTCAGACTTAATTAAAACAATACTCCCAATATATGAAATTCAATGTTTTTTCGCATTTTGCTAGAAAAATAGTTAGGATCGATCCGGGCTTCTTTGGGGGCATTTTGCTAGAAAAATAGTTAGGATCGATCCAACCCTAAAGGGTGGATCGATCCGCCTCTGTTTCAGCTACTGTCCATTTTACGGAAACATGCATATCTCTTTTTAGAAAACTCAGATTTGTGCGCCATTTTTTTGTGTTGGAACCGGGACTCAAAGACTCATCTTTTGGTATAAAAATTTTTGATATACTTTATTAATGACCATTTTTCCCTTGGGCTATTTTTGTCACAATAAAGTTCTTTAAAGTGGTTTAATCCACATTTTCTTCCTAATTAGTGTATATTTTGGGTGCGTTTACTCTTGTTACACGTGTATTAATCCGTCAGGCCGGTTGGGGTATGACAAATTTTGGTATCAGAGCTATAGGCTAGTGCCTTTGGGACGAGTGACGTATACAACGCGTAGTGTGCACACAAGGACACGTAGTTACATGAGCATGCATACATGTTTACTTAGCATGCTTTTACTGGTGATTAGCATACCATGTGTTTATTTAAAGTAACGTGTGTGTGTAATAATGTAAGTGCCAGGCATTATGTCTGGAGGTGACACCTCAAACCGGATGGAACGAGTTGAAAGGGCAGTAGAAGGATTGGTTCGAGTCACCAAAACTCATGTAGTCGAAAAAAGACCGGTACAAGCAAATTAAATCCGAGGGAAGAAGTTGTCACTATTTCTAAATTCACAAGCAAAAGCCAACCATATTCCATAAGGAAGCCGATTCAATGAAAGCAAACTGTTGGATCTCTAATATGGAGAAAATCTTTAGGGTGTTACCATGCATAGAGGAGCAGAAAGTTTTATTTTATGTCGACATGTTAAAAGATGAGGCACAATATTCATGGCGTACTAAGCTGGGCCCAGGGCAACCGACTATCTGGGAACAATTCCGTGAGATATTTAACGAGCAGTACTTTCCAGAATCATTTGGGGATCAAAAGCGTAAGAGTTTATGGAATTGGTACAAGGGGGAAAGTCAGTTCGAGACTATGCGAAGCAATACACGAGTTTGGGAAGGTTTGTAGGGGATACGATAACAACAAAAAAAGTGAAAGCAAGGAAATTTGTGGTAGGGCTTCGAAGTGATATCCGGGGATAAGTGATTGTGTTTCGATTGAAGACTTTTGCTAAGGCACTTGACATCGCCTCCATTGCCGAGAGAGATCTTGGGTTTACTTCAAACATGCCACCACCACCGAGCCAACAAAGCAAGAGAGTGGGATCGAGTCAATTCAGCGGCCAAGGTAGTGCAAAGAGGTAGAGTCCGGGAGGTTCATCGGCTAGTAGTGCAGTGGTTCTAGTGGGAACAAACCAAGGTGTTCAATTTGTCAGAAATTTCATTGGGGCCAATGCAATCAACTTCCAAACCCGATCACTTATAACATTTGCCGACTATCGGGACACATGGCAAGAAATTGTCCAAATCAGAATGTGGTTATGAGGGGCCGATGCTTTACTTGCAAGGAGTTGGGGCACCAAGCAAAAGATTGTCCTACCAAGCGTCAAGGAGCTTCAGGTTCTGGTTCATATACGGCAAGTGCTATTACACCGAGACCTACTCAACCACTATCGAGGAGGGAGCAACAGGAAGCGAGATCGTATCAAATTAGGTTGGGAGAGACTGCTTCTGCTGACACTGTTGTTTCAAGTATGGTTCCTATTTGTTCACACCTAGCAAATGTACTTATAGATTCGGGATCTACACACTCGTTCGTATCACATCACTTTGCTAAACATCTAGATAAACCATTAGAGTTTATGAATTATGATTTGTCTATTGCGATACCATTGGGGGCTCTGTTGATTAGCTCAGGGGTGTTTAGAAATTATGAGATAAATATAGGTGGTATGAGTTTAAAAGTCGATTTAGTACCGTTAATCGTTTAGCATTTTGATGTTATTGGGTGTGGATTGGTTAGCGGGTAATCATGCGAACATCGATTGTAAGAGAAAAGGGGTAGTATTCCGTATTTCGAATCAAGATGTGTTTTATTTCCAAGGCAAGGGCGTTATAGCACCGCCATATATTGTGTCAGCGATTGAAGCCTGTCGGTTATTAAAGAAAGGTTGCCGTAGATTCCTATGTAGTATTCTTGACACTAGAGGTGCCGACTTAAAGGTTGAGGATATTCCGGTAGTTAGGGAATTTTTAGATGTATTTTTTAAAGAGTTGCCTAGTGTGTTAATTGACCGAGAGATTGAGGTTTGGTATTGATGTCATACCGGGGACTCAACCTATTTCACAAGCACCATACTGAATGGCACCGGTTGAGTTGAAAGAGTTCAAGATTCAGTTGCAAGAATTGCTAGCCAAGGGTTTTATTCAGCCTAGTGTGTCACCGTGTGGTGCACTTGTATTATTTGTGAAGAAGAAAGATGGTACAATGAGGATGTGCATTGATTATCAAGAAATCAACTAAGTATCAATCAAGAACAAGTGCCCGTTGCCACGTATCCACGATCTATTTGATCAGCTTAAAGGGGCTCAAGTATTTTCAAAGATAGACTTGAGGTCAGGGTACCATCAATTGAAAGTTAAAACCGAGGATGTAGAGAAGACAACCTTTAGGACTCGCTACGGGCACTATGAATTTGTAGTGATGCCATTTAGGGTGGATTTAATGAATCAGGTGTTCAAATCGTATTTGGATGAGTTTGTGGTAGTCATTGACATATTCTTATTTATTCTAAGAGTCCGAAGGAACATGAACAACACTTGAGATTAGTTCTACAACGACTTCGAGAGAAACAGTTGTTTGGGAAATTAAAGAAAAGCGACTTTTGGTTGATAAGTGTCACTTTCTTAGGGCACGTAATTTCTAAAGAAGGTATCTCTGTAGATCCACAGAAAATTGAAGCTGTTATGAATTGGTCAAGACCGACAAATATGTCAGAGATTCAAAGTTTTTTGGGGTTAGCTGGAAATTGTAGAAGGTTTGTCAAAGATTTTTCTAGAATTGCAACTCCAATGACCAAGTTGATGAGAAAGGACATACCGTTTGAGTGGAACAAGGAATGTGAAGATTGTTTTTTGGTATTGAAGGAAAAATTAACAACGGCACCAATGCTTGCAATTCTGACAAGTACCGAAAACTTCAGAATTTACAATGATGCTTCTCACCAAGGCTTCGAATGCGTTTTGACACAAGAAGATAAGGTGATAGCTTATGCTTCACGACAATTGAGACCTCATGAGAAGAATTATCCGACACATGATTTGGAGTTAGGGGCGGTAATCTTTGCTTTGAAGATTTGGAGGCATTATTTGTACGGGGAGACGTGTGAAATTTTTACCGACCACAAAAGTTTGAAATACTTGTACACTCGGAGAGATCTTAATATGTGACAAAGGAGGTGGTTGGAACTTATGAAAGATTATAATTTGAAAATTCAATATTACCCAAGAAAAGCGAATGTGATTGCCGATGCCATGAGCCAGAAATCATCGAAAAACTTAGCTTATGCCTTAACAGCACAAGAGGAGCTAGTGAAAGAAATTGAACAATTGGAACTTGAAGTCATTCCTAAAATTGAATGTGGTTTAATGGCTGCGATTGTGGCACAAGTTTAATTGGTAAAATCAAGACTAATAAGCTTTTAGACCCAGAGTTCAAGAAAAATGCAGATGAGTTACCTGGGGTAGAAGGCCAAAGTTCAGCTTTCAAGATGATGTTTTGAGATACATCAACCGTTTATGTGCCTAAAGTTGGAGATTTAAGAGATAGAGTTATGGAAGAAGCTCATAATACAAGATATTCAATACATCCGGGTAGAACCAAAATGTACCGAGACTTGCGAGTAATTTATTGGTGGACTGGTATGAAGAGAGAAGTAGCAGAATTTGTATCTAAATGTATGACATGCCAAAAAGTAAAAATGGAACATCAATGGCCAGGAGGAGAACTATACTCTCTAGAGATACCACAGTAGAAGTGGGAGCATATCATAATGGATTTTGTTTCAGGATTTCCAAGATCTATATAGTCAAATAATAGTATTTGGGTTATTGTGGACCGGTTGACTAAGTCAGCCCATTTCTTACCTATCAAGACCAAAGATCTATCAAAACTTGCAGAGATTTATATCAGAGAAAGTATACGGCTTCATGTCAAGATTTTGGGAGAGTTTACAAAGGGCTATGGGGACAATTTTACATTTTAGTACTGCGTTTCATCCCCAAACCGATGGCCAGTCCGAAAGGGTGATTCAAATTCTGGAAGACATGTTGAGAATATGTGTTATGGATTTCAAGGTCGATTGTATTTGCCTGTAATCGAATTCTCTTACAATAATAATTTAAACTAGTATTAAAATGGCACCTTACGAGGCATTGTACGGAAGAAAGTGTAGATCGCCTGTTTGTTGGACAGAAGTTGGTAAAAAAATAGCTTTTGGGACAAGAGATACTGCAAATTACTACTGACAATATTCGATTGATAAAAAAGCGGTTGCAAACGACTCAAAGTCGTTACAAAAGTTATGCAGATACGGGTAGAAGACCGTTAGAGTTCAAAGTGGGTGAGTATGTCTTTTTGAAAGTGACGCCTTCGAAAGGTATAACACGATTTGGTAAACAAGGCAAGCTCAATCCAAGATATGTTGGACCGTATTTGATTCTTAACCGAGTTGGACTACTAGCTTATCGGTTAGAGTTGGCGAACGTTCATACTGTGTTCCACATGTTGATGCTTCGACATTATGTAGCGGATTCGAAACATGTCATTATTCTAGAGCCATTGGAGATTCAAGAAGATATGACTTATGTGGAGCACCCAGTACAAATCCTTGATAGGAAGGATCAAATACTGAGGACCAAGGTAATACCTCTTGTGATGGTCCAATGGCGTAGCCATTCCGTCGAGGAAGCAACTTGAGAACGAGAGGATGAGATTCAAGCCAAATACCCGCACTTATTCGAAGCTTGAGGTAAGAATGAGTTTGGGGACCAAACATCCTTTTAGGGAGGGAGAAATGTAACACCCATACCCGGGAAAAGGGTTAATTATCATTTTAATATGCATTAATTCATGTGATTAGTGTATATAATGATTAAAGGGAGGCTTGGACTTGTACGTGGAAAAGTCCCCAATGAGGAGGGACATGGTTGAAGTGGGACCCAGTGAAGGGCCCGAATAAAATAAATTTGCATTTACATATTAATTGGAAATATGTGTATAGCTTTCATATTACATTGATTAATATGTTAGTTGTTAAAATGCTAGTTGATTAATGTGACTAAGGGCATTTCTGCAAAAATGTGTATAAATAGTAGGTATGATAGTAAGTTCACAAAATATTTGGGACCCACGTTGGGACCCATACGGGACTTAGGCAAACACTCATTAGATAATTGGGTAGTTAATAGAATGTTTAGGGGATTTCATAATAAGAACTTTAGAAATCATGGGGGTGTAAATGAAAAAGAAGAAAAATGAGGTAAAGACACCTCATTTACATGCATGTATACGTGTTAGAGAGAGGGAGACTTTCAAAATTTACAGGAATTAAAAACAAAAGAAAGAGAGAGTTCGGAGAAATTATCGCCGACGTCGATAATTTGTCGTTCCGTTGTCGTCGTTCGTCCAATTCGTGAACCGAGGCCGTATTCAGACTCGTGGAGGTGAGGCGATCTTTTCTATACCCTTAATTTATGTTTTAGTCGTCATCATTTTGGTAGTTTACGTTAATCGGTGACACGCGATTGCCGAATTTGTGTAGGAATTACTCCGGAGAGAGAATTGAGCAAGAATTGTTAAGGAAAAATCTGCATTTCTAGCTTATTGGGATAAAATCTGTGGGAGGTGAGTTTTTTAGCTAAATAATGATTGTGGTTTAAGGTGTTCAATGGTTCCTTATATATATATATATATATTGAGTTATTAAAATCATATTTAGAAGCTATAAAGTTGTTAAATTGTGAATTTCATGAATTATGTGAAAAGTGGCCATGCTTAGGTGCTTATATGTTTATGTGGTAAACAATGTACACTAGGGAAATGGTTCATTGTTGGGAGTAATAAGGGTGGTAAAGAGGAAGAATCCGATCAATACTGAAGCCCAAGGAATAGAAGTGACTACGGGACCAAGGGAGTTCTTCGGGTCTGAATGAACCATAGAACCGGTGACTCGGCGATTACGAGTATGAGATATGCGTTTATTTGTAGCATTGCACATATTAAACATTCAATCATGTTGAGATTGCTCACTAAGCGTAATGCTTAAAAAAACCATTTTTCTTTTTTTGTTGTGGTAAATAATAACCACCACAGGTTCGGAGCAATACCCGGGGAGGAAATGACATTCGATGGGAGAGGTGGGAGAGATGGGGGAGATTTGAGACTTGTGCTTATGAACTTCTTTTTAACTTGTAAAATGATGTAAATTGTAGTTCTGACAAAGTAGGTAATTTGGTTGTGTTTGTGGAACTTAGACTTTAACTTGACTTTTGGTCATTTTGAAATTAAATTTAGTAAAATCTATGTAATTCCTATGTTTTGTGTTTAAACGGATGTTGTCGTGTTGAGCTGGTCCGGTAAGTTCGTATCATGTCACTAGCGTTTTGGACAAGTTCCTTGTGTAATTGTAAAGTGAGTTTGAATGTTGGACTCATTTCCAACAAGTTTCCTTTAATGTTGGTTTGATAAGAAATGGAAGTCAAGAATGTAATTTGATTCAAGAAAAGGATGTGTTCATCGTCATTTTGATCCAATTATGGTTGTGTGTATGTTCTACATGCTTGGTTTATGTTTAAAAATGTTTGGGAGTATGTTGGGAATGTATTCCAAAGTTTCTTGAACTTTTGTGTAGTTTTGGTTATGTTTTAAACATGTATAGTAGAGTTTTTAGCAACAGGAATAATTCTGCAGGAACTCGGATCGATCCGAATACAAAGGGTGGAGGGTGGATCTATCTGGGCTTCTTCAGGGGCAATCTACTAGAAAAATACCAATTAGGATCGATCCGTCCCTAAAGGGTGGATCGATCCGCCTCTGTTTCAGCTACTGTCCATTTTAACGGAAACATGCATATCTCTTTCTAGAAAACTCAGATTCGCGCGCCGTTTTTTTTTTTTTTTTTTTTTTGCATTGGAACTGAGACTCAAAGACCTATCTTTTGGTATAAAAATGTGATATACTTTATTAATGACCATTTTGCCCTTGGGTTGTTTAAGTGGTTTAATCCACATTTTCTTCCTAATTAGTGTATGTTTTGGGTGCATTTACTCTTGTTACACGTGTCCTAATCTGCCGGGGCAGGTTGGGGTGTGACATGGGTTCTCTCCCCTTGTTGTATTTTTCTTGTTTAAATGGTCCAAGGGGTGTGTTGGATTGTCCCACACCACCCGGGCATAGCCTCCGTTTGTGCTTCTTTATATGCCTAAGTATTCCTTCCCTCATAAGGCGTCTTTTGGAGGATTAGGCTTGATCCTGGATAAAATCTTAGGTGACATCGCAACCAAAATGACAATATCGAAGGCTCATAAGAGGAGGATCCTTCTTGTTCGAGTGTCTTTTCCAGGGTGGAGGTGGTGGCCTGAGGATTGGGAGGCAAAGGGGGTAAGGTGGAAAAGGGGCGAGAGGAGATGACATCAAAGATACTGGAGGTTAGGAATTCCTAGAAGATGATAGAAGGTCATTTTGTCATTAGTAGAGGAGCATGCGTGATACAGATACTCCTCGATGCGAATGTTCTGGCTTTCAACAGGAAGAAGGAGGGGAGTTTTGGGAAGAAAGCCCCAGGATTTGAAAGTTCATCCTTACCATCGAGTATTTCTACCCTATCTAAGCTATATCAACATAGCCAACTAGAAAAGTCATCCACCTGTCTCTACTTCCTTTATGTGCTATATATCCTTCCCATGGTGAGGATTGGGCCCTAGCTATAGTGTCCTTCCCTTGCCAACTTGGAATGTGAAACTACTATTTTATGGATATTGAATGATACAAATAAGTTTCCATGGACGAATTAGTCTCCTAATTATACAGAATTACTTGTATTGATTGGTTTGCTTGGTGAAGAAGTATTTCTGTGTAGGTAATTAAATATTATTTTACTAGGATTAGGAATGTGTATACTCTCTATATATAGGATGATATGATGTATTGAGTGGTGTGGATGAGAGCTTGAATTAGAGAGAGCAAGAGATAGAAAACTCAGAAAAGAGTATAAATCTTGTGTGTGTGTGTGTGTAGACACCCCGATTTTGATCAAAATGTCAGATTAAGGAGAGTGTTACCTCCGTATCCGATGATGACAATGTCCGAACTTATCTAGGACTTCCAAAGATGATTCAAACTCTTCGAAAGACTCCCCAACCCAAAAAAAAAAAAAAGAGGAAAAGGAAAAGTATAAGCAGAACGGCACTCAAGCATTTTCGCGGCAGTCACGGGCTGCCGTTGCGGCAGTCTCTGGACTGCCAGACAGCATTCGGTGATTGCCGCAAATTCCATCGAGTGTCGCAAAAATGAAGAATTTTACTAAAAAACGGCAGTCCCTGGAGTTGTCCGCGGCATTCAGTGAATGCCGTTACGGCAGCCAATGAATGCCGCGCCAGCTTTCACTGAATGCCGATGCGGCATTTACTGAGTGCCGCTTCCATCTCCGGTGAATGCCGCATTTTTGCAAATGACAGCTGGTATACAGCACGTTTTGTACTATAAAAAGGACGACTGAATTATGGTTTTCAGCCCTAAAATGACTTAAATACCCCTTCAAGATTGTCTATAAATAGAGGATGAATATTCACTTGCAAAAAAAAAAAATTCTTTGAATCTATAGGTTGTATAAATGTTCTTCTTGCCTTAATTTTCATAATTAGGAGTGAGTTTAGAATAGTTTAAGAGAAAAGTTGTGTGAATTAGTGTAGAAGAGCTTGATTAGTCTTTGGAAGTCCTCCAAAATCACCAAGTTGAGGATACTTTGGAGGTAAACTCTAGCATGATTAGTCTTTATTCAAGTTTAATTATAAACATGCATGGAGTTCTTTAATTTCTCTTTTCATTTGTTGTGTTCATCCTTTGTGTTCATAAGGCTCTCAATGCCTTACTTGAATCTTTTGGTTTGAAATTCCTTAATCTCTTTGTAGTTTTATTATTTAAGAGAGGATTAAGGTTGACACTAGGATGTTTAGCATAATGGACTTAAACCTATCTTCATGGTTTGAGATTTGTTATGATTAAATTTCATGAAGTTCTTCCATACTTCTTTGAAATTTACAAACATGAATATATTTAGTCTCCAATGACCACCAAATGGTAGGAGAATTAGCTTTAGACAAGCCTAATTCCATGGCTTATTTGTCTAAGTTGATAGGAATGAAGTAAATTAACCCAATGAGCAGTGAGTTCACAGTCTGTTTTTTATCATAGATTTTTAGCCGAACATCGAACCGTTGGAATGGAATGAAACCAACGGGAAAGTGTTTATAACTCAAAGTTCTACCACTGTAATTTTTGTTTTAAGGTGGTTTTATGTTTTGGGTGGTTTGATCAAGGGATTTGTGGAACAATCATAATCTTTCAAGAGTTTCAGAACAGTAAGTTCATTTTGAAATTAATAAATCAGAACCTTAATAGAGTTTCCCAAGTCTCTAATAATTTTTTCTAAGTACTTTAATGTGTTAGGAAGATACCCTAAAAATATCTAAGTATTTCTCATTTTTTTACTATTTTTAGAAATCGTACAAGATCTCTGGACAGAGAGTTGCAGATTCCTTAGCAATGTCTAGTGTTTTCCACATTCCCAGATATCCAACCATTCAAACCTTGATTTTCTTTTTGGGTTATAAATTAGACTCACAAAGGCATAACATATCCAAAAGTCATTAAGATCCAACCTTTGGAAGTATGATTTTTCTACTTTTCAAAACCTGGTCTGCTCTCTGTAATTTGGAAAAACTGTTACTGTTTTCGTCTAATCTTATTTGTTTTAACTTAGATGGTCTCCTAATGCCTTAGGACCCAAATCATGTCTTGAATAATGATAATTTAGTTTAAATCCAAAGGCTAAGTGGTCCAAGTTAGTGAATAATTCATAGTTTGTCCTTATACATGTTCACGCATTCATTCATACATGTTAATATTCATAAGTAGGATTTATCTCTTGTCTAAGTTGTATCTAATTGAACATGACTTAGGGTTCCTTATGATCATGTTAGGGCTATGACATCTCTATATGGACATTGCATTGGCTCCTAGTTAAGACTTGCATATCTATAGAGATGATATGGTTCCAACTAATTAAAAGGAATTCATAGTTTTGTTCAATTCCCTTCTATTTGATAGATTTAAGCTATAGACTTAGGATTAATTATTTTTTGATATTATATCTGGTCTAAAGCATGTGGACTAACCCTTTATTTTGTAGCGCGTTTGAGGTACAATTTCTCAATCCTTCTCTAGTTTAATTCATTTCTTTGATTTTATTGATTGTTCGACTCCATGTGCGACATCTTAATTAGACTAGGTTTGCCTTATGTGTATATATGAATTAGAGATCTTTTCTTAGATTTTATTTTGTTCTTGTATGCATTGCACGTTTAATATTCGCGGCCGGATCCCGGATAAGTTCTCTAGTTCCCTGTTTGCATATCATATTGCTTGCTACTTGAATTATATGGTTTTTGAATGATATTTTATCACTTACGATCTTACACCCTTTAGACATGCTTTTGTAACGTATATTTATACATATGTATTAGTTGAGGGCACATTTAAATTAATAATTCAATCAAAAGGATATTAAGTAGAGGCCTATCGCGAGATAGGATGAGAAGGGGTGTTTTAGTCCGATGGGCTCCTTCCCTTCTCATTCCATAATCCCCGGACCTGGATAATCTCTGGTTTCTAAAAAGATCAGTTTGCTTTAAAAATGATTTCTTAATTTTTCTTTGAAAAATTAAGTGGCGACTCATTGTTTTGTTTTTTTAATTGAAAAATATTTTAAACGAAAAGTTGTGGGTAAGAAAAATGCGATATCCACAGTGTGTGTGGCATTGATTGAGGGCTATGGTTTGTAATCTTCAAAGATTAATAAAGTTGTTCTTCATTGGGTGGTGAATTAACCCGGATTGAGTGAATCACGTGGAAAATCTTGTGTTTGCTGTCTTTCTTTTATTTTCTCTATTTGATGTAATTGTTCTCTATTTGATTATTTTCGTAGACTTGGGCACAACAGATTTGATTGTAAAATAGAATTGAATTGGAGAGTATAGAAAAGAAAAGAAAATAATAGAATTGATTTGTAATTCTAATTCTCATGTTTGATTTGAAACATAAATGAAATAAAATTAACCATGGTCATTTATTATATTGCTTATATAAAAAGAGAATGTGTGATATATATATATATATATATATGGCTAATTTTGGTATATCACATTGCTTCACTTAAAGTGAAATCATTTATCACCAAATCCTATCAAAAGTGATACTAGAATTTATTTTTGAACTAGAACAAAAATTGGAGAGAATTGGACTAAAATTGAAAATCAATTCTTTTTATCAAATCAAACACAAAATTTACCACAAATAAAGATTACAAATCATTTTTTTTTTTTTTAATCTGCGGCATACCAAAAGAGACTGGTAATCCAAAAGCAAGGAAAGGAAAAGAAAAGAAAAGAGCCTAACCTTTTTATAACGTCTTAATGTCCTGTTTAATAAAATCTGGGGAGACAGCACTTACCGACCATAAGAATTACGATCCAAACCAGCAGCTGGTTGTTTCTCCATCCAGCATCTTTTTGAGGCCAATGGCCATCGTAGCCACCTTTGAACACAAAAAAGTTCCAATTCGGTCATCAGACTTTTTTTTGGCATATATATTAAATACTATTAATTAGATAGAGAGCAACCATTCAACTTTCAGTTCACGCACCTTTTTTCAATTCAGTACCTTCGGGTAAGTTTCGTTCACCTGTTTTTTCACGTTTTTAAATGACATAAATATTCACACACACACACACACACACACAGATGTATGTATAATTGTATATAACTTGCGATTTACAGTTTCATAATACCCTTTGTCACGAATCGAATTCGCCGCCTTCGTTGTTCAATCGGAGTCTGGCAATAATGGATAATTCAGTAAAGAAGGTGTTGCTCACATCCAATGGTGATGAGATTTCTCAGAACATTGCCCTTCATCTAGCAAAACGGGGTTGCAGGTTTTATTTCTCTCTCTCTTTCTCTTTCTCTTTCTCTTTCTCTTTCTCTTTCTCTTTCTCTCTCTATAAACAAATACACGCAGTATTCAAGTCTTGTTATTGGATGGATCGACGATTAGGTTGGTTTTAATGGGAAATGAAATAATTCTCAAGAGTGTTGCGGAGAAGATAATGGGCTCTTTGAATGGTGCCGCCGTTGTTGAAATTGTTGGATTGGATATGGAAGAAGAGGAGAGAGAGACGGCTTTCGACCAAGCAGTTGACAAAGCGTGGAAGATTTTGGGGAACCTGGATGCCTTTGTTCATTGTTTTGATTATCAAGGTAAAACCAACTCCAATGGGCTCCTTTCCTAGGAATCAAGTCATTCAAACCCCAAAATTTATATCATTAAGAGTTATTGGACTAAATTGTCTAATCAAAAAAATTACTTTGCCTAAATGTCTTTGCTTTTTGACTAGGCAAAATTGTTTTTCTATTTTTTTTAATGATTGATAGGTTGAAGTATATAAAATGTAATCAAATCAAATAAAGAATGAATAATAATTTTGACTGGCATGGTTGGATTGATTCACCAGACAATTCACTGTTTTTTTTTTGCTCTGAAGACAATTCACTATTCTAACTATGTGTGCCTATTGCCCTGGGAGATGCTCTAACATTTGAGCCGCCCATTTCCTATTTCTTGGAAGAATATATAATGCTTTGATTCACTTATTTGAATCTCAATTTGATTTCCAAATGGCTTAACAATTACACTATATGTTGTGACATAGGTACTACTTTTGACTCCATGTCTTATGTGTGTGGTTCATACAAACAATGACAAAAATTCGTACTATTATATATCCTACAAAAGCAGTGTGAAAGTCATTCATTCGGGTGATGCCTTTTCAAGCCACCATCCAACAGTGGTTTCAAGTGTAGTTTTTTTATTTTATTTTATATTTTATTTTTCTGGTTAGAAGTTCCAAGTATTGTTTGCTCATTGAACTGGGTAAACTTTTGTTTTTGATGTTGGGACCATTAGTAATTTGGAATTTAGTATTTGTCAAATGCCATGTTTCAGCTTGGTCAACCTATATTTTAATGAGTTTTCAATTAGCCAATGTAACTTGCTTTGGTTTTTTTCTTTTGTCTTTTTTTTTTCCTGGTAGTTTAGCAAGCGAGTAATGTTTGGGGCACAAACACTTTACAAACACTCTATCTCTCTCTTGGGGTGGCACAGTGCCACCCATGAGAGATAGAGAGTGTTTGTGTAAAGTGTTTGTGCCTCTAGCATTGTTGTTAGCAATCAGTCTCTAGAATTGGGAGTTTCCAACGTGAGATCCAAGGCCCATATGCTTTAACTCAAAAATGAAAGGTGTGGCTTTCAGAATCAACTTATGAACTTTTTGACCTAGAGAACGATCCATGACCTGGAGCTTTGAAAAACTGATAATTCTATGACCTTAACCACATAATGAAGATAACCATCTCTTTCTACTCGACTGGTTGTTCTAAGGAGGAATTATACGTAGTTACGAATTTCATTGCAAAATGATGTCGACTTCCCAACAGATTGAGGAGTATATATGCACAGAGATATTTTCTTCATATGCAGATTAATTCTTTCTTGTTATTTGGAACAGGAAAGATGCAAGATCTTCTACAATTGGCTGAAGATGAGTTCAAAAAGATAGTTAAAGTAAATTTCATGGCTGCATGGTATTTGTTGAAAGCAGTAGGCAAAAGAATGCAGATTCAAAATTCAGGAGGATCCATTGTATTTTTATCCTCAATAATCGGTGCTGAGAGAGGTATATATCAGGGGGCTGCTGCATACGGCTCGTGTCTGGCTGGAGTGCAGCAGTTAGTCAGGGTGAGTGACCTTTCTTTAGCTTTTCAAATTTGCATTTCTTATTATATCTGTCAGAACTTTGTGGGGATTGTGAAACTGTGGTATGTACACAGCAATTATACACACAATTGAATAACTAGATAAAAAATACATTCATCACAACCACATTTTCCAGTGTAACAGTTCTAAAATAACAACTTAGCCACTAAACGTTCAACTAAAAAGATAGCCACTAAACGTTGCAACTGTTGTCAAGTGAGATCTATAAGATATAAAAGATGGTATGCAATTGATTTTTAGCCATTGGTCGTCATTTCTTGTACTATGTTGTGCAAATTGGCCCACACCCCCATCTGGGTCACTAATGTTTATGTTCCCAGTTTTTTTGTGCATCACATAAGAGCACCAATAGTGGAAAGGTTTAAGTGATCATGTTTGTGCCCGAACTCCGAAGTGATTAAATGTGCAAAATAGGTGGTGTAGTGCAACGGTTAACCCACATGCTCTAAGTGTGGGTTCCTTGTGTCAGCAGTTAATGTATATGCAATTCTAGCAAGCAACTTAGTGACTGGGCTAAAAAAACTGTTTCAAATACCCACTTCACACAACTACATTAGAGTGCTGACCAGTAGCAAAATCCCACTTGTGACCGTTGGCAAATTTTTTTATTTTATTTTATTTTGGGTGCTGACCATTTGGCATAAGTTAACATACCCATTGTAGGACTTTTTTTGTGTGTCTTGCATTTAATGTCACTTTTACACAGTGTTTAGTGGGAAATTTTAGTGGGTAAACTTTAGCATCTCCAATACATCTCTAAATGTGCTGTTTTTTTGGCTTAGTGGACAGTTTTTTTGTGTATCAATGCGTTTTGTTTTAGTGTACTATTATTTCTATTCGATTATTCTCATTAAATTGTATAATTTATTTCATGTATCTCGTATCTGTTATCAGTTATCTGCAATGGAGATCGGAAAATACAACATCAGGGTTAACGCAATTGCCCGTGGCTTGCATCTACATGACGAGTATCCACTTTCAGTAGGGAAAGAGAAGGCAGAGAAGTTGGTCAATGAGGCAGCACCGCTCCACCGGTGGCTCGATGCTAAAAATGATCTGGCTTCAACAGTCATTTATTTAGTAAGTGATGGCTCGCGATACATGACTGGGACCACCATATTTGTTGACGGTGCCCAGTCTTTGGTAAGGCCTAGGATGAAATCTTATATGTGACTGGTATGTAAGGTCTAGGATGAGATCTCATTTGTGACTGGTATCTCTGTTAAACAAAATAAAGAGTGGTTGAATTAGCATATATAGACAATTATGATGAAGTCAGTCCATTGATAATTTAAGATTCACAGGGAGCTTGTAGCGTGACAGGACACTCGGATCAGCCCAAATATCCATTGATTGGTGCATGGTATGGGAAGCATAAACTTGATTGAACTTTGAATTTTCTTCCTCAACTTTCCTAGTCCCATTTTCTGCGAGGTGGTTTGAACCATAGAACTAGCAAGAACTAAACTTGTTTCCTTGAATAGCGTGATTTGCGTGAATGTCTGTACTTTCCAAAGAAAATTGAATTTTTTTCTTGAAAATAAAAACCATTAGGCTGCAGGCAATTGATATTATGATGAGCCTTTTTTTTTTCTTTTTTTTTTTTAAATGGTCAAATATTCTATGTTTACTCTTAACTCAGTGTAAGAGAGAAAGGTATAGATAAAACACAACCATCGAGGTTTGGGGAAATAATCTCTCTTCCTAAATCCTAATACCTAGATGAAGAAAAACGTTTTTGTTTGCAAGGGCCTATTGGTTGTCCCTTTGATTAAATTGTATTGCCCCTTTTCCATGTAACAAGTACTTCATCTACTATATATCCACTTTAATCATTCAAAGCCACAAATTATAATCTCAAAGAAAATTCAGGGATTATTAAGTTCTGTTTTTTTTTTTTTTTCTAAGTACCAAATAAATTGCTAAAAAAGAGAAAACAAAAATATTATTTTTTGGATGAAGTAAATGGACATCGGCCAAGATTTTATACATATACAAACTAGTCAAATACTTTATTTTTTAAAAGAAAACAAAAGACATAAGCAGCTCTATTTTATAAGCACCATGCCGATGTAGAAACCTAGTGTTTGTCCTTCGGAACATCTTTATTGGGCAGCTCCTTCGGCTTTGCCTTCTCCATTTCCCTAAAATAATCACCAGAAATTATCTTTATATTGACAAAATATGACTTGCATGAAATGAAAAACTTGAAAGTGGGACTGCTGAAAAACGTAATTTCTTCAACCAAAAAAAAAACCTGCTGAACATGCTTGCATGATGCATCACAAGTAAAACAGACGGATGAGCTGCCACATCTCTTGGCATTCCGTATGATAATGGATCCAGTGAAGCCACCTCTAGATAAAATACTCTCTTCTTTTTTCTCAAGTTATGAACTTTGCTATGATTTAGCACTTCATTTCACACATTTAAATTCATCCAAATTATCCTCACCCAAAAGGAAAATCCAAGTCCACAATCAGTTGTACTGTCTTGATCAGACAACTGTGTCAAGTTATAGCTTGAGAGGTCTGCGAGTGTCAAGAATCACACTTAAGAGTAAAGTAACTTGTGGCAACCCCCTGCATGTCCTCCCAAATGCTATTTCATGCATTTTCTTCTCCCTTTTTCAGGAGGCATACAACTCTTAACGGAAAAGTTCACCTTTTGAGCAAAACTAAAAATAATGCTATAAAATACTTACTAGATAGTTGTACGACATGGTTTGTGATATCACATGCCACTGCATGTGCTACACTCACAAAGTATTTGGGCTCCGAATTTGGGAAGCATAGCATTACTCCAAAGTAATGATCTGTCTCTTCCCCGGATGGCGAATAAACAACAAGAAGAATCAACAGAGGATGATAACGAAGTTAAAAATTACTAACCAGCCATTCTGTCAGTTTCACTAAACTAATGGAGAACTACACACACCACCACTAGACATAGCACAATACAGCCCTCTCTCTCTTTGAAAATTGAGCTTCATTCAGGCCGGGAAAGGAAACCTGAACACATAGTTCTTGCCTTATAAAGTCAAGTCATTTCGTACTGTGCGAACCGGAATTTGCAAATGATGATGTATACAAATTCACATACAACAGAACCCAATCCTCTTTCTCTTTGAATGTTTGAAATTCACTGAAGCTGGGAAATAGCCTATAAAACATATCTATCGTTCCACGACGGTATATTCATACTCTAGGAACCGGAATTTACAAGTGATACTGTTGCTCCTGAAATGTAGACTCTCTGATATCTCAGCAAAATGAATTCATTTTTCAACTAAAACTTGGTAGGTCGTCAAATGGCCTCCCTAAATAGTGTTTTTGGTGAATAATATCGTGTAATCCATGGTGTGCTGTCTTTTTAAATTGACGCATATTATATACTTTAATTGCTTCGATCAAGTGGATATAATAATCCAAATCTAAGTTTGTGCTATGATTTAAAATCGTGGAATAATGCGTTAATTTATAGGGTCAAGTTGAAATTTGAATGTTATCATGTTGCGGGACCAAAAATGATTTTTTGTTAGACACGGGCTAAATGTTTTGAATCATGTTGTTCTATTGAACTACTCTTGTAGAACATAAGCTCTGGAAGAGATTCAAGACACCTACTGTAGATATGAAATTTCATATAAACAATGGGATCTCCCTCGGCTATGTCAGCTAGGAGTGAAAACGGTTCAGTTCAGATTAGTGTAAATCAGGGCCGGCCTTGCCTTATACAAATGTAGGCCACCGCCTAAAGCCCCCAAAATATTGAACAATTCAAGGGCCCCAAATCCTAAGCACTAAATTATTTAGTTTTTAAGCCCAAAGGGCCCCCAAACACACCCTTATTGTTTTGCATTTAATCACAATTTTACAAATTACAATCAACCATATATTAGGAATTTGTTGGTTCACTGATTTAGTGGCGGAAGTAAGAGAAGGATTAAACAAAAAGAAAAATTAATTCTCTTGTATTTTTCCTTATGTTTTCCTCAATATATAGATATTTTTTCTTATATATATATAGATATTTATTCTTACCTGGATTATGGCTGGATACACACACACACCCCTAACCCAAACACACCCTTATTGTTTTGCATTTAATCACAATTTTACAAATTACAATCAACCATATATTAGGCTTTGGTTGGTTCACTGATTTAGTGGCGGAAGTAAGAGAAGGATTAAACAAAAAGAAAAATTAATTCTCTTGTATTTTTCCTTATGTTTTCCTCAATATATAGATTTTTTTCTTATATATATATATATATATATAGATATTTATTCTTACCTGGATTATGACTGGATACACACACACACCCCTAACCCAAACCAACCCCATGGCCCATAACAAAGCCTAATAAGGGCAACACACTTGCTGAAGTAAAGACTCTCCCCTAAGGAGAGTTGAACCCCTCCCCTCCCCACTGGAGAAGGGAGGTGATACCACTTGGCCAAATTTACTTCTCACTATATTTTCGTGTCTTTCCTACTTTCTTCACCTTACTTACACACCAAACAAAGAAAAATATTTTTCTTAGAAACACCAAAACTTCACAACTTTCAAAACGCCTATAAAGCCCCATAGAAAAAAAGTGCAATGTTTTTTATACAAAAAACCCTACCCCGAAAAGATATAAAAATGGACAAAAAATAAAAAATAAAAATTCACTTTGAGGTCGCTATCCAATGCCCCCGAACTCCCTCGTGGTTCCGCTACTCGGGGCCTCACTTGAAGAGCTCGCCTAAGACCCTCAGATGTTCAGGGACAGCCCTGGTATAAATTTTCGGTTCGATCGGTTTTTACACTGCATAAAGTTTTTTTAAAACTGACCAAACCGAACCGAACCAATCGGTTTTGTCACACCCCTAATGTCAGCCAAAAATTCAGAGGAAAAGAGAAGGTGCATTAAGGTTCAACCAACTTTGACCATTGCAAGATATCATTCAGCGGTTCAAATAAGCTATAGCATCAAAATGGTGGACAATTATCCCTGACACTATAAATGGTACCAAAGAACTAAGAAAATTATAAAGCATCATACTTGCGCTTCCCAAGCCACAAAATTTCCACTCAAAATTCAAACAAGATCTATGAACTTAGTATCTAAAATTAAACTTTTACTACCAATTAAAGAGTCGTAAAATCCCATGAGACTCTCTTTGTGACATATTTGTGTTATATCTTCAAATAGATGCACATTGCGTAAGACAGCCGCCGTTTCAAGATCTTGCATCAAATCATCAGCCAGCCTTCCGTACAAGAACGTATTATTTAAACTCTGAACATATAAAGGAGTTTCAGTATTGAATTGATGTGTTAGTCAGGGGAAAACTGATACAGAGAATAACTTCAAAATAAAGGAAAGGAAATTACACAAGAAGAACAGAACAAGACCTTTAGCCTTTTAAGCTAGTGAGGTTTGTGTTCAAGGACTCTTAAAACAAAAATCAACCCTTCTCAGTTCTCACAATTCGGATTGATGAACCATATTAGGACACTAACATTAGCGGCACCAAGCCACCGTGTGGGGTTAAAAATAGTCTACTATTCAATGGATACAAAAAAAAATTTCCCTGAGATACTGTTGAGATCCATACTATAATTCCAATTATGCCCTCTATTATTTCTTTCAGTTCTTCTTTTTCCTTTTTCTGTTTATAAGTCAGTTAGATTCCACGTGATCCTCACATGTCACAAGTTGGTTAGAAGGCAGGTGCTGCCCACGTGATCATTCACATGGCTGATCTGTATATATGAGTGAGGGGTGAGAGAGGAAAGGCATTGGGTATGAATGTATTGTTTTTCTTCTTCAATTGTGGTCATGAACCAGTAAATTCATCTCTATTTCTATTCTTTTCCATCCATTTTCCTTTTTAGTTTGGTAAATTAGATCCAGTTTCTACATCTGGTATCAGAGCTTTGGTCTCGATCAACATGGTGAAACCCATCGGTCCTATTTGGGAAAGCGAATTGCAGTCGACGAAAGCACAGATGGAATCGCAGATTCAATTGGTGCAATCAAAAATTCAAGAAGCGTTGGGTGAACAATTGGAACAATTGAAGAGAGACCTGGAGCTCAACCAGCAAAATTTCCAACGTGAGTTCCAGACGAATATGGCGGCCAAAATGCGTGAGACGGTGAGCCAATGCCAGGGCTCCATAGCTTCAAACCTTGTTTCGTCCAGTTCTTCAAAACCCCCAGAAATACACCAATTACCTCACAATACCACCTCTCTTCCTAGTTCACCAATTCCAGTATCCCGATCTCTTCCTCACACTTCATCACCACTGATTCACCCAATTCATCATCCTTTTCAATCCATACCATCACCAATTCACCAGATACCCATTTCTGAACCAGCCAATTTTCCCAACCTAAGCTCTTTTATTTTGACCCTCAGGCCAGTGCGATTCCAATTGGGAATCCACCATACCACCATAACCCTGTTTCAAATAACAGAAACCTCAACTGGATTTTCCCATTTACAACCATGGTAACCCTCTGGATTGGCTCTCTAGAGCTGAAAGTTACTTCAGATTCTATCAAATCCCAGATCATCAGAATAAGGAGATTGCATCCATCCATTTTAAGGGAGAGTACATTCCATGGATTGACTGGTTTGAATCCCAATACCCCATGAGCACCTGGTCCCAATTTGTACAGGCTTCCTATGTCATTTTGGGGTGAAAGGAGGAATGGATTATAATGGAATACTTTCAAAATTGGAGCAAGGAAACAATTCTGTGGAGAATTATGAATCAGAGTTTCTCGTATTAGCACGCAGATTACCAAATTGGTTTAATGAACAACTTAAAGGATGCTTCATCTCAGGCCCCGAGAGAGCTGCAATTTGAGGTTCTATCTTTCGAACCAACCGCTTGACAGGAGGCATGAAGTTAGCAAGGTTGCAAGAGGGGAAGGTGAAAGCTAGAAGAGCAGCAACAAGGTGGAATAACCCCAAGGTACCCCTGAATCCAACAAGTTCCATGAAAACCAGCAACCTCCCCAACCCAAGTATTACTGTCCAACCACCTACTACTAAATTTCCTCCCAGACCAATTAGAAGATTGTCCTCCGCTAAAATTCAAGGAAAAGGGGATAAGAACCTTTGTTTTAAATGCGATGAACCTTATAGACCTGGTCACATATGCAAGAGATCCCATATTCTGTTGATGGAAGCTGAAGATGAGGCAATGGAATTCCCAGAGGAGTCTAGAGAGAAGGAAGAACCCACAGAAAAATTGAGCTATGAGAATGACCCAGCCATTTCACTCCATGCCCTCACTGGATCTCTAAGGCCCCAAACCATGAGGACTGATGGGGTTTTGGGCCACCACCGAGTAAACATATTGGTTGATTTTGGCTCTACTCACATTTCTTACACCCCTCCCTAACGAAGCATATAAATGGCATGGAAGATCTCCACACTTCTCTCAAAGTGTATCCTGCAAATGGCTCTCCCATGCAAAGTAAAGGAAAAATCAACGGTGTCCCTCTCAAAATTCAAGGTTATACTTGCTTGTTGAATTTTTGTATTCTTCCAGTTATGGGGTGTGATGTAGTGTTGGGAGCTGAATGGTTAGAATCTCTGGATTTTGCACAAAAACAATGTCCTTTAACATTGGTCAGCAAACATATAAGTTGCACTACATCCCCACCTTCCACCCTTGTAAGCACAAATTCCATGTGTAAAATGATCCAATAAGAAGGAATGGGAGTCATAGCTCAGTTAATGACAATACATGCAGAACCATCTGTCATAGCCACAAGTGACCTAGTAACATCAATGGATGACATTCACCAGCTGTTGGATCAATTTTCTAAATTGTTTTCGGAACCGTTTGAACTACCCCTATCTAGAAACCATGATCACCAGATCCCTTTGTTTCTAGGGATTGCACCTGTAAGTGTAAGACCTTACAAATATCCCTATTTTCAGAAAGCTGAAATTGAAAAGATTGTGAAGGAGTTAATGGACAGTGGTGCCATTAGACCTAGTACCAGCCCATTCAGTTCCCCAATTCTACTGGTAAAGAAGAAAGATGGAAGTTGGAGAATGAGTGTCGATTACAGGGCCTTGAATGAAGTTACAGTAAAAGACAAGTTCCCAATACCTGTAGTAGATGAACTACTTGATGAATTACACGGAGCAACAATATTTTCTAAGTTGGATCTTAGATCAGGCTATCATCAGATGAGGATGAAGGATAATGACATTCACAAGCCAGCATTTAGGACTTATGACGACCACTATGAGTTCTTAGTGATGCCATTTGAGCTAAGTAATGCTCCCTTCGCTTTTCATTCTCTAATTATTGACATTTTCAGACCATGGCTCAGAAAATTTGTCCTTGTGTTTTTTGAAGACATCTTGGTGTATAGTCCGAATCTCAAACAACATCTTGACCATCTTAGAATGGTACTACAGACCTTAGAGGATCATAAACTGGAGGTTAAAATAAGTAAATGCTCTTTTGGAGCTAGATCAATTAATTATTTGGGGCATAGCCTATCTGCTAGTGGAGTAGCCACGGACAATTCAAAAATTAAATCTATTGAAGAATGAGGTTTGCCAAAGACTATCAAAGGTCTAAGAGGGTTTCTTGGACCCACAGGGTATTACAGGAAGTTCATACAAGGTTATGGCTTGATAGCTAAGCCCTTGACAAAACTGTTAAAGAAGGGAAAGTTCCAATGGAATGATGAGGCTGAAGCTGCCTTCAACAAGCTAAAAGAAGCTATGATTACAGCACCCGTATTAGCTCTGCCAGACTTTACTAAACCATTCACAGTGGAATGTGATGCATCTGGGAAAGGAATTCGAGTTGTCTTAACTCAGGACAAACATCCCATAGCTTATGCTAGCAAAGCATTGTCTGGAAAGAACTTGCAGCTCTCTGTCTATGATAAAGAACTGCTAGCAGTGGAGTTTGCTGTACATCACTAGAAGACGTATCTTATGGGAAGACCTTCCAAAATTATAACTGATCATAGAACTCTTCAACATTTCCTCACGCAGAGAATCACCACACCAAAGCAAAATCAATGGTTGTTAAAGCTTCTGGGTTTCCAATACACAATCGAGAATAAACCAGGCAAGAGCAACAAGGTGACTGAAGCACTTTCTAGGCAACACCAGCTGTGTAGCTTGATGGCTTTATCAAGTCCCACCTTTGATGCCCTTTCGAAAATTCAAAAAAGATTGTTGGGCTGATCCAGATACAGCACTAATATTACAGTCCCTCATTGATGGAAATTCAGGGCCAAACATTTTAGTCTGTGATCAGAACTTAATCTACAAGCATAAGCTCTATGTGCCTAAATCATCCCCTTGGAGAGAAAAGTTGTTGTATGAGTACCATGCCACACCCTTAGGGGGACATTCAGGGTTCTTAAGGACTTATAAGAGGCTCTCACAGAACTTCAAGTGGCCGAGGATTAGAAAAGATGTTAAAGTCCTTTGTGGCTACTTGTGATATATGTCAAAGAAAGTGGAGAATATATACCCTCCAGGCCTTCTCAGCCCCCTGCCAATACCAACTGATATTTGGACAGATATCTCCATGGATTTTGTAGGACTGCCACCTTCAATTTCCAAAAATGCTATCTTGGTAGTAGTAGACAGGCTATCCAAGTACAGTCATTTCATTCCTCTCCCATCCTTACATAGCGGCTCGGGTGGCTGACTTGTTTATTAGAGAGATCTTCAGACTACATGGTACGCCAAAGACCATTGTGAATTTATGAGTGATAGAGACTCAGCTTTTATGAGCCAATTCTGGACTTCATACTTCAAATTCAGTGGCACCCAACTTTGTAGCAGCTCATCATATCATCCACAGACAGATGGCCAAACAGAATCCTCAACAAGATCCTGGAACAGTATTTGAGATGTTTTGTGGGTGACAAACCATCTTCATGGGTCAAATGGCTTCCTTGGGTAGAGTGGTGGTATAACACCTCCTATCAAGCCCAACTAAAACCACCCCTTTCCAAGCCTTATACAATAAACCTCCACCCACAATTCAGATATACTTTGTAATATCCCAACACTTTAACATGTGATTATGACATTTTAATGTGCATTATATGGTAATGACATGAATATTTATGTGATTTGCACACTTAATCGTATTATCAAGTGATGGAAGGAAACTAAGAGTTGATAAACTCTTGTTATGTGTTACACATGGCAATCTACTTGGAATTTGCATATTTTGAAAGACATGGAATTATTTAATGCCTTACATTGGATACATATTTGATGTTAAATGTTGATTTGCTAAACAAGGGCATAAATGATAGGGGTAAAAAGATTACATTTTCTTAACTAGTAGGTGAATTAGCAATTCACGAGAACTAGAGGAGTTATTGTGTAATTAGTAAGAAATATGGTAAGTGAAAGTGTAATTTATGAGACTTGATCTCTAGAATTTAGGAGGTGTTGGGCCATATTTGGCTAAGTCCATGTGTATTCAAGTGGGCAAGAGAGAGAAATGGAAGAATAACTAGTTAAAATAAGATGTACATCTTTTTGAGGTGCTTGTCTTTACACAAGCAAGTAGGTGCAAAGAAAGGGAAAAACAAGAGAGAAAAGAAGGAAAACCAAAGGGAAAAGGGTGCTAGGGAGATTTCCTATCTCAAATTGAAGCTAGACTTGAGAAGCTAAGGGTAAGAGGATTCTTTCTATGTGATGTAATTTCATTTCCATAGAGATTTGATGGATTAATTAGAAGAATTCATATTGATATGCTAAGAAATCTTATATGACTTGTAGGAGTTTGAAACTGAGCATTATATCTTGTCAATTCTATATCTAGAGCAAGGTGAGTAACCTCTATCTTTGAGGAAACTTTTCAAGTAATGCAATTGTGGCATATAAATGATTTACTTTCAATTCATAAATTATGAGCATGCGTGTATATCTTGAATGACTATATGTGCAAGAGATAGAAAGAATTATGTGTTGGAAACATGTTTATGTGATTATGTGGTTGAAAAAGCAATTGTTCTATTACTACAAAGAGAAAGCTCCGAAAGGGAGTGTCGAAAAGCCTTCTAAGGCTTGAGTGTTCAATACGCCTTGTTTTGGGTATTGGTTAGCTCGGAACAAGGATAAAGGGTGCCATTACGGGCACAGGGTAGTGAGAAGAACAAGAAGCATTGGAGATAAATACTTGGTTGTGATTCATTATGTTACATTAAATTGCATATCACGTGTTTAAATGATATACGCAAATTTATGTCAAAGAGCATTTTATTCACTGAGCTTCAGCTCATATGGTTATTGTATAACCATTTCAGGTGAAAGAAAAGAGAAGGGAAAAGAGAAATAGAGGAAGAAAGAGCAAAGCAAGTGTTTAATGTGCATATTGTATATATATGGCGTAGTAGTTGTAGTAGTTTAGAACTAAAGGACTTGTAAATTATGTTGTGTTAAGTGAGAATGTGTAGAACTTGATGTATAAGACTCTTATGTTCATGTATGAAAGGTTTTGGCAAGTGCTTTTGCTATTCAAGCATGTGTGATTGCTTAAATGCTCATGGCTAGAATTGGGGATAGAAGCTGTTTCGATCGAAAGAAATACACATTGTTTTAATTGGTTCAAAACAACGATTTTTACGGAAACGGACATAACTTTTTCTAGAATTTTGAAATCATGCACCGTTTTCAACGTTGGAACCTAGACTCAAACGGCTATCTTTTGGTATAAAATCTAACTCAAAATTTCAAATTCCTATTATACCCATGGGGCTAACCACTTGCAAATGTGGTTAAATGAGAGTTTAAAAACCCGTTTTTGAACGTCATTAACATAGGTCAGGCCTCGGTGGCATGTCACGCACCCTCATGCCATACTTAGTGGATTTGGGTTGTGACATACTTACCTGGTTCTTCTGCAGTTGACATGGTTGACCAGACCTTGAAGGAAAGAGATCAAATGATCAAATGTTACAACCGAAATTAGAAGAAGCACGAAACAGGGTGAAGGTTTATGCTGACAAGGGGAGAACTGAGAGGGAATTTGTGGTGGGAGATTAAGTGTACCTCAAACTACAACCCTACAGACAACAATCGGTGGAAAGGAGGAGCTGCCACAAACTAGCTCCAAGATTCTATGGCCCTTTTCGAGTTCTTGCTAGAATTGGAGCAATGGCCTACAAACTGCAATTACCCCCTCCGACAAAAATACACCAAGTATTCCATGTATCTTTACTGAAAAAGAAGATAGGGGACAAGGTCATAGCCTCCCCCACTTTGGCACCTTATGGTAAGGTTGGAACCTTGGACTGGATCCCTAAGAAGATAGTAGAACGCAGGATGTTCAGAAAAGGAAGTACAGCAATCACCAAATACTAGGTACAGTGGAAGGGACTTCCATTTGAAGGTGCAACTTGGGTGGAAGCACAAGAATTTGAAGCTCAATTTCCAGACTTTGAAGCTTGAGGACAAGCTTAATTCATGGGGGTGAGATCCAGACTATAATTCCAATTATGCCCTTTGTTATTTCTTTCAGTTCTTCTTTTTCCTTGTGTATCCTCTTTTTTTCTGTTTATGAGTCAATTAGATTCCACGTGACCCTCACATGTCACAAGTTGGTTAGAAGGCAGATGATGTCCACATGATCATTCACATGGCTGATCTGTATATATGAGTGAGGGGTGAGAGAGGAAAGGCATTGGGTATGAATGAATTGTTTTTCTTCTTCAATGGTGGTCAGGAACCAATAAATTCATCTCTATTTCTGTTCTTTCCCATCTATTTTCCTTTTTAGTTTGGTAAATTAGATGACAAAAATGAATAAGCAGACGTTAGTGAGGATTACGGTCTCATTGAAGATTGAAGTAGTTTAACACAATAAATAGCTCATCAGTCATAACCAATGCCAATAATAAGAAAGACTCACTGACCACTATTATTTCAAGATTGGAGCACACACACAAACCCAAAAAAATAATAATAATAATAATAATAATAATAATAAGAAAGAGGAAAAGAAAATTTACCAATTCAAGTTTCCAAACTTTATGGGCAAATACATACAAAAATATACATCCATGTATATACTTATCACACTACAGATAAAGAGATGAAAAGGGGGAGAGACACACACACACACAGAGAGAGAGAGAGTTACTTGGCGGCAGAGGAGGACTCTTCTTCGAGCCACTGGCGAATCTGACGAACGTTTCGCCTGAAGATGGTAGATGTTTGTTTGACGTCGCTTCTCATCAGTAGAATGACGGCACTAACGCCAGCGACCGTTAGAATGAAGTTCGTCAAAGCCATTTTGTCCTCAAAATCTCCAATTTTTATCGAGTCGTCCACACTCCGTTTGGTTTGATTGGAGAATAGAATAGAAAAGAATAGAATTGGAATTCTAGATTTGTGTTTGTTTTGAAATAGAATTCTTTTCAATTCTATTTAATTCTGTTGTTTGTTTTGAAGCTGGAAATGAATTGAATCAACGTATTTTCCCAATTGCCCCTGTTATGTTCATATGCATTCACACAACACATTAGTTCTGATTAACAAAAAAAAAAAAACAAACAAACAAACAAACAAACAACATTACTCTCTGTTTTGTTGCTGAGAAATTGAAATGAACAGGAGATTCGAAGTTATACTCTTTCTGATTGATAGAAATCTATGGTTCCTAGGAAGAAATCTATGTATATATATATATATATACCAATCTATGTATATATATGTGTGTGTTTGACTGTGTATATACATATATATGTTTTTTAACATCACAGTATCAATATCATCCAGATGCTCTACAATATATGTATGTATATATATATGTATATATAGATATAGACGAGAGAAAGAGAGACAGACGAGCGAGAGAGAGAGAGCGTGGTACCTGTCTAAGCTGTCTTGCGCCGCAGAGGAGGAGACGAAGCTGCTGAGGAGACGAAGCTGATGAATGCGAGATCACGAAGCTGCTGAATGGTATATTGTAAAAGGGTTTAACCTAGACAAAGGGAATTGTGGGTATTTATTTAGTATAAAAGCCACGGATATTTTGGAAAAGTAAAATGTATGTAAAGAATACCAAATCATTTCTCGAAGAATCTCACAAATTTGGGTAAGATTTGTAAAGCCCCAAAACAATAATTGGATGAATTTCAAAATTAACTCATTTTTTGTTTTATGTTAAATCAAACATTGAAATTCCACGAACAAAAATTGCAAATAAATTCTTTTCTTATTTGTGACATACCAAACAAACGGAGAGTCGTCCAGTGTAAGAAATTTGAATTCTAGGGTTTTACACTATATTTGGGAGTTTAGGAGAGAAAAGAAAAGAAGAGAAAGTCATAAGTGAGAAGAGAAATGATGATAGTTTTCTTTCATGTTGTTTGGGAGTTTAGGAGAGAAGAGAAAGTTGCTTTCTTTCCTCTTGTTTGGGAGTTGCAAAGAAAAGAAAAGAAAAGAATAAAAAATTACCATTCTATCCATTAATTGTACCTTTTTGTTTTTGCAAAGAGAGGATGAGAGATACCAATGAAGAAGAGACGGAGAGTACCCAGAAGCATGTAGGAGACGTGCTTGTGATTAAAGTGAGGGTTTTTTTTTTGCAGCAGTTGTGGCTGACATATATAACAGTGTATTATATTAGCCCTTGGACTTGGCTGGAATTTAAATTTGGTATGAATTAAATAAAGGGTGTTATGGGTATTAATAAAATATTATTAATCCTCACTTTCTTCTCTCCATTTCTTCCCAATTTGGAGAGAAAGAAATAGAAAGAAAGTGGGGGTTATTTTTCTCTCCTTTTCTCTCCCTTTCTCTCCTCACTAAAACTCCTAAACGAAAGAAAGTGAGAGAAAGTGAGGTACTTTCTCTTCTTTTCTCTTCTTTTCTCTCCATTTTAAAACTCCCAAACATAGTGTTAGAGTGTTCTTGGAAAATGAACATGATATAATATTTTATATGTAATGGTGCCATTACATATAAAATTTCCATTATTTGTCCTTAAATTTAGAAAGTATAGCTCAATTTACATATAGAAAGATGTAACAAAGAAAGCATAAATTAAGTATCATCATCCATACAATACATAAACTGATAAACTAGCACAAACGTATCTCATATTGCAATAGTAAAATATCCATCACATATATCATCCATAGAATCAAAAGCCAAAAAATGTCCAAAATGAAAACACATTAAGATTAGTCTTTCAAATTAAACCACATCATTCAAAACAAAAACATAGTGACACTAGCCTTGTTGGAATTGTGGCTCGACTTAGTTGAATAGAAGAAGGAATCAAAAGTTGGCAGTGCCGCTTGAGCATGCCGCACAGGCGGGCTCCGCGCCAGCAGGCATGGGTGGGAGCTCTTAGCGAGTTTTTGGTTTATAACTTACTGTAATCTCGCTCAATAGGGTAACCAGTCGAGCGGTGTCCGCACGAGCGACTTCAGGAGTTTGGCAGCGAGATTAAGGAATTTATAAAATGATTTGACTTTTGGAAGGAAATAAGTTTTCCTAATTCGTTTTGGATTCCTAATTCGATTTTGGCAGCAAATCCTAAGCATATTGGAATGGGGAATATGTGTATCCCTAAATAGGGATTCTTTAAGAGTCATTGGAAGTAACTCTAACCCATTGGGGCTTATTGTTCTTTGGAGAACCTTCTTTAGGGTTCAATTTGGAGAACATCTTGGTTCAATTTGTTTGTTGGAAGAATTTTATATCTTTTGAAAAAGAGAGAGTATATTGTTCATTGGATAACTTTAGGGATTTTGAAAAAGAGAGACCTATAATTTGTTGTTTTTAGATCTTTTTGCAGAAGAGAGAACTAGTGTTGGTTTTGGGAGCTTTTATCTTTTGAGACAGAGAGATAAGTGTCACAGTCCGGTCCCACAATAGCGGAATCGAAGCCCGTGGCACGCCACCGAGGCTAAACCAATTCATTAACGTTCCCAAAAATTAGTTTGAAGAACACACGCAGCGGAAAAACAAAACACATTTTAAAACCAGAGGTTCAGTCGACTGCTCAGTCGACTGCTCCGTCGACTGAAGAAGGCAGGGAGTTTTCAAAAGGGTTTAATAGCAATTCCAGTCGACTGAGACTAGGGTCAGTCGACTGAGGTCTCCAGCTTTCAGTCAACTGAATCAGGGACCAGTCGACTAAATCAGGCAGAATCAAAAAGAACACATCATCCTACAGAGGTCCAGTCGACTGAGGCAGGGCCCAGTCAACTGCTTTTACCACATTAACAAGCAGTAGCTAGCAGGCACAGGGGTTCAGTCGACTGAACACAGGACCAGTCGACTGCTCCCCTGGCAGCAGCCCAATCTGCAGAATTTCAAGTTTTAAAAGCTTCCTAACTTTCACCAAGATCAACCACTCAAACCAAACTCAATCCAAAGTAGTCCTAGCTGTATTAAAACATTTCTAAAGTAGGATTACAACATGTCACTAACTATTACAACGATTTAAAATCCATTCTATCATACGAAGTTAAACATGGGTTAAAACAACCAAATTTCTTATTTACAACATTCCTATTATCCCAAAACTACAAGATTAACATTCAAGTTGCCTCCCAAGCGAACTCCCAACCTTCGTGCTCACTTCTCCAATTCCTCGCCAGCATTAACACCTGAAATGGTTATTTGAATAACCACAGATATTTCGATTTGTTTAAGCTAAAGCTTAGTGAATAAATCAACATATGTATATGAATGATAAACATGTCCGCATTCACATCTCTACATTTCATACTAGTCGCCGGAGACTCACGTGCCCGTCCATACTCCCAATCCGCGACTCCTCGCCAGTAAGTCCACGCGAAAGGGTAAGACCCACGATTCTTCTCTTCAATCGTGCGACCTTAATGCCTATATCGGCTCCACAAAATGGCACGGTGACCACGTGCTCCTTCTGACCCAAATAAGCAACTTAACATGCTCAAATACATATCACCATGCTCGCGGTAATCAAAATATATCACCGTGCTATTGAGCCTACTTATCAATATAAATGCCCAATATGAACTACACAATATATCTCTAAGAATTAATACATGCTATTCACACAAAACATGAATACATGTCAAGAAATCATTCCAAAGACATAGTTGAATCACTCGCCTCCGATTTACGCTCTTATACTTCGATTCAAAGAAAACCCGTGTACAAAGAACGTGTAGGAGTCCGTCTAGTAAAATTCCTATGGATCAAAATTCCATTTATCAACTTTTGTGAAAAATTCTAGAAAACATATTTTCTGAAAACTTAGCCAAACAGGCCTTAACATATATCAAAACGAAGCTCTTACCTCAAGGAGCTTGAATATGAAATATGGGAGAAAACAAACTGACGGAAGGTTGCCGTTTGGCGTCGCAAAGCTCTAAGCTCCAAAATCCCCCTCTAGCCCCCTTTTTGGAATTTAGGTTAGAAGTTATGAAAAATCTAAGTTCATCTTTATCTATATATAGGCAACACTCTCGGGAAATTACGTTTACCTCCCCACGAGTTTTCAAAACTCCTAATCAGTCTCTGAAACTTTCTATACAGCTTATTCATAGCTTTATAAGTGAAACCTCAAAATTATAAAAGTTTTCGACTAAGTTTCGTTTGGTCGCTAAAACGCGAATTTCTAAATGACGTTTCCGAAGTTGCTAATTAGCCTACCAAATTAATAGCGTGTTAATTCGTTCTCACCAGGATACTAAAACTAGCAACAGATATAAATTCTAAAACAGAAAATAATACAGATATTGAAATACACAGGTAAACATTTATTTTCAGATAAACATTTAAAGTATTCCACAATCACCGTCTCATACTCAGAGAGACGTCACAACAACAAACGCTCAATCAACACTGTCTCAGAGGGTTCTCTAACACAGACACCCAAATCGACTCGTGAGTCAAAACTCACTCCAACATGTGCCAAGATGCACAACACATCACATTATCATGAATGACAATATGATACAAATGCAATAACACGAATGTGGGTGTTATAATACTCTCCCCCTTAAAAGAAGTTTGTCCCCAAACTTACGCCGTCTACCAGCATGACTTCTCCCACATGCTTCCCAACACTTGCCGCTTTGTTCACAATTACCATCTCTCCACTACGATGTCACGACTCACAAGGAAAATAAATCTTCAAGTTCGTAAGGAAGATAACTCTTCCGAACTCTGTCTGTATCCACTTAAAGTGTCAATTTGAACACATACAACCAATCTACATTTCTTCCGAGTAAGAATATAAGGATTCAAATAGAACACGTTCATTCCTTTCGGATAACCGATTACACCCAAAATGTCTCATACGCATTCAATCGTACCCTTTTCTGAAACCACAAACTTCCATATGCAACCCAAGAAAATGAGTCATCTCTCTTCACTTCTCCCTCTCTGACCTACACAGTCACTTACAAATCGTCTCAAACCGCCTAGCAATTTCTTTCGACTCCATATCTCGAACGAAACCAAAATCGAGCATGAACATCCGTACATATGCCATTAATGCGTTGATTCTTCAACCAATTGTTGATACCTTCAAAATGCAATCTCTTATCTTTTCCAACCATGAAACCCTTTGGGTAATACTTACACGCTCAAACTTTCTTCTATTTCTCATCATGTGTCAACGCTTTTCTTCTAAGCCATTCCACAACGATAATCCTCGATATCTATACCCATCATTGTGTCGTCTCTTTCCCTTCCGACTTCATCAACCAACTCATCAATATATCCCCATTCATTCAATACATCTGATTCCAACTGCAAATCTTTGCTATAATCAAACTTCCACAACTAACACCCTATTTACTCGAGCAAAGTCAAAATGTCGTAATATCTTATCCTCCAATTATCCTTCCACTTGAACAAGCCGTCGATTTACAAACCAAGGAAACGATAAGAATGTTAATCTAAACCTTTCACTAAACTAAGTACGTTTCCTTATTTTTGTTTTAAAGCAACTTCTCAAATTTCTCATAAGCTTTTCTTCGATATCTCCTCACTACTATTCCAACAACGTCAATCGTAACAACCACTACCGTTAACAGAACTTGATCCACCTGTTACGCAACACTCCCCGCAACTCCTTCAACCTATGTTCTTCCTTGTAACATATTCAAGATTAAAATACGATTTCTGATATTCTGTCTCTCTTATCGGTGACAATTCGAATTCGTCCTAGTCGTGTTCGAGCTGTATATCTTTCTATCAAAGACCGTCACATCAATCTCAATACATCAGTTCACTTTCATCCCATAACTCATGGGAATCATCCCCACTAATCTTAACACATCTTTCAAATTCATCAATCTAATTTAAATAACGATTTATCTATAATAGTCTCAAAATCTCCAGTCTTTCCCTCTATTGAAATCAACATCAAACACTACTCTTGTTCTTCTAAGTTCTTTATAAGTATCTCATAACCAATTCGTTTGTATTTTAAACAAAAGAAAAAAAAAAAACAAAACCTTTATTTCAAATCCACTTCCAGTAGCGATTTTGATCATTACAAAAAAAATATTTTAAAAGTCCGAAACCTGTGTCCTTTAGATAACATATCTGTATTCCAGCTAACCATTTCATTCGCCATTTCCTCCTGCACTATCTCCTCACATAAGCCAACATCCATTCTTGAGATTCCAATAGTCACTTCCCAGTCTTTTTTTTTTTCATCATTCTCAATACCACTTCGATCATTTGCTAATAGTAACCCCAATATTCCGTCGGTAACTTCCTAACAAGACATTACCCTCGCTCAAGCCCATTGCAGTCTTCCTTCTGATTTGACAACTTTCCTTCACATCCATTCTTGTTCGGCATCTTTCTTCCAATTATTGCCTTCACGACATTGTCCAAAATAAAGTTCTCATACACATTTTTTTTTTTAAAACAAATTCATTTAACCATAGTCGAGATCGTAATTAAGTTCACATACCACTAGTGTCCATCATACTCATACCGTTAACTTACTCATCAAGTACCATCTTCCCAATCTATATCTTCACGTCCTTATAACCTGACTTCTTCGTCCCTCTCCCCACAAATCTCGTTAAACACGTCCTCGCTCAACATCGTCTACTTAATACTCCGCCCTCCACTTTCTGAAATGTATTCTCAATTCAATATCCACTTACCACCTCAACGCCTCTAGTGACAACACAACAAATTTCCTGCTACGCACCACTCGTCTCACCTCTTAACCAATCTCGTAAATTGTTAAACTCCTCATTTCACATATTGCTTCCTTTGCTCTCTTCGTAGTTGTAAAGGTCAAAACCCCCAATAATGTTTACATACACTTCTCTCAATCTCATTCATTGCTACCCACCAATATTTAATCTACGTTTCATGTGAACCTCAGATCTACTTGGGAACATCACAAGAGTCAAGTTCGCACCGCACCCATCACAAGTCACACTTGGATTGAGCTGTTGGTTCTTGGTATGAGCTCAATGTCCATGCACCCAATAGTTCTATCAATTCCACGTTCAATATAAATCTTGAAAGTCACACCAAAATTTTCGTACTCAAACCTCAACCCTTTTTTCTTCCCGATCACTCTGACATCATCTTTCTTCCAAACCAATTAACGTGGCATAACTCATCAAATCTTCGATCGTATTCTCATTGCGGCTATTCTCAAACCCGTATTGACCATTGATAGAAAAAAAAATCATCTCGCAACCCAGAGATAATAGATTCAGTTGAGAGATTCCTCAACATCCCACAATACTGACCATAAGATAGGTTGAGAGATTCCTCAATATCCCACAATACTGATCATAAGATAGGTTGAGAGATTCCTCAACCGTCCACTATCCCAATACTGTATTCAATTCTCAATAATTACCGTAATATAGGTTGAGAGATTCCTCAACCATCTGATATCCACCGTAAGATAGGTTGAGAGATTCCTCAACCATCCCCTATTTCAATACCGTAAGGTAAGTTGAGAGATTCCTCAACTATACACCATACACAAAAATATCTATATATATTTCTTGATGCTTGCTATCCCATCAATTCTACCGTCGTCCCAGATATACTCATGTCACACAATCTCATATACTTACGTCACAATCGTTAAACAAGTCCCGAAACGATAACTTTCAACAACCACTCACACTACATGTATGCGGAAAGTACTTCTCTCAATATGTGAACCACCATCGAACTTCTTCTATTGTTGACCATCCGAATTCCATCCCCACCTCGTGCCCAAAGAAAACTCGTTCCCATTAATTTTGAAAACTTTTACGATTTAAGATTTTGAAAATCCAATGGTTACCAAGATGATATCATCTATCACCTTCGGCAACTCTACAATGTCTACGGTATGCACAGAAGTCTTACCATCATCCAATCCCACTTCATCCCATCACATCTCATATCATTTATGGACTGTGCTATAATCGTTTGATACCGATAGTGTATTGATATTTTGAACTTCAACCGGTGGAGCCTGAACATTCAGCAAATCTCGTTCACTTACAACTTGAACGAAATTTCCCCACATTATCCACTATCTGATCCATTCTCGAATGCGGTGATAATTCTCTCGGTGGATCAGTCATAATGTTTCAAATATTCCCCTATTGAGTTCAATGCATAATGACCGTGCATGCTATGCCACAATATAGATATATGTGCACAGTTCATTACAATCAACAAATGCTAACACATGAAGCATTCCTACAATGATAACAATTATCTTCATAATTACACACTCCGCTCGACGTCATTCAGCATATATAACGTCACTCGTTCCCAAGTCTCTAAACTTAAGCTCTGATACCACTAAATATCACAGCCCGGTCCCACAATAGCGGAACCGAAGCCCGTGGCACGCCACCGAGGCTAAACCAATTCATTAACGTTCCCAAAAATTAGTTTGAAGAACACACGCAGCGGAAAAACAAAACACATTTTAAAACCAGAGGTTCAGTCGACTGCTCCGTCGACTGAAGAAGGCAGGGAGTTTTCAAAAGGGTTTAATAGCAATTCCAGTCGACTGAGACTAGGGTCAGTCGACTGAGGTCTCCAACTTTCAGTCGACTGAATCAGGGACCAGTCGACTAAGTCAGGCATAATCAAAAAGAACACATCATCCTACAGAGGTCCAGTCGACTGAGGCAGGGCCCAGTCAACTGCTTTTACCACATTAACAAGCAGTAGCTAGCAGGCACAGGGGTTCAGTCGACTAAACACAGGACCAGTCGACTGCTCCCCTGGCAGCAGCCCAATCTGCAGAATTTCAAGTTTTAAAAGCTTCCTAACTTTCACCAAGGATCAACCACTCAAACCAAACTCAATCCAAAGTAGTCCTAGCTGTATTAAAACATTTCTAAAGCAGGATTACAACATGTCACTAACTATTACAACGATTTAAAATCCATTCTATCATACGAAGTTAAACATGGGTTAAAACAACCAAATTTCTTATTTACAACATTCCTATTATCCCAAAACTACAAGATTAACATTCAAGTTGCCTCCCAAGCGAACTCCCAACCTTCGTGCTCACTTCTCCAATTCCTCGCCAGCATTAACACCTGAAATGGTTATTTGAATAACCACAGATATTTCGATTTGTTTAAGCTAAAGCTTAGTGAATAAATCAACATATGTATATGAATGATAAACATGTCCGCATTCACATCTCTACATTTCATAGTAGTCGCCGGAGACTCACGTGCCCGTCCATACTCCCAATCCGTGACTCCTCGCCAGTAAGTCCACGCGAAAGGGTAAGACCCACGATTCTTCTCTTCAATCGTGCGACCTTAATGCCTATATCGGCTCCACAAAATGGCACGGTGACCACGTGCTCCTTCTGACCCAAATAAGCAACTTAACATGCTCAAATACATATCACCATGCTCGCGGTAATCAAAACATATCACCGTGCTATTGAGCCTACTTATCAATATAAATGCCCAATATGAACTACACAATATATCTCTAAGAATTAATACATGCTATTCACACAAAACATGAATACATGTCAAGAAATCATTCCAAAGACATAGTTGAATCACTCGCCTCCGATTTACGCTCTTAAACTTCGATTCAAAGAAAACCTGTGTACAAAGAACGTGTAGGAATCTGTCTAGTAAAATTCCTATGGATCAAAATTCCATTTATCAACTTTTGTGAAAAATTCTAGAAAACATATTTTCTGAAAACTTAGCCAAACTATCCTTAACATATATCAAAACGAAGCTCTTACCTCAAGGAGCTTGAATATGAAATATGGGAGAAAACAAACTGACGGAAGGTCGTCGTTTGGCGTCGCAAAGCTCTAAGCTCCAAAATCCCCCTCTAGCCCCCTTTTTGGAATTTAGGTTAGACGTTATGAAAAATCTAAGTTCATCTCTATCTATATATAGGCAACACTCTCGGGAAATTACGTTTACCTCCCCACGAGTTTTCAAAACTCCTAATCAGTCTCTGAAACTTTCTATACAGCTTATTCATAGCTTTATAAGTGAAACCTCAAAATTATAAAAGTTTTCGACTAAGTTTCGTTTGGTCGCTAAAACGCGAATTTCTACATGACGTTTTCGAAGTTGCTAATTAGCCTACCAAATTAATAGCGTGTTAATTCGTTCTCACCAGGATAGTAAAACTAGCAACAGATATAAATTCTAAAACAGAAAATAATACAGATATTGAAATACACAGGTAAACATTTATTTTCAGATAAACATTTAAAGTATTCCACAATGACCGTCTCATACTCAGAGAGACGTCACAACAACAAACGCTCAATCAACACTGTCTCAGAGGGTTCTCTAACACAGACACCCAAATCGACTCGTGAGTCAAAACTCACTCCAACATGTGCCAAGATGCACAACACATCACATTATCATGAATGACAATATGATACAAATGCAATAACACGAATGCGGGTGTTATAATAAGATACCTTAAATTTGTAGAATCTCTTGGTTCATTAGGATCTCTATTTGTTGGCCTCTTTTGTTTTGTTTTGGTGAGGTTTTGTTTGGAAAGATCATTCATTTTAGTTTGGGTGAGGGAGTGATTACTCATGCTGGCACTGTAATCATCCGTTCCTTTGATTGTGGATTGTTCCTTAGCTCCGAGGAGTGGACATAGGCATAGTTGGCTGAACCACTCGTGAAAATCTTGTGTCTTTGTCTATGTTTGTTTTGCCTTTTCTTTTCTCGTTCGGATTATTATATTTGCTTGTGGTTTGAAATAGCGCTTCTGCACAACAAGCCTTTCAAATTAAACCACTTATCGAAGTTATCGTCATCATTTCTATCCACAAATAACATGATCTCTGAGTTCGGTTCATGCAATCTCAACTATCCTAACACCATCAAGCGAGTCAAAGGCATCACCACCTACATCCCCCATATTCATTTCCCTATCAAGCCCCAAACCTACTCATATGAATTATGGACACGTGGTATGTCACCAAAGCATGTCCCCAAATGATTAACGTCAAAACTAAGTTATAAAAATCATTTTATAAAAATCACACACATGATTAACCCTAAGGGTAAAATGGTCATTAAAAATTTTTGTCCAATTTTTTGTCAAAACATAGTATTTTAAAGACTTGCCAGAGCACCAATGGCTAATGCCAAGTGACAATTTGCTCTAGCATTAGTCATTGCTACTTTGGCAATAGCATTACCCATTTTAAATAAGAAAACCATTGGTGAAAATGACACATGATTCGGAGCTTCCTAAACCAAATTATGGTCATTTTAAAAACTTTATTTTTACAAACTTCAAAATTCTACCAGTGTATCCTCGACCGGTCAAAAGGTATACATAAGTTAATCCCCTGTTTCAACTTTCAACCCTTCTCCAATTCAAAAAAAAAAAAAAAAAACTCATTCCTTTGTGAAACATAAACTTTCACTAAACTTCACTTAACCTTCAATTTCAAACACAAGTAAAACTCCTCAATTTCGTCCTTCCTCAATCAACCAAGTGTAAAAACGTTTAATCGTTCACTTTAAATTCCCATAAACTACTTTCCAATATTTTTCACAATAACAAGAATAGTCTTTCTAGATAACTTCCAACACTTTGAAACTAATTCAACATACTCAAGATTGATCAAATCATTTCCATACTAGCTAGGCATACACGAAACCACCAAAAGACGAGTTAAAATTCAAACTTATCAAATTTGAAACAATCGAAGATGTTTAAAATAACTAAACCTAAGATACATGAACTAATACTAGTCTTGTTAATACATCTCCAAGACCATTAAAAACCCGATTACAAGTATTTATAAACTAAACTCCAACTTGAAATACAAAGTGTATAAACTTATAAACATTCTGGATTATCCCCCTGCAACAAATTTAATCACGCCTTTCCTTGTCCTTTCTCGCACCTGAAATGGTTATACAATAACTACTAATAAGCTATTATGCTTAGTGAACAATAATAATCATGCATGTGGATAAATGTTGCATGTTTCAAACTCATCGCATCACGCGTAAATGATCTCCAAAAAGAACAGGTACACCTCCACCAATCCCCACAAGCTTCGTGTTTGTGCCACCACCCATGCCCCTTTAGACATGTGGCCCAATTGCTTTGAACTCACACGTAGTTGTTACCACAAATCTACTCCCAATATGGGAGGCCAACTCATGGTGGATTAATACAAGTCCCCTTTTATTCCATATAAGCACATAAACATCCTCACATAATATATATCCTTATGCTTTTCATATATATATATATATGCTTTCACAAATTAATTAGGCATGATTTGTACGACATGAATTTGCCCAAAAAAACTAAACATAGTTAATTAAGCTAATTAGACATGCCAACGTCAAGTTACATGAATCTAAACACGAATTTCATTCAAAAACACGACTAAAATCACTCACTTCCTGCGATCCCCATGGAATAGAGTTAGTGGGAAGGGTCTCACAGAAAGGTTGGATCTTCGTGAAGCCATCCACGGAGAGAGAGAAATTAATCTAGTCACAGGCTTATGAGAACCAAAGAGTTTTCCTGTGTAATGACAAAAATTGGTGTGTTAGATTTTCATCATACCAGAAAATGGGAAGATATATAATATCTTTAGTTTCAAAAAGTCTTGTACATTTCTAATTCTAAAAAGCCCTATTCTGATTTTATTATTCTCTTTATTTCTAAAAACCATATTGTGCATCCATATACCCTATTTATTACTTTTTTTAAATATCCAAATTACTAGTTCGTCGAATTCTTATAATCCTTGTCATTTGAGAGGACCTAACCGCTTTCACCTTCTACTTTGTTTCTAAAAAAATTTTACATCTTTCACTTAGTGATACTAATCCAAGTGCGTTCATCATGTATCTGTTGCATGTCTAAACAAAAAAACAAATATAAAGTAAGATACACATCGGATTTTCCAGCATGCGTCAGTGCCCCATACTATTCCTTGGCACTTATGGTAATCTTCTTGGCACTGCATTCATTCGAAACATATATTTGAGAGAAAAATACAACTGTAAATAATTTTCAACAATGTGTACTTTTTTTTCCACAATAAACCTTGTAGATGTTACGAGTATCTAAACAGTGTCAAGTTAAGTAATGACTAAAATATTGGAGTACCTCTATCAACAGAGGTTCAAAGATCCTTTTGGAGATTGAGTACAATACAATTGTGTTTAGCACAAGGATAACTAAGGAGCAAATTTTGAAAAAGAGACTTGAAGGCTTTTTATGTTGCATTAGTCATAGGCCAATGAGTAGACAATAAGAACCCCCGTGTATTTTTTAAAACAAATACACTTATGCTCTGGAACACTAGAGGGCATTAAGTAGCCACAACACATTGTCAAAAACTAAAATTCACTAATTAACATTGAGTTGTCAAGTTAAACTTTTGAATCACCAAATAAGTAGTCAAAGTATAGTTCAAATGTGTTATCCATGTGTGTTGTTCTTTAACAAAGAACGGGAAAGGTGAGTCGTATAGGCTTTTTCTTGTGTAAATATTTATTTGGTTTTATGTCTTTGTTTTGATTGGTTATTCTATTAGTACAGGGTTCATACTATGTTTTGGAAGACTAACGAGTAATATCATTTTTTATGCACAAAATTTTTGTTAGAGATTGGTGAGAACATATTTTAACTATTAAGTGAATTTACAAGTTTTATCTACAAATTTTGAATGCCTATTATCATTGGATAGAAGAAAGTTTCTATTGTGTGGTTGATTACTTTACATGTGAATTGTGAATCACTCTCTACACACAAGTAAACAATTAACTGATGAAAGACGGCAATTAGTTCTAGAGAGACGAATTCACCGTGTAGGGATTACGATCTGTCTGGATTGGAGACACAAGAGATATGGCAAACTTGAAAGATCAAAGTCTAGAGTGGCCTTAGGAGAAAAGAAGTCATTTTGGATATCTACCATGTTCTCTTGTTGAGGATATCACTGTTTAGGAGTAAAAAGATCATGGATTTTGGGTAGCTATTATATATACTTTGTTTCATTCATATTCATGAGAAAAACTCCATAAAATGAGAATGTTAATTGTAAAGACTTATGTGCGTACCAGCCACCACTAAAAGATCTCATCATCGAGTCTTTATCTTACCACAAGTTAAAACTTAAGAGTAGTTAAGGCAACTCCCTCTTTACATGGCCCAATACTCTGTATATGTAATTCTTTGTATACTTACCTAGAGAAACAAAAAACAGTATGAGGTCTTTATGTATGCATCCATTTCCTACGTCAAGTAGTTGTTTACATGGTGTTTCGTAAAATACAGTTTGAGAAAGGTTCTTGAGCACTACAACTTCCATGTGGATGCCAGAGAAGGTGACAATAGTGTTTGTGAAATGAAGGTTAGTCCAAACTTCCGATTTTCTATGAAAGTACTAGTGATAGTTAGCTTGATTTCATGCTCTGTGTTGCTTCAGACACCCATACTCAGGCAGCATAAGGGTACTCATTAATATTAAATAATCAGCAAGGCGACACTACCTTTTTTTTTTTATAGAGAAAAACAGAAATTTTCTCAATTTCATGTATTAAATTTTAGTACATGACCTAAAAGTTTTAGGTTTTAGGTTATATGTACTAATACTATATGAAATTGAGTTTCAGCGAGGACACAAAGACTTCACATTTGAAATGCAAAAAGACTCTGAATTTCAAAGTGGTCCGAAGAAAATTTGGGAATTCGATCCCGTTGACCTATTTGCCGTAGAAATGAACGTGTCCTCAATAATAAATTGTGCCTAACCCTCAAAATATGGTTATAATGCATACTCGATGACAAAATTCGTGCCAAAAGAAATGAAGCTAGTAGGACAAGAAAGAGAAATAAAAAAGACTGTAGCAATAACTATGGGATGCATTCTAGCAACTTCTACCCCCAAATAATGAGCGTTAGTCAAGCACAAGTGATATCGATGATAACAGCTGCCTAAATAGCAATAGGATATATGGTAGGCGTCAGTGTGATTGCTATGTGATTTGAAAATTATAAGGTTCAAATCAAGTTTAAATGCAACACTGGAATGACTGTTTATTTCACCACTTCAGTTGTTATGATGTTTTTTTTATCCTATATGTCCCCTAACGATGGTTAGCTATTTCGCTACCACTAGAATTGTTGAAGAGCTATGGTGGTGCATACTTAAAATAAATACAGAGGATCCCACTGTTAGCGCCACTAAATCACCCCGATGTTTTCAGACTTGGGGAGATGTAATTAAATTAAAAGTTCATATATATATATATATATATCCTACTTTGAGATTCATAGTCGGGATAACAATTTGCTTCGTATTGGATTTTGTTGAATGAACTTGGTGAATGTAGGAATAGGATTCAAAATGTTGATGACGAGACATCAGTGTTCTAAAGAACAATTGTACTTCTTTTTATGTTTATGTATTGATCCAATCCCAGGTAGTGCATTGATCTAGAACAAATTAATACCATTTTGGTATCCTCAGCAGTATTTTCACTTTGCCTTTTAAATGTTCATGCAATCTGCTATACCAAACACTATGCTAAACACCATTAGATATGTACCAATAGATTCTCTTCTAATTCATTTTGGGTACTGCAGTGTCATGCAGATTATAAAGGACTCTTGACAGGCGAAGATCTATTACAAATGGTTCAAAGGTACCAACCCCTGTCTGTCTTAATTTTCCTGAAAACTACCGTATTTATGACAACTCCCAAGTAGTTGTTTTGGATATTGTCACAGGAGCCTTCAAATGCAAATAGTAGAACAACTCAATATATCTGAGCTCACTCAACTAGAGCGCCAACTGGATCCAATACTACAACAAACCAGAAACAAGAAGGTAAGCTTTGGCATCCACAGTAGTTTAATCTTTTACACGCCTAGTATTAAATAACTCGTGACATCTTTCTAATTTCACCTCCAGTTATTAGGCCACCATATGTACAACCCTCTACATATGCATATCAAGCTCTCTAATCTAGATTTCACTGCCTCCTACTTAGAGTTGGTAATATGAAACACGTTGACCTCACTCAATCACTAAGAAAAATCTTACCTGTTGTGGTCAATGTTAGATTAATGATACTATTGACTTCAAGGCACATATGCTGCAGGCTCTATTTTTACCTGTAAATGGTAATACCTTCACGTTGTTTATTAGATTTTCATCTCATGCAGCTAACGTGGACTAAATTACATAATGCCAAGTGCAATACAAAACATTCTCGATATGGTAAACAATGTGCTCACGCACCTTATTTTCAAACAAATATGTGCACATTACAGTATACTGCTCTACATTTATATTCCTGAGAACTGGCAAGAAAAGATCTCATTTCTCAATGTATTTTATGAAGACTCTAATATAGTCTGGTTTTATGTGGCCTGAGCAAAATGCCATAAATGCAATTACAGAATATTAAATGTCTGATTTCAAACCATCTTAAACAAGCAAAAGGAGAAGAGTTGTCTTATTTTCTACTTTTTGGGTGCAACAGATATTTCTTCCATTTGAGGGCAATCAATTTAGGAGTCGAACATTTCTTAAGTGATTCGCCAAGCTCATCGTCGTTGGTTTGCACTTGTGTGTCAATAGACACTGTATTGTGCCCAAAACTCTATGAACTTGCCCACTATTTGCACCCAAAATATGTATTTTGTCACATGACCGATTAAATTGGAAGTTTTGGCCAAAGGCCAATGATCGGGCTTAAAAATGCATATATACACCGTCACAAGTCATGGTAGTGGGGCTCGTTGGAGGAGCATTAGCTGGTCGCTTGCCTTAAATGCTTTTGGAAATGCAAACCTCATGATGACATGGTGTGCCCACGAATTAATGCTTGGTATATACAATCATAACATTAAACCAACCAAGCCTTCAATCGGGCTGCTTTTGGCATTTGGGTCTATACCATTAATTATAGCTTAGTCAAGGTTTCCATTTGAAATTACAAATTCGTCAGAAGACTTTTTCATCAGGCGTCATCATTGTCATGATAACCATCTTAATTGGATTTTGGTCAGTTTTCCATCTGAAATAAGAATTTAGTCACAGAGAAGTCAACACCAACCTATCATTTTTGACTTCCTCCATCACCATCGGCCGTGTACAGCTTGGAAGCCTCAATTCAACCACTTCCTTGAGCACTTTTAATTGTGAGCCACAAGGCCACATTGAGAGTGTAAATTTAGCGTCCCAAGCATATTGCAAGTCCCAAGGATGGGCTGTCATTGGACCAAAAGGCAAACAAAGTTTATTGAAGAAACTTCATCTCCCTCTACAAATACAGTGGCCTCCCCGACAGCAAATCTCTCCAGCAGCACGATCAAACACACAAACCTCCCAAAAAACCATCCTTTTTTGCATTACAGTAGCATTTTCCTTAGCATTTTTTTAATTTAGTGTTCTTACACTGTTTTATTTTTATTTTCTTAAGTAATTTCATTTCCTTATAATTTACTTTAATGCAATATATTTCCACTTTCTAAGCCTTGCTTTATATTATTTTTCACCAATTTTTGACTTGTGTGCTTCAATACTATCAAGGAACCTATAACTAAGGTACTTTCCTACTAGTTTTTAACAATCCCACTAAGAAAAAAGTCAGATCGTGCATTACTCGCACCAAGTATTAGGAAAAACCATGTATGTTAACACACACACACAATCGAGCTACTTCAGCTCTGGCACGCCCGAAGTAAAATAATAAGAACCAAACACCCATGTCCCTAGTTTTATCTTATTACCCTTTGGATGTTTTACGTAGTGTTCTTAGACGCACTCCTTTACAAGTCTTTCCTGTAAGTTCTACTTAACAAAGTCTTGTTCTGCTTTTTGGAGTTTTTGTGCATTATCTTGTGCAGAATTTGTGTTTGGGCAGTTTTGGTGCAGAATTTGTGCAGTTTTTGGTGTCTATGTTTTTGTAATAACCTGCATTTCCATCTAATTTAAAAGTCATGCCCATATTTAATTTAATTATAATCGCATTGGCATATTTAAAATCAATTAGCATTGTCTGCTTTTATTTTATTTTCAGTCACTTGTTTGGAATATTTATTTCTTATCTAATTCACATTTAAAGTTTATTGGGGGCCAAACTGCAATTTTACAAAAGTTAGTAATACCTGTGTGGATTTCAAAATCTGTATTTCAAAACGGTGAAAGTAACCTCTACAGACTCAATCAGTATTTTTATGAAACCTGTAAAACAATTCTTTAGTTAAAATGAATTTTCTGTATTTTTGTGGTGACCACCGCGCCCCGAAAATACCAGTTTATGTCCAAAACTGTCCGCGCTGTGCTAAACTTCCCCAGATTTTGGAAGTGACCGATTTGGACACTTACTTTATTTCCATTTATGGCAACTAATGATTGCCTTGCACTTGTTTGGGAATGTCTAGCTTGTGTGTGTTATTTTTGTGCCAAAAGCTAGATTCCCAAACAACTCTAGCTTGAACCCCTATACATCTACACTTGACTCTTGGATACTTGGGGAGTTATATACATCAGTGTATATACGTAAGTATAATTCAGTTTAGATTAACCTCTTAATCTGCAATTGCTTAGGAATTAGAATGGTTAATCAATGTTAGTTGGTTGAGTGAGTATCACAACTCACAACTTGGAGCCCAAGTTCTTAAGCTCTATATAACAAAGCTCTTCATCACACACACACACACACTTTTTATTCTGCTCTTCACAAACACAAACACAGAGAGTAGAGAGAGTTACACAGAGAGTTATAACAGGAATTTATAGAGAGAACTCTTAATCCCCATAGCCAAAGCTTGGGTTTGAATTTCTTCATTTGGTTTTCTTTCTCAACATCTTTGCTCTTAATCACAGTGAGTATTTTTAACTCACTCCCAATGTAATCTCATGCTTATTTGCTGTGTATTATTTCAATTTGGTCAACCTCCATTGATGATTTAACGTTGAAGTTCATAGCTTGAGAAATCAAGATTTCCAAAACTTAACCAAAATTAGTTTTGTGAATGAAATATGATAGATTATAGTGTGTAGAGTATATGGTTGTAAAATTAGAGCCTAATTCGTTCATATAAGAAAGTATATTGAAAATGAAATTTTGACATGTTTTGATTTTTCCTAAAATTAGAGAGCTATGAATTAAATGGTGTTAAATTGACTTTAGATTCTTAATCCTTGTGAAAAACCGAAGAGAACCATATATTATAAGCCCTATATACTTTAGAATTCCAAAATGGGTCATTTTGGACCCCTTAAGCTGAAACAGGGCAGTTTCTGCGAAGAAGACGAAGCCTCAGCTTCATCTCGCGCCACGATCGCGCGCGCGAGAATCGCGCGAGCGGCCCGCGCGCGCGAGGTAGGCTTCCCCAGGCAGACGTAAGAGTTTATATATATATAATTGAAATTTGGCTGATCGCGCGAGCGAGGGTCGCGCGAGAACCCCTTCGCGCGAGCGATCCGCGCGCGCGACCTTGCTTTCCTCAGGCAGACAGAAAAGGTTATTAATAAAATAAAAAGGGGCTTATCGCGCGAGCGGCCCGCGCGAGCGACCCTTCGCGCGAGCGGCCCGCGCGCGCGAGGTAGTGCAGTTTCTGTTTTTGTCTGTTTTTCTGTTAAGGGACTGTTTGGATGAAATTTATATACTGTTAAGGCTCTGTTTGGGAATTTAGTTGATCAGAACTCTAATTGGTTATGTTTAAGTGATCTAAACATTGTAGTATAACTCATTAATTCCCGTACGCGTGTTGTTCCTTAATTCAGCATTATTGTTTAAGTGCATATCATTCATGTGGGTCAGTAGTACATGCATATGGGTGTCAGTCTGTGTGGAAAAGAGTAATGGTAGTGTGGAAAGGGTATGAGATTGTGTTTGTGGTCGTGGTTGTGGTTGAGTTTGTGGAAGAGGGTATCTTTGAAATGCGACGGTGGCAAATAAGGACACTCCCTGACGCCCATGGAAGCGTTAAAGTGTGTGAAGCCGAACTCGGACATTCCCTGGCACCCATGGTAGTGCTAAAGTGTGGCCTACGGACACTCCCTGATAACTCAAGTCTGGATACTGTGGGAGGGGTCGCCCCGGTATTTGCATGGCGGTTAGGGTATTCAAAGTGTGAGGCATTGGACACTCCCTGGTACCCCGGACCAAAGTGTGAGGCAAACTGGACACTCCCTGGCGCCCCGTTGCTAAAGTGTGGCTATCTGAGTGTTTTAAAGATACCAGGAGTAGGATAGTGGGTTGTTGTGGATGTCGAGAGAAAAGAGTCGGCGAGATGAGTGTGGTGCATTGTCTCATTTTACGAGTATCTGTATTTATGAATGAAAGACTTTTATTATATTCCTTGTTGTTTTATAAAATAAATTCTTTCAGTATTTTAATAATGGAAAAAGGTGAATGGGTATGATTTACATTCAAAGTCATGTTTTTAATACTCACCAGCTTCTTGAAGCTGACGACGTTGATGCGTCCTGGACATTCGTGTTCAGGCTTTTCAGGTTTTAACCAGGAGGAAACATATGACTATGCAAATTGAGAATGGCTGCATCTGGAATAAAGAAACTGTTTATTTTATGCATTAAGTTTATTTGTTTGAGTTTTAAACTGTTTTGTTTTAAGGATGACTGTAACAGACTTTAAGATATTATTTTATTTTCAAGGCGGTCTGTGCCTTAGTTGACCCCGGTTTATAAGATGTAATAAAGTTAGAAAATTTTTGTAAGCCTTGATTGCTTTACTCTGATTATTATGTTTTGTTGTTTGACGTTTGGGACGGAATCGATCCTTCAAACTGTCGCGACCTACGGGTCCATAAAGGAAATTAAACGCTTTCCTTATTTATGCTACGTCGGGGCGTGACAGTTTTGGTGCAGAATTTTGTGTAGTTTTTGTGTCTGTGCAAAATTTGTGCAGAATCTTGTGTTAGTGGGTTTTGATTTTGTGCAGTTTTTTGGGGGGATTCTGCTTGCTTTGTTCTGCAGTTTTGGGGTGTCTGTTTTGGGGTTCTTTTGAGGTCTTTTTGGCTTCTTTGTTTTAGGGTGTTTTAGCTTTGGGTTTGGCATCCTTATGGCTTGCCTCTTGCTGTAATTTCTTTGGCCTTTGTCCATTTTTTAAAATCTTGTTTTGCTGAGCAAAAAAAAAAAAAAGTCTTGTTCAATTAGATGAATTTGTTCCAGATTCTCTATTCGAATCTGTCTTGGTCACTTCATCCTTCATGTGAACAGATATATACTGGTTCTATTTTCTAAATGAAGGCTTAAATCATAGCTAGTTGGTTCATTTGTTGGCTTATCCCCATGTAGCATTGCATTTAACTTGACATTTCCACTCATCATATATAATGTGTTTTTAGTTCATTTTTGTTGTCTCTATTGCATTTCCGGAAATTTTGATCCTTGCTTGCAACTGTGAAATGACTGAAGCCACTTCTTGTCATGAGGTCAAGGTATGGGATGGCTGTCGGAAAAAAATGTACAAAGGGTTCTAGAGATTACATGGTGGTTATATTTCGAAAAACTGAAAAACATTTCAAGGACTCAAATTACTAAGAAATAGGAAAGGCTCCAAGATTGCACGAACGAGTTTAATGTAAAAGTGAGGCTACAAAGGCCAGAGCTGCTTAAGTGATAGTCCATGCACAGTTGCACAAACTTATTGTTACTTCCAATAGATTGGGGCCCTTGATCACAAAATTCTTTCACACTACAAAGACCTTATTATCTTATGTATATGTTTGTGAATTCATGCTACTCCTGCAAATCTCTCTTTTCAAATTCCAATGCATTAGCATATTATGCAACAAATTGATGCAATGCTCACAGATTTAATGTATGCAGGCACAGCTAATGATGGAAGCTGTAACTGCCCTCCCTGGAAAGGTATGTTCGTTCTTATAACTCATTTACATAAATAAAAAAAAAAAAAAAAATTAATTTATGATGTGTAAAACAATTCATAATATTAGATCTTGTGTAAAATTTAATTAGTTAACCTATTCAACAGTTAGGATTGAACGTTTACAAGGGTTTTTAGTGAGTTCAAGAAAGAGAAACCTTAGGGTTACGTCAATTCTTTTGTTCAATATTCAACTCAGAAGGAGAATTAGTCTAGTGACAGAGAGACTGGGTGCATTTAGTATAAGCATTTAGGATCTTCTTCTCTGATTTTACTTTAGTTTTTCCAACTTGTTTTATCGATACAAATTTTCAAATTCCATGTTCGCGGTATTGAAAAGGCAATAATGTGCTTCAAAACCCAAAAAGAAGTGAGAACATATCTGTCAACACAGTGCTTACCTTCTTACCTATGAAGCCATCAGATCAAAGCTCCTATCCATACTGCTATCTACCCACTTCTGCTTCGATCTGTTTACAGTAATCAGCTTTTTGGAGCATTAATTCAATCGGGAAATTTTGAGTAACAATCAAACCAACCAAGCAGTTAAAAGGTAATCAAGAAGCAACATTTGTAGTGTTAAAGGATTGTCCAGGCTTTGTTTGGTTCATGGGGTTTGGGGCAGCAAAGAATGGAAAACACCGAGGAAAATACTTTCTATTAATTGGTTAGCAAGGAAAATAGGAAGGAGTAGAGATTATGTCGAAAATAAAATTAAAATTTTTTGAACTTGGTGATTGTGAGTACGTCACTTCCCTTCCTCTTTTCTCGATGTTCAATTATAAGTTGAAATTTTTCTGTCTTTTCCATTTTAATTTATGAAGCACGGGCATCCCCTCTCCTTCTACAAAGGTTGCCTTTTCGTTTTTTTTTTTATATTATTTTTTTATTTTTTGGTATGGAATGTTCAGGAACATGCTAGGTCTTATTGCATTACTCCCTCGGATCTATTTTTTTAATCATACGTCAGATTCAAAAGTCAATATATTTAATAAGGGATTTATCAAATTTGCCGTTTAGTTATCTCCTGGACCATTCACTTTTGGATGGTTTAAATTTGATACTTCACCGTATATATTAGAACATTTGAATTAACCCTCAGAACAAACAAATACGTAAGATTCAATGAATTAGAAGCTTTGACCAAATGAATTTGAATCCAGGCATGCACTTATGGTTGATCCACCACCTGTTGTACCACCACCGCTAGTACCTATGTGTCACCCTCCACCCCAATCACCATTAGCAGCTCCTATGGCGTTGATGTATTTCATAGATATATATATATATATATATGTTGACAAAGATTCTCTAAAGAGGACCACCTCTTTTTAATAAAGAGAGAGTTTCTGTTTGGCCATCGAATTGTGTTTAAAAACTGTGAAATTACAAAATTGTCATTAATGAAAACACGATCCGACGGCCAAAGCAGAGATCCTCTGTTTAATAAAAAGAGGACACCTCTTTAGAGTGTTGATATTGTTGTTCAGAAGTTAATTAAATGATTGTAAAATACGAACTACTTGAATTGATGTTGATTTGTTCATGTGTACAGTGTGCTATGTTAGGACATATATAATACCGACTACATTATTATGTACTATTTTCTATGTAATGTGTTATGTGTAGATGGGGTTCTATTTTATTGAACATGACTAAAATAGTGACTTTGAAAACTTTCATGGTGATAGTTAATGATACGCCCAAAATTATGGGCAGTTTCCTACTCAAGCTGGAAGACTAATGGAAAGTGCATCTATTTCCTAATCCAATTGGGAAACTCCCACAATTAATGTCAATCAATCCTAATACAATTAGGAAACTTACTTGATTGGTGTCAATCACCCCCTAATAGGATTATATTTCCTTATCCATGTATGAGTAGGTCTCTTGCATCTATAAAAGAGACCACTCACCCCCATTGAGGGGGCGACCAACTCTTTAGTCTACACAGCACCTCTACAAAATTCACCATTATATGCATGCACCCGGTCGGTATTACTGGTAGTGTCGCCCCTCTTTGTTGGCTCACCAGGCCCGTCGGTGATCTGCTAGTGAACGTGCTCAGACACACCCGTGGACGTAGGTACCTTCATTAACAGGGCCGAACCACATACAAAAAATAGTCTCTCACTCTCTCTCCCTCTCTCCTAAATGGCTTTACTTTACTGTTACCAATTTTCAGCATCATCAGTTTGGCGCCGTCTGTGGGAAACGACAATTCTTCTCATCAACAAATTCTTGACTGATCAATATGCCACCAAAGAAGGCTGAGCAGCAGTCCGACCGGGATGTTCCTTCGGCCCCGGCGTCGACTGCAGCAGTCTCGACATATGAGCAAATCACCGCAACCCTCACACAACTCTTGGAGGGCCAGCGTCAAATCCAGCAACAGATCGAAACCCTGCTAGCCCAGCAAAGCAATCCTCCAGTGGCCGGGAAACGACCCGGGAACATTGCGTACGGTCGAGAACTGATCTTGACCCGACAACGGACCCGAGCCAACCTGTCCCATGTTGAGGATGCCAGAGACATCAATAGTGGGCGTGCTGCCCGAGAGGAAAGGCAGGAGCGTATGGCCCGGGAATCAGTTCAGGGTCACTCGGTCAAGAGCCAAGTCGTCCCTAGGCGAACGGTTACCCGGAGTCATAGCCGAGCCCGATCCCAGAGGACAACATCCTGCCATGAAGAAGCCTCTTCCACCAATCCGACCAGCTCCTCAAATACCGGTCGGGAAGGAGTGGAAGCCCGAATCAAGAACTTGAAGAAACAGATCGACGGAGTGGCCAAAAAGCTTGGTCAAAACTGTGTTCCGAATCAAGCCAATACCGAGACAGAGTCACCATTCTCCAGCCAGATCACGAGGTTCTCTATCCCGCGCAAATTCAAGCAGCCTCGGCTAGATTCATGCAACGGCTCGGGAAGCCCGATCGACCACGTCTGAACCTATAAGGCTCAGATGGCCCTAGCCACCAACTCCGATGAGCTACACTGCCTAGCCTTCCCCAGCACTTTGAAAGGCCCGGCCATGCAGTGGTTCTACTCCTTGGAGCCCCGATCGGTCTGCAGTTTCAAACAACTCAGCAAGCAGTTCATCAACCAGTTCGCCGGTATGCACAAGCGGCCAAAGCCAGACATGCAGCTACTGACAATCAGACAACGGAGTAATGAGTCCCTCAAGGAGTTCACCGACCGGTTCAACCAACAGAAGCTTCAAATCCGCAATTTGAAATAGACAATCGCCATCATAGCCTTCTGCTCGGGAGTTCAACACACCAAGTGCGTCGCGTCGTTCCACAGAAACCGACCGAAAACTTTGGTCGAGCTCTCTGAGAGGGTTGGAAAATACATTGACACTGAAGAGTTTCTGAAGACCAAAGACACCGGGCAAGAAAGCAACTAGTTTTCCAGAAATAAGCGGAAGCGAGATCAGCCCGGGAATTCTGACAGTTCCTTCGGCTCACAGCAGACAGGGTCCGGCAGTCCCGACCCGACTTCCAGTTCGCAGCGGTCTGAGCCCGGCAGCCCCGACCCGACCTCCAGTTCGCAGCGGTCTGAGTCCGGCAGCCCCGGCCCGATCTCCAGTTCACATCGGTCAGGATCAAACAGTTCCGACTTTGCCTCCAGCACAGAGAGGTCAGAAGCACAACGACCCTGATCCGACCTCCTGTCTCCATCATTCTAGATGAGCCCGACTACAATGGTACTTGCCTAATCACTACGTGAGGCTTCACCGATTGTCAGAGAGCTCATCCAAAGACCTCGGGCCTAACCCCGGGGCAGATCCAAAGACCTCGGGCCTAATCCCGAGGCATCCAAAGACCTCGGGCCTAACCCTGAGGCAGATAAAAAGTCCTCGGACCTAACCCCGAGGCATCCAAAGACCTCGGGCCTAACCCCGAGGCATAAAAAGACCTCGAGCTCCGAACTCAGGCACTAAAAAGACCTCGGGCTCCGAACCCAGGCACCAAAGACCTCGGGGTCACGCCCGAGGCACCGGCTTCGCTTAGGTTCAGCCGACGATGGAGGCAAACCTCCTAGGTGGCTGATGATGGCAAGCTTCAAAAGACCCTGCAACCACCATGTTCCAGGTCGGTTACCTACAGATCATAGCCTCTTTAAGACCCTCGTCTTAGCGAAAGCTTGGGGGGCAAGATGGCGTAGTGAACTAAACAGGTAATCACACCGGGTATTTACAGGCCTCGCGGATAACTAAGTCAAAATCTTGGACAACCCGAGCACCTACAGTACTCAGAGACATTAACTCCACTTAGGTCCAGACCGACGATAGAGGTGACTAAAATCTCTTAGGTTGGCCGACGATAGAGGAGTAAAAGGACCCTAAAGCAACGTGATTTAGGTCGGCTCCACCAACATGGTCAAGCTCTTCTCCCAACAGTCTTGACGAAGGCTGGCCGGGTAGAAGACAACCATCCTGGGGAGTTAACAGTAAAAAGGACCCTAGAGCAATACGCTTTAGGTCGGCTTGTCCAACATGGTAAAATCCTTCTACCCACAGCCTTGACGAAGGTTTACAGGCAGAAGATAACCATCCTGGGAGCTAATTCAAGCAAAAAAGACTCCGAAGTAGGCCGAGTCTCAACTCTCGGTCACTTCCCGAGCACTCAAAGACTCCGAATTAGGCCGGGTCTCAACTCCCGGTCAGTTCCCGAACAACTAAAGGTCCCGAGCTAGGCTGGGTCTCAACTCTCAGTCAGTTTTCGAGGACTCACCAGGCTCAGAAGCCCCGAGGCAGCTTCCACAAGCACTCAGACAGTGACAAATGGCATCAACTAATTTCCAAACTTGCCCCGATATAGCATCTGGCCAATCTTGGAAATGGGGGGCAGCTGATACGCCCAAAATTATGGGCAGTTTCCTACTCAAGCTGGAAGACTAATGGAAAGTGCATCTATTTCCTAATCCAATTGGGAAACTCCCACAATTAATGTCAATCAATCCTAATGCAATTAGGAAACTTACTTGATTGGTGTCAATCACCCCCTAATAGGATTATATTTCCTTATCCATGTATGAGTAGGTCTCTTGCATCTATAAAAGAGACCACTCACCCCCATTGAGGGGGCGACCAACTCTTTAGTCTACACAGCACCTCTACAAAATTCACCATTATATGCATGCACCCGGTCGGTATTACTGGTAGTGCCGCCCCTCTTTGTTGGCTCACCAGACCCGTCGGTGATCTGCTAGTGAACGTGCTCAGACACACCCGTGGACGTAGGTACCTTCATTAACAGGGCCGAACCACATACAAAAAATAGTCTCTCACTCTCTCTCCCTCTCTCCTAAATGGCTTTACTTTACTGTTACCAATTTTCAGCATCATCAGTTAATGTTATAGAAAAATGTTTAGGTACTTTGGTACTGTATTTAATTTCATGAAAATTTGATTATTATATTTTTTGAAAAAGTTATTTTTGAAAAGTCATAAACATTATACAGGTTTATATTCTAGTCATCTAAACACATATGGGATTATTTTTATTTTACACTCACGTTCTATTTGTTTTGATGTAAAACATATTTTGGAAAATACTTTCATGTACTAATTATAAGGTGGAAGTATTTTCTTATCGTGACTGATGAAGTTCATTTTTTGTTTGCCCAAAGAAAAATAGTAGTAATAAAATATGAGCGCTTCTATTTGGAAATTGACCTGCAAGCTAGCTAAAGCTTACGGAAAGTACTAAATATGATGCATCTTGTATTATACGTGTATATTGTAACTAAGTATTACATTTTCTGAATTAAAATGCTACTAATATATTGAGGGAACATATGCAGCAGGGCCAGAGACAATTGAGAGACGAGAAGGAGCTTATTATTACGGAAAACGAGGTATGTGATGTGAGGAACAAATTAAAACAATACCACATGGAGTAACTAATTAACTTAATTGCACTGATTTATATTTTGATCCGAGTGAGGATTGGATAAAAGTAACTGACTAGCTTGGTGTACGTAACATGGCGTCAGACTGAAGTAATATTAATCAACGACGGCAGCGATCATCCCCAGATCAACCATCGGGCTGCGGAGGTGGAAACACTACTTGATGCTGCTGATTACTACCCAGATACTACAATTCATCATGTGGTGGGTGTGGGTGAGGGTGAGGCTGACGATCAAGACTCTTTTTTGCCCTCTCTGACTGGATCGCCCACCGCTGTAAGCCTGTAACTCAATTCTAGAAATTTCAAACTTATATATATGTGTTACTAGTACTATATCATATATTATTAGAACATTTTTTTTATGAGAGAGACCTCATTTTAATAAAATGAGACTTCTATTTATAGTTATTAAATTCAATTTTCATTAAAGATAATAACGTAATTTTACATAATAAAAACTGAATCCAACTATTGTAAATAGGAGTCCTCAGGATCAAAAATGAGGATTCCTCAATCCTCGTGAAAAGGATTCTTGTGTATTTTACCTCGTATATGTTTATAATATTATATATGTCTACATTCTAAGGATCTAGAAGTTTGTTACATGCCAAAGTGTAATTGGACTGTGACAATAATAACCCACTTCTTCGCTACCCCACGTCGGAATATTCGACTCTCTTGCCAGTGTATAAGATAAGGAGTGTTTGCTAATCTAATTAAATATTTAAAATGAAATTTTTAGTACTTATTTTATTTTAGTATGTTTGATAATATATCACTGAATATAGTCTATTCTAATACTTGAAATACTGTTTTTAATATTATAAGCTCAATCGCTTAAAATTTTTAGTACTTAAAATTCAGCACTTAATTTTCAATAGTTAATTTTCAATTTTATCAAACGGGCCCTTAGACTTCCATTTTTCTTTTGTGTGTGTAGCATTACCCATATAAATATATATATATATATATATATTAGAGCATCTCCAATCCAAGGCCTTCAAAATTGTCTTCATTTTGGCATCTCCTTCATTTTTTAAGGAGATGACCCCACCATTTCCAGAAATGAATTCCAATCATCCTTCCTTCATTTTACTATTCATTTCTTCAATAAATCTTAAAATCTATTTATTTTTTCACAACTTTATTCATTATTTGATTTTCTTATAAGCTATTATTCAAACTTAATTAGTTTTTTTTTAATATAAAACTAAAATATTTATTTTTTGACAAATAATAAACTAAACTAAATATCAGGATCCATACATGGTGATGCTTAACTGGGAGTCTTTATAAAAGCACAACATGTGGATGATCATTTTATTACTATAATTTTTGGCTATTGCTCATTGTGGTTCTTTTTTTCTTTTTTTTTTTCCTTTTTTTTTTTGGAAGTTGTAGTTGTTACTGATGAAATTATTGTTTGTGTTGTTATTTATCAATGTAATCATTAAGTGTGTGATATGTCCAGAAATATCTTGTAATTGCCTAACCGCCACGTGTTCAGCTAGTGACCCGGGGAAGCCGGATTCGAGGCATGGAGCCCACGCTCCCGAGGGATGCTGCAGTTGCCGACCGAGATACTCGGGCAGTCGTAGTAAGGCCCTAAGGATCACGGCATCAATCACGCTTCCCCTCAATTCGTTACACAGCTGTCGCTCTATCAAGAGAATCAGTGGTTTCCTTAACTACTTAGGAAACTCACCAAATATTGGGCAAATCTATTGTGATTAGATTAGGCTTCCTAATCTAATAAAACTTACCATGTAAAGGTGGACTCTTACACTTATAAAAGAGCCCACCTACCCTCTCAAAGGGGATCCGAGTATCAACTCTCTAAGCAAATACACCTTAGAGAAATCACCAACATACACGCATACACCCGGCTGGTATTACTGGTAGTGCCGCCCCACTTTGTTGGCTCACCAGGCCGCCGGTGATCTGCTAGTGAGGGCGCATAGACGCAACCGTGGACGTAGGTCACCTCATTAACGGGGCCGAACCACACACAAACCTTCTGTGATCTCGTTTCCTTCTTAAAATTGCTCTCACCAGTTTTCGGCATCATCAGTTTGGCGCCGTCTGTGGGAAACGACACGATTTCCTTGTTAACAAAAATCTTTGACTGATCAACATGCCAAAGAAGAAGGGCAAGAAGACCGCCGATTCAACCGGTCAGGAGGACCTACAGATCGAGACGCGGGCGACCTCCATGACCTCTGACCAGGTCGCAGTAGCGCTGGAGCGGCTTTTGGAAGGCCAGCTCCGGACACAACAGCAAATAGATGCGCTCATAGCCCAGAATGAAAAAGTGGTCGAGGACTACGAGAAAAGCCCTTCGTCGGAGAAGCGGCCTGAAAAGAGCACTCCCAGTCAGAGGCCCGAAAGGAGCGCTCCCGGCAAGAAGCCTGCCCGGACGCGCTGAACGGCTAGGTCCGCTCCAGGGTCCCAACTAAACCGGGAAAGCCGGGCAGAGGAAGAGCATAGCCAGCCTGCCAAGCGCCCACAGGAAGGACCTCGGTATGTCCCTCGCCAGCGCGACGAGTAGAGGATGCCCGGATCCTCATCGAACGGAGGCGAGCTGCAAGGGGAGAAGCATCCGGACGAAAGGTCAGGGAACCGGTCGACGATCCGCCCGCCCTAAGCCGGGATGATCTCAGGCACAGGCTATCCCGGACTCGTAGCCGAGTGCTATCCCCAAGATCGACGCGCTTCGAGGACGAGGACGAGGCATCATCGTCCGATCCAACTTACTACTCAGGTGCAGAGAGAAGGATCGGGCGTACTGATGTCAAGGCCCAGGTCGAGGAGCTGCAGCAGCAGATTGAGAGGCTGAACCGCAAGTCCGGCCACGACCTCACTAATACAGAAACGGAGTCACCCTACACTGCCCGGGTGACACAGTTCCCGATTCCGCGGAAGTTCAAACCCCCTCATCTCAGCTCATATGACGGCAAGGGGAGTCCAGTGGACCACATCCGCACCTATAAGGCGCAGATGGCACTGGTCACTACCACGGACGAGTTGCTATGCCTGGCATTCCCCAGTACTTTAAAGGGATCAGCCGCGCAATGGTTCCATGCCTTGAAGCCAAGAACGGTGGATAACTTCAAGACACTCGGCAAACTCTTCATCAGTCAGTTTGTCGGGATGTTGGACCGGTCACAGCCGGACACCCAGTTGTTGGCCGTCAAACAGCAAAAGGGGGAATCTCTGAGGGAGTACGTGGATCGCTTCAACCAGCAGAGGCTCCTGATCCGCAACCTCAACGAGACCGCCGCCATCATGGCTTTCTGCTCAGGAGTTCAGCACACCAAGGTAGCCACGTCTTTTCATCGCAATCGACCGGCAACCCTGGTGGAACTCTCGGAAAGAGTAGGGAAGTACATAGACACCGAAGAATTCCTGAAGGCAAAGCGCGCCAACCAGACAGGAGACGAATCCCCAAAAGCAAAGCGCAAACGTGAGGGATTTGAGAAAGGTCCGGGAAAGAAGCCAAAGCAAGACCAAAGAGAGGCTAGGGGCCAGCCCCCAACGGCTTTTACACCTCTTTCCCGACCCATACATGAGGTGATGGCCGCAGCAGAAGCGCAGAGGTTGCTCCCGCAGCCTGCCAAGCTCAGAGCCCCTCCCGGCAAGAGGAATCGGGAGAAATTCTGCCGTTATCACAAGGACCATGGCCATGAAACGGAGGATTGCTTCAAGTTGAAAATAGCAATCGAAAAGTTGATCGAGCAGGGCCATCTTGCCGAGTTTGTCACAGCAGACAGACGACCCCGACATGATGCCCGAGCTCCCGGTCAGCCCCCGCCGCCGCTCGGCCTTATCAACGTAATCTCCGGAGGAACATCTGGCAGGGGAGACTCACAGTCGGCACGGAAGAGGCATCCCCGAGCATCCCGAACGGATGTATGGCAGGTCCAATCCACCGGCCCCTCACTAACTGACGTTCTGACGTTCTCATCTGATGATGTACAGGGCCTCCACTGCCCCCACGACGACCCGCTGGTAGTGACGCTGTCTATAGCAAACTACATGGTCCAAAGGGTACTAGTTGACACGGGCAGCTCGTCGGATATAATGTTCGCAGCGGCATTCGACCAACTCGGGATCGATAGAGATCGGCTCCGGCCAGTCGCTACTCCCCTGGTTGGATTCAACGGCTCTAGCACCCAACCGCTCGGCACGATCGAACTCCCGGTACTCATGGGGACCTATCCACAACAGGTTTCCCTGCTCACCAATTTCGTGATAGTAGATGCCCCATCGGCCTACAACGTCATCCTTGGGAGGCCGACCCTCAACAGAGCACGAGCAGTTGTCTCCACATACAGCCTAACCGTAAAATTCTCGACTCCTCAGGGACCGGGATGCTTGCGAGGAGACCAAACCACGGCTCGGAGTTGTTATGTGAGCTCGTTGCGACGGGGGGCAATCACCGAGACTCTGAATGTCCAAGAAATGGATCCCCGAGATCCGAGGGACATGATAGGGCCAATGGAAGAATTGGAGCAAGTTGCGCTGGATCCGGAGCACCCAGATCGGACGATCAACGTAGGCGCGTTGCTGGAGCCTGCCTTGAAAGAAAAATTGGTCCAGTTCCTGAAGCAAAACCAGGATGTCTTTGCGTGGAGTCATGGGGACATGCCCGGGATTGATCCCCGAGTGATGTCCCATCACCTCAATGTTAGCCCAGACTGCCGTCCGGTAAAGTAGAAGAGAAGGGGCATGGCGTCCGAAAGGCAAAAAGCTGTAAGCGAGGAGGTAGAGAAGCTATTATAAGCTGGCTCCATCCTGGAGGTCCACTACCCCGACTGGCTAGCCAACGTTGTTCTGGTCAAGAAGAGCAACGGCAAGTGGAGGATGTGTGTGGACTTCACCGACCTCAACAAGGCCTGTCCTAAGGACTGTTATCCGTTGCCCAGGATAGACCTCCTTGTTGATTCAACGGCAGGCCACTCACTCCTGTCGTTCATGGATGCCTACTCGGGGTACAATCAGATCAGCATGTATCCCGGGGATGAAGAGAAGACAGCGTTCATCACCGACCAAGGCACGTACTGTTACAGGGTCATGCCCTTCGGCCTTAAGAACGCCGGAGCTACATACCAGCGCTTGGTCAACTTCATGTTCAAAGATCTTATCGGAAAGTCCATGGAGGTATACGTGGACGATCTCCTGGTCAAGAGCCGAGATGAACCCGATCACCTGGAGCATCTGGCCGGGGCCTTCAGTATTTTGAGGAAATTAACTAAAGCTATGCTTAGGTCCAGCCGACAATGGGGCCAAACCCCTAGGTGGCCAGCGATGGCAAGCTTCAAAAGGACCCTGCAACCACCCATGTTCCAGGTCGGTTTCCTATGGTCGATCCCCAACACGCCCCCTCCTTAACAGGAGCCCTGGGGGTAAGAGGGTTCCATACCTAAACAGGAAATTAATTTAAGTTTTGCCTAGGTCCAGCCAGCGATGGGGCCAAAACCCCTAGGTGGCCAACGATGGCAAGCTTCAAATGCTCCTGCAACCACCCATGTTCCAGGTCGATTCCCTACGGCCATTCAGTCCCGTACTCCTGCACTCCTGCCTTAGCAAAATGCTTAGGGGGCAGGGGACATGAGGACAAAGGGTAACGCTAAGGCCAAAACAGGGAATTATATCATTCGACTAGGTGTTCTGTGGGTTACGGTCCTAAAGCATTTGCTAAGGCAGATGTTAGGTTGGCCAAGGCCGTACGGATACTAGCAAAAGTTAAAAGCACAGTACAACAAAATTAACGGAAGGATAACCTCAAGGGCCTTTTCATTAATTAAAATGAGTGTACAAAGCTTAGGGGGCAATTGTAGAAGCCTCCCCGAAAAATAAAAGTCTACAAACGATAAAAGCAAATAAGCAGGAGGGAGAGACAGGGAAGTCAGTTTTCCGCATTAATCACGTTCTCGGTCTCCCCGGCCTGTTCCCCCGGAATGGTAAGTCCCTCCTCCGCTAAGCCTCCCTCCGGGGTAGGCTCGGTGGCCTCAGCAACGACCACAGGATCTCCAACAGCCGCAAGCCCCTCGCCAGCAGCTGGAGCTTCACCGAGTCCGGGATCCTCACCGATGTCCCAGTAATCCGAGTCGATCCCCACATAGGCCGAGAGGACCCACTCGGGATGGTCCCGAGCTACCCGCCGCTTCAGATCCTCATAACCTTGGAAGAAGCCATCGTCAAAAGCTCCCTCCAAGGCCTCTGCGGAAGGCGCCTCGGTCGCCGCCTTAGCCTGGGCGTCGGCTGCCGCGATGAGGGCCCGGGAAGTTTCCAGTTCGGCCAAAGCCGCTGCCAGGTTCGCCTGAGCCGCCCCTAAGCTCAAGGCCAGCGACTTCGTCTTGCTCGTCTCCACGGCCAGGGCAGCTTTTGCTACTTGCAGCTCTTTCCGTTCCTCAGAAAGGGCGGCTTCAGCGGCGCCCACCTTCTCGGCCAGGGATGAGTGGACGGATTCAGATCCCGCAGCTATGCAGCCAACCTACGGCAGGAGAACACACATCGGTTAAACAAGTAATAAGTGCAGGGCAAGTCCGCGTTTAAACAAAAAGAAGCAGAACACTCACCAGGTGGGAGACGCTATATAGCCATCCTTGGATCCCTTGGGGGGTTAGCTCGGCACACGCTGTCACCTGGCTTGGTGATTCGAGGTGAAAAGTGCATGTTCATAGCGTATTATATGGTCTTTTATGCATACTTTTATCTAAAAATCCCTACATTTAGGTTCATTCTAATCACAATGTTCTTTTTATTGTGTTAATGCTAAACTATATGTTTTTGCATTGTTTTATAGGTATTAGGATGTAAATCAATGAAGTGGAGCTAAAGAAAGTGATTCTGGTGAAGAGAACAACAGAAGCAGCTGGGAAAATGCCAATTTTGACAATGATGACTTCAGATTTGGAAGATTTTCCCAAAGACATGAAATGTAGATCTTTGAGTTACGGTCGCGTGGCCGCAAACGGGAGGTCAATCCGAGGTCCGAGTAAAAAGTTATGGCCATTCTCCCATCGGTGTGCAGTGCTGTCAAAATCAGAAGAGTTCAAGCGATTGAAGAGAGTTCAATCGATCGAACCTTCGATTGATCGAACTAAGCTCGATCGATCGAACTTTTTATTCACCCAAAAGTTGCGTAAACTCTGTGGGAACCCTATATATATGTCGTTTTGACGCCAGACGAAGGGGGGACGCACCAGAACGCGAAAAACAGCAGTTTAGGGTAGTTTTAGGGTTAGATTAGGAGTAGATTAGGTTAGATTCATCACTTTCTTCCTCTTTTTCATTGATTTACTGAAGGTTATTGAAGATTCAAGTTTCTTTCATGTTTATTTCAAGTTTATTTCAGATTATATCCAGGTTTTTCTTTCCAATCCTTGTTATTTGATTGCTATTAGTTTATATGCTATGATTACTCTAGTTTGTTATTCCTGTATTAGTTTAATCATGTTTCTGTAGTTTAGACGTTGGGAATATGTGATAAAACATTGATTCCCAGCCTCTGCCATGCAACCTTTAGAAACCTTGGGCTCGATCGATCGAAGGCATTTCGATCGATCGAACCAGGGATAGTCAAGCGATCGAACACCTTTCGATCGATTGAAGGATGATGCAGTCCGATCGATCGAGAGCGCTTCGATCGATCGAACATGTTAATTCCTGAGATGATTCTTTTAAGTATTCCATGACTTTCTGTTTTAGAAATCTGTCATCAAATTGTCCCTATAAGCTCAGTTTGTCACAACAGTTTTTAGAACTTAAAGCCTTACGGCCTTTTCTTCAATGACTTGTGAAAACCACTTTGAATGCTAACACCATTTAGAGTGCAAGTAATTACCATTGTTTTAAACCGTCTTCCAAGTATTTTAAACCAACTGTGATGATATAGTCCCGGTCATGAAAGGGCTATTGATTCTATATCTTTAGAAAAATACGGAATACTGAAAAGGGATGTACTCCATAGAGCGTTAATGAATATGCATGGTAGATGGTTAGGATCAATGTGGATTCACGTATTTCTAACACCTTTAGTTTATCTGTTTAATTAGTTATGTTTTTATAAGCTTTTGTTTATTATTTAGTTTAATTTAATTAATTAGGATTTGTTAGTACACCTGCAATTATTTATTTTTATTTTCTTTTCTTTAGGTTATAACTTAGTAGATATTCTCCCTATTCCTTCCCTGTGGGATCGACCTGGACTTCCAGTACTATATTACTTGCACGATCACCTACACTTGGGTGTTGCACAAGAGCGCACAACTTTTTAGTCGTGTCAAGTTTTTGGCGCCGTTGCCGGGGAAGGCAACTAGGTTAGGATTTTATTAAGTTATTTCCATTTTTTTTCTTTTTCTTAAAAAAAAAAAAAAAAAAAAAAAAAAAATCATTGGACTTTTTCTCTCACAAGGAAAAAAAAAAAAATTTCTTTTGTTTAAATATTTTGGGTAAACATGTCTTATCCATATTACCCTCCATACAACACAAATACCACGAATGGGTACACATTAGATAATGAGAACTATACCCCGAGTTGGCAAGCACCCACATATGATGCACATTATCAACCTGAGTGCTACCAATCACCACACTGGGAAAACCATCGTGTTAGTCCCGCATGTTATCAAACGTATCAAGAACCTCCACCTGGAGAGTTCTATCAATCGCAATGGGGATATAACCAAGATAATAATGTAGGATATGATAGTAGTTCCCACGATTATCAAATGTACCAAGACTTTCCTTCTGGGGAGTCTTGCACACAAACACAATGGGAAGGAGACTATTACCAACAACAATGGGGTGAAACTTCATATAGTTATAATGAGGAGAATAACCAAGTGGAGGATAATGGTATGTTAGAATTGCTGCTTAGTGAAATGAAAAGGCTAGAGAGTGCAATTGATAAATTAGGAGCTAGATATCAACAAGCATTTGATAGCCAACCTTTAGAAGACTATACCAGTCCTTCAACGCTACAACCTGAATTTCATGACACTAACAATGGAATGGAATTAGAGGACAATGATGGGTTCATACCGAGTGAGGTTAACAACTCATTTGAGAAAGTGATAACCCAACAAGAACTCCAAAACCAAACCATTGAGCATGAAGTTGTAGAACCATCTTCTCCTCAACATACAACCCCAGACATTAACTCCTTCACTGCCTTGATAAAGTTGCACAATCTCTTTGTCCAGAGTACTTCAATAGATGACACATATAGTGAGGAGAGTTGCGAGGATGAGAATGAGGTTTTAAAAGATGACGAGAGTTTAGGTGATTGCACGCAATTAGGAAAGGAAGAGTCCCCTGTTGACTCTACCCCTACCTTTGAAAGTGACCCTAGAGAGGACATAATTGAAAAATCTAAATCTGATTTAGATTCTTGTGATATTCATGAACCCTCACCTCTTTCGACCGAAGAGGTGGTGTCACCAAGTTCCCCATCACCTATCCTTGCTATCAATCAAAGCTCTCGTCCTGAGCTTGAATGTTATGTGTACCCCATTCGTGAACAAACAGAATGTGTTGTGGAAGAGGATGGTAAGGATACTAGCACATGTTCTTCACAAAATTTTAACTTTCAAAATTCTTTGAGAGAAGACTTGGAAAATATTGGGCCCACTTTAGTTGATCTGAAAATTCAACAAGAAGCTAGCAATCTTCTAGACTGCTTGACCTTCTTGAGTGATTATGACATTGAGGCCCGAAAAGATAGCTTTATCCAAGTCCAGTCCAAAACCATGTGCATAGAACAGAAATTCAATTCCTATAATTATATCTCCATAGATTCTGTTCTAGGACAAGCGGAGGGTGGTGAAGCTTCATTAGAACATCACTTCGACCCTGTCCCTTTTATTGAACCATGGCCTCCCCCTGTTTTTAGTATTAAAATAGAGGTTGTTATAGGAAATACCAACACCAAAGATCGTTTCTTGCATATAATTCCTAAAAAGTGTGGTATTCCTTTTATAACTGTCCCAAAAAAATTTGGAAGCCATAGGTTTTGCATCATCTCCTCTGACCTTGAGCCTGACATTAGTTGGGGGGAGTTGCATTTTTATGAGGATCCCAACATTCTTCCCACTGCTAAATTATTTTATTGGGAAGATCCTCAAAAATTTCGGTTATTAATTTATGATAAAAATCTTGATTAACCGAATTTAGTTAACTGAGTTGTTGTATTATATTCTCTATTTTTCTTGTTGCTACTAATGATTTTGCAGGTAACTTGAAAAAAAAAATTGGATATTAATGCCTCGAGGTAACATCCTTCCTTCTCTCGCTTTACTTTATATGTCCATGTGCTTAGTTTAGAACATTGGGGACAATGTTTAGTTTTAGTTGGGGGGAGTGAGTCATTGCATGCCTCATATCTTTTTTGTTGTGCTTTAATGTCAATATACCTGCTTAGCAACATGTAACTCAGTAAATTAAAATTGTTAAAAATTTTAAAATTTTTTATTTTATTTTTAAATATAATAAAATGGTTCTTGTATTTCTCTCATAGTTAATGTAGTTAGTTATGATGCATTAGTGTTATTTTCTATATGTTATTAGTATGTGATACACTATGATAGTTTGTTTACTATCTTAGTTATAGTATGTTCTATGCTTTTTAATCTTCAAACAACTTTGAGCACGTTGTGACAACCTTGTACATAGCTAAAATGGATTAGTAAGCATAGTTTAAGTGTCTTGAAAGACTGTAGTGGAGACTAATAACCCAAGTGAGCTTTTGTGCCATTCTTTTGTTTTTGAGGGTTTTATAAAATTACTCTTACTTTTTGAAAAGCGTATTAATTCGTTGAAAGTCTCATTTTTCTTCTTCATTTTGACTGATCACTAGAAGAGAACGTTCAGGATTTACCAAACTTTAGAGCTCTTGAATTTACTGAAATGAATTATCCTATTAACTTAGAAGATGATTTAGGCCATCTTTTGACCATACATGGATAATACAGCCTTGGCCTACCTCTATGCTATTCCTTTACTTCACCTCTTGAGCTTATCATAATTGCCTTGTCTACACAATCCTAAAGTCAATACCTAACTCCAAATTAGGAGGTCAAGCCTCAGTTCTTTATTTAGGAATGATTGGGATGTGTTATCTTAACAAGAAGTTTGGTTCTGTGAATAAGGGAAAGTTGGCAAAGAAAATGAAAAAAAAAAGAAAAGAAAAAGAAAAGAAAATAAAAGAAAAAAAAAAAGCATGAAAAGAAAAAAAAATGCCAATGGTTGTGACAAAAGAAAAAAAGGAATGAAAAGAAGAGTGTGAAAAAAATAAATAAAAGAAAAGAAGAAGAGAGAGATTGGAGATGTGGGAAGTTTGAAAAGTAATAGTAGACATTCCAATCACATCCTTTGACCCAATTGAATATCACGAGCCTCTTTCTTCTTTCACTTAATACCTCTTTTTCAAAGTCCTAATGATTTTAAGTAAAATGGATTTGAAGTTAAGGTAATTAGAGAGTTCTCCACGGTATCTCGCTCTTTTAGTGAAAAGTATCCTTTCATGAGACTTTATGCACTAAAATTTCCGTTTTTCTATTTAGATATGAGAAGCATTAGATTCCATTTACAATTACTCTTTACAGCTTCCATATCATGAGTGATAATTATTACACCTAATTCAGAGTGATTTCATCTTAAGAGTGTAATCCCGGTGAGAGTTGAGTCAAAATGAACGTCTTGATAGTGTCTTAGGTTATGCAAGCTTTGAAATTAAAGTTTTGTATTTTGGTTGTCCATTCACACACACACTTGAAGATTAATAGGTATGGAATATTCTAATGACTTTGATAGTAGATTAACTGTAATGTGTGTGTTGCATTGCTATGGCTTACTAGAGAGTTTCATGAGATTGTTGAGCTTAACTACATTGCTAAATGAGAGGAAAAATTTCTTGAAAACATTTAAACTAGAACCATTACCATAAACATGAATTTTGTGGGTAGATTCACTGCAAACCCTCACGAGACAACACTCGTCCACTAGGGGGAACCTAGAGGTTTAAAGGCTTGTTGCATACGCTAAATGCAATCGCGATTCCTGCGAAAGTGATTTAGGATTTTTACTTTATTTTGTTTTTAATTTTTAGAGTTAAATAAACACTGCTATAGTTCGCTTCATTGCTAGGGACTAGCAACGAGCTAGTTGGGGGGTGTGATTCGAGGTGAAAAGTGCATGTTCATAGCGTATTATATGGTCTTTTATGCATACTTTTATCTAAAAATCCCTACATTTAGGTTCATTCTAATCACAATGTTCTTTTTATTGTGTTAATGCTAAACTATATGTTTTTGCATTGTTTTATAGGTATTAGGATGTAAATCAATGAAGTGGAGCTAAAGAAAGTGATTCTGGTGAAGAGAACAACAGAAGCAGCTGGGAAAATGCCAATTTTGACAATGATGACTTCAGATTTGGAAGATTTTCCCAGAGACATGAAATGTAGATCTTTGAGTTACGGTCGTGTGGCCGCAAACGGGAGGTCAATCCGAGGTCCGAGTAAAAAGTTATGGCCATTCTCCCATCGGTGTGCAGTGCTGTCAAAATCAGAAGAGTTCAAGCGATTGAAGAGAGTTCAATCGATCGAACCTTCGATCGATCGAACTAAGCTCGATCGATCGAACTTTTTATTCACCCAAAAGTTGCGTAAACTCTGTGGGAACCCTATATATATGTCGTTTTGACGCCAGACGAAGGGGGGACGCACCAGAACGCGAAAAACAGCAGTTTAGGGTAGTTTTAGGGTTAGATTAGGAGTAGATTAGGTTAGATTCATCACTTTCTTCCTCTTTTTCATTGATTTACTGAAGGTTATTGAAGATTCAAGTTTCTTTCATGTTTATTTCAAGTTTATTTCAGATTATATCCAGGTTTTTCTTTCCAATCCTTGTTATTTGATTGTTATTAGTTTATATGCTATGATTACTCTAGTTTGTTATTCCTGTATTAGTTTAATCATGTTTCTGTAGTTTAGACGTTGGGAATATGTGATGAAACATTGATTCCCAGCCTTTGCCATGCAACCTTTAGAAACCTTGGGCTCGATCGATCGAAGGCATTTCGATCGATCGAACCAGGGATAGTCAAGCGATCGAACACCTTTCGATCGATTGAAGGATGATGCAGTCCGATCGATCGAGAGCGCTTCGATCGATCGAACATGTTAATTCCTGAGATGATTCTTTTAAGTATTCCATGACTTTCTATTTTAGAAATCTGTCATCAAATTGTCCCTATAAGCTCAGTTTGTCACAACAGTTTTTAGAACTTAAAGCCTTACGGCCTTTTCTTCAATGACTTGTGAAAACCACTTTGAATGCTAACACCATTTAGAGTGCAAGTAATTACCATTGTTTTAAACCGTCTTCCAAGTATTTTAAACCAACTGTGATGATATAGTCCCGGTCATGAAAGGGCTATTGATTCTATATCTTTAGAAAAATACGGAATACTGAAAAGGGATGTACTCCATAGAGCGTTAATGAATATGCATGGTAGATGGTTAGGATCAATGTGGATTCACGTATTTCTAACACCTTTAGTTTATCTGTTTAATTAGTTATGTTTTTATAAGCTTTTGTTTATTATTTAGTTTAATTTAATTAATTAGGATTTGTTAGTACACCTGCAATTATTTATTTTTATTTTCTTTTCTTTAGGTTATAACTTAGTAGATATTCTCCCTATTCCTTCCCTGTGGGATCGACCTGGACTTCCAGTACTATATTACTTGCACGATCACCTACACTTGGGTGTTGCACAAGAGCGCACAACTTTTTAGTCGTGTCACTTGGCGCGAGGCAGGGCCTGAGTCTCTCCCGGGCCTCGTCATGCCCGCCCGGGGGCAAACCCGATGGAGCATCAGCCCTGGGCACGGGCTCTTCAACAGCCGGCCTGGGGGGAACCGATGTCCCTACGGGACTTGGACGGGTATTGGTCCCGTGGCGAATGCGCCTGAGTGGGCGGTCGCCGCCTGGAACCTCGGTGGCCGGCCTCTTTCCTTGGGCGATTGCCACCCGAGCGGCAGCGGTGGCGGTAGCGGCGACCTGTCTCTCCCGCAGCTGATCCAAGTTGCGTTTGGGAGCCATTTCTGTAGAAACAAAGATCGCACGATCAAAGGTGCAAGGGGCAGAAATAGTACAAGTGCATGTTACTGGGACACTTACCAGGGATGATGGGTGTAAAGCTGGGGGCCGGAATAGGCGGCTCAGGGGAATATTTAGCGATGAGCCCTCCCGACCGGGACAGCACGTTCCAGATGCTGACGGGCAACTTCGCTAGCTTCAAGATCCTGGCCTGGCACGCCTCAGAAATTTCTGGGGGTTTAGTTGAGCCCGCTGTAAAAAAAAAAAAAAGAAGAAAACTGGTCAACAATCCACTGTGTTCCGGATAGTTCGAGATAGCAGATAAGGTCGGAAGGGCGGTCTTACCCTTCAACTCCCTGGCCCAGGATGTCTTCAGCTGGCTCCCCAGAGCCATGTCACAGAGATGAAGGGTAGACACCTGGAAGAATTTTCCCTTCCACCCTTTATTATTACTAGGGCAGTTGTCAATGATTTTCCTGCCCGGACGGGCAGAGAACGAGAAAAACCCCAACTCATTATGCACAGGGAATGGCCGGTAAGCCCAAAGGAACTCCTGTAGGGTAAGATCATACCCGAACGCCTGGGGCCACAATGATATACACCCCATCAAGAACCTCCACCCGTTGGGAGCCAACTGACCGGGAGCGATGTCCAGAAAAATCAATATGTCCCGAGCCACCGGGTGAAGCGGAAGTCGGAGGCCCGCCGTCAGAGCGTCCTCAAACAGGGTGACGAACCCTGACTGATATAGGTGCGCACCGCCGGAATTTACGGCTAGGGCGCAACCGTCAGGAAGGGAGTACCTCTCCCTAATCCGGCGAAGGTCTCCAGAGTGAAGAACGGAAGAGGTGGACTCACAAGCGAAGACCGTGCGGTCGGTCCCCTCAGGCAGCTCGTCGCCTAAACCCCTCGAAACGGAGGCGACAGGGGCCTCCTCAGAAGACTGACTACTGGACAGGCGAATGGGGATCCAGGCCCCGCTTTGGTGGTCGGACGGGGATTCCGGGAGCTGGCTTTGGCTAGCACCAGGGGACCCCGACCGATACTGCTCACTCTCCGATCTCGACGCGGAATTGAAGCCGGAGTGCTCCATCTCTGGCCCTCCGGCAGGAAGGAACCGACGCAAAGGACGACTCGCGAAGGGATCGGAAACCCCGAGCCTGATATACAGGGGGGGCAGGGTTACTAACCTGAATGGTAGCAAGTAGATGCTCCGCAGCACCAGGTAGCACTCTCTCAGAACAACGCAAGGAACACCCGTCCGGTTTAAGTGAGTTAGGGTTCCACCTGACTCGAAAAACGCACCGAATCTGAGAAGGAAGAAATCCCACTCCCGCTCAAACCCCACAAGGTTCGTTCTCTCCAGTTTCGCTTCGAAAGGAAAAAGGAACAGGGAAGAGAAGAAAGAAAGATCAGAGACAAGAGAATCAGGAGGGTGCGCAGGAGGTGGGGCGAGTGCTCCTTATATAAAAGACCTCGAACGGCCCAGATCAAAACAGATCCAGCGGTCCAGAAAATATCCCGCCCAAAATCGTCGCTTCGGTCACGTGGAGGGTCGCCTCAAAAGGCGCGCACATTAAATACACGAAAGGACGGTTCCGTTGGCTTGTGAACGGTTTGGTTAATCCCACGTCTCCATTCGTTAGGATCTAACCTGACCAACGGTTGGTTGACGCGTGGTAGCAGCGGTCCAGGCCCGAGCAACCATAGCCCGGGAGCATTTGCGAGCCGGTCGGGAATTAACCTCACAGAGTTGTACAGAATTGATACACAGTTCAAAGGACTTAATGAAGGAAAAAGATGGCCTCAGGGACCTTTTTATTTCCACAAAAGGAAAACTGTACAAAAGCGGGAGCAATTATAGTAGCCTTCCCGGTAAAAGATGAAAAAATAAACATATATATGCAAACAAAAGTGCCCTTAAGGTCTTTGGTCCTTCAAAGCCTTGACCTCCTCTTCCAGGGCAGCCACCTTCGCCGTCAGCCCCTCTACGGCCAGCTCCAGGGCGTGGACATCCACCCCCCGCAGGGCGGAATCCATCTGCAGCTCGGCGCCCATCTTCTCCACCGCCTGCAAGCGCTCTTCCATGTTCACGAGAGAGAAATCCGACCATGAGCCCGGCATGCGGGGACCGGTGAATATTTCCGGTCGGCTCCTCTTCGGTGGGGGCTGAGGCTCTTCTTCGACCTCCTTCTCCTTGCCCTTCCTGGACGGGCCCGGTGGCGGGCTTACATCCTCAGATGAGGAGGAGTCACTGCTGGTGGAGAAGGCAACCGGCCCCTCGGGTTGGCCTGTCCTACTGGCCGGGCGTGCCCCGGTCGCCATCGACCGGGTGAAGCGGCGCGATCCAGATGCCGCAACGGCAGCGGTTGCAGAAGACGGTCCGACGCCCGAATTCTCCGCAGGTCTCCCTGCCAGATAGGAGAACGACATGCCGGCCTCAATGGCTTGGTCGAAAGCCTCCATGTCATCCTCGGAAGGGACGACTCCACGAAGGGCGGTGAAAGCCTGTTTGCAGTGATCGGGATTATAATCCGCAGGAGGATAAAGACCGTCATTCTCCACCCAGTTACCAGCAACCAGGACCCAGGGGTACCGTTGCCAGTTCTTGTTTGGGAAGTCTAGACCTCGGACAAGGTCTTTTCCCTCAGTCTTAGGGCGGAAGTAGGGGCCTCCGTTGTCAATGCCCAGTATATAACACCTCGCGACGTCGGCGGCCCGGAGAAATAACCCCAGTCGCTCGTTCAGCGCCGAAATCCCCCATAAGAGGCGGGCAACGTTTGGTCGGCATTTGTGTAGTGGAATCTGCAACCCCTGAAGAAGGTCGCAGAAGGAAACCGGCAGAGGAAAGCGTAATCCCACGATCAACAGCAGATAGCTGCTGATGAGGAAGAAAGGAGGGGCTACTTCTTCTCCTTCAACGAATGGATGGATCACCACGTCCTCGGGAACTTGGCAATCTTCTCGGAATGCCCTAAACCCCTCGTCTGATGTTAGTTCAATGTGTGAGGCCATTTGGTGCAGATAAAAGTTTGGAAAGGCAAAGACAGCAAAGGATAGGAGGCTCGGAAGAGTCTGCTCAGGCGATTCAGCTGGTGTTGTGTAGTGAAGAAGCAAGGATAAATAGTGCTCCTTATATAAGCAGCACGAACGGTTGGGATCCAATCTGATCGAACGGTCCACGTACTCTCCCGCCGAAACTGTCGTTTCGGGCACGTGGGGCGTCGCCTCAGAAAGCGTGAGCATTAAATATGGGATGTGATAGTCTGGTTGCCAGCTGGACGATTCAGTTACCTCTTAAACTGGATGCTTTGAGCCCGAACTATGCTTGTAACCAGTAGGCACGTGGCGTCGGGGATCTTAGGCTTGTACAGCTACCGCTCGGTCCTTGCGCCGCCGGGTCGTCCCGTGTTAGCCGTGGTCCGGTGGGGGACCTGGCATTTTCCCGGACGGTCTATGAAGGGCGTTCTTAATTTTCCGACCTCATCTGATAAAGAGTCATCTCAGCTCTGAAAATGGGGGGCAGCTGATATGTCCAGAAATATCTTGTAATTGCCTAACCGCCACGTGTTCAGCTAGTGACCCGGGGAAGCCGGATTCGAGGCATGGAGCCCACGCTCCCGAGGGATGCTGCAGTTGCCGACCGAGATACTCGGGCAGTCGTAGTAAGGCCCTAAGGATCACGGCATCAATCACGCTTCCCCTCAATTCGTTACACAGCTGTCGCTCTATCAAGAGAATCAGTGGTTTCCTTAACTACTTAGGAAACTCACCAAATATTGGGCAAATCTATTGTGATTAGATTAGGCTTCCTAATCTAATAAAACTTACCATGTAAAGGTGGACTCTTACACTTATAAAAGAGCCCACCTACCCTCTCAAAGGGGATCCGAGTATCAACTCTCTAAGCAAATACACCTTAGAGAAATCACCAACATACACGCATACACCCGGCTGGTATTACTGGTAGTGCCGCCCCACTTTGTTGGCTCACCAGGCCGCCGGTGATCTGCTAGTGAGCGCGCATAGACGCAACCGTGGACGTAGGTCACCTCATTAACGGGGCCGAACCACACACAAACCTTCTGTGATCTCGTTTCCTTCTTAAAATTGCTCTCACCAGTTTTCGGCATCATCAGTGTGTAATGTAATCAATCATGCTTTAATATGTACCAATTTATCTCTATTATTTTTTAGGTGCCAATTTATCTATATTAAAAATATATATTACATTAATAAAACATAATTAAAAAGTGTAAAAGTTAACTAATTACATATTTCCTTATGTAATTATAAAAATATTAAACTAAACTAATTTTTATAATTATTGCAGGAATCATCTAAACTTTACCCCAAATTGTTTTGCTAAATTGTAATTCAAAAAGAGTTACAGTATTATATATTAAACTAATTAGCAGAAATAAAACGTTGTAACACCCTGTTCCGGAAAGCTGATAAACATTATTTTTAATGCGTGATTAGCATTTATGTTGATATAATTACGGTGAGCAGTGGACTCATTTGTGTGATTTTTGATATAATTACTGTGAGCAGATGACTCATCGGTGTGACTTGTGAGTGCAAAGCGGGGGTATTTGTAAAATACAACCGCGCTAAAAGAAAGAATTGCATTAGTTTTGATCACAACTTCCCGTTTTATCTGCAATTTGCATTACAATGCTAGTTTTAGACAATATGATTAATCTATGATAAGTTGTATTATTTTAGCTACTATTTGTGCAGGTTAATGCTGTTGTATAAAAGACTGAAAGATTTGATAAAAAGGAGATGCTTTGTTTCAAAGAAGGAAGACTGAAGAAGAATTGCAGAGTTCGAGCGATCGACATAGTTCGAGCGATCGAGGTTTCGATCGATCGAAGGAAGTTAAAGCGATCGAAATTTCAAGACGTTCAATCGATCGAGAAAGTTTCGATCGATCGAAAGTGCCTTTTATCAGATTATACGCGCATGCAGCAGTTGCGGGTTTTAAACCCTAGCTCTTAGGTTTACTATATATATTCATATTGTATACGTCCAAAAGGGACGCCCAACTTTGTTTTATCAGTTTTAGATAGAGAAGAGAGAGTTTTTCCTTGGTTTTTGTAGGTTTCATTGAGGATTTATCATTGTGAACTGGATTTCTTTAGTTAATACAAGGTTATCTTCATTCCAGGTTGTTGATTTATTGTTTATCTGTTTTCTGCACTTAGTTAATCGTAGTTTACTTGTTAATCTCGTAGTGTTTTATGTTAGTTAGATTACAATCACTAGTTTTATAGTTTTAATGCAAAACTTTCAAACAAACATAATTTTAATGAACCTTTACGTTAAATATCAATCTGTGGTACTCCAGACAATGTCTGAGTAGTCCTAGGGTTGGGAAATCGCGATGAAATCGTGATTTTAGGCCTCTGCCATGCAGTATTTTTATTCCTGTGTTCGATCGATCGAAAGTATGTCGATCGATCGAGACAGTGACTTAGTCGAGCGATCGAGTAAATATCGATCGATCGAGAGATGAAGATATTCGATCGATCGAAAGCGCGTCGATCGATCGAGGATTCTGATTCTTGAGAACACCCAAAACAGTATTCTAAGACTTTCTGTTTTAAGGATTTGTTATCAAACTGTCCCCAAATGCTCAGTTTGTCAAAACAGTCTTTAAACTTAAGGCCTTAAGGCATTTTCTTTCAATATATTTTGCAAACCACCCTCAATGCTAACACCATTGTAGGTGCGAGTCTTAACTATTGGATTAAACCGTTTTCATGTATTTCAAACTTAATTGAGATGATGTAGTCCCGGTCATGAAAGGGCTATTGATTCTATATCTTTAGAGAAGTACAGAATACTGTAGTAGGTGTACTCCTTTGAGCTTAATTGCAATTGCATGGTAGAAGGTTAGGTCACGGTGGATTCGCGTGATCCCAACACTTTCTTTTATTAAGGAGAACCGTTTTTTTTAGAATCTTGCTTAGTTAGTTAATTGTTAGTTAAGTTAATTTAGTTGTCTTTAATTCTAGTAGTTGTTAGCTGTGGAACTTTGTGTTCTACACTTCGTTTTAAATATTGATTTTTGTTTTCTCTTTAGAGTCTAATCTAGGTAGTTTAATTCAACACCTTCCCTGTGGGATCGACCTGGACTTAATCCAGTTACTACTTGCACGTCTACCTACACTTGGGTATTGCACACAAGAGCGCACAACTTTTTAGTCGTGTCAGTGAGCCCATTGAGGACACAAGTGGGATAATCCATGAGAGATGGACAAATATGAAAGTGAGACCCGTAGGGTCGAAATATCATTCTTGGCATTCATTTGCATTTAAATGGCTATTTGGTGCATTTAAATGGTTATGTGTTTACTTGTTTAATCACTTTAAATATTTTATTATTATTAGTGATTGATATTGTGATTATTGTGAGACACTTTGAGTATCGTTGTGAGGGCGTAATTGGACATGTGACATAATTTGTAAGTTAATTAGTGCTTTCATATAATATTTGGGACCACATTTGGAGCTCGTACGTGACAAAGATATAGACCCACTTAGATATTGTGATAGTAATAAATTAATTTGGGTAGTTAATATTAATGTTAGAGGGTTTCATAATATACTTTAAAAGTTGTGGGGGTGTAAATTAAATTATAAGAAGTCCAAGGAATTGACACGTCACCTAGATGACTCATCATCATGTTTTTTTAAAAAAAATGAAAATAAAACGTGAGTGTGTGCATGTGTTTAACGGTGGCGGCGGAATTGTAATATTATATATATATATATATATAGGTATATATCATATTAGATAGTAAAAAAAAATAAAGAGAAGAATAGAGAAGAACAGAGAGTTAGCCGAGAGAAGAGGAAAAAAGGTCGAGGTTCCATTCGACTTCGCGACGTTGTTTCTTCACCGCACGACGTCCGTTCCCAAAATAGAAGTCATATTTGGACTCGTGAGGGTAAGCTTAATCTTATGGTATAATTTAATTTGAGTTTAATCGATAGATTTTTCGTGACCCAAATAGATTGGTAATATTTAGTTTACCAAAATTGTGTAGGATTTATACCTGAAGCATAATGGGACTCCAATCTCAAGTTTAGGAGCGATTTCAAGAGGTGAGTGACATTAATTATGATTTATGGATGGTTCCATGTTTGGGTTCATTTGTGATGTAAAAGTATGTTAAATTAGCTTAATAAAGTTTATTAGTTTATTAATGGGCAAAATTCATGTTGTTAAATTAGGCCCAATTTAATTGTGAAAGCACGGTATAATGAATTATGTGAGCATGTTGAGTTGCTTATTTGGGTCAATGGAATTACTAGTTCTATACCACCATGAGGTAATCGATATGGTGACGACCACGGCCGCCAGAGGCCTATGGGACCGCACGTGAGGCGTGGGTCATAACTAGGTCACGTGGACTTAGGGAGTGGAGCCGCGGACTAGTTGGTAGTGGTGGAAGTGAACTAGTAGTTGCCGGAGACTATAGTTGGTTGTAATAAAATGAAATTGAGCATGTTTATTATCCATATGCATAATTAATGTTATTCACAAGCATATAGCTTATATATTGTAGTGGTTATTGAATAACCATCGTATGTGTTCAAGGTGGAGCTCAAAAGAAAAGGAAAGAACTTGGAGAGTGATCGTGGGCGTGGGATTGTAAATAAATTCTGATTTAATAGACTTATGTTTAATAAGTAAATTAGTGGATTATTGTAAACAATTATTTATGTTGGTTTGTGTAGTTAAAAGATAGCGGTTTAAATTCTTGTAATATGGGGGACGTGTTATGTTGGTTGATTTAGGGTTATGGTGGTATTTTTGTACCTTGCTTGGGTTTGGTTGGGATGATGAACTCGGAGTTATACTCAAAGAGTTCGATATAAATTAGATTTAGTATGTATATTTTTCTTAATTTATTTAATGGTGGGAATGAATCCATGGAGTTCAAGTCTTTGATTATTTAATATTTTTATATGTTTTAGAGATGAACTTCGTTAAAGTATATTTGGATATATGTTTGAAAAATCTTTTGAAAAATATTTTAAAAGTATTGGATTTTTGGGTCAAAACCTTTACTAATGTGTTTTTACGGAACTTTAATGACTTGGGACGAGCCTTGGAGGCGTGCCACGTATCCTAGAGTTATATGTGTGGATCCGGGGCGTGACAAACGTATTGCAGAAATCATCTAATTAAAGGCTCCACCTAATGCAATCTTCTGGATTGCATATAATACAATATATAACAGGTTGGATACATAATTATCTTGCAACAATAATTTCTCTTTTTAGAAAGAAGCAATTCGTGTAAATCATTTGAAAAAAGATTGAAGCAATTAATTAACTCGTAGCTCGTTCATTTGAATGGTACAATTGGAGTAATACTCATTTGAATGGCGGCACATTGGACTAGCATACGAAGTTACTCAGTAGGAATTGAAAAATAAGCTACTGCAATCAAGAAGTCACTCGCTTTTCGGCATTCTGGAGGAGTACTATTTATGCTCCAAAGCCCTTCCCCCAAAATGCGAACCACCAATGAAGGGCATTCTACCCTAAACCAATATAAACCGAAATGCACAACAAAGTTAGTCTTTTTTTCTTTTTTTTTTCCTTGACAAAGATTTATTCAGATAATAGATTGCATCTCGCTTTTAAAATATCTTTTCTCATCAATTTGAAAGTGCTCATTCTAGACATTAAGAAAATTACAAACCCAAAAGTGTAGATGTGAAATATAGCAAGAGAAAATTATAAATTTCAACATTGCTTTTCAAGTCAATAATATGTTTACCAAAGAAACTGAAAAGATAATTACATGCATTAGCTATTTCAATTGAAATTGTTAATGTTGAAACTAAAGTTGGGAGTATAGAATAATATTACCGGTAAGTAGAATCTGTAAAAATTTCTTTGGGTCGAGTCGCAGATCTCGCTCTCTTTAAGACGTTTTGCGGCTCTGCCCAAATTGTCCAAGCAGGTTGTCAAATTGTCACGCCGTCCCCAGGATAAAACAGCCCAGAAGTCTCTTCTGTCTTAATTTACTTTTGCACAAAAATAAATTGGAAAACTAAACACCCTTATCGGATTGATTGCTCGGAAACAAGAAATGATAAAGTCACACTCTAAGAAAGTATGTAACACTCAATAGGAATTTGACTCACTGAATATTTTTTTTTTCTACCAATGATGTAATTCAAATGGCTTTTTGCTGGAAGTGGTACTGTGACTATTTGAGAAATTGTTTTGTGGTTGGTTTTTTTTTTCCTTTTTTTTTTTTTTTGTGTGTGTGTGCTTAGTTCTAAACAGGTGCAGCCTTATATAGGCAAAGAAAGTAAACGTTGGGCTTTTAGGCCCGTTGGAAATTCAATGTATAAATATGACTGTTGGTCATTCAATATATATATATATATATATGACTGTTGGTCATTAAATTTTATACATGCATTAGAAAAATGTGGGGAATTCATGGGAAAAAAAGCTGTTTTAGTTTGAATGAATATTTCAAAAAAAAGTTTCTCTTATTTTTTTTCCCAATACACTCTTATATGCATATTGCATTAATATATAACAATCCCACACTTGTATTTGGAAAAAAAATTTAAAGTTCATCGAGCAATCGATCATAGAATTGTGCATAAGTAAAGGTGTTTTTCAACTTGAACCTTTACATAGTGATGGTGATCCAGAATATACTAGAGTAATGCGTAGTTTTGAACTCTATCTCTGACAACACCTCACACACAATCCTACTAAGATGTAGTTTAAAGCCAGCACTTTTATGGCCATGTGCTTATATCCCAGTATAGCGAATGCTCTAGAGAATTTGCCCAAATTCCATATAAAGCGGCCCCACTTCCACATTCGCATAGGTGAGTCTAACAAGGATACTCCTGTAGCTAGGTACCCCACTCAACATAGAGTTTAGATCTCATTAAGAGTTACAAATAACTCATCCGTGTATCGCTTCAGGATATCATGCTTCTTAAGGGATGGACTCAGACAGGAAACCCCATGTATATACAATAGCATGATTCAACTCATATCACTTTGTGACTTGTTATTACCCTTTGAACCTATTTCTTGGGATCTCCAGTCTATAGGTTGGGTTACCATCACAAGTGACTCAACTACCAATGGGCTTTATCCCCATCCCTTTTGAGGGTTTCCAAACCTTCTCACGAGCTAACCCTTTCGTCAAAGGATCAGCTATATTATCCTCAGATCGTATATGATCCACTCTTACAGCCCCGGTAGAGAGAAATTCTCTAACCGTGCTGTGCTTACAATGTATTTGTCGCCTCTTACCGTTATAAAATCGGTTCTCTACTTTTGCAATAGCCCCGGTACTATCGCAGTAGATTAAAACAGCTGGTATCAGTCTCTCCCATAAAGGGGTATCTGACAGAAGGCTTCTCAGCCAACCTGCATCTTCACTAGTAGTAGCTAGCGCTATCATCTCTGATTCCATAGTGGACTGAGCCAAAATAGTCTGTTTCTTAGACTTTCATGAAACTGCGCCCCCAGCAATACTAAAAATGTATCCACTGGTGGCCTTGGAATCATCTGAAAGGGTATTCCAATCAGCATCGCTATATCCTTCAAGGACAGCGGGAAACCTCTCATAATGTAATCCATAATCAACGGTCTTTTTAAGATAACACATGACTCTTTCAATAGCATGCCAATGCTTAATACCAGGTCTGCTAGTAAACCTACATAGTACTCCCACAGCATAAGCTATGTCAGGTCTAGTGCAATAAGTAGCATATCGAAGGCTACCAATGATGCTCGCATACTCAGTCTGTCTAACACCGTCGCCAGTGTTCTTGAACAACTTTACACTAGGATCATATGGAGTACAAGCAGGTTTATAATCAAAGTAATTATATTTCTTAAGGATCTTCTCAATATAGTGAGATTGATCCAAAGAAAGTCCCTTTTCAGATCTAGTTATTTTTATTCCAAGGATTACACTAGCTTCACCCAAATCTTTCATGTCAAAGTTTGCACGTAAAAAAGTTTTAACTTCATTTACAACATGAATGTTTGAGCCAAAAATAAGCAAGTCATCAACATACAGGCATATGATAGTGCAAATATTATTATCAACTTTATAATAAACACACTTGTCACTTTCATTAATCTTAAACCCGTTAGAAATGACTAAGTTGTCAAACTTTTCGTGCCATTGTTTAGGAGCTTGCTTAAGTCCATAAAGAGACTTATCTAACTTGCAAACTTTATTCTCTTGACCCGGGACAATAAACCCTTCGGGTTGATCCATGTAAATTTCTTCGTCTAACTCACCATTTAAGAAAGCAGTTTTAACATCCATTTGGTGTACTACTAAATTATGCACAGAAGCTAAAGCAACTAGTACTCTAATGGAAGTTATTCTCGTGGCAGACGAATAAGTATCAAAGAAATCTATATTTTCTCGTTGCTTATAACCCTTGGCCACAAGACGTGCTTTATATTTGTCAATAGAACCGCCGGGTTTCAATTTCTTTTTAAGAATCCACTTACATCCAATTGGTTTACAACCAGGTGGTAAGTCAACTAGGTGCCAAGTACCATTGGACTCAAGAGAGTCCATCTCATCATTTATGGCTTCTTGCCAAAGTTCGGTATCTATAGACGATAAAGCCTCTTGGAGAGTGTTAGGATCCTCCTCAACATTATAAGTATAAAAATCAGGCCCAAAGTCCTTAGCTATTCGGGCCCTTTTACTCTTTCTAGGCTCTATTTCATACTCATTAGATTCTGCTGGTTTGGGCACATTACTAGATGTCGAACCCCCACTATTTCTCGATTTAAACAGAAATTTATTTTCGAAAAAATCAACATCAATTGACTCTATTATAACATGATTTTTCAAATCATAAAATCTATAGGCTTTACTATTAATAGCATATCCAATAAACACACACTCGTAGGCCCTACTAGCCAACTTAGACCTTTTCGGGTCTGGAATACGCACATAGGCTAAACACCCCCAAATTCTAAAACAAGACACATTTGGTTTCTTATTCCTCCAAAGTTCATAAGGAAAAATTTTAGTTTTAGAGTTAGGAACTCTATTTAAAACATAACACACAGTTAAAAGAATTTCTCCCCACCAGTATGACGATGCACCCGAACTAACTAATACTGCTACTATCAGTTCGGTGTAAGTCCTATTTTTCCTTTCAGCTTTTCCATTCATTTCGGGGGAATAGGGAGCTGTTCTCTCGTGAATAATACCATGAGACGCATATAATGCTATAAATTCATTAGTGTCATATTCACTACCTCTGGAGATCATTTTGGTGATATTTATAATGATTGTTGCATTTACATGTTAAGCATTCCCATAGCATGATTAGTTCTCTCACTAAGTAAAAGCTTAAACGGATATTATTTTATGTTGTGGTTATTGAATAACCACCGCAGGTACCGAACAAGAAGACGAGAGGAAATGATTCACACAACGGGTTGGGCTTGGGAGTTGTGAATATGTGGATATGTCCATATGTTTAAGTGTTTAAATTTCCAGTTGTAACTTTTGGTTTGGAGATGTATAATTAACTTATGTTTTGGTATCCTTGTAATATGCCAAGTTGTGATTTTTATGCTGGTTATGTTCTATATTAGGAGTTGTTCTCACAAGTGCCAAGTTGAGAATGGTTGGGGAAAATTTGGGCAAGTTGGGAGTAGATTTTTTGGTATTCAACTCGTTTCTTTCCTTACGTTGAGGATTTTATGTACATGTTGGGAAAAGGTGAATTTTGATGTATATTCATGATCTTGGGAGAATTTGTGTGTTTTGATTGTTATACCACACTTAGAGATCATGTGTTAATGTTTGGAGGTACTTAGATATGTTTGAAAAGTTTGTTTTTAAAGTTTATTATGGTTGGTTGAGTTTGGATATGTTTTGAATTGGTAAAAACAGAGTTTTTAGCAGTAGAAATGCATTCTGCAGAACCCGGATCGATCTGGGTTAAAGGGCGGATCGATCTAGACTTCTTGGGGGACATTCTGCGAGAAATTGCTTAAATCGGATTGATCTGGCTTAAAGGGTGGATTAATCCGAGTACAAAATTTCAGGCTGTCGACTTTTACAGAAACGTGCATACCTCTTTCTAGAAAACTCGGATTCGCGCGGCCTTTTTTGCATTGGAACTAGGACTTAAGGATCTATCTTTTGGTATGAAATTTGGCTATACTTTATTAATAACCATTTTGCCCTTGGGGTTGTTTTGTGTCAATGAAGTTATTTTGTGTTGTCTAATTCATGCTTATCTAGTAATTTGAGGTTGATTTGGTGTCTGGGCTTTGTTACATGTGTCCTAATCCACCCGAGGTGGGTTGGGGTGTAACAATATCAGCCGCTAAATCCGCGTTTACATAACCTTGTAGTGCCATATTTTCTCTTTTGAAACAAAGATCCATCTCCGAAGTGTCTCTCAAATACCTGAGAACCCACTTCAATGCCTCCTAATGCTTCTTGCTCGAATTACTCATGTACCTACTCACAACTCACACTGCATGTGCAATGTCTGGACGTGTACATACCATAGAATACATGAGGCTCCCAACTGCCGAAACGTATGGAACTTTTTCCATATACTTCAGTTCTTCTTCAATTTCTAGGCATTGCTCCTTTGACAGCCTAAAGTGACTAGTCAAAGGAAAACCCACTGGTTTTGTATCTCCCATGCTAAACCTGCTAAGCATCCTCTTCACGTACTCTTCTTCTGACAGTTTCAACGTACCTGCTTCTTTGTCCCTGCTAATCCTCATCCCCAGGATTTGTTTAGCTTCGCCCAGATCTTTCATCGCAAAGTGTTTGGACAGCTGACTCTTCAAAATGTTTATATCTTGAATGTTTCATCCTGCCAACAACATATCATCAACATATAAGAGCAAAATGATGAAATCACTTCCAAACCTCTTCACATAACAACAATGATCTGCCTGACATCTTGTGAAGCCACTTGTACTCAGAAAACTATCGAACTTCTTGTACCACTACCGAGGTGCCTGTTTCAAACCGTACAAGCTTTTTACTAGCTTGCAAACCATTTCTTCTCTACCCGGTGCTTCAAACCCTAGCGATTGCTTTATGTAGAGTTCTACATCTAAATCACCATGGTGAAAAGCCGTCTTCACATCGAGTTGCTCTAGATATAAGTCCTCCGCCGCCACTATGCTCAAAACTACCCTGATTATAGTTAGCTTCACAATTGGAGAGAAAACATTGATATAGTCAATACCTTCCTTTTACTGAAATCCTTTTACTACCAATCTCGCCTTTATATCGCTTGCTACCATTGTGCTATTCTATTAACCTATAAACCCATTTGTTGTGAAGTGCCTTCTTACCCTTGGGTAACTCGGTAAGTTCCCGTGTCTCATTTGACATGAATGATTCCATCTCATCTTTCATGGCTAACTCCCACTTGTAGAGCTTCTTCATAACTTTATGGTTCACCACAATCTGTTAATAATAAATAATACAAAGATAGAGAATACCTCTGTGTAGGTCTAAAGACTCTGGAAGACCACCTCACCATGGAATTCGGTGTGACCGGCTCTTACCGCGGAACTGTGTTTGTCGGTGTGTTCTCATCCCCAAAATCTTCAATTTCTGAGGGCTACTCTAGGTTAATATACCCAATCTTCTCAACTTGAGCTTCCGTGCTGCTTGACTCTGTACCCATCCTATCCTTATACATAACCTTCTCATTGAATACGACATCCTTGCTTCTAATGATTTTTCGATTTTGGTCATCCCAAAATCGATACCCAAACTCATCCGTGCCATAACCAATGAAAGTGAACCTCCTCGATTCAGGGTCCAGCTTACTCCTAGCTTCGGAATCAATTTGCACTTATAAAACACAACCAATCACATGCAAATAAGAAAGATTTACATTTTTCTCGCTCCAAACCTCCTCTGGTAACCTCTCATTTAAAGGAACTGATGGTCCACGATTAAAAAGGTGTGCAGCCGTGCTAACTACATCGGCCAAAAATATCTTGGGCAACCCAAAATGTATCCTCATACTTTTGGCCCGTTTATTCAAAGTTCTATTCATGCGTTCAACTACGCCATTTTGTTACGGGCTCCTTAGAATAGTCTTCTCCATCCTAATTCCATTGTTTGAACAAAACTTAATGAACTCCATGTCTTTGTATTTCTCTCTATTGTCGGATCTAAGGCATTTTACTTTCAAACTCGTCTCATTCTCCATTAAGGCTTTATTTTTTTAAAAAATAAATCCATCCTTTCTGAGAATAATCATCAATGAAAGTCACATAGTACGTCGAGCCTCCAAGTTATGAAATTGTGGATGGTCCCCATACATCGGTATGAACTAGCTCTAGCTTCTCTATCTTCAAACTTCTCCCAATTTTTGAAACACTAACCTTCATCTATTTCGCGAAGACACAATCTTCTCAGAAGTCAACCTCTACTGATTTTAGGCCTTGTCACTTTTCCTTTGACTGTAGAACTTTCATCCCTTTCTCGCTCATGTTTCCAAGTCTGCAGTGCCACAGATTGAACTCGTTACTTGACTCAGCAACCAATATTGCTTTTCTATGCCCCATAGTCATATATAGAGTGTCCTCCCTTTTACCACGAGCCAACACCATGGCTCCCTTAGTAACATTCCAATCATCATTGGAAAACATCGCAGTGTAACCCACACTAACATGTTGGCTCACAGAAATTAAATTCATTTTCAAGCATGGCACATGCCTAGCATTATTCAATTTCCAAGTCGCTCCATTAGGTAGCTTCACAGTCACTACACCTTTACCAATAATATTGCAAGGTTTATCATCCCCAAGATAAACCTTCCTAAAGTCACCAAGAACATAGTCCTCCATGACCTCCATGTTTGATGTAGCATTTAAAGAGGCTCCTAAATTTACAATCCAAGATTCCGTCTGAGTATCAAAAGACAAAATAAGAGCATCTTCAACGTCACTAGTCACTCCATTTGTGAAATCCTTCTCCTTGTTCTTCCCTTTGCCCTTATCACCCATCTTCATGTGACAGTCTCTACTAAAATAAACCTTCTTTCCATCGTCCCAACATTTTGTATCGACAGACTTTACTTTTCATTTAGACCTCCCCCTTCGTGATTTTGACCCTCCCCGATGTGTAGTCCTCCCCGGTGCTCTCCCTCTATTGTCCATATTTAATGTTGACCCAAATGATTCACCCGAATCTCTCCTTCGAACTTCTTCGCTAAGGACCAAGTCCCGGACATCACCATACTTCAACATATTGCTCCCGAAAGCAACTGACAGTTGTGATAGTCCCATTCCAACTATCAAGTAAAGATGACAATAAAAGCAGAGCCCTGATCTCACCTTCAAATTCAATACCAACCGAACTCAACGGTGTGGTTACAATATTGAATTCATTAAGGTGATCTATTGCAGATGCACCTTCTCCCATACGTATGGTAAAAAGACGTTGCATTAAATATACCTTATTGGAAGCCGAGGGTAAAGCGATCATAAGACTCTTCATCATATTCTCTTTTGCAATATTAAAGGCAATGTTGCGAGCCAACATTAACCAGATCATATCTATGGCTTGTCGGTCTAACAACGCCCAATTCTCATCTTTCATCCCTTCTAGTTTCTGTCCTAAAAGAGGATTTCATCTAATAAAGACAACCTCTATCTACATCTTTCAAAATCTGAAGTCTGTACCATTGAATTTGTCGATCTTCACTTTTCCTTCTTCTGCCATCGCTCTTACTCGAACTAAAAGCTCTAATACCAATTATTAGGGAAATCACGTCTAATCTCTCCACAGGATTTGTAAGAAATCAATGCAAGAACAAAAGAAAATAAAGAATAATCACATAAGAACACCAGATTTCTACGTGGTTTGGCCAATTATGCCTACGTCCACACTATTGCAGAGTTGTATTATGCTTTAGGGTTACAAAGAGGTTACAATCACTATTCACAAATTTAGGAAAGAGTATTTATAGTCTATACAAGTTTCCTTAACGAAATAGCTTCCTAAACCTATTAGGAAACACAAATCTGTAGCAAATCCGCGATCCCGCTCGGGCGAGCACATGGAGGGTAACATTCTCGAGAGTTTATAGAAAACCTCGCCAACAAACTCATCCCCTTACTCGCCCGGGCAGAGCTCGCCCCGGCGGACCGCCCAGGCGAAAATGCCTTTTTTAGACTTCTTTTTTTCCTTTTGCGAATAGAAGCTCCACCAAAATTATCCCCTAACTCTTGGAATTAGGCTCCACCATTCCTATCAGCATGATCTACAGTTCACGACATTACTAATAAATATGATAACCAACAAACATGTGATTATAGATAATTAACCATTAATTCTGTTATGATATACAAAATAAGAATTTGATTATTGTTATCCAAAACTGAGCTGAGCAAACTGGCAAATTAACTTGATTATGTTTTTTGTGCAGTTTATTGAACCAATATATGATATCATTGTACAAATTGTAATTGAAAAGAGAATTTAAACAATTCAAAATAAGTATAATTAAAGAGACAACATATGGAAAATGATGTCAAAGCTTTCTATCCTCCAAATCTGTGAAGAATAATGCTATGCTTCCCTACTAAAAAAAGGCTCTAGAACATTTGGAATTATCTTAATTGCTTGGGAACTTGTTGGGTATTTTGAAAATAATATGATTTATTCTTAAAAATCCATCATGTGACGGAATCTGTATTTTACAAAATATATAGGGCTAAAAGGGTAATTGCTAGGATTGGAAGTCCAATCACAATATTGGGTCCTAAACAAGGCCGTAATTTTATGTTTCTATGGTGTAGACTCTACAAACGGGTCCTAACCTCTCTTATAAAAGAAAACAAATTTGTTCACCCAACTTTTGATAACTGTTACTCACTCAAACACCTCATTAGTGGATTCCCATTTTATTTGTTCTCTTTAAAAGAAGCCAAATGCTCTGCCAACTCGGCCGAGGAAAAATGCGGCACGAATGTTTAGGAATTGCAATTTTGTCTCTCTGTTTTGCATGCTATTTATTGGAGCAACAGATTATCCAATCTAAGCTCTCTCTGGTATATATGGATGTATATATATATCTATATATCAAAATCTTATATATATATATATATATAAGAATGCAGCAGTTGGACGAGGAGTTAGTTAAATACCATCTTGCCCCTCTCCGAAACTTATATACATTCTCATCATAAAGATATATTAATTTGTGTGAGGGCAATTTTGTCATTTCAGCCGACCAAGTATCTTCAAGAAAACTTGTAATTACAAGTGCACCCTTTTACTATACATAATGACTCATACATCTCGATACTGTAATTTTGTCATTTCAGATGAATAGTTACATTCAAGTCAGCTTTTAAAATTTTATTTTATATAACAATGAGGATTCAATCAATAATATTATGTCTAATTACATTTGGGTCAACAAATTTTGGAATATTTATTATTCACTTAAAAAAAGTGGCTATTTACGAATTGGTCACTAATATTACATTCTGTTCAATTTCTTTCCTCAAATTTAAGATTTATATATTGTAATATGTATAATTACATTTACGCCAAGAAAAGCCAAAAAAAAAAAAAAAAGTGGCTATTTTGGTGGCTATTTATGAATTGGTCACTAATATTTACATTCTAGTCAACTTCTTCCCTAAAATTTAATATTTATATTTTGTAATATGTATAATTACATTTACGTCAAGATTCTGTGGCATATTTATCATTCACTTCAACAAAAAGTTAATATATATAGCTAATTATGTATTGGTCTGTAATATTTACATTTTTGTCAACTTTTGTCCTGAAATTTAGGACTAATATACTGTGGGTTTTTTTTTTTTTACATATATTGTGACTTCTCCCATTTCTCATTTTCTTTTTATTTTAAAACTGAATTTTATAGTACACACACATGCCTATGACTTTAATTAACACACACATGGCTATAAATTAAATTTACACACATGCTTATAAATTATTTTTTATTACACACACATACCAAATATCAAATATGCGTTATTTATTGTTTCAAAACTATAGTCCATTATGGAACTTTGAATATATGGAGATTAAATTAACTTATAAAATTATGAATACATTTTTGCTTTGTAATCCTAGAACTAAATCCAAGCCAAATTCACTTTGACTCAAATCTCATACCAAATCGAAACAACACTATTCAAATCTTTTACTCAAATGCATAGAAATAATGAATTTATACCCTTGAAAAAAAATAGTTGATATTAGTATGACTGTCACGCCCCGACGTAGCATAAATAGGGAAAGTATTTAATTTCCTTTATGAACCCGTAGGTCGCAACAGTTTGAAGGATCGATTCCGTCCCAAACGTCGAGTAGTAATATAATTTAAATCAGAGTAAAAGCAATCAAGGCTTACAAAATTTTTCCAAATTATTAATTATTACAGCATGTGATCATCTAAGGCACAACCCGCCTTGTAAACAAAATAATATCTATTACATTAATCCTATTACAAGTTTAGTTCATAAAATAAAGCAGCAATAACAATTCCTCTCCTCAGGTAGTTATATTCAATTTGCATAGTCGTACTGCCCTGCCTAGTCATAACCTAAAAGCCTAGGCACGAATGTCCAGGATGCTATCAACGCCGTCAGCTTTATTAAGCTGGTCAGTATTAAAAACATGCTCTTGTAATGTAAAACATACTCCTTTACCATTTTTATTTCACTGGTTAGAAATATAGTAATGAATTCAAGTTATAAAATACTAAAGATAATGTCATAATCTTCAATCCATAAAATATGTGACCGTGCATGGAACAATGCAACCAATCTCATCTCACCAACTCTTTCTCTCGACCACACATAATCCAACTCTCTCGCTCCAGTATCTTGAACTACTAAGGTGACCACACTTTAGTACAGGGGTACCAGGTAGTGTCCAGTTTACCTCACACTTTAGTACGGGCCTACGGGGTACCAAAGAGTGCCCAATTGCCTCACACTTTAGCCATACCACAGTGCTAAGGAGTGTCCAGTAGGCCACACTTTAGCACTACCACGGGTGTCAGGGAGTGTCCAAGTTGGCGTCACACACTTTAGTGTTACCACGGGTACCAGGGAGTGTCCAAATTTGTCACCGTCGTATTTTAAGTATACTCTAAACCATATCATCATAATATCACTTTAGTACACAAGTACTAGGGACTGTCTAATCACAATCTCATCCACTTACTCTTTTCACACTGACCATCACTCACCATGTATATACACTTGACTCACATGTATGGTATATGACTTTATACATAAAATGTACAATTACTGGGAGAAACAATAACAATGTACATATGAGAATAATCAAGTCTTTATTCATCCCTGTATAACAAAACATAATAATTAGGATTCTATTTTAGTATAATTCCCAAACAGTGCTTTAAAAACTCGCAAAACTCCATCTAAACAGTTCCTTAACAGAAAACAGATAAAAACACAGAAGAGGCCAAGTCGCTCACGTGATGGGTAGCTATGTTTATTGGTGTCCAGGAATGAAGAGATAAATAGCATGCTATGTTTCACGTTATACGAGTTGTCAACAAGTGAAGGTCAAACGCCAAGTACCTTCGGGATTATTACAACCATTACCAATAGTCGAGTGAAAATGGGAATACATTACGACGGACTTTGTTAGTGGGTTTTTGAGATCTAAGAGAACAAATACTATTATTTGGGTGATTGTTGACCGTTTGACGAAGTCGTCACACTTCCTACCATTTCGAACAACTAAGCCAATGACGTTAGCTAAGTTATATATCCGCGAGATTGTGAGACTACATGATATCCCAGTTTCTATTATTTTGGATAGAGATAGTAGTTTTACATTGAAGTTTTGGTGAGCCTTGCAAGAAGCAATGGGTACCAAATTGCATTTCAGCACTGCTTTTCATCCTCACACCGATGGTTAATCGAAAAGAGTAATCCAAATTTTGGAAGACATACTTCGTCTATGTGTACTTGATTTTCAAGGTGATTAGGAAGACCATTTGTCGTTGATTGAGTTTGCATATAACAATTTTTCAGTCGACTGAACTGGTGGTTTTAAAAATGATTTATTTTGTTTTTCGCTGTGTGTTCTTAAAACTAATTTTTGGGAACATTAATAAATTGGTTAGCCTCGGTGGCGTGCCACGGGCTCCGGTTCTGCTATTGTGGGACCGTTCTGTGACATTTAGTGGTATCAAAGCAATAGGTTTAGAGCCTTGGGAACGAGTGACGTTACATGTTGAGTGACGACGAATGGACTATATGATTGTGATGATAATATTTTTATCATTGTAGAAATGCTTCATATGTTGCATTTGTAAATTGTGATGCTGATCTGTGCGTACATATATGCATTGTGGCATAGCATGCATTGTCTTTATACATTGAACTTATCAAGATGAGTTCTTGAAACGTCATGACTGACCCGATAAGAGAGTTGTCACCGCATTCGCTTATGGACCAAATAGTGAATATGGTAGGGAATTTTATTCAAGTTGTAAGTGAATAAGATCAGATGAATGTTCAGGCTCCACCAGTTGAAGTCCGTTACATTAATGCACCACTTGTACCAAGAGCTCAATATTCAATCGTGGAACAATTCCATAAGCAAAAATCGACTTTGTACCATGGACAGGTTGACATAGATTTGACCGATCATTGGATGATGGACATGGAAAAACATTTTCGTACCGTGATATGCACTGATGAGGAAAAAATTATGTGCATATCCGATACATTGATGGGCGAAGCATTGGATTGGTGGAACAATGTGCTTGAACAAGGAAAGCCAACCACGTAGGAAGCATTTAAAGAGGAATTCAACCGATGTTTCTTTCTGCAATCTGCTTATACTCAGAAATGTAAAGAGTTTGCAAGTTTGGTCCAGAGAGACATGACTATGAGTGAGTACGTATCCTGTTACAATGCCTTATTGTGCTTTGGAAAAACTACCGTTCCGACCGATGGGGATAAGGCTCGTAAGTTTAAGGAAGGGCTTAGGGAGAATATCCATAGCCTTGTGGACATGTTGTAACACCCGACCGTTTCTCTAGTTGAGGAAGCCGCCCGCATAGCTGAGAAGAGTGTCGATTGATATCGACAAGGGCAATAAGGGAAGATAGCTAATTACAATAGAGGTAAGAGTCAAGGGAATGTGAAAAAACCACTCACACAAAGTTCGGGATCGTATATGGGTAACCAAGGAGGGAGTACATTTACGGGAGACTCGAGACTGTTGTGCCCAACATGTAACCTACGACACAGAGGAACGTACTATCAATTGAGCACCTACTACCTTTGCAAGCAACTAGGGCACATATCTAGAAATTGTCCCTTGAATACGAATGTGACTACATCGAACACAACCTCAAACACCAAGAGCTATAACCTAGAGATAAGGGGAAAATATTTTGAGTGTGGACAACTGGGGCATATAGCGAAGAACTGTCCGAGTAAGATAAAATCGGGAATGAGTACCGGGGCATCAAATATACTGAGTGGATCAAAGGTAGGGCAACGGGTGGATAAAGGAAAGGGAGTCTAGCGACAACAAGGACGATACTTCCAGCTCAGGCCAGGGAATACGGATGATACTGTTGTATCATGTATTCTTCCTATATGTTCACATCCTGCACGACTGCTAGGATATGATATGTGTGCATCATTGCCTAGTAATGAACCATTAGTAACTTCTTCGGTATTCAAGTCGTGTGAGATCAAGATAGACGATAGGGTCTTGAGCGTCGATTTGATTCCGTTGATAATGAACTACTTTGATGTTATCTTGGGTATGGATTAGTTCTCTGTCCATCAAGCTAAGATCGATCATGAGCAAAAATAGTTTAGTTTCTATCCGTCAAGTCAAGAAGAGTTTGCTTTTCAGGGTAAGGGTGTAACCATACCGCCGTACTTGATATCGATAATTCAATCAATTAGAATGTTGAAGAAGGGTTGCTCGGGTTTCTTATGTTCGATTGTTGGCATGAGAGTTCTTGGACCACTAGTAGAAGATATTTCAATAGTTCGAGAATTTTCAAATATTTTTTCCGAGGAGTTACCCAACGTATTGATTGAAAGAGAGCTTGAGTTCACGATAGAAGTAGCATAAGGGTCATAACTAGTATCTAAAGCACCGTACCAAATGGCAGCGGTAGAGTTGAAAGAATTGGAAATACAAAGCTACTTGAGAAGGGTTTTATTTGACCGAGTATTTCGCCATGGGGAGCTCCAGTCTTGCTTGTGAAGAAGAAAGATGGGACAATGCGTATGTATATCGACTATCGAGAGTTAAATAAGTTGACTGTCAAGAATAAATATCCGTTGCCAGGAATAGATGACTTGTTTGATCAATTACAAGGAGCTCAGGTATTTTTGAAGATTGACTTAAGATCCGGTTATAATCAGTTGAAAGTCAAGGAAGAAGATGTTGAGAAGACAACTTTTAGAACTAGATATGGCTATTTTGAATTTCTGGTCATGCCATTTGGAGTGACTAATGCACTAGCCGCTTTCATGGATTTAATGAATTATGTTTTCAAAGACTACTTAGACGAGTTTGTTATCGTATTTATAGATGACATTCTAATCTACTCAAAGAGTACTGAAGATCGCGAACACTATCTGCGATTAGCCTTACAACGATTACGTGAAAAGAAATTGTTTGGAAAATTGAAGAAGTATGAGTTTTGGTTGACAGGGATTCCTTTTCTTGGATATATAGTGTCGAAGAAAGGAATTTCTGTAGACCCTTAGAAGATAGAAGCAGTTACCAATTGGGTAAGACCGATGAATGTGATAGAGATTCGAAGTTTCCTAGGATTAGTTGGTTACTATCAGAGGTTTATAAAAGACTTTTCACGCATAATAATGCCGATGACACAGTTAATGAAGAAAGATGTTACCTTCGAATGGAGTCCAGAATGTGAGAAAAGTTTCCAAAAGTTAAAGGGTCGACTAGTGGAAGCACCAATTTTAGCCGTTCTGATGGGGACTGAAGGGTTTATCATCTACAGTGATGCATCATATAGAGGTTTAGGTTACATTCTTATGCAAGGTGGCAAGGCCCTTGCATATGCGTCGAGACAACTTAAACCGCACGAGAAGAACTAACTGATTCATGATCTAGAATTGGCCGTTGTGATTTTTGTATAAAAGATTTGGCGTCATTACTTATATGGGGATAACTATGAGATATATACGGATCATAAGAGTTTAAAGTACTTGTTCAGGCAATGAGATTTGAACATGAGGCAAAGGAGATGGCTAGAGTTGATGAAGGACTATGATTTGTCAATTCAGTATCATCTGGGCAAGGCGAATGTAGTCGCCGATGCTCTTAGTCATAATGTACCAACCAACACAGCATTGGACGTGACTTCTCAAAGAGAGTTGATTCGAGATATGGAGAATTTATAACTAGAAGTGATTCCGAGGATTAAAAGTGACTGGATGTCGACGATTGTGGCATAACTACTATTGATTCACGAGATCACAGAGAAACAACTTCAAGATGTGGCTTTGAAGAAGATTTGTGATGAGATTCTGATGGGTAAACAACCGGGATTCACTTTTGAGAACGATGTCTTGAGATTGAGGGGTAGAATTTGTGTACCCGAAGAGAAAGAATTGAAATGGAATATCCTACAATACAAAGTACATCGTTCATCCGGGAAGCACCAAGATGTATAGAGATTTGAGATATGTTTATTGGTGGCCAAGAATGAAGAGAGAAATAGCACGCTATGTTTTATGTTGTACGAGTTGTCAACAAGTGAAGGCCTAACGCCAAGTACCTTCAAGATTGTTACAACTGTTACCGATAGTCGAGTGGAAATGGGAACAAATTACGATGGACTTTCTTAGTGGCTCTCCAAAATCTAAGAAATCAAATACAACTATTTGGGTGATCGTTTACCATTTGACAAAGTCATCGTACTTCCTACCATTTCGAACAATTAAGCCAATGACGTTAGCTAAGTTGTATATCCGCGAGATTGTGAGACTACATGGTATCCTAGTTTCTATTATTTCGAATAGAGATAGTCGTTTTACAACGAAGTTTTGGTGAGCCTTGCAAGAAACAATGGGTACCAAATTACATTTCAGCACCGCTTTTCATCCTCAGACCGATGATCAATCAGAAAGAGTAATCCAGATTTTGGAAGACATATTTCATCTATGTGTACTTGATTTTTAGGGTGATTGGGAAAACCATTTACCGTTGATTGAGTTTGCATATAACAATAATTTTCAGTCGAGTATTGGGATGGCTCCTTATAAAGTTTTGTATGGTCGTATATGTCGTTCACCGATTAGTTGGACAGAAGTTAGAGAAAGAATGATTGAAGGGCTGAGAATTGTACAAGAGACAACGGATAAGATAAAGATAATTAGACAACGGCTACTGACAGCTCAGAGTAGGTATAAAAGTTATGCCGACAAGCGTAGATGACCGTTGGAATTTAATGTGGGAGATTTGGTTTACTTGAAGGTGTCCCCTTCAAACGGGATCATTAGATTTGGGAGATACAGAAAACTCAACCCGAGATATGTAAGACCTTTTGAAATCATTAGGAGAGTTGGACCGTAGCATATTGATTGAACTTGCCGAGTGAGCATGCTCAAGTTCATAATGTATTTCATGTATCCTTGTTACGTAAACACTTAGCGGAGGATAGAGATCAAGTGATGACTCCGACACCTAATGAGATTCAGAGGGATTTGACGTATGTTGCGTATCCGGTAGAGATCTTAGATCGAAAGGATCAAGTCTTACGAAATAAGGTGATATCAAAGGTTAAAGTGTTATGGCATAGCCAAACGACGGAATAGGTGACATGGGAAATAGAAGATGAGATGTGTACTCAGTATCCACACCTTTTCGAGACATGAGGTATAAGTTTGGGGACAAACTTCTTTTAAGGGGGAAAGTATTATAATACCTGTCTTTGTGTTATCGTATTTCATTACATTGTCATGCATGTTAATATGATGTGTTGTGCATGTTGGCACATGTGTGAGTGAATTTTGACTCACGAGTCAATTTGGGTATCTGTGTAAGAGAATCCATTGAGATTGTGTTTAATGAGTGTTTGGATGTTATGAAGTCTCTCCGAGTATGAGACGTTCATGGTGGAATACCTTAAATGTTTATCTGAAAATAGATGTTTACCTGTGTATTTCACTATCTGTATTATTTTTTAGTTTAGAATATAATTCTATTGTTAGATTTAGTATCCTGGTAAGGACGAATTAACACGCTATTAATTTGGTAGGCTAATTAGCAATTTCGAAAAAGTCATGTAGAAACTTGCGTTTTAGAAACCAAACGGATCTGATTGCTTAGAACTTCTCGACGCCAAACGATGATCGTTCGTCTGCTGGTTTTTTACCAAATTTTGTATTCAAACTGCTCGAGGTAAGGCCGTCGTTTTGAGACCTATTAGGGCCTGTTTGGCTAAGTTTTCTGAAAAGTTATTTTCTAAAATTTTACATAAAAGTTGATAATTGAATTTCTGATCGATAGGAATTGTACTAGACGAACTTCTGTACATCCTTTGTACTTGGGTTTTCTTTGGATTGAATTATAGGAGTGTTATTCGGAGGTGAGTGATTCAACTATGTTTTTGGAATGATTTCTTAACATGTATTCAGGTTGTGATATGAAAAACATGTGTTAGTTTATAGATATATTGTGTAGTTCATATTGGGTGATTATATTGATAAGTAGGCCCAATAGCACAGTTAAATATTTTGATTACCGAGAGCATAGTGATATGTAAATTGAGCATGTTGAGTTGTTATTTGGGTCAAAGGAGCACGTGGTTACTAAGCCATCTTGTGGAGCTGATATAGGCATTAAGGTCACACGATTGAAGAAAAGAATCGTGGGTCTTACCTTTTCGCGTGGACTTATTGGCGAGGAGTCGTGGATTAAGAGTATGGAACATACACGTGAGTCTCCGGAGACTAGTATGAAATGTAGAGTTGTGAATGCGCGCATGTTTATCATTCATGTGCATATGTTGTTTTATTCACTAAGCGTTAGCTTAAACAAATCGAATATGTGTGATTATTCAAATAACCATTTCAGGTGTAAATGCTGGTGAGGAATCACATAAGTGAGCACGTGGGTTTGGGAGTTCACTTAGGAGGCGACTTATCATGCCTATCTTGTCGTTTTGTAATAGACTTGTTGTAATAAGAATTTTATGACTTTTGACTATGTTTATTTGTAGAACGGATTCTTAGTATTGTAACAGATAGGAATCTTTTTTATTTATGCTTTAGTAATGTTTTAATCCAGTGGCAATGATTTTGGAGTGTGTGTTTGGACCTTGGTTGATTTCAGAAAACTTTTAAACTTGAAAATTCTGCAGAAGGGGGCTGCTGCTATAAAATTGTCGACTGGACCAAAGTCACAGTCCACTGGAAAAGACTTTTCTCCTTTGTTTTCAAGACATCAGTCAACTGATCCCCAAGACACAGTCGACTGGTTTTTGCACAAAATTTTGACATTTTGCTAGGATGGGTTTAGTCGACCGGACGAGCCCAGTCGACTGAAAAATTGAGCCATCAGTCGACCGGACCTAGGGTCAGTCGACTGAGGGTAGCTGTTTGGGAATCTCTTGTTCTTTACAACTCCAGGTCAGTCGACTGGAGGCCAACCCAGTCGACTGGATTGGTGGTTTTAAAAATGATTTGTTTTATTTTCCGCTACATGTTCTTAAAATTAATTTTTGGGAGCGTTAATAAATTGCTTAGCCTCGGTGGCATGCCACGGGCTCCGGTTATGCTATTGTGGAACCGGGATGTGACATAAGGTATAATGGTTGGACTTAAAAAGGGCCCCTTAAATTCATCAAAAATCTGGGGGCCTAAAGTGGTTGCTTTGCCGGGTTGTGCCCAGGGTTGGCCCTGCCTTTTTTATTAGCATTAGAATATTAATTAAAAAAGTATTTCATTCCTTGTACCCTATACTAATAGATTTACTCCATGTTCATCTTTCTGGGCTATCACTGTCTCTATTGACTGAGAACAAAAAATGTGGTCGAACCAGTCACTGATCAATGTTTCTACGATGATTTAGATTTATTCTTTTATTTGTTAGAATTAGTTCAAATTTGTAAATTAGAAGCAGATTTATCTTTCATACCCAAGATACATGTTGGGCAGTTTCCACTAGTTCAACTGCTTCAACGGAATAATACATCCAGGAGATGTGAATGCGATGCTAAAGAACTCTGTTGCAGCCAATTGTTACGGGACTGAGCTATCACGTGAACGATCGTTCATTTCATGGATATAGACAGGCATGTTTTCTTCTTCTTCCTTCTTTCTTCTTCTCCTCTTCTCCTCTTCTCCTTCCTTCTTCCTCTTCTTCTCCTCCTCCTTGGCTGTTTAACTGTAGCATTTCTGCCTATTACAAGAAAATAAATAAAAATAAATAAAACAATGAAGCACTAAACTTTTAGATCTTCTACCATAAAAAAAATTCTTGGAGGAAATGTTAGATATTAAATCTAAGATTTACTAAATATTATGTAGGTTCAACATTGCACCACATTGTCTTTGGACAACGGGTGGATTTTTGGCGGCCCAAGAGTTGATAGATGGTATTCCTTGGGACAAAGACAAAGGGCTCGGACAGCTCATTAAAGGGCCTACCAATACATGGTCGAACGTGAGTCGCCCAAGCTTCCGAGTATCTCTATGTATGCTGTAACAAAATGAATGATTTAGTGGCCTTAATGCATAGCTTGAGGAGGATTCTATTGGGAAAAAAAGACTGATTTTCCTCTTTATCTTTCACTTTCAAGAAATGAATTATAATTATCGGGTTGTGTTAGGAGCACTTTTCTTTGGGTAAATTACACTTAGATATGCTCTAGGATAAGATATGGTCTAGAATTGTTTTCGTGCAATATCATACAATAGTTGTTTACTCGTTTTTATAACTACTCCATTAAGTTGATGTTACGCAAGAAGACAAAGATATTTGTCCAGATAGTTGATAACATTATACTAAGAAGAGTAATGTTATGCTTATCAAATTTTGGATCCTAAAGACTTCTGGAACACCATTGAAAGGAAACAGAGTGCAATGTTTTGTTAACCTAAGTAGCATTTTGTACCTCTAGACACAATGTTTTGAAACCTAAACAATGAAAAAAATTGTTACACACAAAAAATTAATAATAATAAAAAATCAAAATCAAAAGTGAGAAACCGTAAGGAAACTATTTATTTTAGAAGGAAAAAGGAGAAGACTGAAAGAAAAGATCCACACATACAGAAATATAGAAAAGAATGAGACATGGAAAAAAAAAATCAGAAATAAGATTTCAACTCTTTTGAATTATTTAGTAGCTTTCATGTTTCAGATTTCCTTCTTTGTTTAATTGCAGTGGTAACTCTTTTAGATAGAAGAATAATTGTGGAGATAATATCCAAACACTAATGATACCCTCACACCTTTAACCACACCCTTGCATTAAATGCATGCACCATGTGCTGAGTAAATGGTGCACGGAATATTGTGAAAAAATCAAACAGCACAAAGTATATGCATTTAAAGCATAAAATATAATTGGAGGAGTGGTTGGAGATGTGAGTGTATCATTATTGATTTCTCCAAATTTAACAGTCTTAATCCTGTTGGAAAGTTTTTTTTGCTTGGCTGAAACATTTTCTTTCAATACTGTTAGACATTCTTTGGTTGTCGAGGAAATAATAATTGTACTGCCTCTCCCTCCAATCGAATTACACCCCAAATGGAATTGACTTTGGGAACTAGGCCTATACAGAAATGAAATAGCTCTTGTAGATGTAGTAGGCAACTATTTGCTCTTTGTTAGCTTTATACTATACACGTGAAGCAAATTACCAGCTAATTCAGGTATTAATTCAAATGATGGATGAATTTTTCAACCTCCTATCTTTTCCTTTTTCCCATGACAACAATTAGGTTTAAAAGATTTTTTTTTTCGGAAGACTGTACTCCTCCACACACACACACACACATATATATATATATATACTAGTAAGGCAACACGTGCGTTGCACGTGGTTGGTGCTCATATTGTTAAAGTAGTTATCAAAGACAAAGTTATATTTGGAATTGCAACTACTATGAGTAAAAATGGATAAAAATAAAACGCATTGTCATATATAGCTCATAAGTAATTTGATTAATGAAATAGTGTTATGTACCCAAAATTAAGGCAACTAAAATTCTAAGAAGGATAAATAAAAAGTACAATTGATAAAAGTATAGAACGATGATAATGATTTGTAATGAGATCATGACAATTGGAAAAATTTAAAATCTTAGTTGTCATAACTCATACTGTGACTTAAACATGGAAATATCCTCTCTAGTAATTAAACTCTAAAGACTATTACAAAATGTTTATGTATTGGCAAACTTATTCTTTTTCTACTTTGATTTTATCCTTCACGGCACGTTTCTTCTTTCCAGCACCTTTCTCTAATCCTTGTTTTCTTTTCTTGAAACTACGGATGTTTTCATCATCTTCAATAAGTATTGGTCCCATATCTTCCACCCGCTCAAGTGACTGAACAATGATGCCTTTATCTGGTGAGAAATCTTTGCCATCTGTAGGCAATTTGAAGTAGAACTTGTGTTTTTGTAATTTGCATGAACACAAATTTCTATAAAACTTGGACCTATTACATCCCTGTGTTTGTAGTAATATTATAATTAGATAGATGTTTAAATGACAAGTCATACAACAATATGAAATTTATTGTTAAAGCATCGGAATACGTACCTCATTTATGGAAGTGATATGTTCTGATATTGGACATCCAATTAAAATTCGTGATGGCTCGTCAAACAGAACAACATTCATTGTAGTTGTCCCATTAATAGTTTCTAGTCTCACAATATACCTTAATAAGAAACAAAGTTTAGTATTCTTGTGGAAAAGTACCAATATTAGGCTAGGTTTTGGTTATTTAAATATATATGTTACCTTGGACTATGTTATACATTCTGTTTTTGGCAGGTTGTGCATTCTGTTCCATCTTCATTTATGACTATTTTTTTGCCACATGTTTTGCATGCATCATACCATGGTTGGTCTTGATTGAAAATTCTTTCAACGGTTGATTGAATGAAATACCACTTATTATGTTTATTATTTTTTTTAAAAAAATGTTAGTATTAAAGTAATTCAAATCTATACAGTTTTGTTAAGTTACAGTAACATTACCTTTTTTAGAGATTCCGGGTTGGATAATATTTCTCCGACTTTAATTTCTATTGCTTCATTCATTTTGGGTTTGAATGTCAATAATTTTGATTTTCCAGTTTTCTTGGAAGATTTCAGCCTGAATTTTTATTGTAAAATGTTGAAGCATATAAATAAAATTGAACTTAGAAATGTAACAAATTTCATTTAACCAATATGCATATCACTACCAACTTGTCAATATTGGTTATTTAATAGTCCCGCCATCTCAAATTAAGAGTCCTTGATTCCATTTTCTAATATCCCATTTTAAGAGTCACTTGGAAAATCAATATACATTTAACTACATACTTTTCGAGTTTAGTTTTTACTCTATAAAACTCTTACACGTTTTCTTTAATATGAATTTTGAAATTCAAAAGGATGATAATGAAAAATTATAAAATTTCACAAGAATCAAAGATTTCACTTAAAAATTTTGAATTCCCATAAAGAGACTCTTAATATTGGACAAAGAAAGTATAACATTGTCTGCTATTCAAATCACTCACTAAGATTAATGATTATAGTTATAGTACATTACCGTTTTTTTAGTTCGTCTACTTCTTTTCCGGTTGGATGTAGTTGTACGCTTGATTGGAATGAAGTTGAAATTCGGAATTCACCTGCAATAGGACATCAGTTTACATTTGTTCCACCATATATGTATGAGCATAAATACAACTTATGTACATGTTTGTATACCTATAGATATATATATATATATATATATAATCATGCATCAAAAATTAACCTTTGTATTCTGTTCGTTTTATTTTTGAAATTGCTACAATGGTTGTTGAGCAGCTAACTCTTCAAGCTTTTGTCCCTCATTAATTGCCAAGTCACTCCACAGATTTAATGATATTGATTGTAGGCTCCAACATAAGTTATGTACAAGATTTAAATATGTATTAAGATAAACTGTTTTAATTATAAATTTGATACTTACTCATTTTGTAAAATAATTTCTCTTTTATGAGTTACTTCACCATTTCTTTTTGTGATCACATGACTTGGTTCGACCTTGGTGATGATCCCTAAGATATCTGCATTTTATAATGCGTTAAGTTGTCAATTTATATAAACCACATGCTCATAGACAATACTATGATGGTAAACTAATATTTAACATACCTATTGTAGCTTGTTTATTGAAGGTGTGCTAAATCTCCTTAAAGGGTACAAAATTATAAGCAATGTTCTTCAATTTTAAGTTTTGTTCAGCATCCCTAACATCAGTACCGTACTGTAACGTTAGTTCAAACTCCGGATGAACGTGCTCATAATTTGGATTGACTTTCTTGACAGTTCCATTGGATATAGTATATTTGGATATAGTATATGTCTTGTTGTATAGGAGGAGGCCTTCAAATTTTGCAATTACCGCTCCAAAAATTAAGACTTGCACTTTAAAACACTTTAATATAACAATCTAAAACTAATTGCATTGTTACTTACTGCTTCGTCAACCACGATTACTTTCCGCAATTTTCCTTCGCCATTTTTGTAGTGCTCAACACTTCCTTATCGAATGACCATCACCTTGATGGTCCATATTTTTTGGAAGAGTTTGAGTGAATTAATGAGCATCGTCATTTTAGCTGCATTGGAAATGTTCAAAATATATAATCCCTTTAACATAAAGGTAGCATTGGTAAAATTTGTTGAATGTGAAACATAGAAAAGGAAATATCTTTTAGCATATTATATTATTAAGAAAACAACTCAAATAGGGATATTTAAATTATTAGGTGGAAAGAGCCAACATTATAAAAAAAAAATTAATAGAAATTATAAAAGATTCAAAAGGAAAATCAAATTGTTAAATTAGTGCAACGGACCAATTTTTATAATAAACATAGAAACCGTAAAATAACAAAAACCATCTTTTCCTTTCTGCGGGAAAAATGGTAGACAATAGAATAGTGAGTCAAGAAAACCATACAATAAAAAGTAGGTAAATTATATGGACACCTCCTCATGTATTGCCTTTTTTTCATTAGCACCACCTAAATTAAAAATTCAACAAACGTAGTTGAAGAAGAGGTAGTGGTTAATTTAATACGGCTAGCTACTATAATAGATTTATAAATTTAATGAAGCTATTTTAGCTTTAGGTTTAACTAATTCAAATGAAATAATAGAATTTTTCTGTCACAAAGTTTTGAGCTTTATTAGGATTCTTAATTCCATTATAAGTAGTGTTTCTTTAATTGACCCTTAATGTTTTCCCGTTATGCTTAGGTATTTTGAAAAAAATGTAGAGTAGTACAAATATAAATTTGTATTTTTAGATAAGTACAAATGTATTTAGAGTTAAGGACTTAAGATTTTTGATTAGGAAAAAGTCTTCCAACTAAATTCTAGACAGTCAATTTTAGGGACTTTCCCCTAAATTTCTATTAAATTTAAAAGTGTAGTGTTTATTCCTAAAAGGCTTTTTCTACGGCGCATATCTCTTGGGCCTCCAACAAAAGAGGCAGGAAGTACTATCCTTCGACCTACTTGGTTGCCTCTAGTTTCTCCAGTTGTTACAGCATCTACAATCCCTTGATAAAGTTCAGATCTGATATGTGACTGCCTCCTCCTGTAATAGTCCAACCTAGTTGTTTCAAGCTTTATGTACATAACAACAGAAAACTGTTGCAATAACCTTCCAGCTAGTAGAAGAAAGGGTTTTTCAGAATCCCTTATTTGCAGCTTGTAACAGTAGTATTGTCGACATGATACCTTTGCATTATTTTCTTCACCAATATCTGGGAACAAATTTCAATGAAAAAATATTAATATAACAATATTAGTTTGAGTTTAAAGTGAAGTGCATCTTACATAATTCGAGTAGTTACCTTGTTGCTCTCGATCAAAAATATCTTCAGTAGATGTGAAATTAGGTATGCTAGATCCGTTCTCCAAAACTGCATTGGCATCATTACTGTCAGATGTTCGTTTATGAATATTTGGGTGCCATCCAATTTCTTCTTTTGTAAATAGAAGAGGATACTGTAAGGGATCATAACAACTATAATAATGTTTCACTCTATGTCTATGACCTGAATGAACATGTACTACAATATTTAATTTGAGCTGTGCATTTTGATGATTGCCTTCAATCTATATTGCAGCAACTTGTTCTGCTGTTGGTACATTATAAACTCGTTGGTCCAATCGAACATCTTTTTTAATAAAAATTTGCAAATCGTCAGACAGAGGATGATCTTTCAATCTCCATAAGAATTGTGCATATGGATTTCCTTTAAGAACTTTGATGAGCTGCTTTACTATGTTCTCATTTAAATTTGCACCTTCCAATTTATTCATTCTGTTTTGGACCTCATTATGGGTATCATAGAAATATAATTAAAAATAGCAAAGGCCATTTTCTATAGGAATCAGGGAAGGAATATCATGATAAATTTGACATTCTGCTCGAAATGTATAAATTCCTCTACTTGCTGATGCAAGTTCCTTATCCAGATTAACTCCAAAAGATCGATGTAAAGGAGAAAATGTTGTTATATGTCCGAATATTTCTTCTAAACTCGTCAGCTTCTTCTGTGCAAGTTGTGAATAAATTATACAACTCATTTGGTATCTCAACAGTAGCTAGTTTTACTTCTCCCTTTTGACAACAAAATGTTGGTGGCTCATAATCAATTTTTTTGCTCCACAATAAGCACAATATGGTTTTCATTGTAGCTCATAAGGTTCTGAACACGTGGGATCGAGAAATATCTCCCCTGTAGATAGGAAAGTTGAAAAATTAGCATGATAACATGTCTAAAGCATAACCTAGTAAATTTAAGTAGTATAATTCAAATACTTTTAGATTTGTATTCCACTAATTGGGCTCTAAGTAGCCAATGGATTCTTTGTCTTTTATCACTTGCACCATTTGTTTGATAATTATTTCCACCTTCCGCTATTGAATTGTTAGCAGCTGTCATTCTCTTATTCCTTGCATCTCTAGTATTCTGAATATAAAGTTCTCTTTCCTCATCATTGAACGACGCAAATCAGTTTTTTCTATTTCTTTGTGATGCCATTTTCCCCTGAAAGATTGTGTATAATTCCCTAAATCAATAATAATAAATTTCAATTAAGGATAGTACCACATAAATGCATATATATATATATATATATATGCTCATTCATAGTTCACACAATCAAATTATGTAAATATGTCAACCACTTTAGTGTTAAAAATGTTCTTTTTACCTTGTTTTGTAAAACTAATTAGCAATTGTTAGACAATATTTATTTGCAAGCACGAAATATACAATTATATCATCATAATCATAAGAATGCAAATACAATACAAAATAGGGAAAGAAAACAAAAAGACACTAATTAGTGATATGTGACATGCCCTGGGGTTATTCTTTTTTTTTTTTAAAACCAATAGATTCATCACCTAGTACAATAATCTATAACATGTAATTCAGAACCAATTAATATATATATCATTTCTATAATTATGTGTCTGTGAGTGTACAAAAATGCTCTAAAAAAATAAAGTCACAAAACAATATTAAAACAAAATCAACATTGAGCCAATCCTAAAAATTAGAGTCCACGGAAAAATAAAGTCACAGTTTAAATTTGCTTAAACATCCTGCCATGCTGTTTTCCCAACTTGACAAACAGTCTTCTATACTTATATATATAGATAGATATGGGTTGGGGCTAAATACATCCATGATTTTCTATATACACCCATATTTCATTGTGTAATATTTTTTAAACAATAAAACAACACAAATTGAGATAAGTGTACATAGCAAAAATATAGTGATGGCCACCAGTGTCATTTCTTTGAAGTTATTGCTTACACTGTGTACTTTGACACTTGTAGTCACTTAAACAAATATATGATTATCTCTAGCTCAAATTGAATTACCTTTTATTTAATCCTACTTATTAAATTCATTAAGTAAATCAATACTTGATTAAAGGTTGGTATAGCTAAGATAACAACGAAAATAGTCTTAACAATAACCATATCATGCGTAATGTACAATTTTTCAATATAGATAGTATTATTCAATATTTGGTTTTTTAATGATCTAATTCATTTTTATTTACAATTAAAATTATGTATTAAAAAAAACCTAACATTCACTACTATAAAGCTATTCAACACAATAACATAATTGTTTTTGGATATTTAAATCACTTGTTTTTTTTTTATGTAACCAACCATTTACATAATCTTATTCTATCACTATAACCACTTCTATAAAACATTACCAAAACAGCGTAACTACCAAAATATATTCTAACCATAATCTATTATGATAAAAGCAATCACAAAACAAAGGTAACCGCAAAGCACAAACTACATCGATCATGCCCTATATGGATCTTCTTAATGTTTGGCTTTGTAAAAGCAAATCCTACAAGATTGTCAGACATTATTGTATGAGTTACCATAAATCCTAGATACAGAAAAGGACAACCCTACACTGTTTGTTGTCCAGGTTTAGACATTGACACTTCATTTGGTAATGTTATTATTCTTAAATGGCTTAACACTTGTACCGCATGCTATAATAGTGATCGATTGTACCATGTGTCACTGCATACGGTGCAACTGACAAAGCATTTGGAAACCAATATGAGATTCAAACTTTAGGAAGCATATAATTATAGAATAAAAATGCAAATTTCGACTCTGTAGTTTGTTGATCATTTGCTTTGGCTTGATTATAAAACACAACCAAACCTAAACATTACATCTTCATTATCACAAATTAATTTAAGAGTAATGCTACGTTTCTCAAATTTTTATTCCAACAAATGTGATAGAGTGTCCAACAAAATAATTTTCAATAGAAATCAAGTAGTCATACTACCATTGAATTTGGTCAATTGTCACATACGTGTTGAGAATTAAATTTGGAATAAAAATTTGAAAATCATATCATTGTTAACTTTATTGGAAAAAACTGCAGGAAAAAAATTTGCAATTATCACAAACCCTTGATTTGTAATATCACGTTCACTTTTTAAAGCATGAAGATAATGAATTTGAAACTTTGAATTTTCATAACGCACATGCAGTGCCAACTCATCTCGCATATATATATATATATATATATGAACGCATTGACTAATAAACACAAGACGTCATATCATTTAATATTACCCAAGAGGAAGCAATAAGCATGGAAGGGATTTATGGAATTTACGGAGTTGGTGGTTATGCCAACTTATAAAAAACTGACCTCTGCACGTCACGTTGCAAACCAGCTGCTTCAGCCCCGATCAAATCACTATGTTGTTTTCCTATGTGCTCGCCACAGCAAAGACCAAATTCTTAATGGTATGTGATTCTTTCTAGTGACCCTGTAGCAATTGGAAGGGAAAAAAATAAATAAAAAATTCTAGCTTTACCCTTGAACGTGAGCCAATTTTTTTTCTTTTAAGGGGCCACTGACCATGTAGCAATTGTGAAGGGGGAAAAAAACTTTAATGTTGTTATTAAGTTGTACTATTATAGCACACTGTTATGGACAGAACCAAAAAAAATCAAGAGTATATTTTGTAATTGAGCCTTAAAAATATGTGTAATAGTTCATTAAGTGTTGTAGATACATTATATGGGCACAACCATGAAATTAGTGTACGTTCACGATGTTATAGAATTAGTGGAATTATCTTAATTGAATGTGTGACTATTTTTGTGAGAAATTAAGTCTTGACTACCGATTGATAAAAGTACAAAACACTTGAGGGATAAAAATGATGGGCCCATATGTTCACCCAATGGAGTGCTTGAATGAACAAAATTTGACTGTACAAAAATACTCTAAAAAAACAAAGTCACAAAACAATATAAAAATAAAACCAACATTGAGCCAATCCTAAAAATTAGAGTCCACGGATAAATAAAGTCAATAGTTTTAATTTGCTTAAACATCCTGCCAAGCAAAAATATGAATGTATTAAACTCCACCCTATATATATATATATATATATATAAATATATATACACACCCCAACTCATCTCGCATATGTGTATATATATATATATATGAACGCATTGACTAATAAACACAAGCCTGACATAAATTTTGCAAATTGTGCCAATGTAGGGCAGTCGTCCAGTATTTCTGCTACAATGGCACTTGAGGTGAATTAATAATTATTAATAACTGAATGAGTGTAGTTTGTTCACCCTAAAATTGCCCAGTCATATTCACTCAACTCTTTTATTGGCTAATGCAGTAAGATCTATGATTTTTTGCCATTAATTAATTCTTATTTAATCATTGGTCCCACTGCATGAACCAATGGGAGAGTTGTGTGAGCAATGAGTGAGCAATTTTGAGGTGAGCAAAAATGTATTCTAATCGAATGGACTCCACTTAAAGAAACAAAAAAACAAATAGGAAAACCAATTGGAACGTGCCAAGCATACTCTCCCTCCCCACTGGAAAGAGAGAGGCTATATCAATTAAGGTACAACCCGCTCAATATTTTTAAAATATTTTAACAATTACATTACATACTATAATATGCGATATCATCATCATATCATTTAATATTACCCAAGAGGAAGCAATAAGCATGGCAGGGATTTATGGAATATATGGAGTTGGTAGTTGAGATGCGACCCATATTAAAAAGTTCCAGATGTCAACTTATAAAAAACTTACCTCTGCACGTCACGTTGCAAGCCAGATGCTTTAGCCCCGATCAAATCACTATGTTGTTTTCCTATGTGCTTACCACAACAAAGATGAATTTTGTTATCCAATTCCCTAATGAAGATACCAAATTCTTAATGGTATAGGATTCTTTCTAGTGACCGTGTAGCAATTGGAAAGAAAAAATATACTTTAATGTTATTAAGATGTATTATTGTAGGACTCTTATGGACATGCCAAAAAAATGGCATACTAAACTTACAAATTTTTTTAAAAGCTTTTTTTCCAATTTTGTTTTTTTATTATTTTATTTTATCTCTGGGCTCACTTTTATGAGAGGGAATGACAACAAAAGAACCCAAGAAAATGTATGAAAGTGTTGTCCTTATCGCAAAGAATATAAAAGAGAAAAGTATTTCTCAAACTTAGACACTGATTCCATGTACGTGGTTGTGAAAGTTTTTTAGAGAACTATTTATATATTTTTAGTTTTGGTTTAGTTAAAGAGTCCTATAACTAAAAGGATTGATATTAGTTAAGAGCTTAATAGTCTTACAATTTGATAACTGATATTAGGTCTATCTGATTGGGATGTACAAATAATATTTTATTTATACGTAACATACATTAAATAGAAAAGAAAAAAAAACCATGTCATTTGTGTACCAACTAAATAGCAAATAAACAAACATGAGTTTAAAGTTTTAGTTTAGTTCAAAGTCTTTATGTTATAAGAATTATTGCTAACCTAATAGACTTCACCAAAGAAAAAAAAAAAACCAACCCCAATTGGAACGTGATTTGCTATTTGCAAATATCTAGACTCCACCTAATAATGACCCAAACAAATATGAACATGGAAATTGATGTTAGATAACTTACAAATGCTTATTGGTATAGGATTCCTAAGAAAGCCAATTGGAACGTGAATTGGGAAGGGAAAAAAAAAACTTTAATGTTGTTATTGAGTTGTATTATTGTAGGACTTTTATGGGTAGATTAAAAAAAAAAATGGAATACTAAACTTAATAAAACTCTAAAAAAATCACTTAAACAAAAGTGCACCGATTGATAAAAGTTCAAAACACTTAAGGCCATTGGTGCACTTATATATATTATAGATATATACTAGTTGGAGTCTAGCGCAGGAAATTTAATTGTGTCGTTTCGTGTGATTAAGTGGTTGATAAAAGTGTATAATAAGATGCTAAAACAGCTAAATATGAAATTATAAATGTAACTATTTAATCTAAAACTCTTCTTACGGAAAAAGTTGATAATTCTGACTATCTTATAAATGAGTAGTAAAGGTACCTAATAAAGCGTCACTAAAAATATATGATACAAGTAGGGTATTTCCACTAAAAAATGGCATGAATGTGTTTGTAGACCTTAATTGATATTCGAATACAATCTATAAATCCTGAATTTGAGGGAAGAAGTTGACCAAAATGTGAATATTAGTGACCAATTCATAATAGCTAATAAAATAGCCACTTTATTTGACATTTTAAATATACCAGAACTTAAATTTTAGGAAAGAAGTTGACCAAAATGTGAAATTAGTGACCAATTACTAAATAGCCACTAAAATAACTACTTTTTAAAACTTTTTTAAAGTGAATAATAATATCCCAAAACTTGCTGACCTAAATGCAATTACAAATATTACAATATATGAATCCTAAATTTGAGAGAAGAAGTTGAGCAAGTTGTAAATATTAGTGACCAATTTCTAAATAACCACTAAAGTAGTCACTTTTTTTTGACTTTTTATGAAGTGAATAATAAATATCCCAAAAATTATTGATCCTAAATGTAATTAGACACAAATTGTTGATTGAAACCTCATTTGAGAGAAAAAGTTGACCAAATTGTAAATATTAGAGACCAATTCCTAAATAACTACCAAAGTAGCCACTTTTGTTGACTTTTTTTTGAAGTCAATAATAGATATCTCAAAAATTGTTAACCCAAATATAATTAGACACAAGATTATTGATTAAAACCTCATTATTATATTAAATAAAATTTCAAGAGCTTACTTAAATGTAATTATTTGTCCAAAATGATAAATTTACCCTCAGACAAATCAATATATCCTTACGATGTATAAATAAGTATATGAGTAATTATGATATAGTGAAGGACAAAAGAGGAAGTTCATATTTTTTGACGTACTTGCTTATTCGTTTTTATAGTATAGTATAAATATAAATATATACGCACACTTGGCTACAACAACAAATGTGGTAATGTAAAATGTGTCGTTGCAAGGAAAAAAAATAAAAAATGCCCAGATACGGGCATCACTGTGTTCCTCGCATGCGGCCATGTGGATACATGTTTTAATACTCTGCCCCATGTAAGCAAACAAATCAGGGAGTTGTCGCTAGCTAGACTCCAAAGCTCTAGCTTATCCTTTCGTCTTGTTTTCCGAAAAAAAAAAAAAGTCTTCTTGAGAAATGCTTCGAATACTTTGCAGTTCTGTTTGCTCTTATTCTTATCTCCTAAAAATAAAAATAAAAATAATCAATTTCTGGGTCTCAAAAAATCATGAGGGAATTACAAGATGAGCAAACTAGAGTTTTGTACGAGCTCTGGTTTATGATCATTCACATACTTGAAGTTGGATCACCTCCTCTTCCCATCATGATCCCTTTTCCGAACCCCTTGGGCCCACCTTCATTCTCTAATCAGGTCTCTCCTACCGCTTTTGCAACTCTGTTTCTTGGAATTTCACTCGCTCTGATGCTATTTGGATCGGTGATTTTTATAATTGGATTCATATTAATGCCTTGGGTCATAGCATTGGTGTTGCTCTTCTACCTTGTTGGCATCCTTTCGAGTTTAGCCCAATTGGGTCGCTCCATTCTCTCTCAGGGTTCATCTCGGAAGGATTTTCATTTGCCTAGCTAGCTATAGTGAGAATTTCTCTTTCCTTTGCTTTATTTTTATTTTTCTTTTTTAAAAAATTGTTGAAATTTTATCATCTTTGCATTCTATGGTATTCTTGTTAATTGAGATCCTTCAATTTACTTGTGCATAGCATATATATATATATGTATATATATACAGTCCACTTCTTGTACATACTGTGAATATATTAAATAATCAAGAAAACAACAAAGGGAAAGAGAAAACAGAGCTAGAGTTTTTCATAACACAAAAACTGAATGAATGAATACAATAGGATAGAAGAGGCAATAATAATAGAATATCTAGGTATACAGTATTACCCTAATATAAAAGAAAAGACTAAACTACCCTAAAGCTAATAAAACTAATTCTAACACCCCCTCAAACTCACGATGCTGCAGCTAAAAGCATAGAGAGTTTGCCAATTAAAAAACGAAAACGCTGAATCGGATGTGACTTTGTAAACAAATCAGCAATCTGTGCGGAAGAAGAAACAAAAGGCAAAGTGATAGCTCCATGCTTAAGGTGATGACGAGTAATGTGACAATCAATCTCTATATGCTTGGTCCTCTCATGGAAAACAGAATTGTGAGTAATCTGAATAGCACTCTTATTATCACAATACATAGGTGAAGGCGCGAGGAAGGGAGACACCCATATCTGTAAGTAGTCGGCGTAACCAAATAAGCTCACGGGTAGTCGAAGTCATAGCACGATACTCAGCTTCTGTGGAAGACACAGCAACAACATCTTGCTTCTTGCTCTTTCAAGAAATGAGAGAATCACCCAAAAATATACAAAACCCAGTAACAGATTTGCGATCTGTAGAATCACCGGCCCAATCAGCATCAGAGTACGCACGCAACTCCAAGGAAGATGATGAAGAAAGTAAAAGACTTTGAAACCTAGTGCCCCTCAAGTACCTCAAAATACGATGAACAGCAGCCCAATGAACTGTAGTAGGGGAAGTAACAAACTGACTAACAACATGAACAACATGAGCAATATCCGGACGAGTAATAGTAAGATAAACCAAGCTACCAACAATAGTGCGATATAAGGTAGGATCAGGCAAAGGAACGCCATCAGAAGGGGAAAGACGAACATTAAGCTCCAAAGAGGTATCAACAATCTTATTATCAGTGAGGCGAGCACGCTCAAGAATGTCACCTGTATACTTAGACTGAGAAAGAAGATAATCTTTTGGAGAATAGGCTACTTCAATCCCCAAAAAATAACGTAGTGGACCTAAGTCCTTCATTTCAAAACAACGAGCTAATTCAGACTTCAACACTGCAATCCCATCAACATCATCACCAGTAATAATCATATCATCAACATACAAAGAAAGCATAATACGACCAGCAGTGGTACACCTAATAAAGAGAGCTGAATCATACTCACTCGGGGAAAACCCAAATGAGGTAATCACTGTGGAAAACTTCTCAAACCAAGCTCGAGGGGCTTGTTTAAGACCATATAAGGCTTTTTTAAGCCTACAAACTTCACCAGGACCATAAGGAACACCCGGAGGAGGAACCATATAAACCTCCTCTTGGAGGTCTCCATTCAAGAAAGCATTTTTAACATCCATCTGAGTTATATGCCACTGACGAATAGAAGCAACTGCAATAAGTGTACGAACAGTAGTCATTTTAGCAACAGGAGCAAAAGTCTCCTCGTAATCCATACCATACTGCTGGGAAAAACCCTTGGCAACCAATCTTGCTTTGTACCGCTCAACAGACCCATCTGACTTGGTTTTGATTTTATAAACCCAACGAGAACCAAAAGCGCTCTTACCAGAAGGTAAGGGAACCAAACTCCGTGTTTGTCTTATACAATGCTGAGAGTTCCTCTGCCATAGCCTGTTGCCAAAGAGGATCAAGAGCTGCCTCTTTATAGGACAGAGACTCAGAGAGATCATGAACTGAAGCTAAAAATGAAGCAAAAGAATCCGAATAACAAGAATAAACAAAATCAGGTGAATGAGTAGACTTACGAGTACGAGCAGGATAGCGAGGAGGTTCCACAGTCTCAGTAGGTGCTTGGATGGCCTCTGGAAGGGAGGTAGCATCAAGCGGCAAGGTACCAGTATCAGCAGAAATAGAACCATGAGGTGAGACAATATCAGTGGTGCATAGGGCTTGAGAGGGCACACTATCGGTATCATCAAAGAATGGGTCAAGATGGATGAGATCAGATTTAGTCAACTCATGATGATTATCAGGAATAGAAAAGAAGGGTATGTGCTCGAGAAACACAACATGACGAGAGACATATAGTTTCTTAGTAAGTGGGTCAAAGCAACGATATCCCTTCTGACCCTCACCATAACCTAGAAAAAACACAAATAGCAGACTTAGGTGACAATTTGGTACGCTCTACATGAGGTCGAAGGACAAAACAAGTACAACCAAACACCTTTAAGGAAGAATAATAAGGAGCATGCCCATACAATTTTTCAAAAGGTGACAGACCTGAGCGGTGAGAGGACGGAATTTTATTAATTAGATTGGCAACAGTAAGGACAGCCACTCCCCAAAAATCACTAGGGCCATATGCAGATAAAAAAGAGAGCGAGCAGTTTCAACAATATGCCGATGTTTCCTTTCAGCAACACCATTTTGCTCAGGAATGTCTGTACAAGAGGACTGGTGAATAGTTTCATCTAAAGCAAGCAACTCACGAAATTTATGATAGATATACTCTCCACCTAAATCACATCTAAAACATTTTATGACAGCAGAATGTTGAGTTTTAACAAAAACACGAAATGTATTGTAAATATCAAAGAAGTCTGAACGGCGTTTCATAAGATAAACCCAACATTAACGAGTGCAATCATCAATAAATGATACATAATATTAAGACCCCCCTCTTGTAGTAACAGGAGAGGGTCCCCACACATCAGAATGAACTAAATCAAATAGTGCAAGAGAATAAGAAATACTTCTATTAAATGGTAAAGCGGAAAATTTTGCCAGTTTACAACCACTACAATCAGAAATGTCATGAGTTTGTAAATCTCCTAATTTTCCTGTAGAAGCTAAATATTTTAAACGAGAGGCTGAAACATGACCAAGGCGAGAATGCCATAAATAAAAACTAGACGAAGATGAACTCAAATGAAAGGATGACAAGTCAACACTAGAAGCTGCAACCACTGGTACATTGAGCTTGTCCAAGATGTATGATCTCCCTTGCCTACGGCCTGTCCCAATCAGCGTCTGAGACTGCGGATCCTGCACATGACAAAAAGTAGAAGAAAAAGAGACTAAATAACCTGCATCACAAAGTTGACCAACAGAAACAAGATTCATAGTAAGTTTAGGAATGTGGTAAACACTAGGGAGAGATACATGAGGTATGACAACAGACCCAACACCTGCTAATGGCATGGGAGTACCATCAGCAGTCATAACAGGCAAAGAGGAAGCAGGACATAAGGAAGCAAAAGACGACAAGTCAGGCGACATATGATTAGAAGCTCCAGAGTCTAAAACCCAAATACCTGAAGACATACCCTAGTGAAGAGGTGGCCATAGCATGTGGCTGTGTGGCAAGGAACTTCTGAAATTGCTCAGCAAGGGAGGTCATGGACGGAGTGGATGGGGAAGGGGAACCTGGTCCAAATGAGTCTGATGGTGGTACAACTGCTGCAGTGTTAGGCTGTGGAGGCCTATATGAACGCTGCTGAGATTGGTTGTCAGATTTCCAATGAGAAGATTGAGGTTGCTGTTGTTGTGGTGGTCGACCATGTGAGGGCTGGTTGCTGCTATTGGGCTGGTTTGCACGACCCAACCTAGGACACTGAACCTTCCAATGACCCTTCTCCTTACAATAGCTGCATACATCACTACCAACTCTCGAGTAAGACTTATTCTGATTGTTGGACTGTGGTCGAAAAGGGGCTGCTAAAACAGACGGAGTAGAGTCGGGGAGAATTCCCTTTCCAGACTGTGTCTTGAGACGTATTTCCTCGGCTACTAACTCATGGATAAAAGAATCAACGGACAGAAGTGGGCTACGATGGAGAATGGACCCACGAAGGCCCTCAAAATCTTCACGTAGAGCCATCAAAAACTGAACCAGACGTTGTTCCTCCCTACTAGCGATATATGGTGCAAAGGCCCGCAATTCGAGTGACTCCATGAGAGCTAACTGATCCCAAAGATCTGTCATTGTAGAATAGAACTCCTGAATACTCAAATTTTTTTGTTCAAGGGCACGAATATCACACTCTAATTGGTACCTTTTCGCAAAATTGGACTGTGTAAATTAATTAGCCAAATGATCCCAGACCTCCTTTGCATATTCAAACTTTGCCAACTGCATACCTATTGAGGGAGCAACGGAGTTGTTGATCCAAGTAATGATTTTCGAATTATTTGTGTTCCAAACATCTAGCAATTCTGCAAATTTATCAGCATTTCCATTCGTAGGTTTACTAAAATCCCCATTGATATAACCCCACATCTTCTTCCCCTTCAGAAAATTTTTCATCACATAATTCCAATATGCAAAATTCTTGCCATCGAGTTTAACACTAATCGCTTGAAGCGAATCATCACGTTCAGTAGCCATTACGAAAACGAAGCAATTAAATAACACAAAACAAGCGAACCCAAAATTAAAGACAGATCCAAAAACACAAAACAAACGAACCAGAATCAGTGGCAGATCCAAAAACGAGCTCAAAGCAGTGCGAGATCTAAATACGAATACGAATCAGCGAGAAATCCAACAACGAACCAGAATCATCCGGAAAAAAAAAAAATTCGGGGCTCCGCCCCGAACCCCGACAGGGGCGCGCTGCCCCCTGCAACCCCCAGCCAACTAGTTGGATCTGCGAAAATCGTGGATGAGATTCGAATCTGCTCTGATACCATGTGAATATATTAAATAATCAAGAAACACAACAAAGGGAAAAGAGAAAAGAGAGCTAGAGTTTTTCATAACACAAAAACTGAATGAATGAATACAATGGAATAGAAGAGGCAATAATAATAAGTATACAGTATTACCCTAATATAAAAGAAAAGACTAAACTACCCTAAAGCTAATAAAACTAATTCTAACACATACGTCCGCAACTTAGACTTCTGCTTTCAGCCATTGGATCTAGTTTTCATTATGGGTATTGTAGTAATTTCATAAGAAGTAATTTCATAAGATCTGGTGGCTAAAAACAAAAAAGTTGCAGATGTCCTTACGAAAAGCGCTTCGTATATATATATATTGTTTGGACAGAGTTGGATTTCTGAGTTTCTGCGTAATCTGGTGTAGTAACATCTTGTCTCCATGAATTAAATTCATTTAGTGGCTGTTTAGGAAGGTGCATAACTAAATCTTTGGTCCATTAGCTAGTGAACTTGTTCTACAAATTTGAGGTCTTTGTTTGCATGGGAGTCCATGTTGAACTTAAAATCACTCCTAAAATTGATTCTTTATCAAATCTAGTGAAGTTATACATTGTGAATGGGCCATTAATGTATATCAACCTTCCAACAATAGGTGTGGGAATGGGAGTGGGAGTCGTGGGACTGGTCATTTTTTGTGCATTTTCCAGACAGCCCCTTAGGATCTTAAATTTTTGTACAATTGAGGGTTTTCGGATCCAAGGGACCGTTGTGAAGTGCATTGCTAAAACCTCGGGTTGACAAGTGAGGGAATACGGTTTCAAGTCTGAGAGCAGCCATTTTCTGTGAAGGTTAGATCGCTGCCCCTCTCAGCACCCTGCCTACACGGGACTCCTGGACCACCAACGGGTAGTGGCAATTTAGTGTATTTGCGCGGCACTTGACTTACGCTGTGGCTTGTTGATTAGCACTTTTTACTTTAGTGAAAAAGTTTCTAGACTAATTGTGCACGTCTGTTCTGAATCCTGAGCTAGACAGGGTGAATTTTCATGACCTGCACCTTTTTCTTTTCCTTTGTGGATACATAAATACGTGCACAATTATGTACTCTTTTTAGAATAAATTAACTACTGTAGCATGGTGATCTGATCTCTCACACACAGGGCCGGTCCCAAGTATGTGAGGGTCCGGGACGATTTACTAAAAGGAGGCCCTTATACGGGGGTTCAGGGCAGCGCCCCCGAGACGATTTTTTTTTGGGTCTCCTAATACATAATTGGCAATTTTTTTAGGGTTTACTTATATATAATTGGCGATTTTTTTAGGGTCTACTTATAATATGAGTCTATTTGTGAAACTTAAACATTGTATAGTACCTTTCAAGATTCTAGAAGGGCCTATTTATAAAACTCAAAAAAATCTTACACTAAAAGTGTAATTTTCAAAATTCTCGGGCCTTTGCTTTTGAGTTTTAAATACATGTATATTAATATATATGTAGTTGATGACACAAAACAAGGCCTTGGGGGAGGCCCAAATGTAAAATACTAAAAATCTTAAGGTAAAAATATAATTCTAAAAATTTCAAGGGGGCCTTCAAAATTTTGTGAACTTTGGTGGCCCGGGGCGGTTGCCCCTTTTGCCCCCCCCTACGGGCCGGCCATGCTCACACACATTAAGGTAGGTGCAAGTATACTAGTGTGAATCGATCAGGCACTCCTGCCAGGTTTCCTTCTTGGGATGGAAGTATGTTCCAACCATTAATTCTGTAGTTGATTTACACACTTGTTCTGTTATCTCAATTTTGAGCAATGATTCTTCTTATATATATATATATATATATTGATGATTTTGTTATTCATATGGCAACTATGTGATTGACATGACTTACCTTAGTTCTGTATTATGAACTGGGTTTATAGTAATTTAAAGATAGCAAGTTAACACCACCTGTGTTGTTCCTCTTCTGCAGCAATATGGAAAATTTCATGAAGCTAAGACATGCAGTAATTAAAGATGCCTAGAAAGCATGTTGAGATTAGATTGGAATGCAGCTATATCAGGTTTTCATTGATGATTGAAAAGTTTTTACCATCTTGCCCTCGGTAAAGGATGAAGAAAGTGATCTTGGCTAGAGGTTCTACTTAAATGGTTTTCTATCATGACTAACTTTGGGATATTTGCATGTTCTGGACCTTCTGGTGATTAAACTTTTTTTTTTTTGGTGTGTGTGTGTGTGTGTTTCATCCTCTTCACCTAAACTGTTATTAGACTGAAATCCTGCTAGTGCTTACCCTTTGGTATTATGAAAAGTTTGTTTGTATCCCATCACTCCTAAAACATTAAAAAAAAAAAATGAACATGCTAATATTAATATTAAATATCCTGACGCGTATTGAGAAGTTTGCAAGTCAACCTCACATGAAAGACTTGTAGGAAACTTGAAAATCCAAAGTAGGAGAGAAACTGAAATTGAAACAGTGCATGCTTGTCCAAAAAAAAAAAACTTGGGAAAAATTCATCTGAAAAACAAGAGAGAAGCACAATTGTTGTTTGTCAAATTAATGCACCATCTGCCTAAAATTTGATTTTAATCCTCTCCCGAGTAAAAGATCGAGCTTGAAATAACTTTAAAAGCATTATGAACCACGTTATAATTGTGATATGAGAGAACTCAAGAAACATAGAAATAAAGGGAGTAGAATTAGTTTACAAGGTAGTATAATCGAACCCCAGAAGCCAGAATGAAAGAAGCTAGGGAAGTGAAATGTAACAAGCAACACACAAGTTAACCAGTGGTGATGTGGACACCGATAGCGATGAGGAAGATGGTGATGAGGGCGAAGTAGATTATGGTATGCACGAATATGGAGACGCCACTTGTCTGCATATTTGCAAACTCTACCACTCTGCTCTTCCCTGGAAGCTGGAACAATAGCCCCGGCGTCAATAGCACGAACAGCACCACCGCTATCACCACTGGCCCCCAGTCTGCCATTCCTCCTCTCTCTCTCTCGATCGATCTCTCTAACGACTCTTTGTAGATACCGGGATGTCCAGTTTATGAATGGGACTGCAAAAAGAAAGGTAATATGAGGGGTGGCCCAAGACAAGAGGACATATTTCCCAATATAAAAATGAGTATACTTTTATAATATAATATGAACATGGGAACAGTGAGACTAAAACGACAAATAAAAGGTCTGAAACAAGGCATAGGAGTTGTCGCCTCTCTGGATAATGAATTCACTCCCAGCCCCAAGGACGGCACGCACATGGCAACATTCACTTTTTTGGGCTGCTTTGTGAGATTTCAATAAAGACGCTGTTTGGGAAAGCAAAGAACCGTACAAATTCAAGTGTGTGGCGAATGCTAATTTCTTGCATACAGACTAAATAACTCTCTCAAAGTTGGTTCTTCGTCAAGCAAACACAGTATTAATTCTCACAAAAATCAGAAAGAAAGTGAAACATGAACTAAAAAAACTGGTACAACTTTGGACAGATGCTAGTACTTGAGGAGTATTCATGTTGCCGAATCTTGGATCTTATTAACGTTCATACTGCAAAAGTTTGGATTGATTAGAATTTGGATTTAGAAACTGTTGGAGCATTATGGGTTGTTGTGGGGATTGTGGGTATTACCAAAGCCTGATTCAAGCTCTCCTCGGTCCATGTGCAAGAAAAGTAGAAAATCGGCAATTTGGTTTCAACTACCAAGTCAGTTTATGCTCATTTGGGCCTAGCTGTATCACCAGTTGATTGATGAAGTAAAGAGTCAGGCCTTGATTTGTATGTTATCACCCAAGTTTAAAATTCCACACCCACAACCGCAACCCCAACCCTTTTAGGGATTGAGTTGGAACTGTTTTAGAGCATTATGAGCTGTACGTGGCTTGTGGGTATTACGTAAGGCTGATTTAAGTTCTATTCCAAAGGGTAATTAGGCCCAATTGAGCCCAGCTGCATTACCAGTTGATGAACTAAAGAATCAGACCTTGATGAGATTTGTTTGTCATCAGTTTTCAACTCCACAAGTATTTATGCTCTGTTTGGTTCATGGAAAAAGGGAAACATTTCCCCCTTGTTTTGTTAAATAAGAAAAATATTCAGGAAAAAAATAGTAAAAACTGAGACTAAATCACAAATTTTGAATTTTTTGAGTCACTTCCCCTCCTTTTTGCTTAAATTACCATTACAATTCAACAATTTGTAATCACACTGTTACTAGGACCATCTCACGTGATTTGGGCAGGAGCTCAAAGAAACTCACAACCACAAGCCACCATCAAAGTTGTAGGCACTGTTTGGAATTACTTCTTACCCAAACCCACGTTTGGTTCCAATCTTGCTTTTAGGTCTGCTACATGGGGTAAACCAAATGAATAAAGCATTCCAAAACCGCATAGCTTTTGCTCCTCGGCCTTTAAGTCTGCTAATTGCTTTTCCCAATTTATTTTGTGTACCTTTTAAGCAACCCATTTCTCTCCTCCCCCCCCCCCCCCCCCCTTTTTCATAAATCTCCAAAGCAAAGGGAAAAGAACCAATGAAGGGATCAATGATTGGAAGCTAATGTAGGCAAAGTAGTTTCTTTGGACCTTAATAAAGCAAAACCCACTACCATAACATACCTTTCCTCCCCTTTAAACCTACTTTCTTTCTTGTCTCCAAGTTTAGCATCAGTACCATCTCCTTCTTCACTAAGAAAATTAGCTTCCCCCTAACATCCCTCTACATATTTGCAAAGCAAATCAAGTACTCTCATCAATATTTACGTAGCAATATATATATATATATATATATATCAAATCTCCATTCATCCTTGCTCGCATATATAAGCATATAGCTAGATACAGTAAGAGAGATGGGCGCTGATTGGGGACCGGTGGTGGTATCGGTGGTGTTGTTCATCCTATTGTCACCGGGGCTTCTGTTCCAGCTACCGGCAAGGACAAGGGTGATGGAGTTTGGAAACATGCACACCAGCGGGATTGCAATTCTTGTTCATGCAATCATATACTTTTGTATCCTCACCATTTTGATCATTGCCGTTGGTATTCACATACATGCTAATTGATCTAAACTCAACCCAACCAAACCCCACCTCCTGATCCATCATAGGATAACCTTCAATATCTTTATGTTTTTTTCTTTATGTTCTTGGTGAACTTATGATTCAATAGATATTTTTTTTTCCCTCCTATAATATTTGTCTACATTTGGCTCGTCAAATAAATTATTTTGTAGCCGGTTTTACATCTCTGTCTTGAACAAAGGGCCAGGAGCATGTTACATGACGTTAGTGAAATGTATTTGATATTGATTGCTGTTTTCAAATTATGATTTCGATGAATCAACTCTTCCCAAATTCATAGAACTATGTCGATAGATGGAGCAAAAACGTGGGCTCAAGAAATAGGGTGATTTTGTAACATGGTAATTAATCAATAGATGGTATTAGGGTGAGATCAGAAAACTAACTAATGAGTAAAATTTAACATAGTTATGTAGAGGCGGACAAACACATATACATATACGAAAATACTCTCCCAGTTCTCATTCGAGAGAGTAGTAATAGTAATATAGTATGAATGAATCTCCATTTTGCCTATTTTGGAGAGAGAATATTTGATCAAGGAACATTCCCAATCTTTTCCCTCTTTCAATCATTGCTCTCTCTCTCTCTCTCTCTACTCGGCTTCTTCCACATCTGTATCAAAGAGCATATGGTCTAAAACAAATTTCCAGTCACTATTAGTCGTTGATAATTAGATTCAGAGTGTTGTTGAATTTGATGATTTTTCGTAATTTTGAAACTTTGATTTCAAAGAGAAACCATACAGACAAAAGACAGTAATCTTAAAAAAAAAAAACACACACACACACACACACACACACCGTACTCTTCTTATTATACGTTCTAATCCATCATCAATTACAGATTAAGCTGAAAATAGAACGACGACATTGAGCGAAGGACCATAATCCAATTCTTAGGTTCACTAATCTCAAAATCATACATAATAAACTACAAACAAGAATCAATCTCAACACTGAAATTGTAAAAGATTAGGCAGTTGCAAAAATTCAAAATCCCTAGGTTTAACCACATTTGGGATTAAAGCTAAATAACCTGTCACCTCAAAAATTAAAATTGCAGGTTAACCAATACAAAAAAAAAAAATATATTAGTACGAGTAGTATATTTTATTCCAACTGGTGAAGCAGAACATAAACAAATCCAACAAGGGAAAACAAAAATTGAAAGAAAAAAAAAAAAAAAAAAGTAGAAATACAGAGATCTAGGGGGGGGGGGGGTTCAGTCCATGTTCAGCCAGTGTAAATATGGACATGGATAGCGAGAACGAGGATAGAATAGAGGGCGAAGAAGATGAGAGTGTGGATAGCAATGGATTTGCCGTTGGTCTTCATACTCCCAAACTCCAACTGTTTGTTGTTTCCGGGAAACTGAAACAGCAGTCCAGGTGATAATAGCACGAACAGCACCACCCCTATCAATATTGGCCACCAGTCCGCCATCGCTCCGTCTACCAGACTACGTACCAGTGGGCTGCTTACAACTTACAACTTACAACTACAACTAGTAGTAGAGACTACAGAGCGAGAGAGAGAGAGAGAGAGAGTGTGCGTGTCAGCGTATTGTAGAGCCAGAGAGCAAATAAGAAAGTGAAAACCATTTGGATAGAGACAGTGCCCACAGTGGCGCTATTAAAGGCACCTCCTGGAGAGCTAGGGCATTTGAATTAGGCAAAAGACCACTTTACTTGTTGAACTTTGAAGTACTAAAATGTTTAATCATTTTTAACTACACTAGCAAAAAGGATTAGCCATTTTGTTTATTTAGAAATATAAGAAATAGTCCCTCTTTAGCCATTTAATTAGAAGTTAATCCATCGTATGGACTAAATTATAAATAAATCATTGATTAGGCATGTTAATTAGAAATAGGTTATTTTTCCAATTTAATAACTTTTAATGTCTAAACTACATTTTTTCATCATTATAAGTGATATACATATATACTTGTTTATCTATATATAGACATATAGATATAGATTTGAATTAAATGTCATTAACTAATAATGGAATTATGTTCCCTTAATTCAAGGGAACTCCTTAAATATACTCACCATGATCTTGCGTTTAAATTCAAATTATATCAAACGTTTTGCATAATTGGTTCATATAGTGTGGTTGTCATTGTAGTACAGATCTAAATCATATATATGCGTCTGAGTGTATTTGCGATTGTGTTGTTGGAGACTTTTGAAAAAAAAAATTTGTTCTTGGAAAAGGTGATGATTAAACGTTTAGTGAGAAATCCCGTAATAAACTGAGAACTTCTCATCGAATATGATAGAGTTTTCTTTTCTATTTTTTATTGATGTTTTGTTGTCTTGTGTACTTTATTTTGGAGAACAAGCTACTATTTCATTTCAATGGAAAATATTTTGCTTCAATGTGAAAACTCAATAAATATTGCGATTTTCTCGTTAAATATCCTAAGATTGATAAATAAACGACAAGTTTACAACTAAAACTGAAGATATGACCAATAAACATTGAGAATGTCTCAATACACAATGAATTTTTCAACAAATATTGAGAAATTTCAACAGTCCACCTTTTCCTCACAAGTCAAGACTAATTGGTAACTATATTTTGAATATTTACCGAGTGGTAAGCTATTTAGTCATTGAATACCTAGTAAATTTTGCGATTTTCTCAATAAAATACTGAGAAATTCTCACTCCTTTGTGAAATTTCTGACCAATAAACTGAGAAATTACGCACAAACAACATCATTAGTTTTAGCAAGGAATCAAACAATTGGATAACACGTCTATCCAATAAGATGTGAGAAACAAATACTTTACTAAGTAAAATTGCAAAAACAATTGTGAAATATCAATGTTATCGTAACTTTTCACTAATTGTTTTTGAGTAATTTCTAGTAATAGATATACATATATATATATTCGTATATCTATATATGGACATATAGATATATATATATATTTGAAGTTAACTGATAATGGGATAATGTTCCCTTAATTCAAGTGATCTCCTTAATTTGCTCACCATGATCTTTTGGTTGAAATTCAAATTATTTCATACGTTTTGCAGACTTTAAAACTGAGAAATTCTCACTATTTTGTGAAATCCCTGATTAAAATACTAAGAAATTTCTTATTAAAATACTAAGAAATTCTCACTCTTTTTATGAAATCTCTTATTAAAACACTGAGAAATTCTCACTCCTTTGTGAAATTTCTGATCCAATAAATTAAGAAATTACGCATAAACAATATCATTAGTTCTAGCAAGCAATCACACAAATGGATATATATATATATAGGGAGACTTGGTGTAAGGCCCCTAAGGTTGGCCTAAGTTGGACTAAAGGCTAAGTCATAATCAAAAACCCCTACAAGGACAAAAGCCTAAGTCCATTTTTTTACTCCAGCCCACACCACTAGCAATTCACTCCTCAAGTTCATTTCAAAAATTTCAAGTGACTAAATCACCCCCCACTTCATCTTCCCCACCAAAAAAAAAAAAAGGCAGACTCTCTCTCACTCTCTCTCACATATCTACATTCTCTCTCTACAATCTCTCTCTCTCTCTAAGATCTCTCTCTCCTCCCACAACCACCACCGATCCACTATCTCCACCACCATCGAACCGCCGTCGCCGCCACCACCACCACAAATCCGCTGCCCTCTGCCGCTGCAACCACCATTCACCACGAGTTGCTGTGACCACCAGCACCATCGAGCCACCACCACCACCTTCCGGCGCCACTACAAGCAACCACCACCACCGAGAGTAAGCACTGTCGTCGTCCGTCGTCATCAACTTCCGATCTCGGATTTGGAGTCTCGATCTCCATTTTCAATGTCAAAACGAGCTCGTGGTCATCTTCTAGATCTCAGATCTAGAGTCTCTGTTTTTGTCTTCATTTTTTTGTGCAGTTTTTTTGAAAAGTTAGAGTAAGTAAAATTTCTCTTACTATATTTTGAATTGCATTTTTTTAGTTTTTAAGTGAAGATCCGAAGTGAAATTTCACTTACTTTGATTTGAACACATTTCATCACTTTCAATTAAATATAGGAGTTCATAAGTGTTTTTGTGAGAAACAAAATAATATATCCTAAGTGAAATTTTGCTTTCAATGTCTGAAATCCTAAGTCAAATTTCACTTAGGATTTCTGATATCCAAGTCAAATTTCACTTAGGATTTCAGATGTCGATTTCTGATGTCTTAAGTCAAATTTCCCTTGTATGTATCTCCTTGAGCTTGATCTGCTATGCCTTGGACAACCATGATTTAAACCTTTTTTCCATGAATTATTGCCTTTATCATAGAGTTTTGCCATAAGTTTATGCTTAAACACGTGAGAGTCAAGCATTGTGGTGGTCGCTGGAGATGGCGAGGTGGTGGTCGCCGGAGATGGCGAGGGTGGAGGCCGGAGGTGGCAGGGGTGGTGGTCGGAGGTGTTGTGGAATAGTGGTGGTGGCTAGGGTTTGGTTAGGGTTAGAGGTTGAAGATGAGGGTATTTTGGTCTATGGACATTGGTAGGACTTATTCACACTGTGTATTTTAAGTTGTCCTTAATTCCAATAAAACTCCTCTTAATGACCTTTTCACCAATTTCCCCATATATATATATATATATATACATACATCATGTTTTTTTCGCTATTTTTTTTAGTAATATCTAGTAATCGATTTTCTTTTGACATGAACTTTCTTAGTTAACTGAACAACAATGAACAATTCCTCAATAAAAAATAAGGTATAAAACACTGAGAAATTATAAAAAATTTCAAATGTGATCAATTTTTCGCGAAATTATTATTTCTCATTAACTACTGAGAAATTCGCACTCTTTTATGAAATTTTTGAATCCACAAAGCATTTGCCTTCAAGCCCAAACACAAAAGCATTTGCCTTCCATGATTTGTTACCATACTAATCAAGTCACTTATCTACCATTTCAACCATTAACATTATCATCATCAAATCATCCGTATGTAAACTACAAAAGCTTGATCAATGGCTTTGTATTCTTTCGGCGATCGGTTTGCTTCAATTTTCACTTTGGAATAAACAAGAAACCCTCACAAAAAGGTCAAAAAGGGAAGGAGTCCAAGAATGAGAGATCGGATGACTAGAAGGTGGTGACGACAACGACCAAGAATGGGTGACGATGGCGTGGTTGGATTTGGTGGTACCGGCGGTGGAGGGCCTGCTGCCCTCTCTCTTCTTTCTCCCTCTCTCTCTTCCTCTTCCTCTCTCTAGCAGAAATCTCTCTCTATATATAGTTGTAGATTCTCTCTCTATATTGGGTTTTGAATTTTGAATTAAAATTGGATCTTTGATATATATATATACATATATATACATAGATATATATATATATAGGATAATATAGGGGTATTTATGTCTTTAGTAACACAAATGGACTAATTTCTAGATTCAGATATAGGAAGGGCCTATTCATAGAAAAAGCTAAGATTAGGAACTAAATTCTACTTTACCCTTGTTTATTTTGTATTTTCTAAATCACAACAATAATTTAAATCAAAACCAAACCCAAATGTTTTTTTTAAATTAAAACTAATAAGAATTAAGAAAGCCCAAATTACTATAAAAAAATTCTAAAACATTAAGTAAATACAAATTAACGAAACTAACTATATAATACATATATACTTTATATAAAGCCCAACCCACCTCCTTTAATTAAAGCCCACAACATTTAATTAAAAAGCCCAAACAAACCCTAACCCGAATCTTTAATTAAAAAGCCCAAATAAACCTACTTCTTCTTCTTCTTCACGTTTTACACACACACACACACACAGGGGGCGCATCAAAGAAGAAGAAAGAGAGAGATGCGCAGAGACTGTGATGAAAGAGGTGGAGGATGAAATTTCTAGAAGATGTATGTTAAAATCTTTCAATTTATAGCTTGATTTTATGTTGTTCATGGACGTTGGAATCTATCCGTTGGAGACCAACAACCATGAACAGTGTTGCACCAATTTTTCCTCTTCTCTTCCATACTTTGAAAACTGGCTCATCATTTTGGAGCTCTACATTTTACAAAGCGAGATAGCTCATGCGTTGGAGTGATGGTTTTGGGGTTAGAAAAGCCATTTTGGCAGTTGGATGGTGTCACGACCCATCCCACTAAGCGCGAAAATAGGACACGTGGCACGCCATCAAGGCTCATCCAATTCATTTAGAGTAATTTAAGCAGCGGAAATTATAAGTAAAATCAGAGTTTTAAACAGTTTTGCCCAATTGAAATTGTTTAAAAAAGAATTCAGTTGAGAAACAGAGGTCTGGTCGACTGATCGGGGATCCGATCGACTGAAACCCTGAAGCAGAAAGTAAGAAAAGTTTCCCAGCCCTGTCCAGCCGACTGTGACTGGAGTCCAGTCGACTGGGGCCTCAAATTTTCAGTCGACTGGTGGATTGTCCAGTTGACTGGGCACTATGCATGTAGAATGTGGTGGTTTCGTGCAGGAAATAGTCGACTGAAATCATCCTCCAATCGACTGAAGCCTTTGCAACTGAAGGTATTTCTCTGGAACACAGGGGGGTCCAGTCGACTGAAACAGGGGCCAGTCAACTGATTCTGGGCAGAAATACCTCATTCTGCAGCATTTCAACCCAGAGATCTCCAAACCAATTCTCAATATCAACACGATTATACTCTACGATTCAACACACACACACACACACACATATATATATACGCTTACTAAGGATTACAAGTACTAGTCCATTCCATAACACGATTTGATTACAACATTCCACTACTACCAATTCTTATTACATATATGGAGTGGAAACAAAAGTATGTACAAAACGTTCCCCGGTATTCCTCGGCCTCACTCCTCACGCTTCTTCTTGTCTTTCTTCTTACCTGCAATGGAGTAAATCTCCACTGCTCAGCTATATGCTGAGTGCACAAGTTCTAGCATATGCAATATATGATAAAAACATGCTCTAATCTCACAATTCATAACAAATAGTCTCTAGGGAGAAAAGTACGCATTTATCCGGTAGCTGCAAGTCCAAGTCTTAAACCGCGATGCCAGTGGCAAGTCCAAGTCTATCAACCATTGCATCCCCAAGTGCCATGGCAAGTCCTAGTCTATCAACCATGCACAGTAGCCGTCGCTACTAAATTCTCAAACATTGAGAAGCTTATTCCGGCATGAAATTGCATAAATCTCCCCTTTGACCCATACAGACAACTCAACGTGCTTGCGTAAAAGTAGACATACTTTTCACATTTAATCTCGTGCATAATTAACGGGCCTAAGATTAATTCATGAATTTTGCCCGGATCACAATTTCGTCGTCGAAATTTTAAACATGTATTTTCCTATATTTCACAAGTTAGAACTTCATACCTCGTGCGATTCTCTTCAAACTTTGAAGGATTGACTAGAGGGCCGATTAAACGTTGGATCTCAAATCTCAAGCGATTCCTATAAGTTTTACTTGGTTTTTCCCAAAAGTTTAGAATTTAGATTTTTACAAAAGTTTGCCAAATATGGCCTAATGACTATCAAAACGTAGGTCTTACCTCCACGAGTTCAAATCTCGAATTTGGAAAAAATCTGCCATACGAAAGGTCGTTGATCGTCGTCACAAAGTCCGTGGCAACAAATCTCATTTATATCTCCTCTTTCAAGATATTTTTTTGTCACAGTCGATCCTACAATAGCAAAATCGGAGCCCGTGGCACGCCACTGAGGCTAACCCAATTTATTAACGTTCCCAAAATTTTGTTTGAAGAACACACGCAGCGGAACAAAACAAAACATTTTTTTGAAAAGCAGCAGTCCAGTCGACTGCACTTCGTGCTCAGTCGACTGATACTGGTCCAGTAGAAACTTAGTTTTTTAAACATAACCCAGTCGACTATTTTCTATGTCCAGTCAACTGGGGCTTCAAATATTCAGTCGACTGGTACGGTCCGGTCGACTTAAGTCCAGCCTGGGCAAAAAATATCTGAATTGAAAACATGATCCAGTCGACTGTATCGGGTACCCAGTCGACTGATCATCTATAAAAAGATGCAGTGAGTTGCTGAAAAAGAGGCTCCAGTCGACTGGTTTATGGCAGCATCACACATTCTGCAGAGTTTCGAAGTTCAAAAGCTTTCTGAAAACGTTCGGGGATTAAACACTCACTCCAAACTCGATCCAAAGTAATCCTAATTGTACTATAACATTACTAAAATATAATTACAGCAAGTTACTGTCTATTACAACGTTTTAGATCCATTCTAACATACTAAATTAAACATAGTTAAAAACCATGAGAATTCTTATTACAACATGTTCATGTCAAAACTATAAGGTTAACGCATTGAGTCGCCTTCTAAGTGCTCACTTCTGCGATTCCTCACTAGCATTAATACCTGCAATGGTTATTTGAATAACCACACATATTTCGATTTGTTTAAGTTAACGCTTAGTGAATAAAACAACATATGCACATGAATGACAAACATGCTCCCATTCATATCTCTACATTTCATACTAGTCGCGGGAGACTCACGTGCACATTCTATACTCCCAATTCGCGACTCCTCGCTAATAAGTCCACACGAAAGGGTAAGACCCACGATTCTTCTCTTCAATTGTGCGACCTTAATGCCTATATCGGCTCTACAAAAATGGCTTAGTAACCACGTGCTCCTTCTGACCCAAATAAGCAACTCAACATGCTCAAATACATATCACCGTGCTCTCGGTAATTAAAACATCTCACCATGCTATTGGGCCTACTTATCAATATAATCGCTCAATATGAACTACACAATATATCTCTATGGATTAACACATGCTATTCAAACATAACATGAATACACGCCAAGTAATCATTCCATAATACAAATTTGAATCACTCACCTCCGAATAACGCTCCTATAATTAAATCTGAAGAAAGCCCGTGCACAAAGAACGTGCAAAAGTTCGTCTAGTAAAATTCCTATGGATTAGAAATCCAAATATCAACTCTTATGAAAAATTCTAGAAAATAACTTTTCGGAAAACTTAGCCAAACAGGCCCTAGTAGATATCAAAATGAAACCCTTACCTCGAGGAGTTCGAATATGAAATCTAGAAGGAAACAGACGGACAGAAGGTCGTCGTTTGGCTTCGCAAAGCTCTAAGCTCCTAAATCTCCCTTTTGGCCTCCTTCTTGAATTTTAGGTTAAGAGTTTAGAAAAATTCAAAGTCATCTCTATCTATAATCTAACACTTTCGAAAATTGTGTTTACCTCCCCGCAAGTTTTCAAAACTTCTAATTAGTCTCTGAAACTTTCTACACAGCTAATTCATAGCTTTACAAGTAAAATCTTGAAATTATAAAAATTTCTGACTAAGTTCCGTTTGGTTGCTAAAACGTAAATTTCTACATGACTTTTCCGAAGTTGCTAATTAGCCTACCAAATTAATAGTGTGTTAATTCGTCCTCACCAGGATACTAAATCTAACAACAGAAATATGTTCTAAATTAGAAATAATACAGATAGTGAAATACACAGGTAAACATTTATTTTCAAATAAACATTTAAGGTATTCCGCAGTGACCGTCTTATACGCGGAGAGACTTCACAACCACAAACAACTCATTCACATCGTCTCAGAGGGTTCTCTAACACAGACACCTAAATCGACTCGTGAGTCAAAACTCCCTCAAACACATGTTCCAAAATGCACAATGCATCACATTTTCATGTATGATAATGTAATGAAATACAATAACACAATTACGGGTGTTATATTTTTTATGAGTTTTATAACAAATGCAAACTCACCCTCATCTATTTATAGGCAAACGTCTCAGAAAATGCATTTACGTCTTCACAAGTTTCTCAAACTTCTAATTAATCCATGAAACGCCGCACACGTCCATTTTATGTCTTTACGAGTGAAAACTAAAATTTACAAAAATTTTCGACTAAGTCTCATTTGGGTCCAAAAATTATGTCCGAAAACTAAATTCTGTGAAATCTCTACACAACCTACCTTTTATTTAATGTATCACTCACGTTCTCACCACAGTTCTCAAAATAATATACAACAATATTGAGATTACCAGAACATACTCATAACAGGTAAATTTACTATTCATGAAATACTAGATAAAGTCAAATAACATTTAAATCACATAAATGTCATTTACTCATGCAAATGCAACATGTACTCTCTGATCATCGTGTCCTCAATTGACACTCTACCGTTGATCCATGTCAACTCATCTCAATTATCAATAACATTAATAATTTCACAAAATCTCAAGTTATGCATTTTAAAACCATGAAATTCTGGAACGGGTGTGACAGATGGTTTGGCTCGTGTGATAGCTCTCCTGTTGGAGATGGCCAAATTCCTCCACTGCAATGAGCCAAATTCTGTTGAAATTTGGAAGATTTGGATCCTCAGTTGTAGTGGTCGGCTATCAAGGTGGGCAGCACCCAAATGGTCACTTGTAGGTGTAGATACCCATTTTTGCCCAACAAAAAATGTTAATACTATTTACCCCATTTTTACCCAACCCAAAAAAAGAGAGGTTTTTTTTTTTTACTTCTTTTCTTTTCACCAAGCTAGGTAGATTTTTGTAAAAAAAAAAAAAAAAAAGGGAAAAAAAGATGTTGGGATTCCTTCTTGTAAAAAAAAAAAAAAGAACAAAACACAAAGATGTTGGGATCCCTTCTTTTAGCAAAAAAACAAGAAAAAAAAGATGGTGGAGTTTTCTTTTCAATAAACAAAACTTGGTAGATTTTTACTATTCCATAAAAAAATGCAAGTTCGTTTGGTTCTTTTACTTAAAAAACAAAATGGGTGGGTCTTTTATTTTTTTAGTGGAGAGTTGTAAAATAAAAAAATAAAAAATAAAAAATAAAAAAAGAAAAAGAAATAAAACTCTTGCTTGGCCTATAAATAGAGACCAACGCAAACCAAAAGAGGGGAAGGAAAAAATAGCTTTCTCCACATATATCTCCCTCACCTTACTCTCCATCTCCCTCACTTTACTCTCTATCTCCCTCACCTTCCCCTTCATCTCATTCACTCTATCATCAAATACAAAAAAAAAAACCTACAAAAAAAGAAGTTTACATTGTTTTCACTACCATACCACCCCTTCTAACCATCACTATCAAAGTCACCACTACAATCACTACCCTCCACCTAGCCATTATATCATCACGATTCTCATCAACATACCTCACGGCCACTGTACTACCGCCGTCATCATACCGCCTTAAATCACCGCCCAACATCCCAGTCACTTACTATCAATATTCTAGTAGATTTCTCGAGTTTCTCTAATAACTCAAGTTTTTTTTTATTTTTTTTCCTTCTTGTACATATCATCTTTATTCTTGCTTCATAATAAATAATAATAATAATAATACTCGTCATACTCGGAATTACTTGGTTTCCAATATAAAAGTCACGCCCGACTCGGGATTACATGGTTCCCAATACAGGAATCTTGCGTAGTTTCTAATAAGGAGGGTCATGTTCTACTAGGGATGACGTGATTGTTAATACAGGGACCAATGTTTTACTGGGGACGACGTTGTTCTCTAACACAGAAATCCATGTCTAAATTAGAAAGATTGCTTAACTTACATAAATAGAATTAAAAAAAAAGGGATTAATCGGACTTAACAACCGCCTTTGCATTCATAGATCTTCTTATCCTACACACACTTTACTTCTTTTCTTTCTTTTGAGCACCGACCCTTACTTCCGGCATAAAAATAAAAATACAAAAAGTCTCTTTTCTTTCTTATGGGCACCGACCCTTACTTCCGGCATAAAAATAAAAATACAAAAAAAAATCTCTTTTCTTTCTTTTGGGCACCGTCCCTTACGTCTGGTATAAAAAAAAATACAAAAAAAAAAAGAAGATAAAATCAAAAATACAAAAATTGACTTTCTAAAATAAAACTCCCATGTCATCTCTGCTTGGAATCAGCGAACAGCATAGGTGAGACAGGTAAGTCTTCATACTTTTAAATGGGCACCGACCCTTACTTCTGGTACACTTTTCAATCATTTGGGCACAGATCCTAACTTCCAGTATTGGACTAAAAGGACTGAAAAATAAAAAAAATAAAAAACAAAAAAGTACAAAAAAATGCATCATTGTCCAATCACTTGCACAGTCTCATTTCAATCTCAATCACTTTCCGAAAATTAAAATCTAGGACTATACCACGTGGGTTAAAGTTCCTAGTTACACACCACTTTCTCAAATCACTATATCACACGTGCACGGTCAAACGAGACCACTTTTCTTTCTCTAAAAAAAATCATGCATACACTAGCACACACAAGTCAGAACTACGTTTGGCCTGATTCCCATCTTGGGATACGTAAGCAACTCTCAAAGAGTGCGGCCATACTTGTCACCATTTTTTGTCATATTCACTTTCTAAAAAAAGAAAAAAGATTTTTTTTTCTTTTTCAATCAAAATGCCCCATTTTAATAAAAATCACTGAAATTGGCAATCGTGTTCGCATGGATGTTCGAGGGTGCCTAATACCTTCCCTTGACATAATCGAGTCCCCGAACCCACTTCAAGAACTCTGGTTTCACACGACTATCAAGAGTCACACTTTTAAGAGGGCCCACTTTTCTCAACTGTTTCTCAAAAGTCAAAGATGATTACTCTAATAGTCTTTGCAGGGATCCTAACTCCCGCTAATGTTAGGTGGCGACTCTGAACATTTCACATAGGCCCTACCATACTCTTTTCATCCTTCTCAATAAAAATCAAGTCGCAATTCACCCACTCTTAGGAAGTCGGGCCCACAACGACAGCCCGACGCTCCGAAAACGCGGGCGCAACAGCTGGTGACTCTGCTGGGGATTCGTGTGAGAAGACTCAGACCATCACTTTAGTGATTTTTGTTACAATGGGGCATTTCTTTTGTACTAACAAATTTTTTTTTTATTTTACCTTTTCTTTGTAAATTCGTATTCTTTTGTACAGGTACTCGCGACTCAGATTGAAATAAAATTGCAAGGCCAATGCCAAAATTGCAAAGGCCACCACCAAGATGTTTAACTGTCACGCACACTACACACTAGCATGCAAGCATAACATTACCCTTTATTAAGAAGAAACCCTTTAAGATTAGATAGGAGGATTAGTAAGTGGCATGGCCGTTGCGGTAGTACCTCCGGTACCAACACCGAAAGTTCCCCCGCTCGAACCACCAACCTGAGAAAATGCTCCGGTGCTGGAGGTTTGAAGGTTTGGGGACCGGACCTGATTTAGGTTTGCATTAGAAATCAGCCTCTCCACATACTCTCACTCTCTACACATGCATCAATATTGATACATAACTCTATCCATATGCTCTCTCTCTGTCTCACTCTCATCCTCTCTTTCTTCTTCTGTTTTTCTTCTTTCTGCCTCTTGGCGGAAACTCGTCTCCTCTCTAAAAAAAAAAAACCTCACCCAACAACCGGCATTCATTGCAGGGACCAGCCAGACACACAAATTGTTGATCCAACTTTCACTACTAAGAATGATGGTACTGTAGAAATCTCATTTGCCAAACTGACAACATCTGCTCTAGTAATATTTACCACCACAATCAACATGACTCAATCAGTTAATTTATCCAACTCAAGTTCAGGAAAAATCCCCATCCACTCATTCAAAGCTTCGGGACAACCAATCTTTCACTTCCAAGATCCAGTCACAGGACACAAATTCTTTGATCATTGTGATTGTGATGAGTATTACTATGATGAACTTTATGGTGACGACGATTTTCCTCAAAAAGCAAAGAAGAAGTCCTCTTAGACACTTCTTAAAGAACGATATGAGTCTGGAGATCCAGTGTTGGTTTACTCAGTGAGCCCTCAGGGAAATTTGATTACTATATGTTATATTCTGATAAGCAACAAAAGTCTTCCCAACCCAAAGTGGCCTCGGATTATAACCAGTCTGGAAATGCTTACAATAAGAAGGGTAAGATGGGAAATGAGAGAACATCTGGCCAAGTCGCTCCGGTGAACTTCGTCCAATGGCCCTGATGTTGTCAAAATCAAGATATGAAAAGTGTACTTTAATTTTCTAAAGATTTGCAGTGTGGAAGTAAAGGTCGAACCCACAGAGATTGATTAACTATAGCTCTTTAATTTTAAAACCTAAATTTAGCTAATTTAAGGAAAATAGATTTTGATTTGATTTTAATTAAACTAATAACAATAAAAGTAAATCTAAATTATGAAAGCAATTAAATATTTATTTTTATAATAAGTTTAAGGAACCTAGGATTGCAAATCCACCACTAGCTTTATAATAAGGGTATTTACGAATTACTTTAGCTTATTAAGTTGGATGATAATGGGAAATTGTAGCTACAAGCCCAATTCCTCCGTCAAGAAAATAACTATGGTTCAAGCACCAACATAATACACCTTCGGTTAGCACGAATTATCCCACACTAAACTAGGGTTGTGGTATAATCCGTCTAATCTAGGCATGGACTATTCGGATACTTGATAGCACAATTCAATTTAAGCACCATTACATGTAAATAATCTAAACAACCACAGCAAGCATAGATCATTGATCAAATCACAGTCAAAATAGATCTAAGACAAGAATAAACTTTGAAAGTAATGATTTAATTCATAGAAGCACGATTTATTTATAAAAATCCTCGGAACATGTAACTGTCATCCATACATAATAAAACTAAATAAAAGCATAAAATACACCCTATTACTTGGCTAGGGTTTCATTGAAACCCTAGATCTTGAGTCTAGTTGTCCATAGAAGCGATGAATGACAAGAGGTTGATGGAGGAGGCCATGGAAATCCTTGGTCTTCTTCTTCTTTTCATTGCTTTCCTCCCTTCAATGGCTGAAAGTATGGTTGTATATTGTGTGTATAATATTTGCCAACCCTTTAATTGAAGTAAAATAGGGTATATATAGATTTACAACAAGTTTTTGGAAGCTTTCCTAACCCGAAACGCACTAAAACTGCTGTATTTAGCTTTCCAGACGTAATTAAGTAGTTTCGTTCGCGTAGGAATCATCAGTATACTGAAATACGCAAGTTCCATTTTTGTGCGGATCGCGCGGGCGGGCCGCGCGAGCGCGATATGGGGACCTCGCGCGAGCGGATCGCGCGAGCGAATTCTGGGATCTCGCGCGAGCGGGCCGCGCGAGCGATTTCTTGGTTTTCGCCCGAGCGGATCACGCGCGCGATGTGGTTTTTTCAGCCTCTTTTGCTCTGCTTTTTCACCCCACTTAACTTGGTTTACTTGGTTTCTTCCAAAACCTGTCAGAAAATAGAAAACGAAATAAAAATATACAAAAACAGGATAAAAAGGTACTAACAAACGCAAGTTAAAGAGTATAAATAGGATTTGTTCTCTCCCAATCACACCCCCAAACCTACATTTTGCTAGTCCTCGAGCAAAACTAAAAATAAAAACTAAACTACTTATAAAATACTACTCCATTTTCGCATGGATCGCGATTGCATTTAGCTTATGCAACAAGCCTTTTAAACCTCTAGGTGTCCCTAGTCGGACGAGTGAAGTCTCGTGAGGGTTCTCATCAACAAGTCACCCACAATCATCTTTATTAACTTATTAATTTAAAAACTTTTATTAAAAACAAAGAACATAATATTCAATAATCCTTCATCATAGAACAATGATTTGAAATAGAATAACAAACAAGAAGAAACAGAATCAAACGTCCACTTACATCATAAAAAAAACAATCATAAGCACATGCATCACATAAATCCATAGAGTTTCTCATAGAATTGCACGTGTGTGATGTGGTAGTCAAATGAACACGCGTATGTCATGAACATAGAATATACTTCGGATAACCAATTAACTATGTCTCGACTACGAATCTCACAATGTCAATTACACTCTAAAATGAAACACTCAGAAACAGGTGTAATTTTTCTAAAATATGTGAGTAAAGGAAATATGTTTTCACAACAAGAACTGCTCACATATGACTCGAAAAGGACGCATGACACGAAATCATGATATGAAAAGTGTACTTTACTTTTCTAAAGATTTGCAGTGTGGAAGTAAAGGTCGAACCCACAGAGATTGATTAACTACATCTCTTTAATTTTAAAACCTAAATTTAGCTAATTTAAGGGAAATAGATTTTGATTTGATTTTAATTAAACTAATAACAATAAAAGTAAATCTAAATTATGAAAGCAATTAAATATTTATTTTTATAATAAGTTTAAGGAACCTAGGATTGCAAATCCACCACTAGCTTCATAATAAGGGTATTTACGAATTACTTTAGCTTATTAAGTTGGATGATAATGGAAAATTGTAGCTACAAGCCCAATTCCTCCGTCAAGAAAATAACTATGGTTCAAGCACCAGCATAATCCATCTTCGGTTAGCACGAATTATCCCACACTAAACTAGGGTTGTGGTATAATCCGTCTAATCTAGGCATGGACTATTCGGATACTTGATAGCACAATTCAATTTAAGCACCATTACATGTAAATAATCTAAACAAGCACAGCAAGCATAGATCATTGAGCACATCACAGTCAAAATAGATCTAAGATAAGAATAAACTTTGAAAGTAATGATTTAATTCATAGAAGCACGATTTATTTATAAAAATCCTCAGAACATGTAACTATCATCCATACATAATAAACCTAAAATAAAAGCATAAAATACACCCTATTACTTGGCTAGGGTTTCATTGAAACCCTAGATCTTGAGTCTAGTTGTCCATAGAAGCGATGAATGGCAAGAGGTTGATGGAGGAGGCCATGGAAATCCTTGGTCTTCTTCTTCTTCTCCTTGCTTTCCTCCCTTCAATGGCTGAAAGTATGGTTGTATATTGTGTGTATAATATTTGCCAACCCTTTAATTGAAGTAAAATAGGGTATATATAGATTTACAACAAGTTTTTGGAAGCTTTCCTAACCCGAAACGCACTAAAACTGCTGTATTTAGCTTTTCAGACGTAATTAAGCAGTTTCGTTCGCGTAGGAATCATCAGTATACTGAAATACGCAAGTTCCATTACTGTACGGATCGCGCGAGCGCGATATGGGGACCTCGCACGAGCGAATTCTTGGATCTCGCGCGAGCGATTTCTTGGTTTTCACGCGAGCAGGTCGCGCGCGTGATGTGGTTTTTTCAGCCTCTTTTGCTCTGCTTTTTCACCCCATTTAACTTGGTTTACTTGATTTCTTCCAAAATCTGTCAGAAAATAGAAAACGAAGTAAAAATATACAAAAACAGGATAAAAAGGTACTAACAAACGCAAGTTAAAGAGTATAAATAGGATTTGTTCTCTCCTGATCAGGCCCATTCTTCCAACCTTTCCTTATCAACAGGCCACGCCTCTGTGTCATCACCCAATAGTACATTATGTGGCCCAGGGCTAGTCTCAACCCATCAAGAATCAATATCAGGGCTACAGACGACCACCTCAGTCATTCCAAAACATGGGTTATCAAAGGAAAAGGCTCGACAAGAATCAAAAGTTCTCTCCCTTGGTAGAATCACCGAGCTCCATCTTAAGCAAGTTGTTGCCTCAGGGAGTCATTAAAATTGTTCCAGCCGGACGAGTCCCAAAAACTCTCCCCAAGACATTTGATCATAACAAGCGTTGTGAGTTCCATTCTGGGATGATCGGGCATTCAAAAAATGAGTGCTTCAGCCTGAAGCACAGAATCCAAGACTTGATAGATGAGGGAAAAATAACTCTTCAACATAAAGAGCAGCCTGCTATGCTGCCTCCCATGTACTAGCATGCCTTTTCCCTGAACCAGCAGTCGATGGTGCAGCAAATAACCCAGGGTTCGACGCTGCCCCTCGCTCCTCAGTATCAGGGTCACAGGTCGGGATCGCTGCAACAAGTCCAGAATATAAACTTCCAAAGGAAACTATTGGACAGAATTCGGAAGTTCTCGCCACTAGTGGAATCGTCGAGCTCTATTCTGAGGAAGTTAATGGCCAAGGGAGCCATTGTGATAGTCCCTGAGGGGCAAACTCCAGACCTTCTCCCGAAGACGTATGACCTTACCCGACATTGTGAGTTCCATTCCGGAATGATTGGGCACTCAACAAATGTAACACCCGTACCCGGAGAACTGGTTAACTACTTGTTAATATGCATTAATTAATCTAATTAGTGTATAAAATGGATGCAGGGGAGGCTTGGACTCGCCCATGTAAAAAGTGTTCAGAGAGGGACACTAGTTGGAAAAGTCCCCAGTGAGGTGGGACAGGTATTGAAATGGAACCCAGCGAAGGGTAAATCGGTAATTTGCATTTTGAAATGATTAAATGCATTTATATGATTACATGAGTATTTGTTTAAAATGCTTCTATATCATATGATGATATAGGTGTTAGCATTTGGTGATAGCTTGGACACCCAAATAAGGGTATAAATGAAAAATATTTAAAATTAGTAGGTACGATAGCAATTTCACAAAATATGTGGGACCCACGTTGGGACCCATACAGAACTTAGACAAACACTTATTAAATAATTGGGTAGTTAATGGAATGTGTGGGGGATTTCATAATAGGAACTTAAGAAAATTGGGGGATACAAATGAAAATTTGGCAAAAAGGCATGGCAATGACACCACACACTTGCATGTGTGTGTATGTGTCAAGAGGAAATGAGAGTCTCTCAATTACTGAAAATTAAAACAAAAGAGAAGAGAGCTCGGAGAGAGAAACGGAGAAACCGTCACCGACGCCGTAATTCCGCCGTTCCGTCGCCGTCGTTCGTCGGATTTACGAATCAAAACCATTTTCGGACTCGTGGAGGTGAGACGAATGTTTCTATACCCTTAATTTACATTTAAATTGCTGGATTTTGGTAGCTCATACTTACCGGTGAGACATCGTCTACCGAATTCATGTAGGAATCTTGTTGGAGTATAAATTGAGCTCTAATTGGTGAAATTCAGCACTCCTTTGGCTTTATCTTGAGTAAACTCTGTGTATAAGGTGAGTTTTCTATAAAAATCAAATGATTGTGTTTAATGGGTTCAAGGCTTTGATGATGTTAGGAATAACTACTTATGCTAGAGGCTATTTTGTTGTTAATTTGTGAAGTCCATGTCAATTCTATGAAAAGTATATGTTGAGACATGAATATGTGTTTATGTGTTTATATGTCTATGTGGTAGTCAATGAGCACCGGAAAAATGGTTCATTGTTGGGAGTAATAAGGGTGGTGTAGAGGAAGAATCCGATAAATACAAAAGTCCAAGGAATAGAAATGGCCACGGGACCAAGGGAGGTCTTCGGGTCTGAATGAACCATATAACCGGTGACTCGGCGACTACGGTTTATGTTTTGTGTTTTAATTGTAGCATTGGACGTGTTAAACATACAATCATATTAGAATGCTCACTAAGCGTAATGCTTTTTACAGAAAACCGTTTTCCTATTTTTGTTGTGGTACATAACAACCACCGCAGGTTCGGAGCCGTATTCGAAGAGAAAATGACGCGCGTTGGGAGAGATGGGAAAGATGGGGGAGATTTGGGGCTAAAGCATGTGAACTTCTTTGAACTTGTAAAATGATGTAAATTATGGGTTGTTTTATGTTAATGATACCACTTGAGTGGTAGAAATAGAATTTGGATTCAAAACTTGTATTTTGATGGTTGGAAGTAACTTTGAGAACCAATGTGTTATCTCTCTTGTTTTGCTTAAGTGGTGTAAGTTGGTAGTTAAGACCATCTCGGCAAGTTCGGATGTGTCACAACTGTTATGGAAAAGATTTGGTTGTATAAATGATGATGGTTATAGCTTGAGTTCATATCTAATGAGTTCATATATTTTTGGGTGAGAATTGAGTTTCAAAGTTTAAAAGTTTGTTTTAGTTCAAATGAAATGAGTTCTTGGTAGATTTGATCAAATGGTGAATGTGTTTGTGTAGTCCATGCTTGATTTAAGTTTAAAAGTGTTTGGAAATGTGTTGGATATGTTTTTCCAAAGTTTCATAAAGTTTCCATGTGATTTGGTTGTGTTTTGGTAAGTTTAAAACTAGTTTGACAGCAAAATTTTGCAGCAGAAACCATTCTGCAGGAACTCGGATCGATCCGGGTACAAAGGGCGGATCGATCCGGGGTTCTGGAGGGATATTCTGCTAGAAAAACAACAAATTGGATCGATCCGGATTTTGTGGGCGGATCGATCCGCCCCTGTATCCAGCAGCCGTCCACTTTTACGGAAACATGCATATCTCTCTCTAGAAAACTCGGATTCGCGCACCATTTTTTTTGTTGGAACCAGGACTCAAAGACCTATCTTCTGGTATAAAAATTTGATATACTTATTAATGACTATTTTGCACTTGGGTTGGTTTTTGTCACAATAAAGCTCTTAAAGGTGGTTTAATTCATACTTTTTATTCCTAATTAGTATATTTTGGGTATGTATCGCCTTGTTACACGTGTCCTAATCCACTAGGGCGGGTTGGGGTGTGACAAGTTTTGGTATCAGAGCAGTAGGTTAGAGCCTTTGGGGACGAGAGATGTATACGACGCGTAGTGTGCACACAACAACACATAGTTGCATAAACATGCATACACGTTTACTTAGCATGGTTTTATCATTGATTAGCATGCCATGTGTGTATTTAAAAGTAACGTGTGTATGTGTAATAATGTGGGTGCCAGGCATTATGTCTAGAGGTGACACCTCAAACCGAATGGAACGAGTTAAAAGGGCAATAGAAGGATTGGTTCGAGTTGCTGAAACTCATGTGGTCGAAGAAAGGCCGGTACAACCGAACCCAAATCCGAGGGAAGAAGTTGTTACAATCTCAAAATTCCACAAGCAGAAGCCAACCATATTCCGTGGGGAGGCTGACCCAATGAAAGCAAACTTTTGGGTTTCAGATATGGAGAAGATTTTCAGGGTGTTACCATGTACAGAGGAATAGAAAGTTTTATTTGCCGCCGACACAATAAAGGATGAGGCACAATATTGGTGGCGAACTAAGCTGGGCCTGAGTCAACCGACTACATGGGATCATTTTCTGGAGATATTTAATGAACAATACTTTCCAGAATCGTTTGGGGATCAAAAGGCTCAAGAGTTTATGGAATTGGTACAAGGGGGAAAGTCAGTTCGGGAATACTCAACATAATTTACGAGTTTGGGAAGGTTTGTGGGAGATATCATAATAACTGAGAAGGTGAAAGCCAGAAAGTTTGTGACGGTGCTCCGAGGTGACATTCGAGGGCGAGTGACCGTATTCTGTCCAGAAACCTATGCCAAGGCATTGGATATTGCTTCTATCGCTGAAATAGATCTTGGGTATACTTCAAACATGCCACCACCACAGATTTAACAAACCAAAAGGACTGGGTCAAGTCAGTTCAGTAGTCAAGGGAATGCAAAAAGGCGGAGTTCAGGAGGATCATCAGTTAGTATCGATAGTGGTTCTGGTGGGAACAAGCCGACATTCCAGACATGTCAGAAATTCCATTGGGGACGATGCAATCAACTTCCAAATCCGATCAATTGTAACATATGCCGACAACCAGGCCACATCGCTAGGAATTGTCCGAATTAGAATATGGATATGAGGGGTCGATGCTTTATTTGCAAGGAGTTGGGACATCAAGCCAAGGACTGTTCTACTAAACGCCAAGGAGCGTCGGGTTCTGGATCTTCTGCGGCCAGCACTATTATACCAAGGACTACTTAACCACCAAGAAGGGAGCAGCGAGAGGCAAGATCATTTCAACTCAGGCCAGATACTGCTTCTGCCGAAACTGTTGTCTCATGTATGGTTCCCATTTGCTCACACCTAGCAAATGTACTTATAGATTCAGGATCTACACACTCATTTGTATCACATCATTTTGCTAAGCAATTAGATAGACCATTAGAGTTTTTAGACTATGACTTATCTGTTGCAACACCATTGGGGATTCCGATGATTAGTTCAGGGGTGTTTAGAAAATGCGACATAAATATAGATGGTAAAAGCTTAACGGTTGATTTAGTACCATTGGTTGTTCAGCATTTTGATGTCATATTGGGTATGGATTGGTTAGCGGCTAATCATGCTAACATTGATTATAACAATAAAGGGGTAGTATTCTGTATTCCGAATCAAGATGAGTTTTATTTTCAAGGTAAGGGTGTTGTATCACCACCGTATATCGTGTCAGCTATTGAAGCTTATCGCTTAGTAAAGAAGGGCTGTCGGGGTTTTCTATGTACTATTCTTGATACTAGAGGTTCTGATTTAAAACTTAAAGATATTTCAATTGTTAGAGAATTTTCGGATGTATTTCCAGAGGAGTTACCAAGTGTATTGATTGATCGAGAGATTGAGTTTGGTATTGATGTTATGCCGGGGACACAACCTATCTCATGAGCACCATATCGAATGGCACCAGCTGAGCTGAAAGAGTTAAAAATTCAGTTGCTAGACAAGGGTTTTATTCGGCCTAGTGTGTCTCCGTGGGGTGCACTAGTATTATTTGTGAAGAAGAAGGATGGTACAATGCGGATGTGCATTGATTACCGGGAAATCTACAAAGTAATAATCAAGAACAAGTACCCATTGCCACGTATCAATGATCTATTTGATCAGCTTTAAGGGGCTCAGGTATTCTCAAAGATTGACTTGAGGTCAGTGTATCATCAACTGAAAGTTAAAGTCGAGGATGTGGAGAAGACAGCCTTTAGGACCCGATACGCACACTATGAATTTCTAGTGATGCCGTTTGGGGTTACTAATGTGTCAGCTGCTTTTATGGATCTGATGAACAGAGTTTTCAAATCCTATTTGGATGAATTCGTGATAGTCTTCATTGACGATATTTTAATTTATTCGAAGAGTCCGAAAGAGCATGAACAACACCTGAGGTTGGTTTTACAACGACTTCGGGAAAAGCAATTATTTGGAAAGTTAAAGAAAAGTGAGTTTTAGTTAACTAGTGTCACCTTTCTGGGGCATGTGATCTCTAAGGAAGGTATTTTTGTAGACCCACAGAAGATTGAAGCTGTAATGAATTGGTTAAAGCCGACTAATGTGTCAGAGATTCGAAGTTTCTTGGGGTTAGCCGGATATTATAGAAGGTTTGTTAAAGACTTTTCTAGAATCGCGACTCCGATGACAAGGCTAATGAGAAAAGACGTACCGTTTGAGTGGAATAAGGAGTGTGAAGATTGTTTCTTAGCATTGAAGGAGAAATTAACAACGGCACCGATACTTACAATTCCAATAGGTACTGAAAATTTCAGAATTTATAGTGATGCTTCTCACCAAGGCTTGGGGTGCGTGCTAACACAGGATGACAAGGTAATAGCCTATGCTTCAAGGCAGTTGACATCTCACGAGAAGAATTACCCAACACATGACTTGGAATTAGCGGCGGTTATTTTTGCCTTGAAGATTTGGAGACACTATCTATACGGGGAGACATGTGAAATTTTCACCGATCACAAAAGTTTGAAGTATTTGTTCACTCAGAGGGACCTTAACATGCGACAAAGGAGGTGGTTGGAACTTATGAAAGACTATGACTTGAAGATTTAATATCACCCTGGAAAAGCCACTGGCTGATGCCTTGAGCCGAAAGTCGTCAAAAAACTTAGCTTATGCCTTGACTGGACAGGAAAAGTTGATAAAGGAATTTGAACAATTGAAGCTTGAAGTAGTTCCTAAAATTAGAGGTGGTTTAATTGCTGCGATCGTGGCACAGTCAAGTTTAATTGGTGAAATTAAGATTAATCAGCTCTTGGATATAGAATTCAAGAAGATTGTGGATGAGTTACCTGAGGGAAAAAGGCCAGAATTTAGTTTCCAAGATGGTGTTATGAAGTACATCAATCGATTATGTGTTCCTAAAGTTGGTGATTTAAGAAACAAAGTTATGGAAGAGGCTCACAATACCAGATATTCAGTACATCCAGGTAGTACCAAAATGTACCGAGATTTGCGAGAAATTTATTGGTGGAGTGGTATGAAGAGAGAAGTAGCAGAATTTGTATCTAAATGTATGACCTGCGTAAAAGTGAAAATGGAACATCAACGGCCTAGAGGAGAATTACATCCTTTAGATATACCAGAATGGAACTGGGAGCATATCACGATGGATTTTGTTTCAGGATTTCTAAAATCTCAGAAGTCAAATGATAGTATCTGGGTTATTGTCGATCGGTTGACTAAGTCAGCCCATTTCCTACCTATCAAGACCAAAGATCAATCAAAACTTGCAGAGATTTACATTCGGGAAATTATTCGACTTCATGGAGCACCGGTTTTGATAGTGTCAGACCTTGACACTCGATTTGTGTCTAGATTTTGGGAGAGCTTACAGAGAGCTATGAGGACGGCTTTACATTTTAGTACCGCATTCATCCCCAGACCGATGGTCAGTCCGAAAGGGTGATTCAGATTTTGGAAGATACGTTGAGAGTTTGTGTTATGGATTTCAAGGCCGACTGGGAGACTCATTTGCCTCTAATTGAGTTCTCTTACAATAACAGTTTCCAAACTAGCATTGGAATGGCGCCTTATGAGGCATTATATGGAAGGAAGTGTAGATCGTCGGTTTGTTGGATAGAAGTTGGTGAAAAATAGCTTTTGGGACCAGAGATAGTACAAATTACTACCGACAAGATTAGATTGATTAAACAGCGGTTGCAAACAGCTCAGAGTCGTTATAAAAAGTTATGCGGATACGGATAGAAGACCGTTGGAGTTTAAAGTGGGTGACTATGTGTTTTTGAAAGTATCGCCTTCAAAAGGCATAATATGTTTTGGTAAGCGAGGTAAGCTCAGTTCGAGATATGTTGGACCGTTAGCTTATCGGTTAGAGCTGCCACAAGAGTTGGAAAATGTGCATAACGTGTTTTATGTGTCGATGCTTAGACATTATTTGCCGGATTCGAAACATGTTATCGTTCCAGAACCGATAGAGATTCGAGAAGATTTGACTTATGTGGAGCATCCAGTACAAATCCTTGATAGGAAGGACCAAGTGTTGAGAACTAAGGTAATTCCCTTGGTAATGGTTCAATGGCGGAGCCATTCAGTGGAAGAGGCTACCTGGGAGCGGGAGGATGAAATCCGAGCCAAATACCCGAATATCTTTGATTCTTGAGGTAAGAGTAAGTTTGGGGACCAAACTCCTTTTTAGGGAGGGAGAAATGTAACACCCGTACGGGATTGGGTTAACTACTTGTTAATATGCATTAATTAATCTAATTAGTGTATAAAATGGATTCAGGGGAGGCTTGGACTCGCCCATGTAAAAAGTGTTCAGAGAGGGACACTAGTTGGACAAGTCCCCAGTGAGGTGGGACAGGTATTGAAATGGAACCCAACGAAGGGTAAATCGGTAATTAGCATTTTTGAAATGATTAAATGCATTTATATGATTACATGAGTATTTGTTTAAAATGCTTCTATATTATATGATGATATAAGTGTTAGCATTTGGTGATAGCTTGGATACCCAAATAAGGGCATAAATGAAAAAGATTTAAAATTAGTAGGTACGATAGCAATTTTACAAAATATGTGGGACCCACGTTGGGACCCATACAGAACTTAGATAAATACTCATTGAGTAATTGGGTAGTTAATGGAATGTGTGGGGGATTTCATAATAGGAACTTAAGAAAATTGGGGGATGCAAATGAAAATTTGGCAAAAAGGCATGGCAATGACACCACACACTTGCATGTGTGTGTATGTGTCAAGAGGGAATGAGAGTCTCTCAATTACTGAAAATTAAAACAAAAGAGAAGAGAGCTCGGAGAGAGAAACGGAGAAACCGTCACCGACGCCGTAATTCCGCTGTTCCGTCGCCGTCGTTCGTCGGATTCACAAATCGAAGCCATTTTCGGACTCGTGGAGGTGAGATGAACGTTTCTATACCCTTAATTTATGTTTAAATTGCTGGATTTTGGTAGCTCATACTTACCGGTGAGACATCGTCTACCGAATTCATGTAGGAATCTTGTTGGAGTAGAAATTGAGCTCTAATTGGTGAAATTCAGCACTTCTTTAGCTTAATCTTGGGTAAACTCTGTGTATAAGGTGAGTTTTCTATATAAACCAAATGATTGTGTTTACTGGGTTCAAGGCTTTGATGATGTTAGGAATAACTACTTATGCTAGAGGCTATTTTGTTGTTAATTTGTGAATTCCATGTCAATTCTATGAAAAGTATATGTTGATACATGAATATGTGTTTATGTGTTTATATGTCTATGCGGTAGTCAATGAGCACCGGGAAAATGGTTCATTGTTGGGAGTAATAAGGGTGGTGTTGTTAGGAAACTGCGTTCCCAGAATCCGTTGACAGTGTGTATAAGTTGGTACTGCAAAAATTTCATGAAATCTATAATAACCCTACAAGGGCGGAACTAGGGTTACCTTGAACTGTAAAAACGGATTGCTGTAGTAGACGAATCGAGAACACGGGCTCGATAACAGCTCACGATCTTCTACCGTATTCCTCCGCTGCCAGAATATCGAACTGTGTGTTGGCTCTTTCGAAATCCTTTCTGTTTTCTGCTCTCCCTCTTTTTCACTCTCTTTTCTATTCCGAGTTATAATTCTCTATATAGAAAAACGCTAGCTGATGAGAGAGCCAAAGCAGCATATATATAGGCTACGATAGGGACCATAAGAAGTCAATAAGGAATAGGCTTCCTTATGGAATTAGGAAACCCTAATTCAAACTGAATCAGATTCCTATTTCCATAAATTATAATTCATACCACTAAAGAATTATAATTGCACTCCTACCCTTATCTCAAAAATATATTTCGAGCTCCATGTTATTAAATGCTTATTATCTCCCCATGTTAATATTACAGATATCCATTAATTAAATATAATTACTGACAATCATATTTAATTAATTTCTTAAAATTCCTTGAGATCCTCTGCTTAACTTATCTGATATGTCGGATACAAAATCCACCTGCAGGGTTTGACATAATCAAAACTTATAAGCTTTCTCAAGGGGATATCATCAATCCCAAAATTGAGACATGGATTCCATCATTAATTAATATCCACCACACAATTAATATTGCCACCCAATCCAATGAGATATTGACCCATTTAAGGATCTCACCCTTTTGGGGATCAAAGTGTAAAAATCAAATGTACGTGTCTACAAATTAACTTAGGATTTAAAGCATAAGCACTCATAATAGCCATGAGGTATTAATTATCTTATAAGTCAGTATAAAGATAATTAGCCTAAGTCAGTCCCTTTTAATACACAAAGTGTACCAGCATAATAAGTTAAAACTATACCGTTTTCCGTAGTCAAGACAAACCTATTACAACACCATGCTGCAGTCCTACCGATGGTGTGTCCAATCCCATCTAAGACTGTAAACCAAAATCTTACATTCTATAATATCTGATGGCCTGATCTTCCGTATGTAAGCCGAACTCTACACACCAAACCACCTACTATATAGAATGAGAGACACACATGCATAATATTAAATAAATAATATAATACAAATATTGCCCACACAGATTCTCATAAAAAATGGATTAACTGATTTTATTAAATAAATAATAAATCAACTACATAAAGCATGGCTTTTAGTATATATCCCTAACAGGTGTAGAGGAAGAATCCGATAAACACGGAAGTCCAAGGAATAGAAGTGGCCATGGGACCAAGGGAGGTCTTCGGGTCTGAATGAACCATATAACCGGTGACTCGGCGACTACGGTTTATGTTTTGTGTGTTAATTGTAGCATTGCACGTGTTAAACATACAATCATGTTAGAATGCTCACTAAGCGTAATGCTTAAGAAAACCGTTTTTCTATTTCTGTTGTGGTACATAACAACCACCGCAGGTTCGGAGCCGTATCTGGAGAGAAAATGACGCGCGTTGGGAGAGATGGGAGAGATGGGGGAGATTTGGGGCTAAAGCATGTGTCACAGCCCGGTCCCACAATAGCGGAACCGGAGCCCGTGGCACGCCACCGAGGCTAAACCAATTCATTAACGTTCCCAAAAATTAGGTTTGAAGAACACACGCAGCGGAAAACAAAACACATTTTAAAACCAGAGGTTCAGTCGACTGCTCAGTCGACTGCTAAGTCGACTGCTCGGTCGACGGAGGCGGGCAGGGATTTTAATATCAAATTTCAGTCGACTGAAATTGGAGGTCCAGTCGACTGCTGAGGGGTCCAGTCGACTGCTGAGGGGTCCAGTCGACTGCTTTTGCAAAAATAAGAAGCAGTAGCTAACAGGCTCAGGGGTTCAGTCGACTGCTCCCCTGGCAGCAGCCCAATCTGCAGAAAACAAGTTTAAAAGCTTCCTAACTTCCATCCAATGATCAACCACTCAAATCAAACTCAGTCCAAAGTAATTCTAGCTGTATTAAAGCATTACCAAACATAATTACAACATGTTATAGTCTAATACAACGTTCAAGATTCATTCTATCATACCAAATTAAACATGGGTTAAAACAACCAAATTCTTATTACAACCTTTCTAGGATCCCAAAACTACAAGATTAACATTCAAGTTGCCTTCTAAAAGAACTCCCAACCCACGTGCTCACTTCTGCGATTCCTCGCCAGCATTTACACCTGAAATGGTAATTTGAATAACCACACATATTCGATTTGTTTAAGCTAAAGCTTAGTGAATAAAACAACATATGCACATGAATGATAAACATGTCCGCATTCACATCTCTACATTTCATACTAGTCGCCGGAGACTCACGTGCCCGTCCATACTCCCAATCCGCGACTCCTCGCCAATAAGTCCACGCGAAAGGGTAAGACCCACGATTCTACAAACAATCGTGCGACCTTAATGCCTATATCGGAAAACCCGTGCACAAAGAACGTGCAGAAGTCCGTCTAGTACAATTCCTATGGATCAGAATTCCATTTATCAAATTTTATGAAAAATTCTAGAAAATAACTTTTCGGAAAACTTAGCCAAACAGGCCCTAATAGGTATCAAAACAAAGCTATTACCTCGAGGAGCTCGAATACGAAATCTGGGAGAAAACAGACTGACAGAAGGTCGTCGTTTGGCGTCGCAAAGCTCTAAGCAATCAAATCTCCCTCTAGCCCCCTTTTTGGCCTCCTCTTGAACTTTAGGTTAACTTATGAAAAATATCTAAGTTCATCTCTATCTATATATAGGCAACATTCTCGGGGAATTACGTTTACCTCCCCACGAGTTTTCCAAACTCCTAATCAGTCTCTGAAACTTTGTATACAACTTATTCATAGCTTTACGAGTGAAACCTCAAAATTATAAAAGTTTTCGACTAAGTTTCGTTTGGTCGCTAAAACGCGAATTTCTACATGACGTTTCCGAAGTTGCTAATTAGCCTACCAAATTAATAGCGTGTTAATTCGTCCTCACCAGGATACTAAATCTAACATCGGAAATATATTCTAAGCCAGAAAATAATACAGATATTGAAATACATAGGTAAACATTTATTTTCAGATAAACATTTAAAATGTTCCACAGTGACCGTCTCACACTCGGAGAGATGTCACAACAACAAATTATAAATCACCACAGTCTCAGAGGGTTCTCTAATACAGACACCCAAATCAACTCGTGAGTCAAAACTCGCTCAATCATGTGTCATAGGACACGCCACATCACATTATCATGCATGACAATGAAATGCAAAAGCAATAACACAAATGTGGGTGTTATAATACTCTCCCCCTTAAAAGAAGTTTGTCCCCAAACTTATACCTCAAGTCTCGAAAAGGTGCGGATACTGAGTACGCATCTCATCTTCTATCTCCCACGTCATCTCTTCCGTAGTTTGACTACGCCATAACACTTTCACTTTCGATATTACTTTATTTCGTAAGACTTGATCCTTCCGATCTAAGATCTCTATCGGATATGCGGCATACGTTAAATCACTCTGAATCTCATTCGGCGTCGGAGTCATCACTTGATCTCTATCTTCCACTAATTGTTTGCGTAACAACGATACATGAAACACGTTATGAACTTGAGCATACTCACTCGGCAAGTTCAAACGATAAGCTACGGGTCCAACCTTTCCAATGATTTCAAAAGGTCCTACATATCTCGGATTGAGTTTCCCGTATCTACCAAATCTGGTTATTCCCTTTGAAGGCGACACTTTCAAATACACCAAGTCTCCTACATCGAATTCCAACGGCTGTCTGCGCTTGTCGGCATAACTCTTATACCTACTCTGAGCTGTCAGCAACCGTTGTCTAATTACCTTTATCTTATCCGTCGTCTCTTGTACAATTTTCGGCCCTTCAATCTGTCTTTCTCCAACTTCCGTCCAACTAATTGGTGAACGACATACACGACCATATAAAGCTTCATAAGGAGCCATTCCAATACTCGACTGAAAACTGTTGTTATATGCAAACTCAATCAATGGCAAATGGTCTTCCCAATCACCCTGAAAATCAAGTACACATAGCCTAAGCTTGTCTTCCAAAATCTGGATTACTCTTTCTGATTGACCATCGGTCTGAGGATGAAAAGCTGTACTAAAGTGTAATTTGGTACCCATTGCTTCTTGCAAGGCTCTCCAAAACTTCGATGTAAAACTACTATCCCTATCTGAAACGATAGAAACTGGGATACCATGTAGTCTCACAATTTCGCGAATATACAACTTAGCTAACTGCATCGGCTTAGTTGTTCGAAGCGGTAGGAAGTGCGACGACTTCGTCAAACGATCAACAATCACCCAAATGATAGTGTTCGATCTCTTCGACCTCGGAAATCCACTAACAAAATCCATTGTTATGTGCTCCCATTTCCACTCGGCTATTGGTAACGGTTGTAGCAATCCTGAAGGTACTTGGCGTTCGGCCTTTACTTGTTGACAACTAGTACAACGCGAAACATATCGTGCTATTTCCCTCTTCATTCCCGGCCACCAATAAACATGTCTCAAATCTCTATACATCTTGGTGCTTCCCGGATGAACGGTATACTTCGTATTGTGTGCTTCCTCTAGGATGTTCCGTTTCAACTCCTTCTCGCTAGGTACACAAATTCTACCCCTCAATCTCAACACATTGTTCTCAAACGTGAATCCCGGTTGTTTGCCCATTGGAATCTCATCACAAATCTTCTTCAAAGCCACATCTTGAAGTTGTTTCTCCGTGATCTCGTGAATCAAGAGTGGTTGTGCCACAATCGTCGACATCAATCCACCTTCAATCCTCGGAATCACCTCAAGCTCCATATTCTCCATATCTCGTATCAATTCTTTTTGAGAAGTCAGATCTGATGCGGTGTTGGTTGGTACCTTACGACTAAGAGCATTGGCGACGACATTCACTTTGCCCGGATGATACTGAATTGACAAGTCATAGTCCTTCATCAACTCTAACCATCTCCTTTGCCTCATGTTCAAATCTCGTTGTGTAAACAAGTACTTCAAACTCTTGTGGTCCGTATATATCTCACATTTTTCTCCGTATAGATAATGACGCCAAATCTTCAATGCAAAAATCACGGCGGCCAATTCTAGATCATGTGTTGGATAATTCTTCTCGTGCGGTCTAAGTTGTCTCGACGCATACGCATTGACTTTATCACCTTGCATAAGAACGCAACCTAAACCTCTATATGAAGCATCACTGTAAATGATAAACCCTTCAGTCCCTGATGGAACGGCTAAAATTGGTGCTTTCACTAGTCGACCTTTCAACTCTTGAAAACTTTCTTCACATTCTGGACTCCAAACAAAAGCAATATCTTTCCTCATTAACTGCGTCATCGACATTGCTATACGCGAAAAGTCTTTCACAAATCTCCGATAATACCCAGCTAATCCTAGGAAACTTCTGATGTCTGTCACATTCGTTGGCCTCACCCAGTTGGTAACTGCTTCTATCTTCTGAGGGTCTACAGAAATTCCCTTTGCCAACACTATATGTCCAAGGAAAGCTATCTCGGTCAACCAAAACTCACACTTCTTCAATTTGGCGAATAATCTCTTTTCACGCAATCGTTGTAAAGCTAATCGCAAATGATACTCGTGATCTTCTATGCTTTTGGAGTAGATTAGGATGTCATCTATGAACACAATGACAAACTCATCTAAGTAGTCTTTGAAAACACAGTTCATCAAGTCCATGAAAGCAGCTGGTGCATTAGTCACTCCAAATGGCATAACCAAAAATTCAAAGTGACCATATCGAGTCCTGAAAGCTGTCTTCTCAACATCTTCCTCTTTGACTTTCAACTGATGGTAACCGGATCTCAAGTCGATCTTCGAAAATACCTGAGCCCCTTGTAACTGATCAAACAAGTCATCTATTCGCGGCAACGGATACTTGTTCTTGACGGTCAACTTATTCAACTCCTGGTAGTCGATGCACATACGCATTGTTCCATCTTTCTTCTTCACAAACAAGACTGGAGCTCCCCACGGCGAAACACTCGGTCGGATAAAACCCTTCTCCAACAGTTCTTCTAACTGAACTTTCAATTCTTTCAACTCTATCGGTGCCATTCGGTACGGTGTTTTGGATACCGGTTGTGACCCTGGTACTACTTCTATTGTGAACTCAAGCTCTCTTTCAATTAATACGTCGGGTAACTCATCGGGAAAAACATCTGGAAATTCTCGAACTACTGAAATGTCTTCTATTAGTGGTCCATACACTCGCGTGTCGATAATTGAACATAAGAAACCCGAACAACCCTTCTTCAGCATCTTACTTGCTTGAATCGCCGATATCAAGTACGGCGGTACGATCACTCCTTTACCCTGAAAACTAAACTCTTCTCGTCCTGACGGATAGAAACTAACCCGTTTCTGTTCACAATCAATTTTGGCTTGATTTACCGACAACCAATCCATACCCAAAATAACATCAAAGTAATTCACCGTCAACGGAATCAAATCAACGCTCAAGACTTTATCACCTATCTTGATTTCACATGACTTGAATATCGAAGAAGTAACTAGCGGTTCACTACTAGGCAATGATACACACAAGTCATATCCTAGCGGTTCTGACTTAACAGTTAAATGCTTAACAAAATCACGTGATACAAATGAATGCGTCGAACCAGAATCCATAAGTATACGTGCAGGATACGAACAAATAGGAAGAATACCTGATACGACGGTATCATCCGTATTCCCCGGCCTGAGCTGGAAGTATCGTCCTTGTTGTTGCGCGACTCCTTTCCCTTTATCTACACGAGGTTCTACCCTTGATCCGCTTGACACACTCGATGCCCCGGTACTCATTCCCGGTTGTCTCTTACTTGGGCAATTCTTCGCTATATGCCCCGGTTGGCCACACTCAAAACATTTCCCTCTTATCTCTGGGTTATAGCTCTTGGCGTTCGAGGTTGTGTTTGGTGTAGTCGAATTTGCGTTCAAAGGACAATTTCTAGACACATGCCCCAATTGTTTACAAATATAACAAGTGATCAATTGATAGCAGGTTCCTCTGTGTCGCAGGTTGCATGTCGGGCACAACGGTCTCGAATCTCCAACAAACACACTTCCTCCTTGACTACCCATATTCGATCCTGAACCTTGCGTGAACGGTTTCTTCGCATTCCCTTGACCCTTACTCCGACTGTCATTTGCTCTCTTCCCTTGTTGTCCCTGTCGATATCTGTCGACACTTTTCTCAGCAATACGGGCAGCTTCCTCAACGAGAGAAACGGTCGGGTGTTGCAACATATCCACACGGCCACGGATATTCTCTCTAAGTCCTTCCTCAAACTTACGAGCTTTATCCCTATCAGTTGGAACGGTAGTTTTCCCAAATCGTAACAAGGCATTGAAACGAGAAACATACTCACCCACGGTCATATCTCCCTGAATCAAACTCGCAAACTCTTGACGTTTCTGAGTATAAGCAGATTGTGGGAAGAAACGTTTGTTGAATTCCTCTTTAAATGCTTCCCACGTGGTTGGCTTCCCTTGTTCAAGCACGTTGTTCCACCAATCCAATGCTTCGCCCATCAACGTATCGGATGCGCATAAAATTTTCTCCTCATCGGTACATATTACCTGACGGAAATGTCTTTCCAGGTCCATCATCCAATGATCGGCCAAGTCTATGTCAACTTGCCCATGATACAACGTCGGTTTCCGTTTATGAAACTGTTCCACGATGGTGTGTTGAGGTCGCGGTGCCGATGGTGCATTGACATAACGAATTTCCACTTGTGGAGGCTGAACGTTCATCTGTTCTCTTTCACTTACCGCTTGTATGAAATTTCCCACCATATTCACTATTTGGTCCATCCGCGAATGCGGTGACAATTCTCTTGGCATATCTGCCATAATGTTTCAAATATTCCTCTGTTGAGTACAATGCATAATGACCATGCATGATATGTCACAATATAGATATATGTGTACAGTTCATCACACTCAACAAATGCTAACACATGAAGCATTTCTACAATGATAATAATTATCTTCACAATTACACACTCCACTCGACGTCACTCAGCATATATATAACGTCACTCGTTCCCAAGGCACTAAACTTATGCTCTGATACCACTAAATGTCACAGCCCGGTCCCACAATAGCGGAACCGGAGCCCGTGGCACGCCACCGAGGCTAAACCAATTCATTAACGTTCCCAAAAATTAGGTTTGAAGAACACACGCAGCGGAAAACAAAACACATTTTAAAACCAGAGGTTCAGTCGACTGCTAAGTCGACTGCTCGGTCGACGGAGGCGGGAAGGGATTTTAATATCAAATTTTAGTCGACTGAAATTGGAGGTCCAGTCGACTGCTGAGGGGTCCAGTCGACTGCCGAGGGGTCCAGTCGACTGCTTTTGCAAAAATAAGAAGCAGTAGCTAACAGGCTCAGGGGTTCAGTCGACTGCTCCCCTGGCAGCAGCCCAATCTGCAGAAAACAAGTTTAAAAGCTTCCTAACTTCCATCCAATGATCAACCACTCAAATCAAACTCAGTCCAAAGTAATTCTAGCTGTATTAAAGCATTACCAAACATAATTACAACATGTTATAGTCTAATACAACGTTTAAGATTCATTCTATCATACCAAATTAAACATGGGTTAAAACAACCAAATTCTTATTACAACCTTTCTAGGATCCCAAAACTACAAGATTAACATTCAAGTTGCCTTCTAAAAGAACTCCCAACCCACGTGCTCACTTCTGCGATTTCTCGCCAGCATTTACACCTGAAATGGTTATTTGAATAACCACACATATTCGATTTGTTTAAGCTAAAGCTTAGTGAATAAAACAACATATGCACATGAATGATAAACATGTCCGCATTCACATCTCTACATTTCATACTAGTCGCCGGAGACTCACGTGCCCGTCCATACTCCCAATCCGCGACTCCTCGCCAATAAGTCCACGCGAAAGGGTAAGACCCACGATTCTACAAACAATCGTGCGACCTTAATGCCTATATCGGCTCCACAAAATGGCACGGTGACCACGTGCTCCTTCTGACCCACATAAGCAACTTAACATGCTCAAATACATATCACCATGCTCGCGATAATCAAAACATATCACCGTGCTATTGAGCCTACTTATCAATATAAATGCCCAATATGAACTACACAATATATCTCTAAGGATTAATACATGTTATTCAAACATAACATGAATACATGCCAAGAAATCATTCCAAAACATAGTTGAATCACTCACCTCCAAATAACGCTCCTATAATTCAATCTGAAGAAAACCCGTGCACAAAGAACGTGCAGAAGTCCGTCTAGTACAATTCCTATGGATCAGAATTCCATTTATCAAATTTTATGAAAAATTCTAGAAAATAACTTTTCGGAAAACTTAGCCAAACAGGCCCTAATAGGTATCAAAACGAAGCTATTACCTCGAGGAGCTCGAATACGAAATCTGGGAGAAAACAGACTGACAGAAGGTCGTCGTTTGGCGTCGCAAAGCTCTAAGCAATCAAATCTCCCTCTAGCCCCCTTTTTGGCCTCCTCTTGAACTTTAGGTTAACTTATGAAAAATATCTAAGTTCATCTCAATCTATATATAGGCAACATTCTCGAGGAATTACGTTTACCTCCCCACGAGTTTTCCAAACTCCTAATCAGTCTCTGAAACTTTCTATACAACTTATTCATAGCTTTACGAGTGAAACCTCAAAATTATAAAAGTTTTTGACTAAGTTTCGTTTGGTCGCTAAAACGCGAATGTCTACATGACGTTTCCGAAGTTGCTAATTAGCCTACCAAATTAATAGCGTGTTAATTCGTCCTCACCAGGATACTAAATCTAACATCGGAAATATATTCTAAGCCATAAAATAATACAGATATTGAAATACACAGGTAAACATTTATTTTCAGATAAACATTTAAAATGTTCCACAGTGACCGTCTCACACTCGGAGAGATGTCACAACAACAAATTCTAAATCACCACAGTCTCAGAGGGTTCTCTAATATAGACACCCAAATCAACTCGTGAGTCAAAACTCACTCAACATTGTGTCATAGGACACGCCACATCACATTATCATGCATGACAATGAAATGCAAAAGCAATAACACAAATGTGGGTGTTATAGCATGTGAACTTCTTTGAACTTGTAAAATGATGTAAATTATGGGTTGTTTTATGTTAATTATAACACTTGAGTGGTGGGAATAGAGTTTGGATTCAAAACTTGTATTTTGATGGTTGGAAGTAACTTTGAGAACCAATGTGTTATCTCTCTTGTTTTTCTCAAGTGGTGTAAGTTGGTAGTTAAGACCATCTCGGCAAGTTCGGATGTGTCGCAACTGTTATGGACAAGATTTGGTTGTATAAATGATGATGGTTGTAGCTTGAGTTCATATCTAATGAGTTCATGTATTTTTGGGTGAGAATTGAGTTTCAAAGTTTAAAAGTTTGTTTTAGTTCAAATGAAATGAGTTCTTGGTAGATTTGAGCAAATGGTGAATGTGTTTGTGTAATCCATGCTTGATTTAAGTTTAAAAGTGTTTGGAAATGTGTTGGATATGTTTTTCCAAAGTTTCATAAAGTTTCCATGTGATTTGGTTGTGTTTTGGTAAGTTTAAAACTAGTTTGACGGCAAAATTTTGCAGCATAAACCATTCTGCAGGAACCCGGATTGATCCAGATACAAAGGGTGGATTGATCCGGGGTTCTGGAGGGACATTTTGCTAGAAAAACAACAAATTGGATCGATCCAGATTTTGTGGGTGGATCGATCCGCCCCTGTTTCCAGCAGCCGTCCACTTTTACGGAAACGTGCATATATCTCTCTAGAAAACTCGGATTCGCGCACCATTTTTTTTATTGGAACCGGGACTCAAAGACCTATCTTTTGGTATAAAAATTTGATATACTTATTAATGACTATTTTGCCTTGGCTGGTTTTTGTCACAATAAAGCTCTTAAAGGTGGTTTAATTCATACTTTTTATTCCGAATTAGTGTATTTTGGGTGTGTATCGCCTTGTTACAGGTGTCCTAATCCGCTGGGGCGGGTTGAGGTGTGACAACAAATGATTGCTTCACATTGAAGCATAAAATCCAAGATCAGATCGATGAAGGCAAGATAACTGTCAAGCCATCGGAGCCACTCACCGATGTTGCCAACAACCTACTCCCTCAACATGGAGCCACAATGCCAACTATCAATGTGGTGACGATCGAATATGAGAAGGTTTCCATGTCAGTCACTCAACATCCCCCACCAAGATGGGTCGGTAACTCGATTTCGATAAACCTGGAAAAGGGGTTCTCGAACCTCAATATGGACTCTGCACCGACAAGCTCTCATTCCCCCGTTTCTATACCAACTACAACTGTTCCCGTTTCACCAATCCAAAGGGTGACCAAGCTCGTTTCTATACCTGTACATTCCTTCCCTCTCATGTCTGCACCACCAATTCCTCCCCAAGCGAAAATCCAAAAGGCAACCAAGCCTATTTTCATATTCGCATACTCTCTTCCACCTACTGCTCCCCACTCAGGAAAAGCAACCGGGCCAGTTTCTGCACAGGTCAAGCCAGTACTCGAGGTCCTTATTACTCCAATGACCCCGATAGTCCTCTATACAGCCGAGTGAGGACACTTATGCCATACCAGGGGTATATCAGATCTCGGACCAGGATATGGGAGGGCCCATTCATCATCAACAAGGCATTATCCAGAGGAGCTTTGATACTTCCAAAAATGGACGATGATGTGTTTCCAGAGCCGATCAATGCTGACTCGGTCAAGTGATTTTACGCTTAACGTTAAACTTGTGTGTTTAAATGCTTTGATCAAAATAAAGAGAGGCCTTCATCTCTACTATCCATTTTACCAGTAAACTCATTCATTAACCACTTTGAGCCTACTTTTTTTTTTATTATCTTCCACATAGGGACAGTTTCTCCACTACTAAATATATGCATTGTCTGCTTTGTATAAAGTACATACTTTTCTTTTAAAAAAAAGCACAAATTCAAAAAAAAATAAAAAATAAAAATAAACTTTCTCCATCATTTAATAATTATCATCTTGCTTTAAAATCTCATGATTCATTGGATATGACTGCCTTGTAACTTGTTGAAGCCGATTTGGACATCGCAATTAGACTTTTGGATGCAACACGTGTCCAATTTACCATGCAATCGCAGCCCATGACCGAACATGCCAAAAGGTTTCAAGTTTTTGCTTGATCATTATAGTATCTGACACTGCTCATCATCGCAAGTGCATACTGCTCTACCACTTCTGTAGCACATGGACAGTACACTCTCAGGGGTAAAAATATCTCAACTCAAGGCATGTCACACATCACCAAGTACCAACTAGGGCGGCCCATTGCTCCTCATGACATTGTACAAATTTTAATGTTGCACATACATGATTTCTAAAATCTAACTATACTCGTGTCAAAATGATGAGAGGCGATCATTTCAGCTATCCAAAAACTATTATCCACTTGCTAGCCCACTTGAGCCATACAATGAAAATTTCTCTTCAAATTCAAACCCCCTGAGGATCACCCCCACACTGGGGCAATACAAAAAAAAAAAAAGAAAAAAAAGAAAAAGAAAAAGAAAAAGAAGCTCGGCAAAAAAAAAGGGAAAAAAGAGAGCTCAATACAAAAGCTGAAAACAAATCCACAAAATATTATCCGACTTGAATACTCACTTCAAAATGGGGCAATTCTTCCCCAAGTCACATTTCACTCAGCAATACTCACCCCATACTAGACTGGGGCAGGCAAAAAAAAAAAAAAAAAAAAACAGAGCATAAGGTGATCTCAGGCGTCGATCCTTAAAAAAAAAAAACAACTTTGAGCCTTCCCACGATCCTTCATTTCTTAACCCATGACCCTGACCTACAATACAACCCACTAAAAGTCCACTCTGATTGACACAAGTTTTGTTGGATTTATTAAATCATAATTTTGCATCATTTCAAAGACATGGGTCATCACATACTGTCAAATTCAAGATAGTCTGACGAGCACAGTGAAAAACTCAAACGGGCGCTACGAGTAAAAATCAAGACTATGGAAAAACTGTCAACACAGCAAATACGAACAAGAACTGGGCATTCACCGAATATTGGGGCAGTGAGCTCATACAGTTAAAATACGTTGTTTTCTAGTCCAACAAGCAACAAGACATACAATATCCACTAACTTATGAACATTCTTTCGCAGATGATAAACTCATGCATCAAATACTTTTGTAAATACTATATACATAGCATAACATTGCATTAAAACAAAAAAAAACAAAAACAAAAACAAAAAACAAAAAAATCATTTATACTTTATAGTATAGCAGAAAATGCATATCTTTTGTAACAAAAGCAACTTGTCCCGATACTTCCATCATTCTTGTAAGGAGAACACTAACCACTGGCCCAATATACTTTCCACAGCCCAACTACTGGCCCAACACTTCCGAAAACCTCACCATATGCCCAATATACTTTCCAAAGCCCAACATACTTCCAAAGCCCAACTACTGAAACCCAAACACTGGCCCAACACTTCCGAAAAAACGCACCACTAGCCCAACTACTGGCCCAGCATACTTCCAAAAACCTAACCACTGGCCCAACATAGCTCCAAAAGCATCACTATTGGCCTAACCTACTTCCAATCTACTTCATACAGCCTTTGCTCAGACTCCAACACTACAGCAATCTCTTAGCTCAGATCTATATGTCAAATCAACCTCCCCTCTACGGATCGTCAAGAAGTATGTCCCGTACTTGGGATCACCAAGCCCATATCATCCAGCATCAGGTATGAGTCTGTCAAGTGGCGTCCTGTTCATCTCATTCAGTCTCAGGTGTGAGTCCGTCAAGGGGCATCCTATTCATTTCATCAGCACAGGAGTGAGTCTGTCAAGGGCATCCTGTTCACAATCTCACCATTGGGAATGAGTCCGTCAAGTGGCGTCTTGTTTACATCTTCAACACAGGAGTGAGTCTGTCAAGGGTCATCCTATTCTAAATCTCACTATTGGGAATGAGTCCGTCAAGTGGCGTCCCGTATACATCTTCAGCACAGGAGTGAGTCCGTCAAGGGGCATCCTGTTCTCAATCTCACTATTGGAAATGAGTCCGTCAAGTGGCATCCCGTTTGCATCTTTAGCACAGGAGTGAGTCCGTCAAGGAGCATCCTGTTCACAATCTCACTATTGGGAATGAGTCCGTCAAGTGGCGTCCCGTTTACATCTTCAGCACAGGAGTGAGTCCGTCAAGGGGCATCCTGTTCTCAATCTCACTATTGAAAATGAGTCCGTCAAGTGGCGTCCCGTTTGCATCTTCAGCACAGAAGTGAGTCCGTCAAGAAGCATCCTGTTCACAATCTCACAATCGGAAATGAGTCCATCAAGTGGCGTCCCGTTTACATCTTCAGCATTGGAGTGAGTCCGTCAAGGGGCATCCTGTTCACAATCTCACAATCGGGAATGAGTCCGTCAAGAGGCATCCCGTTCACATCTTTTAAGCTCAGGAGTGAGTCCATCAAGAGGCATCTTGTTCACAGCTCACAATCGGGAGTGATTCCGTCAAGAGACATCCTATTTCATAATCTCACTATCGGGAACGAGTCCGTCAAGAGGCACCCCGTTCACAATATCACCGTCGGGAGTAAATCTGTCGAGTGGCATCTCGCTAACATCAACATCAACCTGAGTTTAGGATCACGCGGCTTTGCACTTCCTGGCTACATCCCCTTTCCCCAGTAGCACGAATTACGCACGGTCTGATTCCCCGACAGGAGATACGTAGGCAGCTTTAAGAGCTCGACCATACCCTCACTTTACTACATTTTCGGTTAGAGTTTGAGATTACGCGGTTATGCACTTCTTGACTACACTATCCCTCTTCTACTCGATTTTCACATGAATCTCCAACAGAGTCGTTCACCCTTTCTGGTAATGCTCTCAATCCCCAGTGAAGCCATTTACCTACTCTGGTGGTACCCGCAATCCCTACTTGCCTACGTTGGCACCTCATACTCACTTGCCTATGATGGCATTTCACATTCACTTGCCTACATTGGCACCTCATGCTCACTCACCTACGATGACATTTCACATTCACTTGCCTACGTTGGAACCTCATACTCACTTGCCTATGATGGCATTTCACATTCACTTGCCTACATTGGCACCTTATACTCACTCACCTCATACTCACTCGCATACGATGGCATTTCATATTCACTTGCCTACATTGGCACCTCATACTCACTTGCCTACGATGGCATTTCACAATTACTTGCCTATGTTGGCACCACATACTCACTTGCCTACGATGGCATTTTACCATTCACTTGCCTACGTTGGCACCTCATACTCACTTGCCTACGATGGCATTTCACATTCACTCGCTTATGTTGGCACCTCATACTCACTTGCCTACGATGACATTTCACATTCACTCGCCTACGTTGACACCTCATACTCACTTGCCTATTTTGGCACGTCTTTTACTTATTCTCATCACTTAAAAGAAAAGGGACAAAAATTGGTCATCTAGTTTCTTTGTCACGATTTGCTTCGCAAAACATGACAAAGAGGGGCAACTGTAGACACCCATTTTTGCCCAACAAAAAATGTTAATACTATTTACGCCATTTTTACCCAACCCAAAAAAAGAGAGGATTTTTTTTACTTCTTTTTTTTTCACAAAACTAGGTAGATTTTTGTAAAAAAAAAAGAAAGGAAAAAAGAGATGTTGGGATCCCTTTTTTTAGCAAAAAAATAAGAAAAAAAAATATGGTGGAGTTTTCTTTTCAATAAACAAAACTTGGTGGATTTTTTTTATTCCATAAAAAAATGCAAGTAGTTTGGTTATTTTACTTAAAAAAAAAATTGGTGGGTCTTTTATTTTTTTAGTGGAGAGTTGTAAAATAAAATAAAAAAATAAAAAATAAAAAATAAAACTCTTGCGTGGCCTATAAATAGAGAGCAATGCAAACCAAAAGAGGGGAAGGAAAAAATAGTTTTCTCTACATATATCTCACTCACCTTACTCTCCATCTCCCTCACTCTCCATCTCCCTCACTTTACTCTCTATCTCCCTTACCTTCCCCTTCATCTCCTTCACTCTATCATCAAATACAAAAAAAAAAAAAAAATCCTACAAAAAAAAGGAGTTTACATTTTTTTCACTACCATACCACCCATTCTAACCATCACCATCAAAGTCACCACTACAATCACTACCCTCCACCTAGCCATTATATCATCACGATTCTCATCAACATACCTCACGGCTAGTGTACTACCGCCGTCATCATACCGCCTTAAATCACCGCCCAACATCCCAGTCACTTACCATCAATATTCTAGCAGATTTCTCGAGTTTCTCTAATAACTCAGGTTTTTTTTTTCCTTCTTGTACATATCATCTTTATTCCTGCTTGATAATAAAAATAATAATAATAATAATACTCGTCATACTCGGAATTACTTGGTTTCCAATATAAAAGTCACGTCCGACTCGGGATTACATGGTTCCCAATATAGGAATCCTACGTGGTTTCTAATAAAGATGGTCATGTTCTACTGGGATGACACGATTAATACGGGGACTAATGTTTTACTGCGGACTACGTTGTTCTCTAACACAGAAATCTATGTCTAAATTAGAAAGATTGCTTAACTTACATAAATAGAATTTAAAAAAATGGATTAATCGGACTTAACAACCGCCTTTGCATTCAGAGATCTTCTTATCCTACACACATTTCACTTCTTTTCTTTCTTTTGGGCACCAACCCTTACTTCCGGCATAAAAATAAAAATACAAAAAAAAAAAAAAAAATTCTCTTTTCTTTCTTTTGGGCACCGTCCCTTACTTCCGGGAAAAAAAAAAAAAAAGATAAAATCAAAAATACAAAAATAGACTTTCTAAAATAAAACTCCCATGTCATCTCTGCTTAGAATCAGCGAACAGTATAGGTGAGACAGGTAAGTCTTCATACTTTTAAATGGGCACCAATCCTTACTTCCGGTACACTTTTCAATCATTTGGGCACAGATCCTAACTTCTAGTATTGGACTAAAAGGACTGAAAAATAAAAAAATAAAAAATAGAAAAGTACAAAAAAATGCATCATTGTCCAATCACTTGCATAGTCTCATTTCAATCTCAATCACTTTTCGAAGGTTAAAATTTAGGACTATACCATGTGGGTTAAAGTTCCTAGTTGCACACCACTTTCTCAAATCACTATATCACACGTGCACGGTCAAACGGGACCACTTTCTTTCTCTAAAAAAAAAATCATGCATACACTAGCACACACAACTCAGAACTACGTTTGGCCTAATTCCCATCTTGGGATACGTAAGCAACTCTCAAAGATTGCGGCCATACTCGTCACCATTTTTTTGTCCTATTCACTTTCTAAAAAAACAAACAAAAAAAAAAAGAAAAATAATTTTTTTTTTCTTTTTAAATCAAAATGCCCCCATTTTAATAAAAATCACTAAAATTGGCAATCGTGTTCGCACGGATGTTCGAGGGTGCCTAATACCTTCCCTTGACATAATTGAGTCCCCGAACCCACTTCAAGAACTCTGGTTTCACACGACTATCAAGAGTCACACTTTTAAGAGGGTCCACTTTTCTCAAACTGTTTCTCAAAAGTTAAAGATGATTACTCTAATCGTCTTTGCAGGGATCCTAACTCCCGATAATATTAGATGGAGACTCTGAATATTTCACATAGGACCTACCATACTCTTTTCACCCTTCTCAATAAAAATCAAGTCGCAATTCACGCACTCTCAAGAAGCCGGGCCTACACCGACAGCCCGGCACTCCGAAAACGCGGGCGCGACAGTAGGGATTACAAGATTCAATTTGGAGCCCTTTAATGGCGCAAAATCTACAAATTGTTCTTATTTATTCTATTCGATAGCCTTATTTAATTTTTTTTTTATATTTTTTAGTGAAAAAAAAAAGATTTTTGATATATATTATTAATTTGAATAATGACATGCTCACTAAATTTGTGTATTACAAAAGGCTTAACATATGTACTGTATATTGTGACAATGACCAGTAGTACCATATTTCATTATATGAGATACAACTAATAAATTACTTAATAACTAAATTTTAGAATTCAAATTTAGCAAATACTATAACGTTACTCTATTAATTATCATAGATTTCTAGAACAGACCTAAGGTAGTTCTAATGTTCCACCTCATGGTGGCGAGAGTTTTTTCTTTTTTGGTTTAATCACTATAAGGGACGAGGATTTGAATCTACAGTAAAGAGAATTGGTGCAAGCCAACTCGGATAGGATTTTAATCTTTAGTGGCCAGAGTTTTGTGGACCAGATCTATGCTTCGTAAAGTTTAAAGCTATGTTCTTAAATTTATATACAAAATTTGTTTTCGTATATATGTGGCAATAAATCAGAACAACTGGATTGAAAAGTAAATTTAAGATACATTTTTGAAAATCAACGTATTACTCTAATCGAAAGGCACATTCTAAATTGAAAAAGAGAGCATTTTTGCTCATTCAAAAATTGGTTCACTAATGCTCACCCAAGTATTCTATTAGCCAATGCAATGAGACCCAAAATTAAATAAATAGATCCCACTACATTGGCCAATAAAATGCTTGAGTAAACATTGATAAACTATATTTTTGATGAACAAAAGTATTTACATCGAAAAAACAGGGGAAGCCCCAATTGCCAAGGTCCATTATAAATTATTAAAATATAGTATAAGTTCCAGCATTAATATTTTCGTCAAAATCTTGACCAATTTATCAGCTCCAGCCACCAATCGACAACTAAATTATTGAACAAATAGGTGGCTAGGCACAACCACCACACTCTCCCTAGAGACTCAAATCCTTATAACCAAAGTATTTCAATAAGAGTGGTCCAAATCCTAGAAACAGAGACGGCTTGGAGAAATAAATACGTAGTACCATCATGTTCATCATAGATGAGGTCCCAATTTTTATTCACGGTCCAAGTTTGCCTTGTTTAGAGTAAGTTATGAAATTAATCTTTGATCTCTCAACACTCAATTGTTATGAATAGTCTTATCAAAAAAATTTGTTATGAATAGAAGTGATGATTCTCTTTCCTTTGTAACCAAAAAAAAAAAAAACAGAAGTGATGAACTGGTGTAACACTATGAAAAAAATAATAATAATAATAAGGTATGTCCCCTAGTCATGGTGCGGATCCTCAACAGCAGTTGGGTGGGCAGCACCCACGTGACATTGGTAAGATTGTAAATTTTTTTTTTTTTTTTTTGCCTTTAAAAAAAATACCACCAAAAAAAAAATTTAAAATTAAAATAATAAATTTTTTTTTTTTTTTAAAAATTGTAGTCTTGTCAGTACTACATGAGTGCTGCCCACACAATAGCACCCTAAATTGCGGCCGACGTTTCTCATTCCCCTAGTCAACATCAAAATGAACTCACGGAACGAATTAAGCACTCTTATCAATTCACAGTTCCCTTATTTTAAACACTTAGAAATTGCCAGCAAACCATCAATGTTATATGTTTCTTCAAATTTTTTTTTTTTTTCTATTTTCCCTATCTCTATAATTAATATGATATACACATACAGTCTCTCTCTCGTTTTCCTTTTTTCTCTTCTCTCTTTCCTTATCCCATTTTAAATCATATCAAATCTCATTAATATCTAATCTGTATATATACACTAAATATACACTAAATATACACACTTATATGATACAAACTAAACTAATTAATTAAAATAACATAACAAAATTATATATATAATATCACTAACAAATTTACGTACATACAATTTTCTTTGAAAAAATACTACATAAAATTTTGAAATATTTTCTCATGCATCGCACGAGTATCGATTCTAATTCTTATAATTTTCGTATTACACCAAATCAACGCAATAACGTAGTGTAGTGTGCCCTAAATAATTCTCCTTATCTGCAAATACCCACCAAAGATGGGACTGCAATTGATTACAAAGCCATATTATGTAAGCAACCACTTTGTTTATCCTTATCAGCCGCTAATTATAACGATAGGCCCACTAGAAAATGATGCTTTCTTAGCCCTATCCTTTTAGTATGCTGTTGTGTAGAAGTCGAAAATTCATTTGTCTTCATTACCTGACAAAGGAACATTCATTCTAGCATTGATTCAAACAAACCAAAAAAAAAAAGATACAGTATTAAACTAAACACGACTTTTATGAATTAAAATTGAAGGTTTGGGTAGGTGATGAATCGAGTTGAAATTTGTCAAACTTATTGTAAAACCGAAACTCTTTACCCCACAAAAAGAATGATACCGAGTACTTTAAAAATAAGCATAATGATTAATTTTGGTTACAGGCAACAATTAATTAACTAATTATTGCGACCATACATGGGGAAAAAATATCATTTTATTGCGGCAACATTCCTCAGCAGCACCTAAAAAGTGAAATAAGAATGATCATTCGGTTCCCACTTTATGCCATTCTTGCATAACCACCATAAAGAATGATAGAAACAAAATGATATAAGTAAATGACTAGTTTTTCAAATTCTGGCTTTATTGGTTGGAATATCATTCCCTTATTTCAAGGACTTGCAGTTAAACTATATGGCAGCCATACTCTCTCTCTCTGTCTCTCTCTCTCTCTCTCTCTCTCTCTAGACCAGGAAGAGCATAGCAATTGGGACGGGTGAGAATGAACGATTGGGCTGCTCCGATCATAGCCGCTGCTCTGTTTGCATTTTTATCACCAGGTTTGATTTTTCAAATTCCAGGAAAGGAAAGTCCCGTTGGGTTTATGAACATGAAGACTAGTGTTGCTTCTGTACTATTACACACGGTTCTCTACGGTTTGCTTCTTGTCTTGTTTCTTGTAATTCTTAATGTTCACCTTTATGTCTAGGAAACTACGAATACTAATTAACATCTCTAGGGGCTGTTTGGGTGGGAAGACGTAAAAACAGGTTTAGTTGTGTTTTGTGTGCAGAGTATTCCGTGGTCTACCTAAAATTAGATTCCTAAGACTGGTAGTTAATCAAACCATCACCAACATTATGTTGGTTTTCATAAAAAAAAAAAAAAAAAAAAAAAAAAAAAAACTAGATTGAATATTCATAGGAATGCAACTGAAGCTTATTTTTTGCATTCCCAAATAGGTTGTAGAGTCTAGCATATAAAGCAAGTTCGTTGCTGAATGTTTCAGATGATCCTTGTGCTTAATCACACTCAGAGCTAGCTAGAGAAACTTTTTTACCCTTTGTTTCTGGTTAAACAATTCGCAATGCTTTGTCTCTCTGTTTCATATATATGTTGTGTATATGGTTCATCTCATCTCTATATGTAGAGAGAGGCATTGAATGTTGGAAAAGTGAATGATCGATCCAGCTCAAGCCCAAACCAAGGGTCAAGTACAAGAAGTTGTTCTCTCTCTCTCTCTCTCTCTCTCTCTCTCTCTCTCTTTTTGTAAAAAAAAAAAAAAAAATTTATAAATGGAACTCTTTTGACAAAACCATCTCTCTGTTATCAGCAGAAATTAAACATATTTGGGTAGTTGTAGGACTGTCTGCTCTGTCCATATTTAAAGGGAAAAATGTGTCATCCCCGGCAGTAGAGAGACCACATACGAGGAAAACTACACAGTATACACAGAGAATTGTTCTTTGGTTCATTATACTAAAGGTATAGAATCATCTTGAAAAACTCTAAAAAAACTGGGAAACAATTTCAGAAATTAAAGTTGTACATTCTAGCGCTTGACTGGCACAAAACTCAATTTAACGTTTTTTTTTTTTTCCTTTATAGGATTGGAATTGTGAAAGAACTGTTTAATAATGAACTATCACGTAACAATGTTCTTTGCAAGGGTTATATTTTCTTAAAGGCTCCCTGTTAGCTTGTGAATATTTAGCAAGTTCGGAATTAATATTCAGAAATTAAGTTCGGAACTCACTTGTAAAATGCTCGACAAAAAATAGCCTACAGAACCTCACAAAACAGTGTTAGGAACTTAGGATATATACCAAATAGTTTAATCAATTCCGGGTTCATACCCTCGCCGCCTCCCGGCACTCATGTCCTCGAACGAGACCACTACTCCAAATGATTATAAAACAAATCTCAATTGTAGAAGGAAAGAGAAAACAAAAATGATAACAATCGAAGGACTAATTATAGTGCATATGAGCAAATAATTTGGAAGCAAATCACTTAAATCCAAAATGTTTAAAGAATATTGATAATACTAAAACAAGACTGAAGAACTACATCAACCAAATTATATACTATAAACTTGAATGCAAAAAGAAGAAATGAGATTGGTAAAAGTACATTTGAATCAGATACAATCAACTCAGAAACCCAGAAGGTGAAGTGGGGATTAAAATTGGCGTAGTACTAGTGACGATTATGAACCGACGTACATGTGGACTCTGACCGCTAAGAGGAAGATGCAGATGAGAGCAAAATAGAGAACGGAGTGAACCAGTATCGACACTCCACTTGTCTGAAAATTACCAAACTCGATGTATCGGTTGCGACCCGGCATCTGAATCAGCAGACCGGGTGTCAATAGTAAGAATAGAACCACAGCTACAAATACCGGACCCCAATCTGACATTCTCTCTCTCTCTCTCTCTCTCTCTCTCTCTCTCTCTCTCTCTCTCTCTCTCTCTCTCTCTCCTTCAAGTGAGGGCCTGAGGCAATTGCAAGCAGAGTTGTGTGTGTTATGTCAATATAAAGGGGGAAGGTTGAGGAAGATGAGACAAGGAAGGGTGACGAGGAATAGTGAACGTTAGGGAATCAAGTTACTGTTGGATTCACATTTAAGCTACGCATTCACAATAGGTTGTGAATAAGAAGCCATATTTCAATTTGTGCAGCAGGAAATATATATATATATTGATTAAAAGGTTTTAAAGCACTTTATAGGTTGCTTAATCAGATGGATATTCTCCTGCTGGCTCTGTACATATTATCCACCATCACGCCACCACTAAATGTTGAAATAAGTTTGGTTCATTTCTCAGAAAAGGTATACATAAATACATGTGAATGGGTGGCACGGTACTGTCTCCATGTGTCTATAGTCGAATATGTCTGGTGGACGTTTTGACATCCAAAAGAGAGAGTGTCCTTCAAGGAGTTCATAATCAAAGAAACAAGCTCTAATACAGGTTATACAGCAGCCACCTCTGTGAGAGAGAGAGAGAGAGAGAGAGAGAGAGAGAGATTGGAAATCGCCTTGTATACAAAATCATACTTTCTTTCTTTCTTTCTTTTTTCCATAATCCCAACACAAAGAAGTCAAAGAACCTCATTCTGAAAATCTAAAATATACTTTGGGAACTCGGTTTCATCAATTCATCCATCACAACTGCAAGCAAGTCTAAATCTTTCAAAATGATTGGAAACATGAAATAAGTAAACAGACAACTAGGAGAAACTAATTCCAATTCCAATTCCAATTCCAATATCCAGTAAAACTGACCAAATTCTGTTTCCAAGTCCTTGACAATCAAAACCAGAATTTCTGCTGTAATCCATAATACCCCCTACTGCCTTCATGCATAATTCAAGCGGAATACGTCATTCAGCACGTAAAAACTCCCTTGTGCCGTTGGAATCAAATGGAACATCTGTGAGCCAAAATTTATATGTATATATGAGCAAGAGAAACAAAAGGTTCAGATGATAATGCAATCAGAAGTGGTCAAGCTACATGTTCATCTAATATAATGGATTGAAATATTCGGATATGATGATTTAAAATGGAATAAGACCAAGGATTGTCAATCCAACCCACCAACCAAATAAGCAGTGGTTCCCAAGTCTAGAATGATTATCTCATCATATAGTAGTTAGAGTGTAATTATTTTAAACGGTTTCCTACCAGCGAAGTATACATGCACCTTAAAATTATTGCCAAAAAACTTGACGAAAGGGAGAAGCTTAAAATTATTCAGAAAGGAATGTATAGTCGAGCATTTCTACTTCCTCTCCTTCATCCAGATATAAATGGAACTTCAGAATTTGTTCATCCAAACAGTCACAGCTTGATATACAATCACTTACAAATGACTGTTTCTTTTGAGGCAGTTTACTATGTGAGCATTGGAAAATAAAGTGAATGCCCACCAAAAGAAGTCCAATTACATGCTTAGTGACAGGTTTCATAGTGATGAAACACCTGCATATAATTGGTGCTATATTAAGGCAAATCATAGTGATGAAACACCTGCATAAGGAAAATGGAATTTAAGCAATAGATGAAATCGCCTAAGTTTAATTGGTTCGAATACGCAGGATGCAGTTGGCCGAAGTATGAACCCTCCTCAGTTGTAACCCAGTTTGATTTTTGATACAACCTAATGCTAAAAGAAAAACCAATGTACCCCAACCTAATGTTAAAAGGAACTAAGTCACTTAACTCTTCCTAACGTGAAAGAGAAGTCTCAAAAAATGCACTCCCAATTGGTCTAGATCTCAATGCATCTTCGCATGACATGCATATCTAGGCTTTCGTCCCTCCTATTACTCAGAACAATCTTCAAATCAAATGCCCACATCACATCCACCCATTTGGCATGTCTCTCTACACATCAAAATGCATATCAATCACAACATTGGACTCATTCTGTGAGTATAGATTGGAATTGCCTTCAAACTCAAGGAAACATTACTTTCATTATACATTCTGGGCCACTGAAGCAATCACTAGTCTGCTGCAAGTTGTAGAATAATCAAAGACTAATCTAATAGGAATTCAAAGTGTTACACAATGAGATAACAACTATCCATATCTATAGCACCAAATCAACCAGGCTAAAAAGCACCTATTCATATTTAGGTACCATCAATCAGATCCATCAAATAACACATAAAACCAGAACTACTCAAACTGTCATGCCCTATGGAAGATGGAATAGCTTAGCCGTTAGATTTGGGAAGATTCAAATACGAGCCGTCAGATTGTTTTAGCCGTTGGAAAATTGGGGGAAAGTTGAAGTGCTGTCGTTTTGATAAAAATAGGACTTAATCGTTGTCGTTTTATACTCTGCTTTCAATTTTAACAAACTAGTCATGTGTCGCCTATTCATTGGTTGTAGAATCAGTCAGTTGTTGCAAGTTGATTGCAACGAATGTGTATAAGTCTATAACAAACCAATTGAGGAAATTGTGAATGAAATTGTGAATGTTCTTGTCACAACCCGGTCCCACAATAGCGGAACCGGAGCCCGTGGCACGCCACCGAGGCTAAACCAAATCATTAACGTTCCCAAAAATTAGTTTGAAGAACACACGCAGCGGAATAAACAAGTCATTTTTGAAAACTATTCGTCCAGTCGACTGATCCTCGGATCCAGTCGACTGATCCAGGTCCATCAGAAAGTTGGGTTTAAAAACACCATCCAGTCGACTGCTTTCTACACCCAGTCGACTGGGGCTTCAAATTTTCAGTCGACTGATGAAGTCCGGTCGACTGAAGTCTGGCCTGAACAAAATATTTTGAATTGAAAACATGACCCAGTCGACTGTGTCGGGGACCCAGTCGACTGATCCTCTATGAAACAATGCAGAGAGTTGCTGAAAACAGAGGCTCCAGTCGACTGTTTCTTCAACCAGTCGACTGATTTATGGCAGCAGCACATTCTGTAGAGTTTTTTAAGTTTAAAAGCTTTTGAATTCGAATTGCGATCAAACACACACTTCCAAAAGTACTCCAAAAACAATCCCAACTGTATTAACATACTACCGAAGGATAGTTACAACATGCTACTAACTATTACAACGTTTTAGATTCATTCTAATATACCAAGTTAAACATAACTAAAAATCATAAAAATTCTTATTACAACATCCTATTATCCCAAAACTATATGGTTAACATTTCAAGTTGCCTCCCAAGCGAACTCCCAACCCTCGTGCTCGCTTCTGCGATTCCTCGCCAGCATTTACACCTGAAATGGTTATTTGAATAACCACACATATTTCGATTTGTTTAAACTAAAGCTTAGTGAATAAATCAACATATGTACATGAATGATAAACATGTCCGCATTCACATCTCTACATTTCATACTAGTCGCCGGAGACTCACGTGCCCGTCCATACTCCCAATCCGCGACTCCTCGCCAATAAGTCCACGCGAAAGGGTAAGACCCACGATTCTACAAACAATCGTGCGACCTTAATGCCTATATCGGCTCCACAAAATGGCACGGTGACCACGTGCTCCTTCTGACCCAAATAAGCAACTTAACATGCTCAAATACATATCACCATGCTCGCGGTAATTAAAACATATCACCGTGCTATTGAGCCTACTTATCAATATAAATGCCCAATATGAACTACACAATATATCTCTAGGAATTAATACATGCTATTCAAACATAACATGAATACATGTCAAGGAATCATTCCAAAACATAGTTGAGTCACTCACCTCCGAATAACGCTCCTATGATTCAATCTGAAGAAAACCCGTGCACAAAGAACGTGCAGAAGTCCGTCTAGTACAATTCCTATGAATCAGAATTCCATTTATCAACTTTTATGAAAAATTCTAGAAAATAACTTTTCGGAAAACTTAGCCAAACAGGCCCTAATAGGTATCAAAACGAAGCTCTTACCTCGAGGAGCTCAAATATGAAATCTGGGAGAAACCAGACTGACGGAAGGTCGTCGTTTGGCGTCACAAAGCTCTAAGCTCCAAAATCTCCCTCTAGCCCCCTTTTGGCCTCCTTCTTGAACTTAGGTTAGAAGTTAATGAAATATCTAAGTTCATCTTTATCTATATATAGGCAACATTCTCGGGGAATTACGTTTACCTCCCCACGAGTTTCCAAACTCCTAATCAGTCTCTGAAACTTTCTACACAGCTAATTCATAGCTTTACGAGTGAAACCTCAAAATTATAAAAGTTTTCGACTAAGTTTTGTTTGGTCGCTAAAACGCGAATTTCTATATGACGTTTCCGAAGTTGCATGCCTACTAAATTAATAGCGTGTTAATTCGTCCTCACCAGGATACTAAATCTAACATCAGAAATATATTCTAAGCCAGAAAATAATACAGATATTGAAATACACAGGTAAACATTTATTTTCAGATAAACATTTAAAGTGTTCCACAGTGACCGTCTCACACTCGGAGAGATGTCACAACAACAAATTCTAAATCACCACAGTCTCAGAGGGTTCTCTAATACAGACACCCAAATCAACTCGTGAGTCAAAACTCACCCAAACATGTGTCATAAGACACGCCACATCACATTATCATGCATGACAATGTAATGCAAATGCAATAACACAAATATGGGTGTTATAGTTCTCTCTCTCTCTCTCTCTCTCTCTCTCTCTCTCTCTCTCTCTTCAGCTCTGTTTCTCTCTCTCTCTTCTCTCACTTCAAGCTCTATTCTTCTCTTTAATTCTGTTCTTCCCCTCTTCAATTTCTTTGTCTTCTATATTTCTTCTTGCAATTCTGTAATTCTGCTGAGTAAGGGGCAGATCCTTACAAGGTATCAAAGCTTTCAAACTGGGAAGATCGTGAGTAAATGGTCAAGATAGTTCGTCCAAACATGGAGGTAAATTCACCCAAGGGCAGAGATGATGAAATGTATGGATTTACAGAGCAGTCTCATCATGCAGTAGCTGCTCTGCAAACACAAATGGCAGACGTCTATAATAAGATTGCGGGATTAGAGGTTAAAATCGACACCAAATTTGATGCTATAATGAATGGAATAGCTCGTGGCAATCTAGATAAAGACAGAGAACCAAGAGGACTTCTACCCACTCCAGAGGTAATGATAAGAAATACTTCTGCAATTAGAGCTGGAAGGTTTAATCCAATGATAGCCAGAAACTTTGAAGAAGGAACTGGGTATTTACCCCAAGGAAATCGTGGTATGCGCAATGACCAACAAACACCATTCCAATATCCGAGAATCGATTTTCCGAAATTCCAAGGATCAGATGTGAAAGGTTGGCTCAAAAGGTGTACCAGATTTTTTCAATTAAACCCAATTCCAGAGGAGAACAAGGTGGCATTTGCATCAATATACCTGGAATCAAAAGCAGATCACTGGTTTCAATCTCATTACGACCTAATGGAGTGATGTGGGAAAGATTCTCTAGGGACATTGCAGACAGATTCTCCGATTTGGGCTATGAAGACATTGTTGGCCAATTCAAGAAACTGGTTCAAGAAGGGACAGTGGAAGATTATGAATCCAAATTTGAAGAGTTAAAGCCCTTGATTATGGCTAAGAATAGAGGGTTAACTGAGGATTACTTCATCTCATGATTTGTAAGTGGACTAAAAGAGGATATAGGTCATTTGGTGAAAATGTTCTGCCCAAATTCTATTTCTCATGCCATCACTATAGCCAGGTTACAGGAGAGCCACTTGGAAGCCACCAGGAAGTCCAACCAATCAAACTTTAAACCCAATCAATTTCACAAACCATCCCTTTCTATACCTCAATCTAATTCTGTCAATTCTTTTACGAGTAACCCACCAGTTTTAACCCAGAAGCCAGATCCAAGCAGAAACCTACCCTTTCATCTGTAAGAAGGATCACTCCTGATGAGATGCAAGTTAGGAGAGACAAGAATCTATGTTATTACTGTGATGAAGTGTTTCACAGAGGGCATGTATGTAAAAGGAATCAGCTTTATGATTACAGGAATGGAAGAATTACTAGATGGTGATGTGGAACAAACTGATCAATTGGAGGTGATAATTAAAGAAGAACAGCCTGAGGTAACTATCTCCTTTAATGCACTTTGTGGAGATGTGAATCATGAAACATTAAGACTTAAAGGAGTAGTGAAGAAGAATCCCATTATAATTTTGATTGATTCAGAAAGCACACACAATTTCTTAGATCCCTTGACTGCTAAAAAGCAAGCTTGGTTGTGTAATTCAACCAACTGCACAATTAAAGGTAACAGTGGCTAATGGAGAAAGTATGCTTAGTTCAGCAAGGTGTCCTCAACTTCTTTGGGAAACTCAAGGATATAAGTTCAAAACTGAGGTTAGATTGCTGCCACTAGGTGGGTGTGATATGGTGTTGGGAGTCCAATGGATGAAGGAGAATGGACCTATAGTGTTTGATTTCGAGAAAATGATGATTAAACTGAGAGGGAAGGGTGAAGATATTATTCTTAAGGGTCACACAGAGGCTGCAACTATGAAGATGATTCAGGGTGAGACTATGAGGAAATTTTGTAGCAAAAGTGAAAAATTGGTAGCCTACCAATTATATTCTATTACCACTGAAAGCTCTGCAGAAAGGAAGATTCCAGAAGCCATTGACCAATTACTACTGCAATTCTCAGAAGTACTTTCAGAACCAAAAGGGCTTCCCCCAAAAAGGGCATTTGATCATCATATTCCATTATTGGAAGGGCAACCACTAGTTAATGTGAGGCCTTACAGGTATCCTCATTTTCAGAAGAAAGAAATCGAGAAACAAGTTAAGGAGATGCTACAGTCAGGAGTGATCAGCCCCAGCAACAACCCATTTGCCTCTCCAGTCCTCTTAGTCAAGAAGAAAGACAACTCATGGAGACTTTGCATTGATTATAGATAGCTCAACAACATCACAGTAAAAGATAAGTTTCCCATCCTAGTTATTGACGAATTACTTGATGAATTGGGTGGAGCTTGTTGGTTCTCCAAGCTAGATCTTAGATCTGGTTATCACCAGGTCAGAGTTCAAAAAGAGGATATTCATAAAACTGCTTTTAAGACACATGAGGGTCATTATGAATTTAAAGTTATGCCCTTTGGCTTAATGAATGCACCTGCCACATTTCAATCCCTCATGAATTGTGTTTTTAAATCCCATCTTAGACAGTTCATTCTTGTATTTTTTTGATGATATACTTGTCTATAGCAAAAGTTATGATGAACATGTAGACCATTTGAAGACAACACTCCAACTTTTGTAAGACCACCATCTTTATGCAAAGAAATCAAAGTGTGCTTTTGCCCTGAACAACATTGAATATCTAGGCCATATTATTAGTGGTGAGGGAGTAGTAACTGATCCAAGCAAGGTGAAGTGTATGTTAAGAGTGACCTAGCCCCAAGTCTGTGAAGGCCTTAGGGGGATTCTTAGGCCTGACTGGGTATTATCGAAAATTTGTCAAGGGTTATGGAGTTATCAGCAAACCACTGACTGAATTACTACAAAAAGGAAAGTTCTTTTGGTTAAAAACTGTTGAGAAAGCTTTTAATCATCTTAAACAATCTATGACACAGGTGCCAGTACTTGTCCTGCCCAATTTTGCCATTCCATTCATAGTAGAGTCTGATGCGTGTTACAATGGCATTGGAGCAGTCTTAACCCAACAAAACAGACCTCTAGCTTAGGCTTTGGCTCCTAGGCATTTGGGTTTATCAACCTACGAGAAGGAACTGATGGCTATTGTTCAAGCGGTGCATCGATGGAGATCTTATTTGGAAGGTCAGAAATTCATCATCAAAACTGATCATCAGAGCCTCAAATATCTACTGGAACAACGGATTACCAGTGTTTTGCAGCAGAAGTGGGTAACCAAGCTACTGGGATTGGATTATGAGATTCAGTACAAAAGAGGAGCAGAGAATAGAGTTGCTGATGTTCTTTCAAGGATAAATAATTGTGAAGAAGAAACAACTTCAGAAGCTCAGCTTCAAGGCATTTCGATGGTGCAGCCTACATGGCACAAGGAATTAATTAGAACCTACCGAGAAGATTCAGTAGTGCAGCAAATTATTTCCCAGTTATTGGTGGATCCACAGAATTTACAAGGTTATTCCCTTACTAATGGACTTTTGAGATATCAAGGCAAGTTGTATGTGGGAGACCAAGGGGAGCTGAAACATCAAATTTTGAAAGAAGTTCATAACTCTGGAATTGATGGACATTCAGGGCAATTGGGAACATTCAAAAGGGTTAGTAGCTATTTCTACTAGCTATTTCTGAAGAAGAAACAACTTCAGAAGCTCAGCTTCAAGGCATTTCGATGGTGCAGCCTACATGGCACAAGGAATTAATTAGAACCTACCGAGAAGATTCAGTAGTGCAGCAAATTATTTCCCAGTTATTGGTGGATCCACAGAATTTACAAGGTTATTCCCTTACTAATGGACTTTTGAGATATCAAGGCAAGTTGTATGTGGGAGACCAAGGGGAGCTGAAACATCAAATTTTGAAAGAAGTTCATAACTCTGGAATTGATGGACATTCAGGGCAATTGGGAACATTCAAAAGGGTTAGTAGCTATTTCTACTAGCCACAATTGAAGACTGATACCAAAAGTTGGGTTGCAAGCTGTGACATTTGCCAAAGAAGCAAATCTGAGACTGTAGCCTATTCGGGTCTGCTTCAACCCTTACCAATCCCTCCCCCCCTCCCCCCTCCCTTTTTTTTTTTTTTTTTTTTTTTTTTCAGGTTCAGGTATTGGGAAAGTTTGGAAGGTTTGAACTTAACGATGTATAATTTGGTAGGTTTGAACTTTGAACTTTGATATGCTTGGACATTGATGTGATTTGATTTGGTAGGTTTGATGTGGTTGGACCTTGATTTGCTTTGTGTTGGTTGGTTACTAGGTTTGATGTGGTTGAACCTTATTTGCTTTGAGTTGAACTTGTGTGGCTGTATAACTTATATGATTTGTGGATTTTTAATTTGTATTGATGTATTGATTTGTGGAATTGGACCATACAATTGGAGTCTAATTTACAAGTTTGAACAAATTTCAACCCATGTAGCATGAGGCCCAAAATAACTTGCTCAAAATAGTCTAAATTAATGAATAAAATCCAAAAAATTGGCACAAAAATATTACAAAATCAGCCCAATAAAAGCCCAAACTTGTGGCCACCCCGAAATACCCCGAACCGCCCGACCCAAACCGAGGTGGACCGAACCGACCAAAACCGACCAGCAATTGTCAGTTTCGGTCCTAACTTATGGTACCCCAATTCCTTCGGTTCGGCCTCTTTTTTCATTTTTCCCCGACCGAGTACACCCCTAATTGTCAGGCTAGTCGCAACTCAAGTTTGGGCATTAAATACATTACCTCAACTCCTCCACATCAATACCATCCCAGTACTTTCAATTTACAGACTTGATAGTTTAATTCACAATTTATGGGCCTTGGAGTAACTTCAAGGGTATTAATCAAATTTGGGTATTCAAAGTGTTATTTGGTTATTTTAATAGTGTTTTACATACCAAATAAATCTCATGCACTCCAACCATAGTACCCAAAATCAATAGACATTTTATTGTTTAATAAATTTTGATGTATCTCAAACATAGAAATATACTAAAAATATTATTTTAATCACAAACCAATGGCTTAGATCTTCCTACCAAATATGGATCCCCTCACTTTCTCTCTCCAAAGGCTCTACGTTTGGAGACCCAAACCATGAGTTTCCATTAGGGGTGTCATTTGGAATGAAAATTCCGATTCCGACCGATTCCGATCCGAAAAATTCCGATTTTGGCAACTAAATATGCATTCCGAATTCTGAATTTCCGAATTCCGAAAATTCCGAAAAAAATCGGATCGGAATCGGAATTGTTTTTAGAATTCCGAAAATTCTGAAAATTCTGAAAAATATTCCGAAATTGTATTTTCTGAACTTTTTCGAAAATATTCCGAAGTATTCCGAAAAATTTTCGAAAATGTTCCGAAATTGTATTTTCCGAAACTTTTCTAAAAATATTCCGAAATATTCCGAAAATTGTATTCATCTCACATCGAAAAAACACAGAAGATGGGATGTGATGTGCTTCTATAAAAGGCCTACAAGTCTCAAGTGAAATCCCATTAAGCTTGAATTTCGAATATTCCGAATAATTATGAAAATATTCCAAATATTCCAAAAAATTCCGAATCTGATGAAATTCCAAAATTTCCGAAATTTCAGAATCAGAAATAATTTTGGAATTTCTGAAATTTCAGAACGGAATTCGAAATGCATTTTTGGCTTCCGAAAGGGGTGTTTCCGATCCGTTCCGGCCGAAACACACCCCTAGTTTCCATAATGGATCCCCTATTAGAGATCCAAAATCAAAAGATACCAAATGCATGGATTCTTTTATTCCCAACAACTGCACTCCAATGGGGGATTCGAAAATCCAAAATCAAAAGATGCCAAAATGCATGGATCCTTTTATTCCCAACAACTGCACTCCAATGGGGGATTCAAAAGGGATCCATTATGGAAACTTATGATTTGGTTCTCTACACTTACAGCATTTGGAGAGAGAAAGTGAGGGGATCTATATTTGGTGAGAAGATCATAGCCATTAGTTTATGATTAAAATAATATTTTTAGTGTATCAATGGTTGAGATTGTAGCAACTCGTATTTTCGCTTCCCTAATAATAAATAAAATGTCATTTTCTATTTTATTGGTGTGTATTATTTGTAGTTATGGTGTTATTTTTTTAATAAATAAATAATACTTGTGTGAACATTTATAAATATCACGTTTTTAATTTTGTAGTCCTTAGTAATTTTTAAGAGTGTTATACTGGTGCTTAGGACTGTGCCCCTAAGATACCCTATGATTTGGGATAAAGTCTTTAATAAAATATTATATCATGTCGCCTACATTTTCGTCCCTAATGATTTTATTTGGGACATTTTAATTAGCTAACTGACCAAACCAGACTGAACTAGTCTACGTAACTAACCAAACTAGCTGAGTTATGGACATCAACCAGCCGCGTAAAACATAGCTGTTAATTGAAGGCCATCAAGTGTATTCACATGGCTGTAATTCGTGAATGTGGGTGCTTGATTTTTAAACCACAAGCTTAACTTACTATAGGATCTGATTGGAGATTCATCATTGCTTTTGCATAGTTCAAATTATATGTCTTATGTGCTTGCATTTTTAATCATAAGCCTTACTTATCCACGTCTATTGATTGAAAAAGGCAATGATGATTAATCTCATGGATGAAAACTTGTGAGGTGTTCTCAATTCTTACCATATGCCTTACTAACTAATTGTCTATATAAACATAGCGCAAGCACAAACAGGATGCACACATCCTCATTGGAGAAACAATATATTACAGTAAACTCTCGAAAACTCTCCCTCTCCATTTCAGTCTCTCTCAAATCACTCACTCACAAGCATAGTACAATTCTAGAAGTGCTAGCTAGAAAAGGAAGAACATCACAGTAGGAGCTCGATTGCCATTATAGCTTAAAACTTATATTACGGATATTTACGGAATCTTTCGGTCTCTTAGTTCAGCCACTACGAAGAACGGTGAGTCTCTTGAACCTACTCGTAATGTAGTTTAAGTCATTACGCACAATCTGTGGGGTTCGAAAATAAGTGAGTGTGTATAGATATGTATATGTAGTCATGGAGGTCTAAAATTAGCGGTACAAAAAATGTTAACGAAAACTCATTCTGCAAATTGACAATGAAATATTAGGATCCCAGTTAGTCCCCCTTGAATAGTTTGTTGATTGGTTAGTTCCTTGACCCCAAGGTTGGGAGTTCAATACTTGCTTCTTACATATAAGTTTGTAAATTATTATTTTTTGACATAAAAATAAATAATAAATATATTAGTTTTCTATGTATAAAATGAGTAGTAAAAATATTCATTGACCCTATTAAATTCTATTTTATTATTGTTGACATGTTGGGGGTCAGTATACATAGTTTTATAAATTATCAAATTATAAAATTAGAACTTGATGCTTTTAATAAATTAATTAGTGGTTGTTTAACTAATCTTTTAATTATTTCAAATTCCTTTGGTACTTCTAAATTTATGGAAAAATAGAAGAATTGTATTTTAATATCTTGTTTTATTAAAAATAATGTCAAAGTACGTACCCTCTACTTTTATATAATTCTGACATTAAGAATGGGCTTGCAGCTAAATTTATATGTCATTATATCTTCTAAAATTTGTAATAAAAATTCTATGACACCGAAAATTATGCCGTCAGTTTCCTAAAATCAAATTAAGATAAATTGGTTTACTTGATGGTAATCACGAGTTTAAAACAATAACTGCCATGTTAAAGAAAAATATAAATAAAAAAAGTCATACACGTGCATAGTCGAGTTGGCATGTTGGTAAGGGGTCGTTTGGGTGACATATACATCTTGTGAGAAATAAGTAAAGAAAATGTGTCTTGAGTTGTGTTACCTTAATTATTCTAGGCCGATTCGGATATGGCAAATTAATTAGGAAGAATTGAGTTCAGGCCGACTCGGATACGGTAGACCAGTCAGAGTCTTGTGTCACCTTAATTATTCCAGATCGACTCGGATACGGTTAATTAATTAGGAAGGATTGAGCCCAGGTCGATTCGGATATGGCAGGCCAATCAGGTCGTGTCCAAGCCGACTCGGATATGGTAGACCGATCTAAAACTGTCACGCCCCGACGTAGCATAAATAAGGAAAGCGTTTAATTTCCTTTATGGACCCGTAGGTCGCGACAGTTTGAAGGATCGATTCCGTCCTAAACGTCAAACAACAAAACATAATAATCAGAGCAGAGCAATCAAGGCTTATAAAACTTTTCTAACTTATTACATAATACAGCACGGGGTCATCTATAGGCACAGACCGCCTTAAAATAAAATAATAACTTAGTGTCTATTACAGTCATCCTTATAAAACAAAACAGTTTAAAACTTAAAACATATAATCAATAACAGTTCTCTCATTCCAAAGGCAGCCATTCTCAGTTAGCGTAGTCATAAGATTCCTCCTGATTGTAACCTGAAAAACCTGAACACGAATGTCCAGGACGCATCAACGTCGTCAGCTTCAAGAAGCTGGTGAGTATTAAAAACATAACTTTAAATGTAAAACATACTCATTTACCTTTTTCCATTTTCAATTTGTAAAATCAATAATTTGACCATAGAGCGAATTTAATTTATAAAACAGTGAGGAACATGTTGAAAGTCATTCATTCATAAAAACAGATGCTCGTGTATGAAACAATGCACCACACTCATCTTGCCGACTCTTTTCTCTCAACAGACACAACAACCCACTATCTTACTCCTGGTATCTTTGAAATACTAAGATAGCCACAATTTAGCAACGGGGCGCCAGGGAGTGTCCAGTTTGCCTCACACTTTGGTCCGGGGTACTAGGGAGTGTCCAATGCCTCACACTTTGAATACCCTAACCGCCATGCAAATACCGGGGCAACCCCTCACGCAGTATCCAGACTCGAGTATCAGGGAGTGTCCGTAGGCCACACTTTAGCACTACCATGGGTGCCAGGGAATGTCCGAGTTCGGCTTCACACACTTTAACGCTTCCATGGGCGTCAGGGAGTGTCCATATTTGCCACCGTCGCATTTCAAAGATACCATCGCCGCAACCTCAACCACAACCACAACCACGACCACAATCTCAACCACAACCACAACCACAACCACAATCTCAATCTCATACTCTTTCCACACTACCATTACTCTTTCCACACTGACCAACACCCATATGCATATACCACTTGACCCCATATGAATGGCATTAACTTAAACATAAAGTAAATCGCTGAATTAAAGGAACAACGCGCGTACGGGGATTGATAAGTTATAATTCATTACCTTAATCATTTCAACCATAACTAATAGCATTTTGTATTAATAAAATTTCCAAACAGAACCTTAACAGTACTTAAAAATTGAACCAAACAGTCCCTAAATACAAAGCAGACAAAAACCAGAATCTGCCAGAGGTCGCGCGCGCGGGCCGCTCGCGCGGGCCGCTCGCGCGGGCCGCTCGCGCGATATGCCAACTTTTCATTATATATATAAACTTTCATGTCTGCCTGAAAAAGCCAAGGTCGCGCGCGCGGGTCGCTCGCGCGAAAGGTTTCTCGCGCGACCCTCGCTCGCGCGGTATGCCTATTTTTCCTTTTCTATAAAAAAAAACTTTTCTGTCTGCCTGGTGAAACACGGATCGCGCGCGCGGGCCGCTCGCGTGAGGGGTCGCTGGGGCGATCTTCGCGCGCGCGATCGTGGCGCGAGTTTTTACTGAGGCTTCATCTTCCTCGCAGAAACTGCTCTGTTTCAGCTTAAGGGGTCCAAATTGACCCATTTTGCAATTCTAAAGTATATAGGACATATAATATATGGATTTCTTTGTTTTTCAACAAGGATTAAGAATCCATAACCAATTTCACATGATTCAATCCATAACTCTTGAATTTTATGAAAGATTAAAAGATGGTAAAACTTAATTCTTAATATACTTTCTCATGTGAGTAAATTAGGACATCTATGAATCATAATCTTTCATTATTATCTAAGAAAACAGATTTTGGTTGAGATTGAAAAATCTTGATTTTCAAAGCCATGGAGTTCATACGTGAAATCAACCATGGTGTTATACAAAATTAAACAATTACACAGTAAATAATCATATAATTACATTCTTAGTGAGTTAGTAATACTCACAGATTGAAGCTTGAGAGTTTAGTTGAGAAAGATTAACCAAATAAGAAATCTACTCCAAGCTTTGGCTATGGAGTCTTGAAGCTTGCTCTCTCTCTCTCTATAAAATTCTGCAATTAAATTCTCAAGCTCTCTCTGTGTTTCTCTTCTCTCACTCTCTCAATTTCAGATGGAAGAATACAAAATGGGAGTTGTGTGTGAGTGTATGCAAGTATATAAACAAAACTCCCAACTTGGAGCCCAAGTCCTCCCTCCTACACTCTACAAATTGAAATGATTTCCTAATTAACTATATACACCATATACACAGCTATACATACGAATTGATATATACACAGATGAGTATTAACTCATATGCTATCCAAGAGCCAAGTATAGGCTAGTAGGGGTCAATACAGCGTGGACAGTTTTGAACATAAACTGGTATTTTCGGGGCGCGGTGGTCACCACAAAAATACAGAATGCTCATTTTAACTTAAGAATTGATTTTCTGGTTTCATAAAAATACAGCTTGAATTCAAAGAGAACATTTCCACCGTTTTGAAATACAGATTTTGAAATTCACACAGGTATTATTAACTTTTGTAAAATTGCAGTTTGGCCCCAATAAAATTCTTAGCTTGCAATAATTCAAGGAATAAAATTTAGAACATGAGAAATGTAATTAAATGAAGCAGTCAATACCAAATGAAATTAAATATGACAATGCAATTACAAATTAAATATGAAAATGTAATTTAGAATTAAATGGAAATGCAGGTTGTTACAAAAACAACGGCCTCGTGCTGGATGGTTCTGGCGAACCGAATGGTTCTTGCATTGGTGATCTAAATCTGTGATTATCTTGGAGTATTGTCGCATTCTTGTATTTTATATTTATGCCAGCACTCACCAGTTATATGGATTATGATTTCTAATAATAGACGTTCCAAACGTGATCATCCAACCGAATAAACTTGGTGATCTAAATCTGTGATTATCTTGTAGTATTGTCGCATTCTTTTATTTTATATTTATATCTTAGCAAAAAAAAAAAAAAAAGAACAAGACAAACCATATGGATTATAATTTCTAATAATAGACAGTTGCAAAAGTAATCATCCAACCAAATAAGGTGACCGCCAAAATATCCCATATATGCCCACTTGGAGTAATGTTACACTAGGTAAATTTTGAATTCTAAAGGCTCTCCAAATATATTTGACAATAAATTAACTGAATTTTGATCGGAGGATATTGAAATAGTCCCATCATTAACTAATGTAATTTTACCGTCCCGTGTATTTAAGAAGTATAGCATATACTCAGCCCACTTGTGTGCCATAAGTGGAACTAACTCCAACAGATACAGTCACGGTGGTGATCCACCATCACAGTCATTGTGGATAAGAAGAGGAATGTTTGTCCTGATCGAGTACATGTACGTATTTATTATGTGTATATGTGGCTGTTTGGTTGTCAAAAAAGAGTCATTCTTTTATGATGAAAGGGAACAAGTGGACATGGAATGAAGTGGCCTTTTAATATTCGGAGGGACACTTTTCTGCAGTGTTTTTTTCGTACATACACTGGGTTCCTCAAAAGCAAAACCTGTTTTTTTGAGGAACATATTAAAGTTACACAATTTTGCTCCAAAAAAAAAAAAAAAGTTGCACAATTGGTATATATATATATGATTAAAAGACAAGGGAGGGTCATGTTGGGATTCAATAGGAAGTTTCTTTTGTACTACTACCGACTGAAGTCTGGATTTCGATGTGAATGTTATGTGGGGCTTGTTAATTGCCAAAAAAATTGTACTTGAAGTTCACGAGAAAACACTAAATCGTGATCATGATAAAGTCTGTAACGGGAAAACTAAAAAAATACGTAAGTTACTTGTTGAAGAGTAATACTTGGTTGGGATACAATTATTCATATAATTTTTGGGATATAATTTAAAAGATACGTCAATTTCTTTCCTGTGATGTCAGTGGATCCTAAAGTGATACAGGAGAAACATACAATGTTCCAATACTTAGTTGTGTCTCAAGTATTACTCATTGTTTAATTAAACTATATCTACGTTAGAAATGATTTTGCCAATACTTATTGACCTTTAATGTGTGTTAGAGTATCCAAGAGTGGTGTATATGTTACCACAACTTAAGACAAAGTTAATTTTAAGAGGCCGGTCACACATTGGTGTAAACCATGCAATAAACGGCCAAACCTTGACTATTTGGCCACTAAACGACTAAGTGAGTCTCGGTTGATTAACTACTCCACAGTCAATCCCCTCAAAAGTGGTCCCACAATTTAGTCAAAATTTATCCTAATTTTTGTTACACCACTGTGGATGTTCATATAATCTAAGAGCCCCAAAAATGTTCCAATTGTTCACCAATTTATTAAATTTAAGACATTTTACATTTTTTACACCTTAACAAGGTGTATGGTAGTAGAACTTAAGTTTAGCCTTCAACTAAATTTTTAACCATACAAATGAGTCGGTTGAAGGTCTACCGGCCCACCTTAGTCAGCATTCTCTTAGCCATTTGGTTTTTTTTTTTTTTTTTTTTTAATGCACACAATGATCCAGGCGGCATTGTCGGCAGGGATTTTTTGTTCTTTTTGTTCTTTTTTTTTTTTAAGTGATGAGTTGATTAAAATATTTTTTTTAAAAAAAAATGGATCAAACAACATTCCCTTAGCCTGCTTAGCCTAGCCGGCATTCTCAAAGACTATTAGTTCTTATAACCTATTAATGGAGAGTAAATCGATTGTTATTTTGTACCATGACTTAATTTTTTTTTTAAACTTAGATATTGAATTGTTGATACACCATTCGTGATAGAATTTATGAATTACCAATAAGTAACTAATAGAGTGTAGATGAAACTACTAATCACTATTGAGGTTTCTCCTCAGTGGTGAAACTAATGGAATCACCTGCAAGAATAATTAGTTTTCTAATTTCAAAATCATTATTTATTCAAACTATTATAATTTTGTAAAATGGGCTAACATTATCACAAATAACGTAATTGTGCATTACACGGGTTGTAAACTAGTTATTTTAAATTCTAACACTAATAAGTAAGATAGTTCACCTTTAAACAAAATGGTAAATTTTAAGATCGCCTTTGAATCTTCCGACAATTACTTTTTGTAATTATACTAAATCCCAGTCTTCTTTGTTGCTAATAAGTATGAATAGTTTCTCCATGTTTAGTTAAAAGTTTATATTCCTTCTGCCTCTAAATAAGTGTCCATCTTTTCTTTTTTGGATGTCTCAAAATAAGTGTTCACATTTGAAATTAACTCTAAATTTTACATCAATTTTCTATAACACCCTTTACAACAAAGATAAATAATATTTATGTGTGGTTCAAAATAAAACAAGAAATGAGTAGGAAAGTCAAACACTCGTCACATCTAAGGATAAAATAGGAAAGTAGTTATGTAGTGGACCAAAAAAAATATATCAATATAATCTATCTTTTTCAAACAATGTACAAACTTGTAATGAACCTTATCTTCAAAGGGAGTAACATCATTATTTTAACTTTTTAAAGTGACAAATTAATTGTAAAACTGCCAAAATGATTTCATTAGTAGTCAAATTAGCGAATGACTTGTAATTGCACAAGATAAATGAACACGGGTACCACATCTGCCGGTGATTCTAAAAGAAAGGTATCTATAGAGTATGCATTTTCCATTATTCCTCCTCTCCCAATACTTTATTTCTTTCTAAATTAAATATGTAACTAGACTGTATTTGATAACTTAATTAAGGGTTTTTTTTTTCCAATATGTTTGATAATGTACTACTTAATCGAAAATGCAGCCAAAATCCACTAAAAATATTAATTAAAAATTTTATGCTAAAAATAATCGTTGAATACAATATATTTTAATACTTCAAATATTGTTATGATTATAGCAAAATCAAATTGCTTAAAATTTTCAGTGTTTAAAAATCAGCACTTAATTTTCAGTTTTAATTATCTAATGGATCCTAATATTAATATTATGTACATTAATTTTTTAAATGAATTTAGTTAAGAAAAATATTTTTTTTTATAGTGCCACGAACATGACTAATTTCTAGTAGTTTTGTAAATAGGAGGGAATTAACATCATTAAAGAGGTTCGTGTAACTTCCTCTGAAAAATAATGCAAGAACGTGTACAAAAAAGTCATTTGGAGTTGGAAGACATTGGTTCAAAATCATTCCTTGGAAGAAAGAAATAGAAAATGAAAAGATCAAATATTTGTAGAAAAAAAAAAAGGGATAATTAGATTTTAGTCAACTTTATGCGGCAAATTTAGAAGTCAATCTACTAACTTTTTTTCAAAAAAAAAAAAAATATATATATAAAAAACAATTAAAAAATTAAAAAGTCATCAATAAAATTAAAAAATATATATATAGATATATATATATATATTTATATATCAACTTTTGGAGGGTTGATTTATGTTTCAGTCTCCTTTATGTTTTCACGTTTTAAATTTGCACCAAAACGTTACGAAGATTCTCCTAACATTGTGATAAGTTGCTCCCGAAGTTGTGATGAATTGCTCCAGACTTTGGAGTTTGGATAGAATTGCTCCCCAATGTTATAAAGAGTTGCTTCGTGCGTTGTGAAGAATTGCTCTCAATGTTATAAATGATTTATTCCCAAAGCCATGTAAAACTTGATAATTTTTGTATTTTACACAAAAAAAAATTAATAAATAAAAAAATTGACACTATTTAATTTTTAAAAAATAACAAATTGATTTCTAAATCTCTTATTAAAAAACGACTGAAATTTAATTATCCCTTTGAATTATCCTTAACTATCACACAGTCCTTGTCTACGCAAAAGGCACATCAGGTTTTGTCTGTGGGCCGTGAGCTTTTCCTTTCTTTTTTTTTTTTGGCTAAGAGTGAGCTTTTCCTCTTCTTTTATTAATGGGGAACATGACAAAGTTATTTGAGGTGGAATGAAATCATGAACATCATGTTGGTACTTGGTAGTTGGTAGTACATTTATTAGAAAAAATATATATTTTACTTCTTTAAAAGTTAGAATCATTTTCACCCCTATGATTTAAAAATGACATTTGAACCTATGTAGTTGTTACATCAATGAAAACGATAAGCTTTTCGTCAAAATTAATAGCGAATTAAATACATTTTATCTCTTTATTATTGGATTCATGCATGTTCACTTAAACTCTTATAGTTCAAAAGTTGACACTAACCCTTATATCATTGCAATTGAAGTAAAAGGTTTTGTCACTTCAGGTCAAATGTTAACACTATTAGTGTTGCACTTAGATCCATCTTTGATTAAGTGTTAACCTTTAAACTATAGACAAGAAAATGAAACCAAACCTAACCATACATAAAATATAGTTAACTCTAAATTTTGAATGTTAAAGTAGCACATAGTCCTCTTACTCACTCAGATAATTCACATAGTTTAATTTACCATATTTATTTATTTTCTTTTCTTGTTTTTTTTTTTTTTCTTTTTCTATTATACATGAGAGAAAAAATTTGGAGATCTCGATAATGATCTTTACCAACAATTAAAGTCGTTTTCAATCTTTTTAATTTTTAAACATGGTTTATGACTAATTGAATAACAGGGAGTGGTGAGGACAAAAGTATCATCATTGCACTCACTATCATGTTTGTGACGCATTGTGTATTCATCACAAGTTTTTCTAAAAAACTAATGCTACACCTACACAATATTTCATATAAAATTCTATACAGAGTAATCCTAACCCTTGATTCCAGTGGCTCCCATGAGAACATATAGGTCTCACACAGGACCCATCAAAATTAATGGTCAGGACTTAAAGAAATGTGAGGACAAAAATAAAAATAAAAATAAAGGAAAAAAGAAAAAATAATATGTGTGGACAACTCCCAAGTAAAATGGTCTTGTATCTTTCAAGTCTATCAAATATTTATTTAAAATAAAAAAAAAATACCCATCCAATAAACACATGCGCTCAATATGTAGCCTTTTTTTTTTTTTTTGGCCTTTGTTCTTTTTGAAATCAAATATGTGCATGCTATGCTAGCTGGAACTAATTTAGGTGCATCCGAAAATATTGATTTACATTTGCACAATATGAGAAAAATAATGATTTGCTTTGGTAATGACAAGGGAGAATAGTTATTTTTAATTTGGATAAATAATTAACTGATAACGAAATACTTCTCAAATACAAATTTCTAATAAAGTAGTTCAATCGCTTGAAAATTTGACATTGACTATATGGCATTTCTAGCAAAATAAAATTTGACGACATGGGAAACACTGGAAAGTAGGAGGTTCGAATTTTGAATCAATAACTTAGAGGGGACTTAAATGCATAATATCTTGTCACTTGAGCCACAGTAATTATGATAAATTGGATCAGTATGTTCGAGAGAAAGACTTAAATGGTTATCTAGCAGTTATAACACATCATAATGTTGGGATTGTGCCCTCAAACCGATTACTTTATGCGTGAGACATTATGACTTTTATATTTAAGGATATTAGTTTATATTTTATTATGTATGTTTCATGAAATGAATGTTTAATTAATTGTTATCCTTAAACATTGTTGCAAGCAATTTATTTGTATGTATGAGATGCATACAAGGATATACAAATTACTATTATTCCTCGATATTTAGAATTGTCGCAGTGGATGATGAGAATAGATATCTTATCAGGTTTACACTATTGCATAATTAACTACCATAGGATAGAGTGATGTATGGCATTCACTAAAGTTCGTACGTCTCTTAGTTAATATATTAATGCTTAGAGTGCATTGACGAACCATGAGGTTTCCTATTAACAATAGTTGATGTCTAACAGTTAATAGGATGTCACGCTCCGCAGTAACAAAAATAGAGAAAATAAATTCCTTTTTGGACCTAAAGGCCATCACAGTTGAAAGTCACTACATTGTCCACAAACAAAGTCAAACCATCAGAGTAATGATTCAAACCACGCATTGGAAAGTTCTAAGGTTGATATATAAAAACGGAGTTCAATACTAAATATTACAAAACCAAAGTGTTTGCAGAAAATATAAATAAAACAGTACGGCAACATATGCCGATTACAAACTTAACTATTACAACGGTCTCTAAAAACATAAGCATAAACTATCAACAGCAAGCTCCAAGTCTTCAGCTTGCGTAGTAGTCATCTCTAGCATTGCCTCCGTCATCGTAGGCTCCATCATCATAGCCCCTATTCATGTATGCATCTCCTGCATACTCATAACCTTGGCCAGCTGGACGTCGAATATCCAGCGGCATAAACACCGTCAGCTACGAATGTCGGTAAATGCAAAATACTAACAGAGTATCTATAGATAAGCAGCATATAAAGCAACAACATGATTAATGATTATCTCAACGTTCACGTTCATGAATGCACCAACCCAATATATCTGAACGGACATCGTCCCAAACTATGGACATAACATAGACACCTGGGTCCACATTAATCAGACACGTAGTCCCATACCTACGGTCTGTCAAATCCCGACACATAGTCCCATGTATTCTATTTGAACACCCCGATATACCTTGGCCAACCCGCCCTTGACATACTTTGGCCAACACGCCCCTAATACATCCTGGACATCAACCGCATTTATGCTTAATGCCTTACATCCAATACGCCCAGCCAATGCACTCAATATCTATAACACCCGTATTTGTGTTATTGCTTTTGCATTTCATTGTCATGCATGATAATGTGATGTGGCGTGTCTTTTGACACATGTTTGGGTGAGTTTTGACTCACGAGTTGATTTGGGTGTCTGTATTAGAGAACCCTTTGAAACTGTGGTGATTGAGGATTTGTTGTTGTGAAGTCTCTCTGAGTATAAAACGGTCACTGTGGAACATTTTAAATGTTTATCTGAAAATAAATGTTTATCTGTGTATTTCAATATCTGTATTATTTTCTGTTTTAGAATTTATATCTGTTGTTAGTTTTAGTATCCTGGTGAGAACGAATTAACACGCTATTAATGTGGTAGGCTAATTAGCAACGTCGGAAACGTCATGTAGAAATTCGCGTTTTAGCGACCAAACGAAACTTAGTCGAAAACTTTTATAATTTTGAGATTTCACTTGTAAAGCTATGAATAAGTTATGTAGAAAGTTTCAGAGACTGATTAGGAGTTTTGAAAACTCGTGGGGAGGTAAACGTAATTCCCGAGAGTTTTGCCTATATATAGATATAGATGGATGAGATATTTTTTACAAAGCTTTCTTCATAAGTTTCAAATGAGGCCATAAGGGAGATTAGGATCTTAGAGCTTCTCGACGCCAAACGACGCCCGTTCGCCCGTTGGTTTTTCACCAGAATTTATATTTGAGCTCCTCGAGGTGAGAGCTTCGTTTTGATATCTATTAGGGCCTGTTTGGCTAAGTTTTTCGAAAAGTTATTTACTAGAATTTTTCATAAAAGTTGATAAATGAAATTTTGATCCATAGGAATTGTACTAGACGGACCTCTACACGTTCTTTGTACACGGGTTTTCTTCAGATTGAATTATAGGAGCGTTAATCGGAGGTGAGTGATTCAACTATGTTTTTGGAATGGTTTCTTGATATGTATTCATGTTATGTTTGAATAGCATGTATTAATACTTAGAGATATCTTGTGTAGTTCATATTGGGCATTTATATTGATAAGTAGGCCCAATAGCATGATGAAATGCTTTGATTACCGTGAGCATGGTGATATGTATTTGAGCATGTTAAGTTGCTTATTTGGGTCAGAAGGAGCACGTGGTCACCGTGCCATTTTGTGGAGCCGATATAGGCATTAAGGTCGCACGATTGAAGATAAGAATCGTGGGTCTTACCCTTTTGCGTGGACTTATTGGCGAGGAGTCGCGGATTGGGAGAATGGACGGGCACGTGAGTCTCCGGCGACTAGTATGAAATGTAGAGATGTGAATGCGAACATGTTTATCATTCATGTACATATGTTGATTTATTCACTAAGCATTAGCTTAAACAAATCGAATATGTGTGGTTATTCAAATAACCATTGCAGGTATAAATGCTGGAGAGGAATCGCAGAAGTGAGCACGTGGGTTGGGAGTTCTTTTAGAAGGCAACTTGAACGTTAATCTTGTAGTTTTGGGACAATAGGAATGTTGTAATAAGAATTCTTATGGTTTTTAGTTATGTTTAACTTGGTATGTTAGAACGAATCTAAAATGTTGTAATAGTTAGTAACATGTTGTAACTGTGCTTCGGTAATATGTTAATACAGTTAGGATTGCTTTGGAGTACTTTTGGAAGTGTGTGTTTGATCCCCGTTTGAATTCCAAAGCTTTTAAACTTGAAAATACTACAGAATGTGCTGCTGTCAGGGGATCAGTCAACTGTAGCCTCCTTTTCAGCAACTTTCTGCATCGTTTCATGGAGGATCAGTCGACTGGATCTCCGACACAGTCGACTGGATCATGGTTTTCAAAACTGATATTTTTGGCCAGGCTGGACTTCAGTCGACCGGACTTTACTAGTCGACTGAAATTTTGGAGCCCCAGTCAACTGAATGTAGACAGCAGTCGACTGGATGGTGTTTTAAAACTCAACTTTCTGCTGGACCAGGATCAGTCGACTGGATCCGAGGATCAGTCGACTGGACGGATGGTTTTCAAAATGACTTGTTTTATTCCGCTGCGTGTGTTCTTCAAACTAATTTTTGGGAACTTTAATGAATTGGTTTAGCCTCGGTGGCGTGCCACGGGCTTCGGTTTCGCTATTATGGGACCGGGCTGTGACAATATCTTACGACCAACACGCCCAGCCAATACGCTCGATACATTAAGGCCAACATGCCCAGCCAATACGCTCGATACATTACGGCCAGCACGCCCAGCTAATACGCTTGACAGGTTACGACCACCACGCCTAACCAATACGCTCGATACATTACGGCCAGCACACCCAGCCAATACGCTCGATAGGTTACGGCCACCACGCCCAGCCAATACGCTCGATCATTACGGCCAACACGCCCAGCTAATACGCTCGATAGGTTACGGCCACCACGCCCAGCCAATACACTCGATAGATTACGGCCACCACGCCTTAACACATATTAGTCACCACGCCCGATATCATACGATCTTCGCGACATTCACACATACCCACCATAAATAGTATCGACCTCCGCGGTCGATAGACCCACTACTATGCACGTCAGCTTTTCAATCTCATTATTATCTCAACATAAACCAAAAGATTTCACTGATCAATGCATTAAGTCAATTATTCCACGTGTGTATTATTCCAATGTTATATCACTTTATCCTTTACTATCCCATATTCGCATAATAGAAACGGGAAACGATTCTGAAACAATTAAACCATTATTATAATAAACAAGAGGAACTATTCATGATCTGCAACTTTCAATCGATTGGGATGAAGGTCCAATTGATTGAGATAAAAAAAAATCGTAAAATCGATTGGGAAACATGGCAATCAATTGGATAAAAAATAATGCCAATCGATTGCAAACTTTGGCAATCGATTGGGTTACAACCAAGGGCAATCGATTGGAAAACAATTCAATCGATTGTATCAAGACTGATGGCAATCGATTGGTAAAAATACCAATCGATTGGGACTTCATTTTCTCCAGCAGAATTTTAGTCCAGCATATATAACATAAATGAGACATATAAACTACATTGAAATTTCACTAAAACGTATATAAATATCAAATGAAGATAACCAAGTGAGTTGGACTCACCTAAGGATGCGTTTGGGTGTGTGTTTGGCTTGTGGAGCTTGAAACCTCAAGGTTTCTCTTTCTCTCCTCCTCTTGATCTCTTTCTTTCTCTGTCTCTCTCTCTCTGTCTGCTCTCTTCTATTCTTCTTCTTCTCTGCTGCCAGAGGCAGTGTGTCTGTATGTGTGTGTGGGGGTGTGTATATAGATATATATGTGTTTGAGTATATATATATGTGTGTGTGTGTGTGTGTTTGAGTATATATATATAACAATAATCAATCCCTCTCTCTAGACTGTAAAAAAATAGTCCCAAGGGATGAAATGAACAAATATATATAGAAAGGGAAGAGTGCCACACGTCAAAACACGAAGCAAAAAAGAAAACTTGTCTATGCTGATGCCAATCTATTGGTACCAATGGTAATCGATTGGGCTCAGATATTTGATGGCAATCGATTGGATAAAAAGGCAATCGATTGGGATAGTGCCACGTAATGAATTCAGGTCGGCTGGATTTCAATCGATTGATAAAGATGGCAATCAATTGGGGTTCAAAAGATGGCAATCGATTGGTTTAAAGGCCAATCGATTGGGATTCAAAACTCAACAAAGACTAGAAATAAAAAAAAAGGTCTTATTTATATATACAGAAATACAAATGTTATAAAGAAATTACAGGGTATTACATAGGAACTCATAACTTACATGCGGTACGTGTTCTTAAACTTGAGACAATTACGAACACAAATCATGTGTATGGTTACTTTGACTTACCAATCAATGAGGTCTTCAAGATCAACACTTGGGATCTTGGGTAATTGTATTTGCATGATGTTGTGAACGTATGTTGTCAAGATAGAATCTACCCTCTGTAATAGAATAAGTATTCATTTGAGAATGCCACCAAGTTTATTACTGAGAACTACAGTCTTGCTGATAAGTAGTTATCGACATGTTTGGTAATCATGAGAGGTGAATGAGACTCAAGGAATGAAAGATGTATTCATAGTCCAGGTGGACAGTATTGGTTATCCGACTACCTGAATATGAATATGAATGCTGAAGGTAGAAAGACATTAGCATCATCTTACAAGTATAGTTACGTACCACTTTGAATATGTTCGTATATATCAGAGTGCAGTAATCGTTATTTAGTGGTATTAACGTCAACTTATCGGTTAGTTAATTCTCAGATTAAAGTATTTTAATCACAGTAGAATTAATGACTGATCTAAGCCGATAATTAAGAACCTATGAGGTCCCATTTTTAGCTCCATAAGAATACTTGGAAAGGCAGAAAGAGGTGAACCAGTTGATTGGATGGGGTCCAATTGATCGGAGTCCAATCGATTGAAACTTAGGTCGATTAGAAAACTTATAAATATGAGGACTTGTGAGACAGAATACACTTTTTGTCGTTTTAAGCTCCCAAAAGGACCAAACATATTTATAAATACTCTAGACCTTCCTACATCTCTCTATTAGGGTTCCCACAAGCTCTAGCATTCTGGGAAGCATTCAAGGAGAGATAATAGTGAATACTTTCTAGGAGAAAGCTGTTGGACTTTCGAAGAGAGGTCTGTCAAAATTGGGTTCAAGACTAGAAAGGTATTTTCTTTCTTCTACGCATCAATAGATTCAATAAGAAGTAGATCTCGAATATAGTGACAAAGTTTTGAACTTTATCTTCTGCTGCATGTAAATTTAAGTTTTTAAAACATAAATTCTAACACATAATTGACAAATTAATAGAATAAAAAATTTTGGAAGAAAAGGACACCACCAACGTTTTAGAACACAAGTAGCATTTATTCATCTTTTTTTATTCAAATGATTTTCAACTTGCATAAATATAATATAAAAAATTAGGAAGCCACTTAATGTCCACCATAGAATTGAATGTCATGCTAATGTCCAATTAAAATACCAGCAAACTTAACTTTTTATTGTAATTGCAAAAATGTAATTAACTTTGCTTGAACTTAAGTTTTAAGATATCATATATAAGAGGTCGTCTCTCCGACGAACATCCATTTACGGATCTCCTTTTAGCGACAAATTTTTCGTCGTGAAGGTGAACAATTTCATTGGTAAATGTGAATACACTTTTAGCGATGGTGTTTTCACCTTTAACGATGAAAGTCACTAAAAAGAAGGACCATAAATAGATGTCCATTCCTGAGGCTCCCTGTCATCAATAAATTCTAACTTCACATTTTTTTTCAACTGTCATAGTAACTACATATTGCCTCATGTTGCCAATTAGAATTCAAATTAGAATTAAATTGTAACAGCCTAGTAAATTTGTTAATAATTAGCAATAATTTTGATCAAAGTCATAATGGGAAATGTTAAATTTTTATTTATTGGAAGTGAGATTTCATTTTCATGTCTGATTCTGAAAATCTGAAATGGGTTTTCTCGAATTTTTGTTGTTTGTGTTTGTTTGCAATCTTTTTGGTTGCTGCGAAAATTGTTCTTGCTGGTTTTATGATGAAATGAACTTTGAGGTTTGATTGATTTGAAGTAGACAGGTTCATGTGCACAATATCATTGGCTAGTTTTTTTAGTTTTAGATGTAATGTTCCTTAAATTTGCTTTGAGGATGGCACTCTCAGCTCTAATGAGGTGAGCAACAGAGATAAAATTGTAATCTTTTAAGATTTTAGTGTTTGCATATTATCAAATAATCTAATGACATTCAACACATAATTTTTAGCACTTAAAACATTATTGGCAATACTACAAATTCAGCAGCTTAAAATTTTCAGTTATATCAAACACACCTGAAGTTTTCTATTCAAAACATATCTTTTTACCTCATGTATTTCATTGAAGTATCAATCTAACAGTGTAGGTTGACCACCACATGTTTGATAGTTCAACTCAATGGAATTTTCTACACTAGAATATGCTACAAATATGAAAATCCAATTGTTGTTTGATCCAAGCTGGTGGGGGATTACTCTCCAACCTCTATCTTTTCATTTGTAAAACCCCAATCTAATTAAATTTGTCTTTAGTTAAAGCTCATTTTTCACTTTAATTTAGTCATTGTAGGATAATAGTTGTTAATTGAGAATGTACCAAAAGACAAAAAGTCATAGTTTTTTCCTTTTTAGTTTTTCTCTTTTTTACTTGCATTGTAATTTATTAAACTCCCATAATTGTTGTTGCACCCCAATCCCTGTAGACTCGACACCCTACTTCCAATTTGACATTTTAATAGGGTTACAACAAAGAATTTAATTTTGACGTAATCAGTAATGTTATGCTTCACAAATCCAAATCCCAAATGATGTGATAGTGGGTTGATTGAATTTTGAATGAAGGATGTTGAAGTGATCCTTCATTGATTCTACTGCCACATCATTTTGAGATGTAGATTTGATATTTAATTTGGGACACGTAGCATTGCTCATATAGTCATATGGTAGTTGATACGCCACCATTTGGATGACCCATTGGAGCATAATGTGTGTAAAGGCCCAGACCCGAGCAGAGCACAAAATAGGATGGATTGACCCAAGAGTGCAGCCCAAGCCAATTGAATTGCTCATCTTCCCCACTTAGCACAGCGGGAGTAGAACACGTGGCGAACTCGAAAGAAACCAATCCCAATGGTAGAAGCATATGTCTAGCCCACACCTACATTGTGGAGTAGTGTTCCGAGAAGAGTGCATGCAGTTAGACTTTAGCCCTATTGTCACGACCCATCCTGCTACGAGCGGAAATAGGACACGTGGCACGCCATCAAGGCTTATCCAGTTCCTTTAAAGTAAATAGCAGCGGAAAACATAAGTGAAATTCTTTTAAAATCGGAGTGATAAAAAGTTTTTCCCTATTGGAAGATGTCCAAAAGAATTCAGTTTTGAAAACAGAGGTTTGGTCAAGTGGAGTAGGACCCGGTCGACTGGGGATCTAAAGCAGAAAGGAAGAAAAGTTTCCCAGCCCGCTCCAGTCGACTGCGTCGGGGAATCAGTTGACTAGGGCCTCAATTCTTCAGTCGACTGATGCCCGCCGGTCGACTGGAGATATTACAGAACCAAAATCCACAATTTCGTCAAAGGTCCAATCAACTATATCGGGACCTAGTCGACTGTTCTTCTAATTTATAAAACAGTTTCTAAAATTAAACAGTGGTCCAGTCGACTGTGTCAAGGTCCAGTCGACTGATCCCTGGCAGTTTGCTAAGTATTCTGCAGAATCCAATTCAAGAGTCTCCAAACCAAAACCAACACAAACACAACTATATTCCCACGATTCAAAACACAATTACATAAGTTCTACTGCAGTTACAATACTACAAAATCCTTCCCAAAATTCAGTTACAACATATTATGAAATTAAAGTTCTTATTACATTATTGGAAGGAAACAAAAAAAAAAAAAAAAAAACATAAACAAGTGTATTCCCCGTCGTCATCTTGGCCTCACTCTTCACGCTTCTTCTTTCCCTTTTTTCTTTTCACCTGCAATGGAGGAAGTCTCCATTGCTCAGTTATATGTTGAGTGTACAATTCTAAATGAATGCATATGGCAATTCAAGTTTTAAATATCTAAATCACATAATTTAGTCTCTGGGGAGAGAGATACGCATTCATCCAGTATATCGGCAAGGCTTAAATCTTAAACTGCGATACTAATGGTTAGCCAAAGATTACTCAACTATTGCATTCATCTGTCCTGGTTGGTCACTTCCCACACCAAGTAAGTAGTCGTCACTACTATAAACTCTCAAATATCGAGAGGCGTGCACTGGCATGAAATTATACCAAACTACCTTTTGACCCACATAATCATTTAGCATAATCACGTAATCATATCACCATGTTTTTCTATACGTATTCGCTAAAATTAACGGGCCTAATTTAATACATGAATTTTGTCAAGATCACAATTCATACAAAATATCTAAAAAATCCAAACTTGTCTATATAACACAAGTTCGGAATTCATACCTTAAGCTATCACTCTATAACTTCAGGGGAAGTACTAGGAGACCAATTAATCGTCAGATCTCCGATTTCAAGTGGTTCCTACAAGTATACACATGTTTTTCCCAAATTTCTAAAATTAGCTTTTCAGAAAAACTTTGCCAAACGAGGCCTAAGAGCCATCAAAACGTAACTCTTACCTCGAGCAGTCCAAATCTCGAATGTGGAGAAAAACTTACGGACGAACGGTCGTCGCATGTCGCCGAGAAGATCGTGGCAATAAATTTCCCTTTCTCTCTCCTCTCTCTAGATATTTAGAAGTTGTGAATAATTATGAAAATTCTCATCCACCAATATTTATAAGCACGACTCTTGGAAATTACGTTTACCTCCTCACGAGTTCTCAAAACTTCTAGTTAACTCTTGAAACGTCACACACGTCCATTTTATCACTTCACGAGTTAAAACTAAAATTTATAAAAGTTTTCTTCTAGGTTCCGTTTGGGTCCAAAAATCACGTTGTTAAACTAATTTCGTGGAATCTCTAGATCACCTACTTTTTATGCAATGTGTCACTCAAGTTCTCACCACAGTATTCAAAATGATCTAAAACTAGATCAAAACTACCAGAAATTATACTACACAGGTATAATTACTATTCATAAAATACCAGATATCTCAAATAACATTTAATCACATGAATGTTATTTAAATCATACAAATGCCTTATTAATTGTTGAATTACCGTGTCCTCACTTGATTCTTTCTGTTGACCTCACCCCATTCATCATTACCAAATAACATTGGTAATTTATGAAATTCAAATATACATTTTAAAATAATGATTTTCTGGGACGGGCGTGACACCTATATATACCCAGTTCAAGATCATGAAAAGTTACACAACTCTTCCCTCTCAAATTCCTATATACTCAAACTCCCTCAGTTGTTAACTTAATTATCGGAGGAGGCTCACAGATTCAAATATCTCTCTGTGGCCTTTCTCTTGCCTTTTTTTTTACAGATCAACATTTGAAGAAGCTCTCACCTACATCATAGTTCAACCTATTGTGAGTTAGCAGACTCAGCACATGCAGGCAACATCAGTAGTTAAGACAAATGGATGAGTCAGCTAAAAAAGTCGGGCCACTCATCGCATGGAAACAACAAAAAATTATCCTTGTATAAGCCACTGCTATATCGAATAATACATCGTCACCACAAACCCTAGTGGTCAAGTGATATTCTTCCCTCTCCCCCAAGTTGGAGGGGTGGGATCGATTCCCTTCGTGGAGAATTGTGTAAGAATTTATCCCTTTCAACCGTCTTTGGGAGGAAGTCCCGATAAACTCGTGACACTTGTGTGCATTGCCATTTGCCCAAAAAAAAAATATATATATAATAATAATAATAATAATAATACACCGTCAATTCAATCATATCCATTTGTTTATCATTATTAGTTCATTAGCAAAAAAAAAAAAATTGTCCATTTGTTTGTTTGTTTGTCTTCACTCTTTCAGCCACACGGCCAGTGGCCATACCATTTTTTTATACTCACCCTTTAGATGTAACTCAGCAATTAATGGCACTTTCCATAATTACCTCAATCTTCAGGGTCGTTTTCATATTTATGGTTTTTGATACCACCATCGGCATCGCCAAACTATATATCATCTCTCCTCCGACCTCTATGCTCTGTTCTCCTTAAAAAAAAGCCAAATAAAAAGTCTCATCACAGCAAAGCAAAAAGAAAAGAAAAAGGAAGCAAATTAAATCATTCAACACCCAAATAATTGCTTTTTGGGTCTCCGGATCTTCAACGCCCTTTTTGAATAAGAAAAAGCCATAGAAGCAAAAAAAAAAAAACCGCAGAGATAGATAAGGACTCGATGATGGTGCGTTTGGGAGAGAGGTTTTGGGGGTTGTTGAACAACAGATGGCTTGTATTTGTGGCGGCAATGTGGATACAATCGTGTGCGGGTATTGGGTACCTGTTTGGGAGTATATCGCCGGTGATAAAGAGCTCTTTGAATTACAATCAGAGACAGATTGCAAGATTGGGTGTGGCTAAGGACCTTGGGGACAGTGTTGGGTTCTTGGCTGGTAGTTTGTGTGAGGTCTTGCCTTTATGGGGGGCTCTTCTCGTTGGTGCTATGCAGAATTTTGTTGGGTATGGTTGGGTTTGGCTTATCGTCACGGGTCGAGCTCCGGTTTTGCCATTATGGGCTGTAAGTCTCTCTCTCTCTCTCTCTCGTGGCCTTTTTCTCTTTTCTCTCTGAATCTATGTCGGATAAGTTTGTTTTGGGATCTGGATCATATATGGTGACTTTGGAATATGCACAAAGTTTTAACTTCCATGATAAAGATTTACTATTTCAATTGGGATTGTCTTCTTTATTTTCAATCAATTTGGGATTTAAGTAGATGAAAATGATTGGTTGAGCTGTGTTGTGTTCAAAGTTATTTGTATTGTATCTCACCACTCACTAACCTTTGTTACCCAAATTCTGAAATTAGTTCAGCTTTGGAAACTTTCATGAGATATACTCCATTTTGCATTGCTTGGGAAATGTGTGTACCTGGCGTCTATGAGGTTATATGGATTCTCCTTAAATGGTCAATTAGTTGTTCTGTGAGCTTTAATGATTCGTCGTTGTCCTCTCCTATGAATTATTGACTTGAGTCAAAAAGAAATTTATATGCACAGGATCAGATGATCTGATGTTTGAACATTAGTTTTCTCGATAAGAGATGTTTGAACATTCAGTTTACCTCTCAAATATATATTTTTTACCAAAATTTCTCAAAATGTTTGAGAATCAGATATTTATTCATCCCCTTCCCATTTTCTTCTCCAAACTTATGGTTTGGAATTATAATGGTATAAAATGAGTTGGTGATCAGATTATGACGAGGTTTTTTTTTAAATGTATGCACTATGGTTACAACTAGTATGAGATCAAAGAAAACCTGAGAGGTTGAGCCTGTGAGCTTCCTGAGCTCAGTAGTTCAGGATTAGTTCTAGCTGAAGCCAGCAAGGCTATGTTTAGTTCATTTTAGAATCTGAACTCATCCCTTTCTAATTCTTGCAAAAGTTCTAACGAAATTTAGTTCTTTGAGTGCTGGGACCATTGCTTGTAAAAAGTGGCTCTTGTTTTTCTGTTTCAAGTTATAACAGTACAAAATAAGAAGTAACTATAGTTATCTTATATATGTATAGAATTATGAAATCACTGAAGGAATGAGGTATTTTATGATTACTTTTAAGCCCCCAGCTAAGCCACAGGAAAAGGCAACCACCATAACGATCACTGTTGGTACGGACCTTGTTGTTACTCTATTAATTGACATTAACGTATCCCAACAAATGATTTGAGCTTTATTTGGGGATCCTCTTTAAGATAGATGTGTTTGATTCAAATCTTTGTTTCTGTTTCAATATTGTATCCATACATATTCATTGATAGGGTTGAGAAACCAGTTCCCTTTAAGTCGGACCTGTTTATATTTCTTTATGAAAGAGCCTGCTAAAAGTAAAAGTATATTTCTCTTTAAGAACTCCATGGACATCTTATGTTACAAGGATCTACCTACGAATTTTTTATGAAGATGCTTTTTTTCACTTACAATGGTCCTAATGGTAGCGGAAATCACATTGGCATAGTTCCATGTGGTGGTTTATTGCGAAACTTGTTCTTCTGGGGATTAAGCATGTTTAATCAATAATCTACAAACTAATTTTTGCTTTGGAGAGTAAAGAAATCTTATTGACTAGGCTTTCAAGATTTCTTTCCTCTTCTTTTTCTTTCTGCCACTTGAATTTCATGAATTAAGCTTCCTGAGATACTTTCGGGAACACTTATTGTCAGATTGGATAGGTTTAGACTGTTTAGTCAATAGTCCAAAAGACTTGCATATGTGATTTCATAGGGTTAATCGATGTTCTAAAGACTTGTTGCCATTACTATACCACTTCAATTTGTAATTACGAATTATTTGGTGGGAATCATAATAGTTATCTCTTCATCACCCAACATTCTACTTTGATCAATTTTAGAGCTAGAATCTCAGGCTGAGAACATTATGTCAAGGTTGCAGCTTTTCCAAGAATACTATGAATTGCCTCACTTTTGAATCTTGATGTCTCTCCCTTAGTGCAAGGGAACATATGCTTGTGCTTATTCTAAAATCAGTTTTCTGTAGCTTGGTTCGATGGCGAGCATCATTTTTACATTCTTGTGCTAATTATCTAAGTGATTTGATAGCTAGAGCTCTTCCTTGAGTCATACATAACTAAGCCGACTCTTCAATAGTTATCCCATTATTTCATACTTCAATTGTACACAATGTCATTACGCAGATGTGTATTCTTATATTCGTGGGAACAAATGGAGAGACATACTTTAATACAGCAGCTCTTGTCTCTTGTGTGCAAAACTTTCCCAAAAGCCGGGGTCCAGTTGTAGGGATACTAAAGGGATTTGCTGGTTTGGGTGGTGCAATCTTGACTCAAATATATGCAGTGATCCATACCCCCGATCATGCGTCACTCATCTTCATGGTTGCCGTTGGTCCTGCAATGGTGATTATTGCTCTTATGTTCATCGTAAGGCCAGTGGGAGGTCATAGACAACTCCGACAATCCGATAGCTTATGTTTCTCTTTTGTGTATAGTGTGTGCCTCCTTTTGGCTGCTTACTTGATGGGTGTCATGCTTGTAGAAGATCTAGTTGATTTGAGCCACACCGTAGTTACAATTTTCACAGTGATTTTATTTATTCTTCTAATAGTTCCCATTGTCATACCTCTGTCATTGAGCTTTTCCTCCGAGCCAAGAGATCCAGTGGAGGAGGCACTATTGACCAGTCCACAAAACCAAGATCCGGGCAAATCTGAGCATGATGTAAATGATGTTATATTTAGTGAGGTTGAAGATGAGAAGCCCAAGGAAGTGGATTTGCTTCCAGCTTCAGAGAGGCAGAAAAGAATTGCTCAGCTGCAAGTAAAAATAGCACAAGCAGCTGCAGAAGGAGCAGTCAGGATCAAAAGAAGAGGCCCACATAGAGGAGAGGACTTTACCTTGACTCAGGCTTTGATAAAAGCAGACTTTTGGCTTATCTTTTTCTCGCTTCTATTGGGTTCTGGATCTGGTTTGACTGTGATTGATAATTTGGGTCAGATGAGCCAGTCTTTAGGGTATGATAATACACACATATTTGTTTCTCTGATCAGCATTTGGAACTTTCTCGGTCGTGTCGGTGGCGGCTACTTTTCCGAGAATATTGTCAGGTATAAACTGCTTTCATTCTCTTCTGGATGTTCATGGATTTAGCAATGGAAAGGAAGAGAATGCATTGAAAACACTTTTCATTGTTTGTTTAATAGGGACGACGGTGAGAAAAATTGGAAGGAAAGAAAATATATTCAAATTAAAGTTAACAATCTTGAGTTTTGTGTGTCAATTCGCTATCTCTTTCCTTGGATTCCTATTATATTTGGAAAGTTTTAATTTCTAATGTTGTTTAAGCATGGAGGACAACACTAGAGAAATAGTTTTGCTTCTCATTTCTTTTCTTTTCCCTCTTTCTTCTCTAAGTTCTCAAACCAAACAGAGCCGTAGCTTCCATTCTGATTCTTGTTTTTGGTTTTCAACTGATTGTTTTTGTTATTAGGGACTATGCTTATCCAAGGCCAGTAGCCATGGCTGTGGCCCAAGCGATAATGGCATTTGGACACTTCTTCATTGCTATGGGTTGGCCTGGAGCAATGTACGTTGGCACGCTGTTGATAGGGCTTGGGTATGGGGCCCACTGGGCCATTGTTCCAGCTGCTGCCTCGGAGTTGTTTGGCTTGAAAAAGTTCGGGGCGTTGTATAATTTCCTCACTCTAGCAAACCCCGCAGGTTCACTAGTCTTTTCTGGCCTCATTGCTAGCAGTATATATGACAGTGAAGCAGAGAAGCAAGCTCACCAGCGTCATCATCATCAACAGATTTTGGGGTCAACTTTTTCAGGCAGTCTTGGTGTGGATGAACCACTGAAATGTGACGGTGCCATATGCTTCTTCCTGACATCCATGATAATGTCAGGACTCTGCATTATTGCAGTTGTTTTGAGCATGATTCTAGTATATCGAACTAAAGTTGTTTATACCCACCTCTATGGAAAATCTCGTACTTGACCTGTGGGAGGAGTTCTAAAATGGGTTTCCTTGAGGGCTTTAGAAACGATGGTTTTGTATAATTTTTTTTCCATGATTGTGGCGATTTTCTGCTTCCAATCGATGTTCTTGGAGTATTCATTCTTAGTTGGTGGACGCAAGTTTGCAGTTAGTGCGATCTTGTAATTGAGTGATTAGGATTTTCAACTTGATTTTTCATGTGTTGTATACCTTCCACAAATTTGGACACTTTCAGTGCGATGTGTGCTCATTGAAGTCAGTTTTGTAATCCATTCGATTTGATTCAATTGTTTCTTTTTTCTCTAAGGTTATTTTTAAGTTTAAAAAATTCTTCAGTTTTTTTTTCATTGAACCCAGTTTTGTAATCCATTAGATATTGATCAACAAAAAGAAAGGGAAAGAAGAAGAAGAAGAAGAAGAAGAAGTAATCTATTTGATAGTGAATCAATTCTTTCTTGTTTCCTTGCAAGGTTTTTTAATTTTAAGTTTCAGGAGATCTTTTGTTTTTGTATTGTCGCTCTGAAACAGTTGTTACTAGCAAAACAGTTACTACAAGGAAGGCCACACACAGGTACCATACTAACATACAGGTACCATACTAACATGTATGTCACTGTTGTAATGGCTATGCCCTCTCAGTTAGCAATTAGGTTGATGCACTTGCAACCAGCCTTTGAACTTTGGCATAAAATAGGACTATTACACCAAAAAAAATGTTTCTACAGTGGTACTACTCACTATGTTGTTTGTCTACTACCTTCGTATGAATAGTAAAGAAGCTCATATTCGTACAGGACTTTGTTTTAAGCATTGGAGGAATTTCTACCATCAGACTTCAGGTTTGTCCCTAAATTACCTTTTTTAGATCCCGAGTAAATATTTGTTACAACGGCGATACTGATGACCTGGTTTCATGAGCTAATAAACGTCATGTTGGAACTCCTTTCAACCCGTGTCCATCCTAATATCACAAAAAACATGCATACGGTTAAGCACCATAGCCACATGAATGTGTTGTGATATAGATGACATGTATCACCGTTGTACGAGTATTCTCCCATTTCATTTCATTTCAAATTGGAGTGACTCTGAAATAATTCTCCCGATTTTATTGCATTTTATTGGTCTTGACTGCCTAAATTTCAAGATAAAGGAAATCAGATTTCAGAGCCTTGGTTTCTCCATGATGTCGTCGTTTGTATTTACAGAGATTCCAGAGTCAGTTTCCATAATCAGACTAAAGTTTCTGAATTTAAAATCACAAAGATGTGATTATGATGATAAAACTTTACTTCTATTATGGAATTTATGTTTACTGGTTACTGATTCCAAAAAGTACAAGTAAAATATTTTCGAACTGGCATGAAATTGGCTTCTTTATACCCAATATTGATGAACTGAGTGAGGACTGACAATTCAGTTGCAACACACAAAACTATAATCAACTTCTGAGCTATGTGACTATGCACTTGAACATCATCTTACACTATGTTTGTACAAAGTTGATGAACTCTTTTCCACTTTTATTTCACATGCTCTTTAATTCTCAAGTGCTCTGTTTTATTGTTTCAAACTTTATATATATATAAATATATATACGGAAACACTTGGGGCACCGAAATGGTGCACCAAATGATCGGTGCCCTGGGTGTGGGTCCCACCAAAATGGAGGGCACCGATCATTCGGTGCGCGTGGGTCCCACCAAATGGAGGGCACCGATCATTCGGTGCACCATTTCAGTGCTTGTAGCATTACTCATATATATATATATATATATATATATTGTCAAAAGGTATTTTATTGTTTCGAACTTGTCTTTATGAATTGAAGGTTGTGCAGTCTCTCCTGATATCTCCTTGGTTACCAAACTTAACTCCGACCCTCCCGAGATTCCTCATTGCCGTGATGAAGGTTCCGTTAAAGAGGCCTGAGTTATTAGCAAAATCAATGACAGTCTGCTTAGTTCTCCGGTGAGTGAAGAGCACCTCATCAGAAGTGAACAAACCCTTCCCTGTAACGAGATTCTGGTAATACACATTATCAAAAATCTGTAGTGTAACAGGATCCATGTTGATCACGATGCTGGGGTCCACATTCTGAGGACAGACTTGCATCAACTGCTGAGCATAGTTCGGATCCAGAGAAGGGTCTATGTGTAAAGAGGGTGAGAATGAATAGAGACGGTTTGCAAAGCGGTTACAGTGAGAGACGCCTATGGTGTGAGCACCAGACAAACCGATCAGATCATTTACGCTCAGATTTTTTCTGGCAAAGTTGGAGATGAGTTGTTGAAGATTGAAGTCAGGTTCTGGAAGATTTCCTGCAACACGGGATGCCTGAGAGATGAATCCATCAAGGCGTCCCAATTCTACACTGAATGGAGGCCCTCCAGCCTGAAAATTGGATTTTCATTACACCAAGTTAAAAAGGGGTTATGTGAGTTTTTCTTTTTTCAATTCTTTTTTCGTTTAGAGGTACAAACATTTATAAAAGTTGCAGAAAGGTTTTGAATTTTTCACCAGGACTACGACATCTCTTGCAGCAATAGCCAAAATGTCTGCACATGATACTATGCCTGGGCATTGTGCTTCTACTGCTTTCTTTGCCCTGATTACTGTGTCAAAGCCGTCTCCGGCAAGAGAGAGATTATCTGGAGCATCCTTCTCTGCATCCCCATTAGGTGATGAAATCAGAACGGAGCCATCACATCCCTGCAAGGTAAGCCATGTGATTTACTGTAGCATTTTCTGACAAAATTGATTTGAGTTGTTTACTATAGTCCTATATTTCTGTTTGTGTGCATTAACTAGAAGGTATTTAGGGAAAATACTTGAGTAAAGTTTTTTTAGGAATATTTGGTCATGTTCTGTCTAGCTTGTGATTGACTGCTCTCAAACGTGAACCAATCACAAAGTGAAGTGAAATAAAATATATCTCAAGAACTTTACCGATTGTGAATGATGGATTTGTAGCTTCAAATTCCTTTTGAAAAACCATAATTAACACATCATTTTTCTGGTAAAACTTGACAGCCTATGATCAGTTGGCTTGAGTATTTTCTTTTGAGTAATGCTATGCTTCCCAAATTTTTTTTCCCAAAAAGTGTTTCCCAACACATGTGGCACTGAGACTCTTCATTAATGGTAAGACCACTTCAACATCGACCAATCAAAATCAATTGGGCCCACTGCCACATGTGTTGGGAAACACTTCTGGGAAAAAAATTTGGGAAGCATAGCATTACTCTTTTCTTTTTCGCTTTAATTTGTTTTATGGCGGGATAGTCAAAATTTTGTTAACCGAGAGAGAGAGAGAGAGAGAGAGAGAGAGAGAGAGAGAGAGAGAGAGAGAGAGAGAGCCTGATCAGTTTCTTATTACGTACTCCAATATTACCTCAACCATGCAGTCGTGAAAGAATAGGCGAAGGGTGGCTGGAATCGTGGTAAACGTCTTGCTAAGCTTAGTAGACACGGCCTGTTGGACAATGGTTTCCACGTTCGGACAAGTTGACCTGTAGAAATTCTCCATCAGTTGGCCTTCTCCTCTGCCCAACATCATCACCACCATTAACAACCAGTGCAAGCCTTTCCGTGTTCCCATTTCTCTCTCTCTCTCTCTCTCTCTCTCTCTCATATATTTATAGAGAGAGAGGAGAAACGAAACGAAACGAAACGAAGAGCGTATAGAGAGAGAGAGAGAGAGAGAGAGAGAGAGAGAGAGAGAGACGGTAACAACAGGGGACGGTGACCCTTATAGTTGTAACAATATTAGTTAAAAGATGGTGGTTATACTTGCTCTAGCCATAGGATTTCCTGGGATTCAACAGTCCAGTTCTCATACTCTTATTACCCCTTATACAGCTAGCCTAGTAGTGACCTATCTCACCAGACAAAGAATATGCCCGGTTGTTGTATGCATCATACGTATATGAACACATATAAAACTATGCATTTATGTGCGCATGACCTTCGCGCCTTGCTTGCTTGCTTTAGTTTTTGTTATCCCGCCTATTGAAAATGACACAATAACAAATCCAAAAATCTATTCAACAAAAATTCAAAGCTTTACTGGTGAAATGCCTATCTAAGTTGCTAATATGCCATTTCAATACCTTAAGGTCAAACACTATTATAAATATTACTGAACTCTACATTATTGCAGTTGTTTTGAGCATGATTCTAGTATATCGAACTAAAGTTGTTTATACCCACCTCTATGCAAAATCTTGTACTTGACCTGTGGGAGGAGATCTAAAATGGGATTAAGGGCTTCAGAAACGGTGGTTTTGTATCATTTTTTTCCCCATGATTGTGGTGATTTTCTGCTTCCAATAGATGTTCTTGGAGTATTCATTCTTAGTTGGTGGACGCAAGTTTGCAGCTGGTGCGATCTTGTAATTGAGTCATTTAGATTTTCAACTTTGATTTTTCACGTGTTGTATACCTTCCTCAAATTTGGACACTTTCAGTGCAATGTGTGCTCATTGAAGTCAGTTTTTGTAATCCATTCGATTTGAATCAATTGTTTCTTTTTTTTCTCTAGGTTAGTTTTTAAGTTTCTAAAGTTTTTTTTTTTTTTTTGGGGGAAATTTGATGTGAATCCCTAGTTTGAGAAATATAGTGATTTAAGGATAACTAGTTATTTTCATTTTGATTTAGATCCCTTACTAAACAAATATCTTAGACAAAAGTATAAAAAAAAAGAAGGGAAAAATTGGTGAAATGGTCATTAAAGATGAGCTTTATTGAGATTAAGGACAACTTAAAATAGATATTCGGGATGAGTCCTCCCAATGCCCATAAACCAAAATACCCTCATCTTCGTCCTCGAACCCTAGCCAAACCTTAGTCACTATTACCACCACCCACACCACCTCCGGCCACCACCTCCGTCGACCAGCCCAATCACCTCTGACGACCTCCCCCTTGCGTCACTGGACCTCCGGCGACCTCCCCTTGCCTCCACCGCCATAGCCCCCACCCTTTCTCTCTCTACAAATTGTGGGACTGAGATACATCAATTAGTATATTGATTAGTTATAAAGAGAGAGAAAATTACAGTGGATGATTCGTCTTCTCACTCTAGACTCTCTCTCTCTAACTTTTTTTCTTAGAAATTCTCTCTCTAACTTTTTTTTTTTTTAGAAATCAGAAAATCTTAAGAGAAATTTCTCTTAATGGATTGACATCCTACCAAGCGTAGATCAATGGTGATTTTGCTTCTCACACAAACACCTATGAACCACCAAGGTTTACAGTAATTGAAATTTCACTTAACTTATAATAAGTGAAATTTCACTTAACTTATAATAAGTGAAATTTTACTCAAGATCTTCACTTAAAAACTAAAAAAAAATTCACTTCAAAATATAGTAAGTGAAATTTCTCTTACTGTAAATTTTTAGATTTGCAGAAATATGAAAATGACTCAAGCATATCCAGATCTAGATCTGGTTTGATGTGGTGATGGTGTTGGTGGTGGTGGCGGACTGTAGTGGTGGTGATAGTGTTGGTGGCGATGGCGATCTACGTTTATGTTGGTGGTGGTGGTGGCCGGCGATGGTGTTAGTTGCTGTGGTCGCTGTGGAGGTCGCCGGTGGTGGTCGTCTGAGGTCGCCGGAGGTGGTGGATGGAGGTTAGGTAGGGGTGGTGGTAATGGTGGCCATGGGAGGATGAAGATGAAGTGGGGTAGTTTGGTAAGATGAAAATATTGAAATGGCCTTGAAGAGTGAAATGTTGATGTTGTGGACTAAAGCTAAAAAATAGGCTTGGGCTTTTGTCCTTGTAGAGGTTATTATTAATGGGTTGTCCTTTAATCCAAAGTTGCCAAACCTTAGAGACCCTAGTCCAAGCCTCCCTAAAAAAAATAAAAAAAAGACCGAGCTGCCCTCGTCACACGCGCAGCTCTCACGCGACACTCTTGCACAAACGGGAAGTTGAAGAACGAAGATGCTGCATGTGTCACACTCACACAAATGGTCAAATTCAGCAACTAGTAATACGCTGACACATGTCCATGCCACATGGTGAAGATGCACTCGCACGGTGCGAGCAGGCACACCATAGCAAGGCCCATTTAAAAAAAAGTTTTTAAACTTTAAAACTCCATAACTTTTGATCTACAACTCCAATTTTTACAAAATTTTAACCGTTGAAATCGTGTCAACGAGATCTACAAAACTAGTACCATTGTTGATGTGTTTTTAGGAAAAACAAAAAATTATTTTTTTTACATGCCTTAACTGCCTTGTTCTTGAAAAGTGGTGAAATTTCACAACTGTTTTACAACTATTTTAAATGTGGAGAAAATTTTGTTTATCAAAGATTCAAAGTGATGAAATTATGATTGTGATGAATGCTTTCATAAACTTCACATGTTTTAATATCCAGAATTAGAGGTGGTAAAATTTTCCACTGTGTTTAAAAGTGATAAAGTTATGATTGTAGTGAATACTTTCACAAACTTCACATGTTATGACATCCATGACTAAGACCATCTCCAACGCGGCTGCCAATTGGGTTGCCAATTTCATTTTATAGCATGACCCATTGAATATGACTGCTTTAATGCAAGACCATTTGTCATGCCAAATTTTGGCATGACAAATTTTTATGCCATATTTGGCACAACAAATGGCACATGTCATTTGTGCCACATCAGCATGTGATATTAAAGTGATATATTTTGACCATTTTTCTTGCTATGTTTTTTTTCAAATTTTGCATCCTAGATGGTTCCCCAATACATGTGATAGTGGTATCACTTAATTTTGATTGAAGGATATTGAAGTGTCCCATTGCCATATGTTTTTTTTAAGGCTACAAAGTCCTTCACCCATATGTATTTGAAAAGTATTTGGGATGCAAAATTTGTGAAGAATATATATTCATTAACTGTCCATTTTGCCCCTTAACAAAAGACTACTTTGAAAGACAAATGGTAGTTGGGCCAAAATATAGCATTTGAAATGACAGATATCATTGGAACAAAAATATCAAAACATTGCATTTGACATTGTAACAATGTCAAAAAATAGAATTGGCATGATGAAAATGACACGTAGCATTGAAGTTGCTCTAAAAGTGGTGAAATTTCACCACTAATTTAAAATGTGCTAAAAACAGTGGTGAAATTTTACTACCTCTAAAAGTGGTGAAATTTCACCACTAATTTAAAATGTGCTAAAAACAGTGGTGAAATTTTACTACTTTTCAGGAACAAGGCTCTCAAGGCATTTTTTTAGCTCAAAACATATTAACAATGATACTAGTAGTAATGGAAAAAAAAGAAAAAGAAAAAAGAGCATGAATAGCACAAGCATGAATACTGTTCAAAAGTTGTGAAATTTCACCACTTTTCAGGAACAAGGCTGTCAAGGTATGTAAAAAAATAATTTTTTTTTGTTCAAAATACATCAACAATGGTACTAGTTTTGCAGCTCTTGTCGGCACTATTCTAACGGTATAAAAATTTTAAAATTTAGAGTTGTAGATCAAAAGTTACGGAGGATTAAAGTTTAAAAAAACATTGTTGAAATGGGATGTGATATGGTACAGTCACTCACACCGTGTGAGTGATTGCCATGGGATGCCCCGCATGTGCAGTGTTGTCGCAACTTTGAGGGAAAGAGAGATTATTTGGTGTGGTTGTGGGTATGTTCGTCCAAGAAAAAATTGAGGGACTTAAATCAACATATTTTTTTTAGGGTAAAAAGCATTTTGCCCCCTCAAACTATACACACGCTTTTGCAATTCACACCCCAAACTTTAAAAAGTTGCAATGTCCCCCCTGACCCATCTTTAGGGTTGCAATGCCCCCCCTAACCTATCATCTATGTTGCAATGTTCCTCCTGAACTATCTTTCATGTTGCAATGACAACCCTATCATCACATTCTATCAAGAAATGTGATGGAATTTGCTCGTGTGGGATGCACATGCTAAATTTCAAAGGCATTTGTGACATCTCACTATCCCCATATAAATTAACAATCATAAAAATTATAAAAACTCTAACTTTTTCTTGTTACACAACAAATTAACAGATTAAAGAAAAGGGCAGCCCAATGAAATTATTGAGTTTTATGATTTTTATGATTGTTAATTTAGAAGCGAAAGGTGAAATGTCTTAAATGCCCTTGAAATTTGGCATGTGCGTCCCACATGAGCAAATTTCATCACATTTCTTGATAGAATGTGATGGCAGGGTTGACATTGCAACACGAAAGATAGTTCGGGGGGGGGGGGGACATTTCAACTTTTTGAAGTTCAGGGGGACATTGCAACCCTAAAGATAGTTCAGGGGGGACATTGCAACTTTTTAAAATTCGGGGTGTAAATTCCAAAAACGTGTATAGTTTGAGGGGGCAAAATGCTTTTTATCCTTTTTTAAAGTTATCTTTAAATCAACATATTTACATTAAATTGTCCTTTTATTTAATTGATCCTTTTTTTTGTGCATTGAACTCAGTTTTGTAATCCATTAGATATTGATCAACAAAAAGAAAGGGAAAAAAGAAGAAGAAGAAGAAGTAATCTATTTGATAATGAATCAATTATTACTTGTTTCTTTGCAAGGTTTTTTAATTTAATGTTCAACTTTCAAGAGATCTTTTGTTTTTGTATTGTCGTTCTGAAACAGTTGTAACTAGTAACACATTTACTACAGGGTAGGCTGTTATTCACATGACTTTAAGTCACATAAAAGTGGTCCACTAGTCTCCTAATTTGGTTGGATTCCACTATCCTTATATTAGCCAATAGAATATAATACCTATTCAATAAATACATAATATAAAAGATATAACTGCTTTGAAGGTTACATAAAAAAACTAACTATGGAATAGTTTCTAAAGCAGTTACTTTTTAGGGCCCTCTTCTCTCCTCTATAAAATATGCAAACTTTCCCCTTTCAATATCAATCCATCAGTTACAGTAAGTTTGTGATTATTGAGAGGCAGAGAGAAGAAAGGAGAAGCCTTATATCAAGTATTCAATCAAGGGGTTTCCAATTATCGTCTCGATCAATCAACAATGGCACACGGTACGTATTTTAATTTTAGTATTTGATAGATCTTGAGATGTATTAGATTCAAGATCCTTAAATTTTCTGCATAAAAGTATGATTATTTTTCATTTATAGACTAACAGTTGGTATCAGAGCACATGTTTTGAATATATACATCTTAGATTAAACCTGAAATTATCAAATTTATGTGCCGCCGTTAATAAACCCCTCGGATCTGATCATGATCGTGTATTTATATACACTGTCAGATGGTATTGTGTGTATTTATATACACTGTCAGATGGTATTGTGAAATCATTACAATTTGTTATGCATGTGTCTGTATATGAATTTCTATGAGTATTTTGTGGAGTAATAGTTAGAATACATCATGTTGATCAATTGGGTCCCTTTGTTTAATAATGGTTATGGTGTATGTACATATATATATATATATATATACATATACGTACAGTTATGTATATTGCTTTTGAAGTCAAACTTTTGGAAGGCATGAAGAAACTACAATTACAAATACAGTTTGTCTTTTATGATTTTAAAAGGTCTTTCGTAATAGAAGACTTTTAATAACATGCATCCAATCAAAGAAATTGTTAAATCTATAATAGATTTGACATCATACGAATTTCATTATTAAAAAAAGAAAAGAAAGGGTGCACTGATATTTGATGTTTGATCCTCGATGAACTAATGATAGGAGTAATTGTTTTGATTATGCATATTTGATATCCATTGGCTTCATAGTCGATCAGGTCTAATTATGAATATCCATGGTTGTATTAAATTATATGTCACGCTCACAATGTGACTTTATGATTCATGTATGCATATATCATCACTACAATTATTCATTTTGGGTATCGTATTAAAGTGAAAGTGATTAAATTTTACTTATTGCTAAAAGATTTAGAGTTATTGTTAATTATTTGTCATTGGATAGAAATTTCAATCACATGAAAGAAGATATGAAATAATTATTGTTATTTCATTAAATTAGTGATTGAGTAAATAAATGACAATTTTAGCAATTAAATAATAACTCTAATAAAAGTGATAGAAAATATACAATTTTAGGGTTATTGCTCAAAGTAGTAATTGAACAGAAAATTCAATCACATAAAAGAAAAATTAGAAATTACTATTATTTTCATTAAATTAGTAATTGAATTAGTAAATAACGACTTTAGCAATTAAATAAATAATTCTAATAAAAGTTTAAAGAATATTATTGATTAGTTTTATTTTCATATGGTTTATTAGCTTGGTAGTCGCCAAAGTGACCTAGGTTAGTGAGCCTTATGAATATAAAACTACATTAAAGATTAGTCAAATAAGGGTGACATAAAAGACAATAATATTCTCAATGGCAGTCATAGTTGGGAGATTGGGACTAGCCCAAAGGAGAGTCACTTTCAACTAACTATGAACTGGATAGGGTAATGTAATTTGTGTTATTTAATAGTGTAGAATATACCCAAAGGTAACATGACTAACTATTAGGTGACAAATTATATTAGACATATATAGGTGATAATATTTTGCACCTATAGAGTGGACACTAGATATGCTACAGTTTCGCCCAAAGGAGAAACTGTAGTGATGTCAATAGTTCATCTATTTAGAATTTATAATTCTATATTAAAGATAGACTCAAGTGAGCATTGTCCTATTTCGGTGACTATTCCCACTTTGTTGCACTCTCATGCATCTAGCATTCCAACTCTTAATGGTTTGAATTTTTCGGAATGCTATGAACAAGTCCAATTCACACTAGGTGTGTTAGATCTTGACATGACACTTTTGGTTGACAAACCTGAGGAAGTTACTGCTGACAGTACTGCAGTACAGGTTGACATTATGAAAGCCTGGGAGAAATCGAACAGACTTAGTCTTATGTTTATGAGGATGACCATAGCTAATAACATTAAGACTTCTCTTCCTCAAACTTATAGCGCATTGGAACTTTTGGCTGCTGTTAAAGAACGTTTCAAATCAGCAAATAAGTCACTAGCAGGCACACTTATGGCAGAATTAACTACTGTCAAATATGATGGTAATATAGGAGTTCAGGAACATATCCTCTATATGACTGATAAAGCTGCAAAATTAGGAGCACTAGGAATGCAAGTGGATGAATCCTTCTTAGTACAGTTTATTCTCAACTCACTCCCTTCTCAGTTCGGCCTATTCAAAATTCACTATAATACTCATAAAGACAAATGGAATTTGAATGAGCTGACTAGTATGTGTATTCAAGAGGAAGTGAGATTAAGGCAAGAAGGATCACCTAGACTTCACTGATTTCCAAGTGTGTGTGGAATGCATTAAGGGAAATTAAACCAAACACACTAAGAAAGGTGCCACAAGAAGTACTAAGCTTCTTGAGATAATTCATACAGATATTTGTGGACCACTCTCCATTCCATGTTTTGTTGGAGAAAAGTAGTTTATCACCTTTATAGATGATTTTTCTCGCTATGTTTATATATATCTAATACATGAAAAGTCTCAGGCCGTTGACATCCTTGAGGTGTTCATTACTGAGGTTGAGAGGCAGTTAGATAGAAAGGTTAAAATATTGAGATCTAATAAAGGTGGTAAGTTCTATGGTAGGTATGATGAGACAGGACAAAATCCTGGCCCATTTGCCAAATTTCTTGAAAAGCATGGTATTTGTGCTCAATACACAATGCCAGGTATGCCACAGCAGAATAGAGTTGCTGAAAGGCATAATCGTACTCTTTTGGATATGGTTAGGAGTATGATGAGTTTTTCAACTGTACCTTATTCATTGTGGGGTGAAGCATTAAAGACTGCAATGTATATCTTGAACAGGGTTCCTAATAAGGCTGTCCCAACAACTCCTTTCGAGTTGTGGACTGGTAGGAAGCCTAGTTTGAGACATTTACATGCTTGGGGTTGTCCAGCAGAAGCAAGGATCTTCAACCCACACGAGAAAAAGTTAGATTCATGGACCATATCTGGATGTTTCATTGATTATCCGGATAAGTCTAAAGGGTACAAATTTTATTGTCCTAACCATAGTACGAGGATTTTGTAAACCGGTAATGCCAGATTCTTAGAGAATGACAAAGTTAGTGAGAGTGATGAATCAAGAAAAGCAACTCTCGAGGAACTAAGAGTGGATATTCTACCACACTTTCCTCCTCGAGAAATTGTTGTTCCTCAAGCTATTCAACCAGTTGGGGGAAATGAACAACATAATATAAATGATTCACCACTTCATGAGGATGTTGCCATTGAAAATAGTGTAGTATCACCACAACCGGCAGTTCTGAGGAAATCTCAGAGGGAAAGGAAACCTGCCATTTTCAGATGATTATATGGTGTATCTAGAAGAATCTGATTTTGGTATTGGGATTAATAAGAATCCGGTTTCATTTTCACAAGCCATGGAAAGTGATAATTCTAGTAAATGGATCGATGCTATGAATGAAGAGTTGAAATCGATGGACCAGAATGGTGTCTGGGATCTCATTGAATTGCCTAATAATTGTAAGAAAGTCGCTGTAAATGGGTCTTTAAGACCAAGCGTGACGCTAAAGGCAATATTGAGAGATATAAGGCCAGACTTGTGGCTAAAGGTTTCACTCAGAAAGAAGGCATTGATTATAGAGAGACATTCTCTCTGGTATCTAAGAAGGACTCATTTAGAATTATCTTGGCACTTGTTGCTCATTATGATCTAGAGTTACATCAAATGGATGTGAAAATTGCTTTTTTAAATGAAAATTTGGATGAGGATATCTACATGGAACAACTTGAAGGGTTCATAAAGAAAGGAGAAGAACATTTGGCTTGCAAATTAAAGAAATCCATTTACGTTCTTAAACAAGCTTCCATGCAATGGTATATAAAGTTTCATGATACCATTACTACTTTTGGATTTAAGAAAAACACTATTGATCAGTGTATTTATCTAAAGATCAGTGGGAGCAAGTTTATCTTTTTAGTCTTGTATGTGGATGATATTTTGTTAGCCAGTAGTGATCTTGGTTTGTTGCACGAAACCAAGGAATATCTTTCTAAGTGCTTTAAGATGGTTGATATGGGTGAGGCATCCTATATCATTGGCATGGAGATTTGTAGGGATTGATCTCGAGGATTGCTAGGACTGTCTCAGAAAGGTTATATCAATCGAGTTTTGGAAAGATTTAATATGCAGTTGTGTTCAGTCAGTGATGCACCAATCATGAAAGGTGACAAGTTAAATGAAAGTCAGTGACCTAGGAATGACTTAGAAAAGGAACAAATGAAGAAAGTTCCATATGCATCAGTTGTGGGGAGCTTAATGTATGCTTAGACTTGTACCAGACCGGATATTAGCTTTGCAATTAGAATGTTAGGTAGATATCAAAGTAATCCAGGAATGGAACACTGGAAAGCAACGAAGAAGGTTATGCGATATCTTCAAGGGAGGAAGGATTATATGCTCACATATAGGGGATCAGATCAGTTAGAAGTGATCGGGAACTCAGACTCGGATTTTGGTGGTTGCGTAGATAGCAGAAAGTCCACATCAGGCTTTATGTTTCTGCTAGCTGATGGAACAATCTCGTGGAAAAGCGTGAAGCAGTCCATTATTGCTTCATCCACGATGGAGGCCGAGTTTGTGGCATGTTTTGAGGCTACGAGTCACGCTTTATGGTTGCGAAATTTTATTTCAGGACTTGGTGTTGTTGACTCTATTGCCAAACCGCTGACAATTTATTGTGACAATACCGCATCAGTTTTCTTCTCTAAGAATGGAAAGTATTCCAGTGGTTCCAAGCACATGGAACTTAAGTACTTGGTTGTTAGAGAAAGAGTCCAGAAATAGCAAGTGTCAATTGAAAATTTGAGCACTACTTTTATGATTGCTGATCCATTGACTAAAGGATTACCTTCAAAGACATATAAGGAATATGTTGTAACGATGGGTTTTTTGAGTAATCAATAATGTAAATGATGGATATTTCACTTGTAGTGTAATTGACATTTATGCGCAATTAAAGTATGTTTCTGTTTATTTCCTATTTTCAATTATGTGTGCACAATTTATGTTTTATTGTTTGATAAACAGGAAATGTCTTAACAAGACACATTACATGGGCATTACAGAATAATAGACTAAGGTTAGTACAGGTTATTAATGGCGTGGTGCAGAGAAGAGAGTATGACATAGATACTGTACAACCGCTATGACTCACATTAATAGCCTATGCTAATCATAGTATTACAGTATCTTATTAATTGGGCTTATTGGCTAGTTTTCAAGAATTTGTGATCACATGTTAAAGTCTTTTAGTATAGAGTCCAACAGAGTCAAAAGTTTTAAACAAACTTGTATATTTTATTAAAATCATAGTTTATATCATAATCGGCTAAGTAGACCAAGTGGGAGAATGTTATTTACGTGACTTTAAGTCACATAAAAGTGGTCCACTAGTCTCCTAATTTGGTTGGACTCCACTACCCTTATATTAGCCAATAGAATATAATGCCTATTTAATAAACATATAACATAAAAGATATAACTGCTTTGGAGGTTACATAAAAAACTAACGATGAAACAGTTTCTAAAGCAGTTACGTTTTAGGGTCCTCTTCTCTCCTCTATAAAATATGCAAACTTTCTCCTTTCAATATCAATCCATCAGTTACAGTAAGTTTGTGATTATTGAGAGACAGAGAGAAGAAAGGAGAAGCCTTATATCAAGTATTCAATCAAGGGGTTTCTAATCATCATCTCGATCAATCGACAATGGCAAACGGTACGTATTTTAATTTTAGTATTTGATAGATATTGAGATGTATTAGATTCAAGATCCTTAAATTTTCCGCATAAAAGTATGATTATTTTTCATTTATAGACTAACATAGGCCACACACAGGTACCATGTATCTGACTGTTGTAATGGCTATGCCCTCTCAGGTAGCAATTAGGTTGATGCACTTGCAACTAGGCCTGTAAACGGATCGGATATGGACCGGATCGGCCAGATCCGGATCCGGATCCGACAAGCATATTTTAGTCCGGATCCGATCCGTATATCCGACGGATCTACGAGGTTTATCCCATATCCGGATTTGTTAAGATCCGGATATCCTATCCGATCCGAATAGAAATCCTACTTATAAAAAAGTAATATTACTCATTTGAAATGCCAATACAATCTAATTTCTTAGGGTTAGAGTTAGGGGTTTGTCCAAAATTATGTTATATATACACCCTTGGATTAAAATTTTGAATGGAAGAGATTTCTCTAACATATATTATATTATATATATATATATATATATAACATATACAAATTCGGATCGGGTCTTAGGCGGATCGGATCTATTAAATCCATATCCGGTCCGTTTTCATACAACTCTATTCGGATTCGGATCCGGATCCGGATCCGGATTCGGATCTTAAAAAAAGCTCAGATCCGTCTAACTGAGCCGGATCCGGACAGTTGACAGGCCTACTTGCAACCAGCCTTTGAACTTTGGCTTAAAATAATACAGGACTTTGTTTCAAGCAATGGATGAATTTCTACCATCAGGCTTCAGGTTTGTTCCCTATTTACTTCTTTTAGGCTTAGTTTGGCCCCCCTTTTGGTGCTTCTCCTTTTTTAAAGCACAATTTCATGTTAATTCATTTGGTAACTAGTTTTTGCGCTTTGTAAAAATTGAACTTAGGGCTTTTTTGGGGAGCTTTTAAAAGCTCTAGAATGGAGCTTTTAAAAGCTCTAGGTGGCTTTTTGGTTTCATGATATAGTTTTGAAGAGTAGTGTGTCACTTGTACAAAATTATCAAACAACTTAGATCCCGAGTAAGTATTCATTACATCGGCGATATTAATGACCTGGTTTCATGAGCCAATAAAACCTCATATTGGAACTCCTTTCAACCTGTGTCCATCCTAATATCACGAAAAACATGCATACGGTTAAGCACCATGGCCACATGAATGTGTTGTGATATAGATGACATGTATCACCATTGTACTGAGTATTCTCTCATTTCATTTCAAATTGGAGTGACTCTGAAATAATTCTCCCCTTTTTTATTGCATTTTATTTGTCTTGACTGCCTAAATTGCAAGATAAAGGATATCCGATCTCAGAGCCTTGGCTTCTCCATGATGTTGTGTTTGTATTTTCAGAGATTCCAGAGTCACTCCGAATAAAGTTTCTGAATTTAAAATCACACAGATGTGATTATGATGATAAAACTTTACTTCTATTATGGAATTTATGTTTACTGGTTACTGATTCCAAAAAGTACAAAAGTAAAAATATTTTCGAACTGACATGAAATTGGCTACTTTATACCCAATATTGACAAACTGAGTGAGGACTGACAATTCAGTTGCAACACACAAAACTATAATCAAATTCTGAGCTTTGTGATTATCCACTTGAACATCATCTTACAATATGTTTGTACAAAGTTGATGATTTTGAGGAAATCTTTTCCACTTTTATTTCACATGTTCTTTCTCAGGTGCTCTGTTTTATTGTTTCAAACTTTATGTATATTATATTTTTTTTTTTTCAAAAGGTAATTTATTGTTTCGAACTTGTCTTCATGAATTGAAGGTTGTGCAGTCTCTCCTGATCTCTCCTTTGTTACCAAACTTTACTCCGACCCTCCCGAGATTCCTCATTGCCGTGATAAAGGCTCCGTTAGAGATGTCCGGATTATTAGCAAAATCAATGACAGTCTGCTTAGTTGTCGGGTCAGTGAAGAGCACCTCATCAGAAGTGAACAAACCCTTCCCTGTAACGAGATTCTGGTAATACACATTATCAAAAGTCCGTGGTGTAACCGGATCCATGTCAATCGCGACGCTAGGGTCTACATTCTGAGGGCAGGCTTGCATCAACTGCTGAGCATAGTTCGGATCCAGAGAAGGGTCTACGGGTGAAGAGGGTGAGAATGAATAGAGACGGTTTGCAAAGCGGTTACAGTGAGAGAAGCCTATGGTGTGAGCACCAGACAAACCGATCAGATCGTTTACGCTCATATTATTTTTGGCAAAGTTTGATATGAGTTGTTGAAGATTGAAGTCGGGTTCTGGAAGATTTCCTGCAACACTGGATGCCAGAGAGATGAATCCATCAAGGCGTCCCAATTCTACACTGAATGGAGGCCCTCCAGCCTGAAAATTAGATTTTTCATTACACCAAGTTAAAAGGGGTTATGTGAGTTTTGTCTTTTTTCAATTCTTTTTTCGATTCGAGGTACAAACATTTTTAAAAGTTGCAGAAAGAAAAAAGGTTTTTGAATTTTTACCAGGACTACGACATCTCTTGCAGCAATAGCCAAAATGTCTGCACATGATACTATGCCCGGGCATTGTGCTTCTACTGCTTTCTTTGCCCTGACTACTGTGTCAAAGCCGTCTCCGGCAAGTGAAAGATTATCTGGAGCATCCTTCTCTGCATCCCCATTAGGTGATGCAATCAGAACGGAGCCATCACATCCCTGCAAGGTATAAGCCATGTGATTTTTACTATAGATAGCATTTTCTGACAAAATTGATTAGAGTTGTTAACTATAGTCCTATATTTCTGTTTTCCTCCTCGAGAACTTTACCGACTGTGTGAATGATGGATTTGTAGCTTCAAATACCTTTTGAAATAATATAATTAACACATCATTTTTCTGGCAAAACTTGACAGCCTATGATCAGTTGGCTTGAGAATTTTCTTTTTTCCTCTTTAATCTGTTTTATGGCTGGACAGTCAAAATTTTGTTAACCGAGAGAGAGAGAGAGAGAGAGAGAATAAAAGCCTGATCAGTTTCTTATTACGTACTCCAATATTACCTCAACAAAGCAGTCGTGAAAGAATAGTCGAAGGGTGGCCGGAATTGTGGTAAACGTCTCGCTAAGCTTAGTAGACACGGCCTGTTGGACAATGGTTTCCACGTTCGGACAAGTTGACCTGTAGAAATTCTCCATCAGTTGGCCTTCCCCTCTGCCCAACACCATCGCCACCATTAACAACCAGTGCAAGCCTTTCCATGTTGCCATCTCTCTCTCTCTCTCTCTCTCTCTCTCTCTCTCTCTCTCTTTAATGGCTCTCTACGTTCTTCGTCTCGTTACTCCTATGTCTCTATATTCTCCTATATCTCTATATTTATAGAGATATAGGAGAAACAAGACGAAGAACGAAGAGAGCCATGAGTGAGAGAGAGAGAGAGAGAGAGAGAGAGAGAGAGAGACGGTGACAACAGGGGATGGTGACCCTTGTAACAATATATATTAGTTAAAAGATAGATTGCGGTTATGTATACTTGGTCTAACCATGAAACTTCCTGGGAATCAACAGTCCAGTTCTCATACTGATCTTATTACCCCTTCTTCTACAGCTAGCCTAGTAGTGACCTATCTCACCAGACAAATTAAGACTCTTTTAACTATCCAATCTACTTTTCATTGGGCCAAGGGGACACCCAACTCTCTTGTTCGATCAACACCCACACCCTATAGCTCACTCAAATAGCCATGGTCTAAAATAATTCAAACTCACTTGTTTCTAGAAATTCAACTAGTCATTCGTATATGAACACATAAAAAAACTATATATGCATTGTTGTGTGCGCACCTTGCTTGCTTTTTAAGTTGTTTCTTATCCCCCCCGTATTGAAAATGACACAATAACAAATCCCCTAAGGTCAAACACTATTTTATATATATTACAATTAGAACATATATACTTTTGGGAGGATATATAGCTAGAATTGAAGGACAATGACAAAATTTAATTCACTAGCATTTAGCTAAACATGGTGAAAGAGTATATGTGGCTTCTTCACATTATCGGAGCATCTCTTATGTTTTCAGAATTTCAGTCATTTTGAGCATTTCTTTTCAAGCTAATTTCTTTTGTTGTCTAGGCACAATTAATTAATGTCTCATCGATCGTCCATGTGAAACAACTCTTTTAGTTTATTTTTCTTATATTACACGAAAAGAAACTAAACAAAAGTCTTTATAAGTTAATTAAACCCATACACAATCTTCAGAAACAGCTTGATCAATTTAATAGGAGTGAGAGGAAGAGTGACGCTCACTCAACATGCTATCAATATTCCAAAAGAACCAGAAGTCCTTGTATACTTAGGGCCCGTTTGCCAACTTCTTTGATTCAATTGTCAAAAAAAATAAATAATAAATAAAATTTGGTCAAAAGTTGTTCAATATAGTTTTCGCCCAATTCCAATTTTTGCGATTGTCATTTTTTTTTTTTTTTTTTTTTGCAATTGAATATCAAATAATTTCATTTTAGTTTTTGTAGTTTCATAATCACTTGTGGACTCCAAAAGTTTTATGGAAAAAATACTATTGCCAAACCGAGCCTTATAATGTTGCACTTTTTTTTACATAATACTGGGACAAAATTGGATTACGGGCACATTCAACAATTTCAACGAGGAGTTGAGGACTGGTTCAGAAATTACCAAGTCTTGCCTTCTCATTACGTCTAACTTATTTCTTAATTGTGAATACTTAGTCCTTTTTCTGTATATATATATATATATATATATATATAAACTACCGAGTCATTAGATATGCGCAATTATACAATTATTTTTCTATAATAGACTTTGTATAACCAGGGCCGGTCCTGAGGTTTTGGGGGTCTTAGGCAAACTTATAAAATGAGGTCTTCTGTATATAAGCATGAGCCAGTTATTAAATCCAGAAATATAGTTCCTAAAAGCCATTTGGGTCTATTTAGGGAAATCGAAATTGTTTTTTAGGAAGGGGACTGCCTAAAGAATTTGAGTGCTTTAGTACAAAGATATCCTCCAAAAAACTGCAAGTAAGCTCAATAAAATTCAATATTCAGCTCTATAAATAAAATATAAGGAAAGTGACCAAAAACATTAAAAAGTCTTATATTTGGTAAAGTGGAGAAGGCATTTTTTTTAATAGGGAAAATGCTAAATACACCACTTTTGTGCATCTAATGAATAGTTTTTTTTTTTCCAAGCAAGCCCCTAAAAGTGGATAAGTCCATCACAAAGTAGCTGAATTCCTTGAGTCTTGGGATTTTTAGGTTGTGTTTGGAGCCTTTGAGCTTAATAATTACTATTCAGTATTTGAAATTGAGGGCCTAAAATTATCCAAAATATTAAGAGCTTTAGACGGAGGCCTATAATTTTATATACCAAATTACCAATACCGCCCTGTGTATAACTTCAAATGTACCCATGCCCCATATTCACACGTGGGCACAGTAGAAAGACTTTCGTTTTTCTCTTTAGTCTTCACAAAATTATTTATGACTTATGACCCCGTGCAATGCACGGTAACTAAAAAATAAAATAATTCTAAAAAGATATCCAAATCACAAAAATAATTTTTTTAAGGTACCAAAATGAATTTCTACTAACATGATTATACTGAACATTAATTGATTCACAATGTTAGTTAATATAATCTCAAAAAATAAGACTAAGTTGCATCCAGTTGATTTCAAGTGTCTTTTAGTTCTTCTGTTAGTTTATAATATAATTTTAGTAAATGATAAACTTTAATAGTAGGTAGTTGTTAAGTTTCATAGAAATCAAACCAAATCAAATCAAGTCTTATGTTCCAATCAATTGGGGTCGACAATTATAATTAGTTTCATAGAAAGTAAAACGTAAAAGCTCAACCAAAAAAAAAAGTAAAATTGTAATAGCAGAATAGTTAGAAAATTAAAAACTAAAGCTTTAAAAAAAGTATCGTAATTCGTTTTGATACAAAAAAATTACTTGGAAAGAATTAGAATTTAAAACTGAAGAGTGGTAATTATAATGATGAATACTCTCTCTATTAGCATAACTACATAGAACAAAGAAAAATTATACGAAATCAACATAATATTATGCAAGTCCCAATACAGTCCAATAGTACTATTTCTAGATGAAAAATTAATATTACTTAAAGTGATTGTATGGCACAACAATACCATATCATGGAATAGGGTGACCATTCACATGGCACAATTTAAGAATGATAAGTTAAAAGTGTAGGAGCATTTGCAATCTTACCAAGTGAAATTAATTGGCAACACCATAAAATCCAAATAAGAATATTGTTGAGAAGTTCAGATTGTAAACTATTATTTATATGCATAAACTCAAATCAAAAAATAATTTAGAAAAACCTGAAAATCAAAGAGAAATAATGCAATCCTTAATTAGGTAAACGGTATGCACCCCAAAGTAGAAGAAATGAAGGGGAATGAAAAGGTTTAGGCTCTATATAGTAGATAATACGTATATCTGAATATTCAATAGGTCATTTATTAAGCGTAATTTTTAGCTAAATTTTAGTGAATATATTATGCACATGATATAAGAAAAATACATGCACAAAGTAAGTGTGTGAGTGTATGTAACTGATCATAAGGAGAGAAAAATTTAAGTGATCTAAGATATATATATATATATATATATAGATAAGAAAGCGAAGACTTTGGTTTTGCGACAATTTATGAAAAATTTTCTTATTTAAATTTATTCTTTTATATATTTGTGTTAATATTCACAATTAAGGATTGACAAAAAACAAAGAACCAATTTAATGTAGATTAAATTGACCTATCAAAAAAATTTAATATATATATATATATATATATATATATATGTGAAAGTCAAAGACTTTGGTTTTGCCAAGTTGCAATTTAGGAGAATTTCGCTTATTTAAATTATTGTTATTATTTATTTTTATTTTTTTACATATTTGTGTTAATATTCACAATTAAGGATTGACCAAAGACAAAGAACCAATTTAATGTAGATTAAATTGACCAATTTAATGTAGATTAAATTTGATATATTATTTATCATATACCTTTGAATTGGAATTAATTAATGATTGACCAATATCATAATATTACAGTTATTGACCACTTTTTATCTACACAGTCTTTTCTTTTCTTGGTTCGAATATACAATTTCTTGATTTTGTTTCTCTAATTCATGTATATGAATTCTTATTTAACTTTTATATTTGGCTTGATTGTTTTGTGTTTGATAGCTTGTCGACTTCAAATTAAGGAAATAAGAAGAGCACTTTAAGGAGATTGAATGATAGTTTTCTATTATGTATTTTTTATTTTGAAATTATGCCTTCTCTCTATAGTTCTTGATAGAGTAGTGATATTTAATTATAATGCGATCTAACGAGATGTGCAAGACCAAAGTAGGATCTGAAATTTTGAATCTAATGTGAATTAGTTAGAGTTTATTAACGAGAAATGCTATGTTTTCCAAGTTCATATCTATATTTGGTTCCTAACACAATATTTAAGTGGTTCAACTATTTTTTTAGAGTGGTACCACTACCACATGTGTTGGAAATCATATTTGAAATGTAAAAGTTGTGAAGCATAGCAATTGCTCAATCCATTTATAAATATATGACAATATATTCTACAACTATTTTATAAAATGTGTGTGTATATATATATATATATATATTCAAGTTTTTTTTTCCACTTATTTGTTTGATATAATGTTGCAACAAAAAGAAAGTATAGTGCTAATAGTTTCATTGTATCTGGGAACAGTCATGAAGATCATAAATAAAAGATAGATAAACTAATAATTTAATTTACGACAATTTTTTACCACCCAAAATAAAAAATAAAAAAAAAAAAGAAAAAGAAATTACAACTCTTCTAAAATGTATCTAATCTCTCTTTTTTTTCAAGTTTATTCTATATATAAATTAATGAAGGGATAATTAGCGTTAAGTCCCTGATTCTGAACTTAAGAGTAAAGGATCTTAAAAATTTGGAGTTTTGTGAAAAATCCATGCTTACATACACTTTTGTGAATTTGTGAAAGAATTTCACAAAACTACCTTTGTAAATTTCGAAGTTTTGTGAAATTTCAAAATATAAGTGCATGAACTTTTCACTAAGTGCAGAGACTTTTCGCTAAAGTAGTTTTTTTGTTGGACCTATGCCTACACAATAACCATGAAAAAAAATAATGAAATGCGTGTACGTTGTTGTGATACTCATTACACACTATAAACTACAGACTTCTGTCAGGGTGATTTATTTATTTTTTTTTACTAAAATATGAACTATTTAGTTCTACTAATTTCAAAATGAATACTATTAATATGTTTTGGTTTTCGACTAATCCGTACATTGCACGGGGCTCATAGCTTGTTAATAATAATAAGCCAAATCAGTGCTCTCTTTAAGTCATTGTACCATTTGACTAAATATTTTAGGGTGTGGTTATTCCCACCACCTTTTTTTTTTTTTTTTGGTGCTATTTACACCTCTTTTTCTTCTTTATTTTAGTAGTTTTTATACACTAAAATCATTTACTTTCGTAGAAAATCATACTCTTTTGATATACCCAATTAAAATACTCCCTTTAAAAGCCAATTGGATTACGGGCACATTCAACAATTTCAATGAGGAGTTGATCAGGACTGGTTCAGAAATTACCAAGTCTTGCCTTCTCTCATTACTGCTAACCTATTTCTTAATTGGGAATACAAAGTCCTTTTTCTGTATAAAAAAAAAAAAAAAAAACCTACCGAGTCATTTTTTTTTTTTGGCTAGGAAACTACCGAGTCATTAGGTATGCGCAATTATACAATTATTTTTCTATAGTAGACTTTGTATATATAACTTCAAATGTACCCAATTGTTACAAATTATATTCATTATGCAGCAAATGGGTCCAAATTCACACGTTCGGCACGAGAAATTATTCAGTGAACCCGTTATGCCACGTTAGCATGGTGATATGGCGAGATCATTTATCTATAATCACCCACTTGTCCCTTTCTTCCAGGGGAATCATGACACCACTTGTCATGATCCCCCTGGAAGAAGGGGACAAGTGGATGGTTATAATTAAATGATCACACTATGTCAGCATATTGACATGGCGTGACGGACTCACTGAATAACTTCTCGGTGGGCACAGTAGAAGATTTCCGTATTTCGCTTTAGTCTTCACAAAATAACTTGCCAGGTGTACATTCTATTTTGGGTTCTCACTAAACTTACTCTAATCAAGCATGATTTATGATGTCTGAAACCAAGTGTAAATTAGATGATGTGGCGTGTGGTGTTGGTGCAATATGGTTGACGATATATGATAATTTAAGGCTATCTATAATGCCAGAGCAATTTCTTTTATTGTCAGAGCAACCCACCATTTTTTTAACGGATTTTTGACATTGCTAATGGATTTTTTCCGTTACAAATAAAAAAGTGTTAGAATCTGCTCTGGTAATAAAAGAAATTGCTCTGGCATTATGATTTCCCTAATTTAATGGCCAAGTCTATAGTGAGCATAACCATTTTTTTTGTGGTCGAATAGCAAGGTCTCTGGGTGTTATACGTAGAGGTCTCAAATTCGAATCTCAAGGGAGTGGTCACAGGTGATTCACCCGGACGCCCTGGCCTCGTGGGATTAGTCGAGGTGCGCGCAAGCTGGCCTGGATACCCACGATTACCAAAAAAAAAAGTCTATAGTGAGCATTTCTCATATGAGAAGGGGAGTTTTAACCGTTGGATGAAAATTTAGCAATAAATGTATCTCCAAATTCTTGAGAATCTTATGGCTAGATTCTCATTCAACGATTAAAATATGTCTTCTCATATAAGAAGCTTCTCACAATAAACTGTCCCTACATTTAATTTGTTTTCTGAAGCATGATTAGTAATAAAAAGTATTTTAAAATGATCTCATCTATTAACATATAGTATAAAGAGCAAATGCTCGTTTTCCGTGCAATTTGCAATTCAATTGTCCAATTTTCGTACTTTGACAATTTGATTTGGATGTTTTTGTAATGAGTAATATTTGGGTGACAAACACTTTTTAAGAATTAATGAAGGAAAGTGATAGATCCCATTTGTTCAACTAATTTTGGTGCTTGGGTGAGCAAAATTGTTCTCCATAATTAATTATCATTAGAATACTAAATATGTAATTTTATGATTTAATTTACTAATTTAATAAAGTGTTTTATTAATAAATCATTAATAAATTAATGTGACATTAATTTAGTAATTGATCACGAATTTGGGAAAATTTTGAATGTATGGCTTCACCTTCTTTTTAATTGTGTAATGATTTAACTAAATTAACAACACATATTATCTCCTCATTTCATAGACTTTTACAATTTGACAACTGTCAATACCACATGAGATGTCACATCCTTTTATGAACATTACTTTTGTGACCTTTTTGTGTCTCTTGCATTAACACTCTTTGCAACATATGGTTATATTATGTGGTATCCCATTTGTATAAAATATGGCAAACAAAAATAGAATATTGTATGACACATGTATAGAATTTCTTCCAAAATAATTTAACAATTATACCACATGTCATACTATGTGATGTTATCTGACCACTATATACTAAAATATTTATATACTACTTCATTTAAAGTGTGGGTTTGGATGTATAGTATATATGATTTAATGTATGAAGCTATGAAGGGATCTAATCAGACTATCATGTACGAGATATTAACAGAGCTTTAAATATATATACTCTATATTATGTAAATAGTGTAATGTGTTATGTAATGTGTTATATCTGTCGGTCAAAATGTGTGAGTAGATGTAATGTATGTACTAGGGATGGCAATGGGGTGGGTTTTCCGGGTTACCCGCCCCGCCCCGCCCCTAATAGGTAGGGTATGGGGGAGGCTTAATAGGGTTAGGGGCGGGTATGGGGGAGGTTTTCAAAACCCGGGTCGGGGTCGGGTCGGGGTCGGGGTCGGGGTAGGGTCAAAAAATCCGCCCCCGCCCCGAATATACTTGTATTTATATTTTTACCCCTCAATAGTTATGTGTATTACCATTTTAAAAAAAAAAACTGCACTATTAGGGAACTAATTGGGTAAGTTAAAAAAAAACTACACTATTAGAGAAAAAAATGCATTAAAAAAATTACTTTTTCAATTTGTGTACCAAAAAAAAAAAAAAAAAAACATAATCGGGGCGGGGCGGGGCGGGGTCAGGGACCCCGGGGGCGGGGCGGGGGCGGGGGCGGGGAGATCACTATGCGGGGCGGGGCGGGGGCGGGGGGAGGGTTCACTGAAGCGGGGCGGGGGCGGGGTATGGGGATCCCGTCCCATACCCGCCCCGTTGCCATCCCTAGTATGTACGGATAAATGATGTATATCCAGGACATGTACAACTTTTGAGGAGAAGCTAGAGAAATTGTAGGCGGCTTTTGAGGAAAGAGAAATTGTAGGCTGTAGAATTTTCAATTTAAATAAAGACACATATGCTGATTTGCCCTACAGGACACCTATGTACTATGTACACAGTGAATGTCCACCGCATGGAAATGGTAGAAACGTAGAAGGTCCAAATTACAAAACAACAATGTTAGGGTGATAAATATTTTTTATAAATATATTTTATTTTTTTTTTGGGTGGTACTGTGGAGTCTATTGAAATTACCCAGACCCCACTGCACCATCGAGGAGAGAGATAGAGTGTCTTTGTAAATGACACCTATATACACATAGTCACTAACTAAGAGGCTGTTTGAGGGAACTTGTGCTTAAGGCCAAAATTAACTGTGACAATTATAGTATTTGGTTAATGTATATGCAAAAGTGCTTATGAAGACAGAAATGATTATATAAATATTTATTAAATTGTCAAATATTTTAATAGTTGTACTATATTTAATTACAATGAGAACCACTTAATTTTCATTGAAAATTACTTTCCATAGTACAACTACCAAAGCATGAGAACCAAATTTAGAATTAAAATGTGAAAATTTTCAAATTTGGATTTCCAAATGGTTTGATAATTGTACTACATACAATTACACTAGAGATAGGTGATTTTTTTTAATTGAAAGTTGTTATAAGTGGAAACGTATGTGAACCAAATTTGGGAGCTATAATATCATTTTAATTTATTTCAATTTTAACATTATTCAGAATTTTAAGAGTAATGCTATGATTCCCAATGCTAATCACACATTTGGTTTTGAAATATTTTGACAATTCAAAGTTATTTTCAGCGGTATAACTATTAAAGCATTTGAGAATTTTATTTGAGATTCAAATTTTAAAACTCTCACATTATTCTAATTTGGGTAAACAAATTTGTTCTCTCTAAATTTTGACAATTATACCATAGTATCATATTTAATTATACTGGGAATCACTTAATTTTCATTGAAAATTATGTTTGATAGTATAACTACCAAACCATTTGAGAACCAAATTTAAAAATAAAATGTGAAATCTTAAATTTAAGAAATATTTATCAATTTAACTCCAACTGGCACGTGCCTTGCACGTGCCATATACCACCTAGTTAAATCAATAAGTGACAGATCTATTAGTGTAGTTCAAAGTATAATATTCTCAATAGCTTTACAATGAAATTGCAATTGCATGCAGCGTTCTGGTGAGAAGTTGGAGAAAAGGTCATGTGATTGTGGGACGGTTTCAAGTTAATAAAACATAAGCAATAACAAGATAAAATTGGGGTCCCCACATAATGAAAGTTTAAAAACTCCATTTTGATTTGGCGGGCATATAAAATTGGCCTTGAAATTAATTAATGCAATTTATAACATTGAGAACTCTTCAAACCATGTCATGTATCCTCTTCGTGGCTTTATTTGCTCATGTCATTTGGATTTGGATTCTTTCAATTCTAATCACCTTTACACGGTGGACCTTGCTCTATAGTTGAGCAAGTCTTTCTTATATACGACTTCATGTAATGTTTTGAAAACCGATCTAGTTAATATCGAACCAAAAAATGATCGGATTACAAGTCACTACTTTAACCGTCGGTTGAATCGAAATTAAACTGTGACATCATAATTACGCAATAAATATATTTATATAAGCATTAATAATACACAAAATTAACAATATACAAAAAAAAAAAAAAAAAAAAAAAAAAAAAACAATTTCTTAATGTACAAAAAAATTTCCAAAATAATGAATAAAATCAAAATTTAATATTTAAAGTTTTCAACAACTCAAAGAAAATATAAAATAAAACAACAATCCATTACACATTAGTAATTTAGTACATTACTGATTACACTACAAGTCTACAATTCAACCACAAAATGCATAGCATGACATAATTCTCAAAGAAAACCATAACGGCGACGAAATAGTCTTCTAAGATAATCCATAACACGACAACCACATAGTCCTCAAAGAAAAAAATACAACAAAACAACAATCATCCTTGTATTTAATACTTTTTCATATATCATAGTAGGGTCTCAATGTAGCCAATCATCTTCATTATCATCACCATGGTCATTGCTAGTGCCCACACGATTGGTGTCATTATGAGCCCCATTACCAAAAGTTCCGAGTCTACATCCTCACCCATCTTGACAACATCTTCTTCATCACTATCTATAAAATTCAAAGATTAAATGAATTAGGGACTTTCTATCTAATATTTAAATAAATTAATTCCCACTAACCTTCCTGTGGACGACGACGTTGTCGTTCACTTCTTGGCAGTGAATTGTTTTCATAGAGCATTGGTTCCAACTCTTCATAGTCAAGTAATGTTGCTTCATCCTTGTCACAACTTAGTTCCACAATAGTAAAATTGAAGTCCGAGGCATGCCACCGAGGTTAACCAATTTATTAATGTTCCTAAAAATTAGTTTTAAGAACACGCAGTGGAAAACAAAACAAGTCATTTTTTAAACCAGAAGTCCAGTCGATTGGGTCGGGGATCCAATCAACTGACCTGGAGTTGCAGAGAACAAGAGATTCCCAAACAGCCCTTAGCTGACTGACCCTAGGTCCGATCGAATGATGCCTCAATTTTTCAATCGACTGGGCTTGTCCGGTCGACTGAACCCATCCTAGCAGAATGTTCAATTTTTGTGCAGAAACCAGTCGACTGTTTTCTGGGGATCAGTCGACTGAAGTCTTGAAAATCAAAGAGAAATGCCTTTTAAAACAGGGGTCCAATTGACTGTGACTTCGGTCCAGTCGACTGTTTTACAGCAGCAGCCCCCTCTCCTTCTGCAAAATTTTCAAGTTTAAAGTTTTCTGATTCCAACCAAGGTCCAAACACACACTCCAAACTCATACCAAAACGATTCCCACTTGATTAAAACATTACTAAAGCAATATATATATAAGATTCCTATCTATTACAATATTAAGAATCCGTTCTACGAATCTAATTTAACATAGCTAAAATCCATAAAATTCTAATTATTTCAACACTTCCATTTCCAAAACTACAGAATAAACATGTGTCGTCTTCTAAGTGAATTTTCAAACCCACGTGCTCACTTCTGCGATTCCTCGCCGACATTAACACCTGAAATTGTTATTTGAATAACCCACATATTCGATTTGTTTAAGTTAACGCTTAGTGAATAAAACAACAATGCACATGAATGATAAACATGCTCGCATTCACATCTTTACATTTCATACTAGTCTCCAGAGTCTCATGTGTACGTTCCATACTCCTAATCCGAGACTCCTCGCCAATAAGTCCACGCGAAAAGGTAAGACCCACGATTCTTTTCTTCAATCGTATGACCTTAATGCCTATATCGGCTCCACAAGATGGCTTGTAACCACGTGCTCTTTTGACCTAAATAACAACTCAACATACTCAATTTACATATCACCATGCTTTCGGTAGTCAAAACATTTCACCGTGTTATTGGGCCTACTTATCAATATAATCGCCCAATATGAACTACACAATATATATATCTAGACCAACACATGCTTTTCACACAAAACATGAATACATGTCAAGAAATCATTCCAAAAACATAGTTGAATTACTCACCTTCGAATAACGCTCCTATAATTCAATCCCAAGAAAACTCAAGCACAACGAACGTTCAGAAGTCCATCTAGTACAAATCCTATCAATCAAAAATCCAATTAACATCTTTTACGAAAAATTCTAGAAAATGAGTTTTCGAAAAACTTAACCAAACAAGTCCTAACGTATATCAAAACGAAGCTCTTGCCTCGAGGAGTTTAAATACGAAATGTAGAAGAAAATAAACGAGAAGTCCATCGTTTGTCGTCGTGTAGCTCTAGGCAATTAAATCTCCATTTTTGGCCTTCTCTTGAGTTTTAGGTTGAAACTTATAAAAATATCCGAACCATCTCTTTCTATACATAAGCAACACTTTCGGGAAATGTGTTTACCTCTCCACGAGTTTTCAAAACTTTTAAACAGTCTCTGAAACTTTCTACACAGCTAATTCATAGCTTCATAAGTGAAACCTCAAAATTATAAAAGTTTCCGACTAAGTTCTGTTTGGTTGCTAATAGACAATCCTTGATGGCCTCCTTAATGGAGATGAGGCAAACTCCACAATAGAAAGTAGAGTGAGTTCCAAGTCAATTATGATAATTTAGTCATTGAAAGGGCTATAACTTAGATAGGGTAGAGTCATTTAGTGACATCTTTTGCTTCTGAGATTCAATTGTATAAAATTAAGATTGGTATGAAGTTCGACTAACTTTTTATCAATCGCAGTTATAATAGTTATTGCGGTTCCTAATCAATTATGCCTTATGGTCTATGGATTCCAAAAGTTGTTGCGAAATAAGACCACGAGATGAGAGACTTTCAGCTTCTTCTTTTTTTTTTTCAAGGACAACACTTCGTTGCTTTCTTTAAATACTTTCCGTCATGTTCTAAGATGTTATTAGTTCATCTATGTGTCACAAAGATACACACACACACACACACACACACACACACATACACACACATATATAAACTAATCACATTTCAAAAGTACTATATACTTAAGGGCTTGTTTGGGAAGGCGTAAAGTAAGAGCTGGTTCAAACCAAGTCGAATATTTAGGGAGGCTTGGAGTAAGGTCCCTAAGGTTGGGCAACATTGGTTTAAAGGATAGCCCATTAACAATAACCTCCACAAGCACAAAAGCCCAAGCCAATTTTTAGCTCTAGTCCATAACATCAATCTTACACTCTTCAAGTTCATTTCATTATTTTCATCTTACCAAATTACTCCTCTGTCTCATTCTCCCATGGCCACCAGTGAGCTCTATCTCTTATCCTCCCACGGCCACCATTACCATCAACCCTACCTGACCTCTGTCCACCGTCTCCGGCGACCTCAGGCGACCACCATCGGCGACCACCATGGCAACTCATCGTCACCACCACCAAAACAAACGTAGATCGCCACTGCCACCAACACCATCGCCACCACTACCGTCGGCCACCACCACCAACACCATCACCACAACCAAACTAGATCTTAATCTGATTTGTTTCTTCAAAAAAGATCATCGCCATTTAATTGTTCAAAATAGATTATCACCATTCAACTGCTATGATTGGGGTCTATGTTGGATCATCACCATTTGATTGTTATGATTGGTCTGCTATGATTTGGATCTGATTTGATTGTTCAACACCATCACCATTTTATTGTTTTGAACAATCCACCACCATTGATGTCAAACTCTTAAGAGAAATTCACGTAGGATATCCTAAGTCAAATTTCACTTAAGATTTCTGACTTCACGTAGGATTTTTGCTCTGAATCAAAAGAGACACAATCGAGCTGTGGGGGGTGGTGAATAGATATGGATTAAGAATGATGAATAGTTATGAGACGAGGGCTTCAAACTTAGTTATTCGACTGATTTCACTTAGTTATTCGAATGAAATATGGATTAAGAATGATGAATAGATATGAGAGACTGAATTTTTTTAGAGTTGTTCAAAGAATTATCCACTCTTATAATGAAATTAGTGCTTCAACCTTAAGATATCATTGTTAGGGATATATACTAAAAGCCATGCTTTATGTAGTTGATTTATTATTCATTTAATAAAATCAGTTAATCCATTTTTATGAGAATCTATGTGGGCAATATTTGTATTATATTATTTATTTAATATTATGCATGTGTGTCTTTCACTCTACATAGTAGGTGGTTTGGTGTGTAGAGTTCGGCTTGCACAGGGAAGATCAGACCATCGGATCTTGTAGAATGTAAGATTTTGGTTTACAGTCTTAGATGGATTGGACACACCATCGGTAGGACTGCAGCATGGTGTTGTAGTAGGTTTGTCTTGACTGCGGGAAACGATATAGTTTCAACTCACCATGCTGGTACATTTTGTGTATTAAACGGGACCTACTTGGGGTAATTATCTTTATGCTGACTTATAAGATAATTAATACCTCATGACTATTATGAGTGCTTATGCTCTAAATCCTAAGTTATTTTATGGACACGTACATTTGATATTTACACTTTGATCCCTAAAAGGGTAAGATCCTTAAATGGGTCAATATTTCATTGGATTGGGTGACAATATTAATTGTGTGGTGGATATTAATTAATGATGGAATCCATGTCTCAATTTTGGGATTGATGATATCCCCTTGAGAAAGCTTATAAGTTTTGATTATGTCAAACCCTGCAGGTAGATTTTGTATCCGACATATCAGATAAGTTAAACAGAGGATCTCAAGGAATTTTAAGAGAATAATTAAATATGATTGTCAGTAATTATATTTAATTAATGGATATCTATAATCTTAACATGGGGAGATAATAAGCATTTAATAACATGGAGCTCGAAATATATTTTTGAGATAAGGGTAGGAGTGCAATTATAATTCTTTAGTGGTATGAATTATAATTTATGAAAATAGGAATCTGATTCAATTCGAATTAGGGTTTCCTAATTCCATAAGGAAGCCTATTCCTTATTGACTTCTTATGGTCCCTATCGTAGCCTATATATATGCTGCATTGGCTCTCTCCTCAGTTTGCGTTTTTCCATCAAGAGTATTATAACTCGGAATAGAAAAGTGAGCGTAAAAAGAGAGAGCAGAAACATAAAGGATCTCGAAGGAGCCCACACTCAGTTCGATATTCTGGCAGCAAAGGAATACGGTAGAAGATCGTGAGCTGTTATCGAGCCCGTGTTCTCGATTCGTCTACTACAGCAATCCGTTTTAGCAGTTTAAGGTAACCCTAGTTCCGCCCTTGTAGGGTTATTGTAGTTTTCACATAATTTTTTTTGCAGTACCAACTTATACGCGCTGTCAATGGATTCTGGGAACGCAGTTTCCTAACAATCATATCTTAAGTGAAATTTCTCTTAAGACATCATATCCTAAGTGAAATTTATGAAACTTAAGATATGAGAGACTAGATTGTTTTTTGTACAGATTCACGATTGTTGAATGGAATATCGATCTCTCTGTTCATCATATTTTGTACATGCTAGATTTCTTCTCTAGTTGGTGTACTATAATTTGCCAAATTAAAGGTGTCTTCATCCAATCAAGTTTCAGTTTCTTGACAAAGAAGGTTAGAGAGAGAAAGTCTAGAGTGGGAAGACGAATTATCCATTTTAATTTTCCTTTTGTCTGTATAACTAATCGATATATACTGATTGATATATCACAGTCCCACGATTTGGTGAGAGAAAATGAAGCTAATAGAGGAGAGAGAAAGGGCGGGCTATGGTGGTGGAGGCAAGGGGAAGGGGGGGGGGGGGTGTCGCCGGAGGTTCTGTGACGCTAGGGGAGGTCGCCAGAGGTAGCAGGGCTGGTCGCCGAAGGTCGTCGGAGGTAGCGTGGGTGGTGGTAATGGTAACTAGGGTTTGGCTAAGGTTAGAGGATGGAGATGAGGTATTTTGGTCTATGGATATTGGGAGCACTTATCCCTAATGTCTACTTTAAGTTATCCTTAAACTCAATAAAACTCATCTTAATGACCTTTTCATCAATTTTTCCTAATTTTTATATGGTTCTTTGTGGGAACCTAGGTTGGTGATGTTAGGGATATATACTAAAAGCCATGCTTTATGTAGTTGATTTATTATTCATTTAATAAAATCAGTTGATCCATTTTTATGAGAATCTGTGTGGGCAATGTGTGTATTATATTATTTATTTAATATTATGATGTGTGTCTCTCATTCTATATAGTAGGTGGTTTGGTGTGTAGAGTTCGGCTTACACACGGAAGATCAGGCCATCAGATATTATAGAATGTAAGATTTTGGTTTATAGTCTTAGATGGGATTGGACACACCATCGGTAGGACTGCAGCATGGTGTTGTAGTAGGTTTGTCTTGACTACGGGAAACGGTATAGTTTCAACTCACTATGCTGGTACACTTTGTGTATTAAACGGGACTGACTTGGGGTAATTATCTTTATACTGACTTATAAGATAATTAATACCTCATGGCTATTATGAGTGCTTATGCTCTAAATCCTAAGTTAATTTGTAGACACGTACATTTGATATTTACACTTTGATCCATAAAAGGGTGAGATCCTTAAATGGGTCAATATCTCATTGGATTGGGTGGCAATATTAATTGTGTGGTGTTTATTAATTAATGATGGAATCCATGTCTCAATTTTGGGATTGATGATATCCCCTTGAGAAAGCTTATAAGATTTGATTATGTCAAACCCTGCAGGTGGATTTTGTATCCGACATATCAGATAAGTTAAGTAGAGGATCTCAAGGAATTTTAAGAAATTAATTAAATATGATTGTCAGTAATTATATTTAATTAATGGATATCTGTAATCTTAACATGGGGAGATAATAAGCATTTAATAACATGGAGCTCGAAATATATTTTGAGATAAGGGTAGGAGTGCAATTATAATTCTTTAGTGGTATGAATTATAATTTATGAAAATAGGAATCTGATTCAGTTCGAATTAGGGTTTCCTAATTCCATAAGGAAGCCTATTCCTTATTGACTTCTTATGGTCCCTATCGTAGCCTATATATATGCTGCCTTGGCTCTTCTCTCAGGTTGCATGATTTCATATTCTAAGCTTCCCTTGACCTCCTAGCTTTCTTCTAGAAGGGTTTCCACCAAATCCTAGTCTCTGTGAGTATTCAAGAGACATAGGAGTGTAGATCGCTAGCGTCGGACAACGCTCACTAAAAGAGCTTCGGACTGCTCGATACTGATCGAAAGTTGCTGAATTTTTTACACAACGTTCCTGACGTCGAGACGGAGCTGCTGTTAAAAATTCAAGTAAATCGGAGATCGTTTGATCCTCCTGACGAACACATCTTTGTCGGATCAATGTGATCAGGATTGAATCGTCATAGCAATCAAGGAGAGTGTTATAACTGGGAATAGAAAATAGAACGTAAAGAGGGAAGAGCAGAAAACTAAAAGGATTTCGAAAGAGCCCACACTCAGTTCGATATTCTGGCAGCAAAGGAATACGGTAGAAGATCGTGAGCTGTTATCGAGCCCGTGTTCTCGATTCGTCTACTACAGCAATCCAATTTTGCAGTTCAAGGTAACCCTAGTTCCGCCCTTGTAGGGTTATTATAGATTTCATGAAATTTTTTGCAGTACCAACTTATACGCACTGTCAACGGATTCTGGGAAAGCAGTTTCCTAACAGGTGAGTGTCTTATTTCTTATCCAGGAGTCCATGCCTAGTCTAATAAATTTCTCAAAACAGGTTCTTTGTTAAACCAATCTATACTTGGTTCTCACAAAAACCAGATAAAAAAAAGTGGACTTAGACTAAACCAGATCCTATTTTAGATATCCTCAAATACGCACTAAGAAAATATACAAAGAGTAATATTTGGGATATTACTTTCACACAACCTTCTTAAAAGATATGTCTATCTCTCTTGTGATGTCACTGAACTCCACAGTGACACATGAGAGAAATACACATCTTTTAGGAAGTTGTGTGAAATTTGTATGAAAATTGTGTCCTAAGTATTACTCATATACAAAAACTCATCTTCCCTCACCCTACGCTAGGCTTGGGCCCACAAAGTAGTACTTTTATGTTAGTACGTGTTAAAAAAAAAATAATGACATACACACTCTCAATCACACCCCAAACCACATTCAGCACATCCTGCTCATTAATTTTAGTGGGTCTTATGTGGGACTCATATAGAATCCACCAGAATTAAGGACAATCAAAAGTCAAAATGTGCTAAATGTAGTGGGGAATGTTAATAGTGTGGGTGTATCGTTACTCTAATAAAAAAAGGGGGGAATTATTAGAAAATCCTAAAAGTAACCCTCATAAGTTTAAAACTCCAATTCGTTTGACCATTTTTTAAAAAGGACAAAAGGAATCTAAATCTGTGCTCGTACGGTATAAGTGCGCGCACCATAGAAGATCTCGTGCATGAATTCAGTCAAAACGTAGTCACGCGCCCCACGCGCGCGACCCACGGCGCGGCCAAGCGCACCACGCGCGCGGCTCTCTGCCCACTCTGCTCGCACCATGTGAGCAATGTACCTTATTAATTCCAATTTCGAAAAATATTTTTAAACTTTAAACATCCATAACTTTTGACCTACAACTCCATTTTTTGCAAATTTTATACCGTTGGAATTGTGTCGACAAGATCTACAAAACTAGTACCATTGTTGATATGTTTTGAGAAAAAAAAATTTCATGTTTTTACATACATGAATAATAAGTGAAATTTCACTTGATATACATAAAATATTAAGTGAAATTTCACTCAATTCTAGAGCTATAAAAGCTCTCCTTAAAAAAGCCCTAAATTCAATTTTTGCAAAGCTCATAAACTAGTTACCAAATGAATTAACATGAAATTGTGCTTTAAAAAAGTAGAAGCACCAAAATGGGGGCCAAACTAAGCCTTAATGTTCATGTACGAGTTAAGTGAAATTTCACTAAATATTCATGTAGGCATGGTGATTTGTTTTTTTTGTTTTTTAAAACAATGCATATTTTGTTAAAATAAGCAAATTTCATAATCAATTATAAAACATATTTTTTCAACCAAAACAAATGTAGAAATTCTTGTTAAAATTCGTCTTTTTTTTTTTCTTTCTTAAAACATATAAATTTGGCATACATAAATATTAAGTGAAAATTCATTGAACCCGTACATGCATTCTTCATGAAAAACTTGAAGTTAAACTTAACATTCGTGTACTCATTCAGTGAGATTTCACTTAGTGTGTCAAGTGAAATTTCACTAACTATCATAAAAATCGCTAAAAGTAACTCTCTTGAGTTTAAGGTCTAAATTGATACTTACTTTGTTAAAAAGTTCCTCAAATGTCAAGTTAAGTAAATTTTCACTTAATATTCATGTACAAGTTCAGTGAAATTTATGTACAAGTTCAGTGAAATTTCACTTAATATTCATATATGCCAAGTGAAATTTCACTATTTTTTTTTTCTCTTTCATATTAAACAATGCATATTTTGTTTAAATAAAAAATAAAAAAAAAAATCAAATTTCACAAATCAATTATAAAACATAGTTTTTCAACCCAAACAAATGTAAAATTCTTGTGAAATTTCACTAAAACTCTCATTAGGAACAAAATGAACATTCGATTTTTTTTTTCTCACAATATATCAACTTGGCATGCGTGAATATTACGTGAAAATTCAATAACCAATACACGAATATTATGTGAAAATTCTATTAGATTTGTCTGGTACATGGCATGTAAAAAAATAGAGTTTTTTTTCTTTTGCTCAAAAGGTATCAACAATGGCATTAGTTTTGTAGCTCTCGTCGACACGGTTCCAATGGTATAAAATTTGTAAGAAACAGAGTTGTAAATCAAAAGTTATAGAGGTTTAAAGTTTAAAAATACATTTTCGAAATGGATATCATATGGTACAGCCTCTCACACGGTGTGAGTGGCTGAAACCAACAAAAGCGGCTGGGGGTTCCATGTGGGATTTTCTATGATGCGTGTATTTATACCATGTGAGCACTGACTTAAATTTCTTTTGTCTTTCTTAGAAAATGGTCAAAATAATTGGAGTTTAAAACTTTTGAGGGTTACTTGTAGGGACTTTGTAATAATTTTCTATAAAAAAAAAAAAAAAAAACTAAGGGGTGGGGGGTTTGGGGTTTGGGGGGCCGGGGATTCGAGTGTCCAACGGGCCCAGTCCACAAATCAATTTGGGACCCAAAAACGCAACAGACCACCTTGATCTCTTCACTCTTGTTCGATTGGTCTAATAAGACGACTCCTTCCATCACCTCTTTTTTTTCTTTTTTTCTTTTTTTACCCCTCATTTTCAGATCTAAATTTTCTCTCTCTCTCTCTCTCTCTCTCGAGAAAGTAGAAACGAACGATGGATTCCCTAGATTCAGTATTCGATCCATTGCGAGAGTTCGCCAAGGACAGCGTTCGCCTCGTGAAGAGGTGCCACAAGCCTGATCGCAAAGGTAAAAGACTCTTTCTTTACTAATTTTTACATCTTAGGGCTTCGCTTGATCTTTGCTTTTGGTTTCCGATCTACGATTTTATTCTCTGATTTTACCGATGATTCGTGTGATGTTCACAATTTCTTTCTTTTTTTTTTATTTGGGATGTTGTGAATATTGAATATCTGAGACATGCTGTTTAATATATATGTGTGTGTGTGTGTGTAGAATTCACGAAGGTTGCGTTCCGCACGGCGATCGGGTTCGTGGTGATGGGATTCGTAGGCTTCTTCGTCAAGCTGATCTTCATCCCTATCAACAACATCATTGTCGGATCGGGTTGATGAGGTACTAATATTCCTATTTCCTTGAAAGTAGTAGATGTTCTTTTTTCGGTAATTCCCTTTATAAAGTAGTAGATTCAGTTTTGGCACATTACACCATGTCATTTAAATATTACTCCTCGTGTACCTTTGCTTTTATTATATAATCTGTTTTTCTTTTTCTTTTTCTTTTTCTTTTGATGATGATAATCATCCTTGTATCACTAGTGTATGGTAAACAACAGACTGATGGTTGAATTATTAATATTCTACAAGTGCTTTTTGTTTGTTTGGGAAAAAAATTTGTTTTCTTTTTAATTATATGATGATGATATGTGTCCTCGGGTTTTATATATTAACAATAGCTGTAAATTAATTGCATTATGAACAACTACACAGGGTAGCCTGTGTTATGATTTAGTTGGGACGTGTCTCCCTTTCCTTATCTTTTGATTGAGAAACTAAGAAACAATTTTCAGAAAATTTCTAATTCTGCTAATTACTGAAATTTATGAGAATATGTAGAACTACAATAAAATAATAAATGATGCAGATTTTTTCCTCGCATGCCTTGCAGAAGCAATAGAAATTTTGGTTGTTTATTCATGATTCATGTGAGATAGAATCTGTGTTACCTGGACTCGGGTAGAGTGTCGTGGACGGGTGTGTGTCCAATGGTTGGACTCATCCAGTCTTCAAAGATTTTATACTATTCTGAAGTGTCCTGGAGTTCCCTTGTCTGGGTGTAGAGGGTCAACCATGGGTACTCCAAGCTATATGAAGAGTCCATGTAACATATCATAGAATACTTTAGAAGTTGGTATTCAATGAGATCCAGACCCACAATGTGAAAAAGTTATAGTAAGTTTCATTTACTCCAGCTTGGGATAATGGGATGTGAATTTACACTTTACTTGTAGTAAAAGTTCAAACGTCTGCAACTACCCACTTTTTATATCATTTGTGTTTATCTTAGTTAATTCAGTATTTTGCTTCTCCTGTTATTGCATGAAGCTAGACATTGATACATGGGGCTTGTTTGAATTTCTTGTGACAATCTTATCTGTGCTCCTGGTTTCCAGCATTGTTTGCCCACCATGCGAGTTGCTTGTACTTTTTACGTGTAGAATGGGGATTTTGTGCTCAACTTGCCATTGATTATAAGTTCTTTCTGTGAATCTTTTAATTGTTTCACTCTTGAGAGATATTTCTTTCAAGTTGAGGTATCATTTATGTTGAAAGTTTGAAACAGCCTCTATGTGGGAAATGTTGTGTACGTCTAACCTCCACGGTCCCGGCATTGACCTGAATCTTTTGCCTTGGGTTATCAATTTATCTAAACCCACTCAAAGAGGGAGGCGAGGGGCCAAGGAAGATAAATGGCAGTTATGAGTTCTATTTTATTCTTATTTTTCAGTTGCAATTATTAAAGATAAATATTTGTAATTGGGTTTCTTTGTGGCTATTTCCTTCCAGTTGTGTACTTGTGTCTCTTTACCATCTTTATTGGTGTTTCCATCTGTTAGTATGGTTTTTCATCTTAAGTATAGATGAGCCAAAATAGCTATAGCATGATAGAAGCCTTAATGGTTTTTTTTTTTGTTTTCTCGTTTGTATAGTTGTATATATGGCTTCTTTACATAGAGAGGAATTTCCGTGGTCCGTGGTATTTGACTAGGTAGTACAGTTCTTTTTTTCTTTTTTTTGTCGGTGCTGTTGATTATGGCATACTGCTTATCTTCTGTTTGAGATATTTAATTTTCAACAAATCTAGATTTGCTGTTTTGTAGTGATGACCAATTTTTTTTTATTACAGCTGCAGGTAATATGGAAATGTAAGCATCTGCGGACACTGGACAGTGAATAGCGCATACCTAAAGAGAGGAATGATTTACAATCTGTAGAATCCTTTTTGGCTGAGGAAAAAGTTCCTGAACAATTTATACTTCCTTTTTTGTTTTAATAGTTTTCAAATGTTGAATGTGATCTGCTTGAGCGTGACTGTGCTTTATTATGTTCTTTGGCGCTGCTAGTTGGTTTGAAGCTTTTGCTAGTCATGAGGCAACTTTAATGGACATGATTTTACTTCACTTTCGCAGATCATAAAGTTCATTCCTTAAAAAGGATTTTGCTTTAAAAAATGAATGTCATTGGGAATTTCTTGCAATTATGGTGAGCTATAAGAAGATATTACGGTATTAAATTTTGGAAATGTCATTCCGATCGCTGAGATTCTTAATTTTTTTGTAGCTTTTGATTTTTTATATTGATTGTAAGTTTTTCATTTTGATTTGGGTTGATTTTGAGTTGATTTCTGTTGAATATGTTGATCTCTCTCAGCCACTCTCATCCCCTCCGTCATCGATCAGAACCGACAGAAACCGAACCGATGTACAACGGTCAGTTTGGTTCGGTGGTCTGAGCACCTTGGTTTGTTTCGGTTCCAAGTAAATGCAAAACTGATTAATCATAGTATGTAGCAAATAACTAATATCAGTGAAATATGGCTGTGCAGTACAGCTAGACCATTTTATGAAAAAAATGATGCGGTGTATTGGATATCTTATTTTTGAAGAGTGTAAAATCCAAATTAAATGTACCATTGAAGTTATCTTGTTTAATTGTCGAAGTCCCTTTAGGTCTCAGCATACTCCAGGTAGAATACCAGAATAGGTCATGCGGTCATGGTACTTCTCACCGAGTTGGGTGGCTCTGTTGGTACGGGCCCTTCGTGTGGTCAGATAGGCTTGCGTTCGAATTGGGGGAACCCTAGGTAGAGGTTTTGTAGTTACCGAACTGTGCTTGCATGGTAAAACTTCACCTTGACCGTGATTGGTTCTAAACATTAAGGACCCCTACTGTGGTGTTTCGGTGGGGTGGGGGTAGGGGTGTGTTTCGAACGGAATGGATTGGAATATCCTCTTTCGGAAAAAATTCCAAAATTTTCAGAATTAAAGTAGGTGTTATGATTTCCGTTCCGATTTTTTTCGGAATTTCATTTTCCTTTCCAATTTCGGAATTTTCAAAATCGGAAATTTTTCGGAATTTTTGGAATTGGAATAAAAAAATTTCATAATTTTTGGAATTTTCAAAATACAAATATTATTGAAAAGGTAAGTCATGCTTTTATAGTCCCCTACTCTTCTTTCTCTTCTTATTCGATGTAGGATAAACAAATCTACATTCTTCCAAATTTTCGAAAAATATTCGAATTTGTTGGGAAATTTTCTTGGAAAATTTTCGGAAAACATATTTTCAGAATTTTCGGAATTCTCAAAACAATTCCGATTCTGATCCAATTTTTTTTCGGAATTTGAAATTTAATTTTTGGTGCTAAAGTCAGAATTTTCGGGTCGGAATCGGAATTTGCGTTCCAAATGGCACCCCTACATGAGGGGCAGCTTTGGCCAAGTAACTCCTTGGTTAGTGCGCCTTTCACGGAAACGTCCCACCAAGTAACCCTAGCCTCGCGAATAGGAGGCTCCTATCGTCACGCCCGGGGAGGTAGGTCACCTACGATTTCCCCTCTCCAACCCTTTTGGTAGTATCAAAAAATAAAACAAAAATGTAGAATGCTAGAATAGTGGAAGCACAAGATCATTGATGATGCCTTGCAAGCAAGTGCATGGTGGTAAGCCTGGGATTTGTCAATATGTCTAGTTGAGTAAACAAGAAGATTACAGTTTGGTTGATTTGTTGAGCCTTTGCAAAATAAATTCTTCCACCATTTCTTGGGGTGGGAGAAATCACAAAAGTTCTACAGTCTAATGTAAATATTCTCTCTTTGCACACTTCAATCCATGGAAATGAGGAACCAATGATCATACAGCAACTGGAATTACAGTTTGGATTTAGAAGTTAAGCTTTAATACTTCTCACCAAAAATTTCAACAAAATAATGCACGGAAAAAAAAAATTCTAGTGAAGCAACCCTTCACACGGAGGGCTGCACACACTTAAATGCAAGAAATTTAGATCAAACTTTCAGGACAGGCCACCCCATCAAGATCAGCAAATTGGACTGTCTTCTGTCTCTTCAGCGACAGAAGCGAGTACCAGCTGAGGTTGAAGAACATTGCCTTCCCTTCTGGCTTTCCTGCGCTCGCGTTGTAATCTGAAGGACTCTCTCTTCCTTGCCCTGTAACTGTTAGGGTTTTCAGGCTGCACCAGACATGGATAAACACTCACCTGTTGATTGAGACAATCCTATTTAGTTAATCTTACAATTCTAGTTGTTTTAAGCACAATGTAAAATATCTTTAGACTTTTAGGGTTGACCTGTTTTCTATCAGGGCCATACTTCTCAAATTTGACGAGTCCATCAATCAAGGAAAATATAGTATGATCTTTGCCAAGCCCAACATTCTTCCCTGGATGAAACTGAAAATGTCATGGAGGCAAAGTTAGATCAGTTCAAAAATGATAACAGTACCAGGAGTAATGAGGCTCAGTATTTTTGATCCAATGATCCTCTACCTTTTTCCCTTTTCCTTCTTCTAAACTACAGTACAGTTACACTAAACACTTACGACAGTTGCGTCAGTATGACTTGAAACTAACAATAAACCTATTTACCACCAAAACATTCATAAAGGAAAAAACATAACTGACTATTGACAATTGCGGGCACTACTGCATCAGGGATTCGATGCAACAGTATATACACTTAATCATATGTGCTCCTTTTTCTCTTGAAAACTTACTAAAATTGTAATCAGATTGAAGCAGAGGTGAGCACGCACGTGTTAGGTAAAGATCAGTCACCCAATTTAACCTTTTCAACGAGGTTCTGCATCACTACGCAGGTAGTTCCTCATGATATGGAGAGGCTTGCATTCAGTCAGTCATTTGGACATCTGCCCAAACGTCTAATCAGCCAAATATGGATAACCAGGTGGATGCAAGTCAAACCTTATTATAGTCATGAGGTTGCAGGCAGTCTATAGAATTAAGTTTTCAAAGAGAAAAATGTTAGAGAGACTAAAACAGAGACACAAATAAAGAAGAGAAGGATTTCTTTTTTACATGAATATCACTAATTATCTAAAGTGTATCTTTCTTTCTTCTTTTTTTTTTCACAAGTAATCATATATTGTGTATCCAAACAGTCTCTTGATCTTCTAATTTCCTGATGTTCCTTTACCTCAATCTGTTACACAAGACTATAACATGGTGCCAGGAAAGAGCTCTCGGGCAAATCCAGGAGCATTTATACCTTCAAATGTCTTTAAAGCCCAAATCCACTAAAAAGTTATGTTTGGCAAGTTAGAATTGGCATATGAAGGAGGATAATTTCAAAAGAAACCGAATGGCAATCCTTATACTCTTAATGAAAAGCTTTTTTTGCCTTTCAGTGCAAACCATTGATTACAACTTAGTGGATTTGCAATCCTTGTACTCTTAAGCAAATAGATGTGAAACTCAGTCTGGATGACAACTTAGTTCAAACTTAAAACTGCAAACTACCAGTGGGCGAGTGCTACCAAGACTTTAAAGAGGAAAAAAATTTCAGCTGAGTTCTGAACAATTTCACGAAGCTCTTTTCAGAGAAAAAAAACCTGATGTTCCTCACTCCGACAGAACCACATATACATACATTCGGGGAAAGGAGCCCCTGAATATTGGGTAGTTCAAAGCACAAATGCATGAATCATTTTTGTACCCAACTGAAATTTGGTGCATCTCCCTAAGTCTAGATAAGGACCCATACCTAATGGTGGTCTCACTTACACAAACAAGGTATTAGGATGGGTGGTCTCAGATACACCAGGTGGTGTGACTGATAGACTGGTAGCATACCAAATATTGGCCCTCCGCTCTCAAGGAGTTGATATGTTAAAAAAATTCGACTCCTTGATCTACCAAATTGCAAGCAACTCACTTGCTAGAAAACTCATTTTAGTCTTGAAGTTTGACTACAATCAAACCCAATAAACTTGTGAAATATGCTAGACACACATGCTCGATTACTATGATTATATTCATCAGCAGGTTGACCATCAAAACCTTTATGCACCATGAACCACAAAAAATGGTCACTTTGGAAGGAGACTAAAAGGAGTAGAAAGTACTCAGAAGAGAGTTAGGAGAACCAGAACTGCTTTAATATTCTTGAATCTTGATAACCACATTGAGTTCTCTCTTCTAGAAGGCCATGTTATAAGTTAAAAAAAAAGATATTTTCATGTTCTGCAACATAAAAATAATGAGCACCATTTCAGCAGACTTTACATAACATATTTTCAACAGATATCTCATATAACCAGTCCAAGAATCCTGAGACTACAATCTGGTACACCCAATTAAATACCAGCCGAATAAGTCATAGTGAAACAGCTAGGAGTTAGGCCCAAGGGTTCAGCCCGGGCCCATTAACCCCGATAAGGTATGGAGCCTGCACACTAATTGGGCCTCATGAGATAGTATAACAGATAAAGAAGAAGCCTCCAGATCACGGAAGTTATGAATTGACAACCAACCAAAGCCCAATGAGCCACGACACGAGAAGTGGCATACGTGGAGAAGGGTATGGGGGTTGACGTGGACAAAAAGTGGAGAGAAGTTATATAACGCAGGAAGAGGAGGAAAGAGGTAGGCCATTATTATTTTACTAAGTGATTCCGTACATTAGAGGAAAAAGGTAACTGACTTCATCATCGGAGGAGGCTCAGGGATCCACACCCCCCTTTGTAGCCTTTCTTTTGCTTTTTTGTAGGTGATCGCGGAAGAGTTCCCTCCGTCCTGTGACAAAGATTGTTTCTTCCCAGCGGAGGTTTGGATTGACGATTTTGGGCAGTATCAGTTGGCGCCGTCTGTGGGAACCGACGTTGTAAAGTTCTCGTATATAAATTGTTTCACTCATGGAGGAAGCAGGTTCACAGCATGTTGTGGAGGAACAGAGGGAACATAGGAACTCAGAGGATCAGGACGTCCAGATAACTGATTATACCAGTGAAAACCACGCCGCCCCTGACCTGATAGAAACGATGATGCAGCGGATCAAGTCTCTTACGGAGACGGTAGAGATTTTGGCTAAACAACAAGCCAATCAAGTGCCGAAACGAACGGGGCCAGAGATGAAGAATCAGGATCAGAAAGAAGAAGGGACAGAGTCAAGTAATCCTACCAAAATAAACTTGAGGAGCGAGGCCACTCAGGAGGTAGAACAGGAATGGAGAATGGTCTTAGGATTGACAGAGCCCCCATTTGCTGACCACATCATGATGGAGCGGTTACCAAGGAAGATCACCCTGCCTAAAGTGGAGTCATATGATGGGAAGGCAGACCCCACCGAACATTTGTGTCATTATCAACACGCCATGGCTCTCTACGATTGCAGTGAGGCCCTCTTATGCAGAGTGTTCTCCAACACCCTAACGGGAGCAGCCCTGTCATGGTTCAGGAGATTACCCCCAAAGTCAGTATCTTCATTTGCCATGTTGGCAACAAAGTTTGTTAACCGTTTTATCACGAGCCGGAAGCTTAAGAAAGGACCCGACCATCTCCTCAACATAAAGCAACAAAAGGGGGAATCATTGAGAGATTACATAACACGGTTTAATGCCGAACTCGTTAACGTTGATGGATGTGAAGGAGGGTTTGCTATCGCAGCGCTGAGGGCAGGCCTTCAACCCGGCTTGTTTTGGAAGTCTATCACTAAGAAGCCACCTCTGGATAATTCAGATCTCTTAGTCCGAGCCCAGAAATACATAACCCTAGAGGACATGGACATAGCTCGAAGGGATAGTAAACTGTTGGCGGAACCAAAAGGGAGTTCTAGAGGAAGAAAGGAAGACTGGAAGAAGAGGAGATCCCCGGACCAGTCAGACAGAAGAACGACTCGTGACAGAGAGAGATCCCCTAGATCTGTTCGTTATACGCCTCTCAACGCATCACTCTCTCAGATCCTGAGACAGGTCAAAGACAGGGAGCATTTTAACTGGCCGGGAAAGTTGAAAGGCGAACCGGGAAATCGAGATCGAAATAGGTATTGTGATTTTCATAAGGATCACGGTCATACAACGGATGAGTGCCGGATTTTGAAGAGGGAGATTGAGGAGTTGATCCGAAGAGGGCGCCTCAGGGAATATGTAGGAAGAAATGATAGAGTTGGCCCGGCAAAAGATCAGACGCACAAAGATCAGGCGAGAGATAAATCAGATCAACGCCAAGCGGATCAACCTCCCCGACCTAATGTTATTTATACCATCCATGGCTGCACTAGAGACTCTGGATACTCAAATCGAGCAAGGAAGCGGTTCTCTCGTGAAGTCAAGTGGGGACCAACGCGAGTCCTCAGCATGGAACAAAGGTTAAAAATCCCGACCCCAGTTATAACCTTTGGGGACGAGGATTTAATTGGAGTGCATGTACCTCATGCAGACGCTCTGGTGGTGACATTGTCTATTGCACACTATGATGTGAGAAGGATTCTTATTGACAACGGAAGTAACATCAACGTCATTTTCTTGCATGCTCTGGAGAAGATGGATATTGACCTCGGGCAGATGAGGAAATCAACTGGGAGGATCACCGGATTTAGTGGTGAAGTTGTAGAGCCCATTGGAGAAGTTAGATTGCCCATCACCATTGGAAAGGCTACCAATTACATATCGGGGGTGGATGAATTCTCAGTGATTGACGCACCATCTCCTTATAATGCCATCATGGGACGTCAGTGGCTTCACGATGTGAAAATTATTCCATCATCTTACCATCAATGCATGAAGTTAGTTCTCAGAGGTGAAGTGGTATCTGTTAGAGGAGATCAGAAGGTCTCCAGGGAATGCCATGCAACCTCCTTCAAGTATGCCAGGGATAAATAGCAATTACAGCGCCCGGCCGACCAGGAAAGACGAGGAAGCCGGAATGATAACCCAGACTCGGAGCCGCCTGGAGTTCGAGATGACCGACCTGAGTTTCTTAAACCGGGGGAAGAAGTAGAGGAAATCGTGCTCAACAAGAGGGATCAGGAAAGAAAAGTTAAAATTGGAGCCCGTCTTACGGGCACACTCAAGGAGGAACTGATTCAGTTTTTAGCAGAACATCAGCATGTCTTCGCTTGGTCCACGGGAGACCTGATTGGAGTTGATCCTGGAATAATTTCACATCGGTTATCGGTGGACCCAGAGCACCCACCAGTTCGACAAAAGAGGAGGAAGTTCGCTGCGGAAAGACATCAAGTCATTAACGCCGAAGTGGAAAGGTTGTTGGAGGCTGGACATATAAAAGAGGTTTTTTACCCCGAGTGGTTGGCTAACACCGTTGTGGTCCCTAAGAAAGGGGGAAAGTGGAGAGTATGCGTAGATTATACGGACCTCAACCGAGCTTGCCCCAAAGACAGTTTCCCAATCCCGAAGATAGATCAACTGGTTGACGTGACCGCTGGAAATGAAATGCTTTCCTTTATGGATGCGTACTCGGGGTATAACCAGATCCGGATGCACCCAGGAGACGAAGAGAAAACCTCTTTTATCACGGAAAGAGGTCTTTACTGTTACAAGGTCATGCCATTCGGATTGAAAAACGCCGGAGCTACTTATCAGAGGCTTGTAAATGGGATGTTCCATCACCAATTGGGAAAAACAATGGAAATCTATATAGATGACATGCTAGTCAAGAGCAAAGAAAAGTCAGATCACGTCAGGCACTTGAGGGAAGCTTTTTTAGTTCTGGATAGATATAACTTAAAGCTGAACCCCTCCAAGTGTGCGTTTGGGGTCTCGTCAGGAAAGTTTTTAGGATTCATGGTGTCTCAAAGAGGCATAGAGGCAGATCCGGATCAAATCAAAGCACTTATGGAAATGGTCTCACCTCGGAGTAAGAAAGAGGTGCAAGCTCTCAATGGAAGGTTGGCAGCTCTCAACAGATTCATCTCCAAAGCCTCTGATAAATGTTTGCCATTTTTCAGAATACTTAAAGGGAATAAGAATTTTGAGTGGACGGAACATTGCGAAGAAGCTTTCCAGAGCTTGAAGAGCTATCTAGGAAGCCCTGTAATGTTAAGCACCCCGGTTCAAGGAGAGGAGCTCTTCCTGTATTTAGGGGCCTCAGATCATGCCGTTAGCTCGGCCCTCGTGAGGATGGATGCTGGAGTTCAGATGCCGATCTACTACACAAGTAAGACCCTCTTAGAGAACGAACAAAGGTACCCTGAACTCGAAAAATTAGCATTTGCTTTGTTAATTTCAGCTCGTAAATTACGACCTTATTTCCAAGCACACACAATAGTGGTACCCACTGCACATCCACTTAGATCTGTGTTACATAGGCCTGACACCTCGGGACGCCTTATGAAGTGGGCAATAGAACTGGGAGAATTTGATATCAAGTTTGTCCCAAGGGCAGCGATCAAAGCGCAAGCTCTAGCAGATTTCATCGCAGAATTCCAATCAAGATCAGGGATCAACATACAACCCAAAACTTCACAAGGTCAGGATAGCTGGCAGCTATACACTGACGGAGCCTCAAGCAGGAAAGGAAGTGGAGCCGGCATCGTCTTGATTACCTCTGAGCAGATCCAGATGGAAAGAGCAGTGGCTTTCTGTTTCAAAGCCTCGAATAACGAAGCTGAGTATGAAGCTCTGATCATAGGATTGCAAATGGCAAAGCTGTGTGGAGCTGATAATTTAGTGGTTCATTGCGATTCCCAATTAGTCGTAGAGCAGATGAAAGGTGGTTTTGACCTTAAGGATGAAAGAATGCGATTGTATAACCAGATAGCACGGAGGTTGGCTGATCAATTCCACAATTTTACAATAGTTAAAATAGCCGGGGAAGACAATGATCGGGCTGATGCCCTGTCAAAATTAGCAGCAGCATTGGAAGTGGCATCCGAAAGCGAAGTAAAGGTCGGGGTTCAAGAGCTTCCCAGCATCTGTCAATTGCCCAGAGTTTGTGTGATGAATTCAGGAGAATACAAGGACACGTGGATCATGCCTATTTTCCTTTATCTAACCGAAGGGATACTACCAGAGGACAAAGTATCAGCTCGGAAGTTAAGGATAAAGTCAGCCCGGTACATTGTGTATGAAGGAGTTTTGTATAGGAGATCGTTCACACAACCTCTCCTCCGATGTCTGACACCATATCAAAGCGAATATGTGCTTAGAGAGATCCACGAAGGTATATGTGGCAACCATATGGGGTCAAGGTCAATCTCCCATCGAGCACTTACTCTGGGTTATTTCTGGCCCCATATGAAGGAGGATGCTCGGCAACTGGTTCTGAAATGTGAAAAGTGTCAAAGGTTTGCTAACTATACACACTGCCCAGGTCAACCAATGACTCCAATTACCAGCCCCTGGCCGTTCATGCAGTGGGGTATTGATTTGGTGGGACCACTCCCCAGAGCAGAAGGAGGGAAAAAGTTCGTTGTGGTTGCAGTAGATTATTTCACAAAATGGGCTGAAGCTGAAGCTCTGCTTAAGATCGGCCAAAAGGAGATGAAGAATTTCGTGTGGAAAAACATTGTGTGCAGATTTGGGATCCCACAAATCATAGTCACAGACAACGGCACACAATTTGAGGGGGGAATGTTCCAGGATTTCTGTAAGGGGCTGAGCATAAATCATCACTTTTCATCCCCTGGACATCCTCAAGGGAATGGGCAAGCTGAAGTGACTAATCGTTCAATTATAGATGCTATGAAGAAAAAGCTGGACCGAGCCAAGGGGAATTGGTTGTCCGAGCTACCCGGGATATTATGGGCATATAGAACTACCCAGAGGACTTCGACAGGGGAATCACCATTCACTTTGGCATATGGTACTGAGGCGGTACTCCCCGTTGAAATCGGTATGCCTTCGTCGAGAACAACATTTCATAGTTCAGAACATAATGAGCAGGCTATACGGGAAAATCTAGATCTGTTGGAAGAAGTCAGAGACCAAGCCTTGGTGAAAATCGCAGCATATCAGCAAAGGATTAGGAGACGGTATGACCAAGGAGTCAAGCCGAAACACTTTCAGTTGGGAGATCTAGTGCTGAGGAGGATTTTTCCTAATACAAAAGAGCCAGGATCAGGAAAGCTGAACCCCAACTGGGAAGGACCTTATAAGATAATTAAGATAAACAGGCCAGGTACTTATTGGTTGGAGGATATAAGTGCGAAGCAAGTTCCAAGGCCGTGGAATGCAGAACACCTCAGAAAGTATTTCCATTAATTAATGTTCATTTTCCCACCATTATTGTAAATACGCAAGCTTTCATCTCATGTAAATACGCAACTCATCTTTTTCTGCAAATGTCTGAGGCAAATCTTTATGTGCAAGATTCCATTCAGTTTGGTATGGCGCAATAAGTGAACATAAGATCTCAGGTTATACCTGAGTGTAAAGAGTTCACCAAAATTAAGGGATCATGAATCCCAAAGTGAACATAAGATCTCAGGTCAGACCTGAGTGTAAAGAGTTCACCAAAATTAAGGGATCATGAATCCCGAAGTGAACATAAGATCTCAGGTTATACCTGAGTGTAAAGAGTTCACCAAAATTAAGGGATCATGAATCCCGAAGTGAACATAAAATTTCAGGTCAGACCTGAGTGTAAAGAGTTCACCAAAATTAAGGGATCAAGAATCCCGAAGTGAACATAAGATCTCAGGTCAGACCTGAGTGTAAAGAGTTCACCAAAATTAAGGGATCAAGAATCCCGAAGTGAACGTAAGATTTCAGATCAAACTTGAATGTCATAAGTTCACTAAATGTTCGGATGTCAGCCCCACTTAAACTACTAGTACGATAAACTCGATGAAATGAAACTAAAAGACCCCATAATGTATCGTTGAATTTTGAGTTAGTACGGGCATGGAGACTGTATGGCATAAAGCATCCACAAGCATCTCACGCTAGATCCAAGCAACAAAGTATGTCATATATAATATACAATGCTAAGTGCATTGGAGTATGTCATTCATGTCAGTATGCCAACCAAAAATGTAAGTCTTGTCTGATCACCACCACAACACATTGTTCAAGCAAAATACATACAGATATTGTATATACAAGGAAATAGAGGCAGCAGATAGGATAGGGTCAAGCTTGAGGAACCGCTATATTAGCATCAAGAGGGGAGGATGAATGGGTATCAGCACCGTCTTGTGTGCCAGCTAAGGAAGCAGGCTTAATTGAAGGATCGGGTTCTGGTGGAGCAGCTCCAGAGCTAGTTTCCCTCCCAAGATTGGTGATAAATTCTGTCGTTACCTCCACATCAGGATCCAGCAGAGACGGATCGAGATCAGGGAAACGATCCTTGAGATGCCCTAAGCGCTCCATGATTTTTGCCTTGCACTCTTCCCAACCCTTGTCAAACCCATCCTGAGCAAAGTCAGTACCTTTGGCAACTAGCTCATCCAATTTCTCCTTGAAATAAGATTCAGCAGCTTTCTTTTTCTCAACTTCAAGTTTGGCCAAGAAGGCAGCATGATCTTTTTGTCTCCCTTCTCTCTCCGCCAGGAGGTCCGCACTCATCTTCTGGGCATCACCTCGGGCTGCGTTCAGCAGAGAATCAGAGGTTGCCTTCTCCATGTTGGTTTCTTCTAAACTCTGTTGCAGTTTTTCGATTTGAGACAACAGCTCCGAATTTTTCACCACTTGCTCTTCTAATTGATTCTCGAGGTCAGCACCCTCGCAGTTCAATCTCCCCAGAGCAGATTGAAGATATAGCGCCTGGAAATCGAGAAGTAAATTGAAGATGAGTATCAAAAATAAGTACACCATTTGTCTAAATATGTGTAATAGGAAAGAATAACAACAAGAGACAAGACCCGAGAAGTGAGCGAACACACCTTGGTCAAGTATTCAGTAATTTTAAGGGTCATCTCAGGAGCCTTCCTGGCCTCGATCTGGGCCGGGAACCTGTCAGCGGCTTGTTTCAGGTAACCCTGGATATAGTGGTCCAGGCTCCCGGGGCCCCAAGGCAGTTTAGAAGCATCAGCTGTTTTCCCACTGCTCATCACATGACCGATGTCTAGTCTGGTAGAGGTGTCCTGAGGGTGCAACCGAGGCGATTGCCGAATGGAAGGAGGTGTGATGATCATATGTTGAGGGAGGTCGGGTGATTCTGAATCCGGAACTGAAGAGGAAGGAAGAAGAACCTGAACGTCGCCATCATCAGGTTCGTCCACCAGCCTCAGTCTACGAGTGGCATGAGTTTGAGCCTCGGAGCTGGGTGGTTTGACCGGTTTCCTTTTCCGGCGAATTAATTGAGCTTCAGCCACTCTCGCATTGACTTCCTCCATCGATAGCAGGCCGGCTGAAAGGAGTGCTTTTTGTGTAATTATCTGATCTATAAGTCTGACCTCTGGTACTAACCACGCTTTAAGTTTTTCGCGGCGAGCCTCAGTAATGAGAGCCCGAGCTCTAGTCTCTGGAGCTGCAGAGATAATGATGATAGTTAAAGATCGGGCGAAAGAGATCGCGATATAGACAGGATATATGAAAAATAATTATAATAATCTTACGGGGACTGCCCACTCTCCTGGGAACATTCCCAATATCCCCCCTGATAAAGAAGAAAGTGTTTTTCCAGCCTTTATGAGAAGTGGGAAGATCCTGTATTGCCTGAAATTTCTTCTCACCAGTAACGTAGAATCCACTACCCTTTTTAGACTTAATCTGCATTACTGTCCTAAGGGTCCCTAAGTCAAGATCCACCCCATTACGATCGGCTAAAACCAAAGAACCAACTAACATTTGCCATCCGTTAGGAGCTAGCTGAGAGGGGCATAGATGGTGAAACCTCAAGAAATCACAGAAGAATGGGTGAAGAGGAATCCTAACCCCTAAACGGAAAATGTAAGCGTAAAAAGCAATTTCCCCCTCTTGTGGTTTGTAGACTACCTCTCCAGGGTTAGGGGCCCTACACTCTAGGTCAGGAGGGACTGAGTATTTTTCCTTAAGTCGCTGTAGCGCCTGAGATGTTATTTTAGATGAATCAGAAGGTCCTGAGGTTTCGATGGGACGACGCTGGGAAGATTGAGCTTCCATCTCGCAACCTTCCACGGTTACAGTCCCCAAAGGGTAGCAGATATCAGCACTCTCGGTGCGAGATGATGACATAAAACTAAGAAGAAGATGATAAGGGAGAGAGGAATTACTGACCTAGAAGATGAGGAAGTTTGAAAAGCCCTCTTTAGTCGCCCCGGTGGATAGAGAAAGGTAAAGAGAGCAAACGAAAATCACACCAACCTATGTGTGTATGATCAGAGAGAATGATCGCAATGATGGAAGGATATGACGTTTCAGTAGCAGGCCCCCAAATTTCGAGACGTCCTTTGGGAGAAAAGGCGTCAGATTCAAATATCGGTGAAATCACGTCCTTCAATAACCTCTATCCAACGGCTAAGGATAGAGGATTTTTGGGGGGAGCAGCTGGTACACCCAATTAAATACCAGCCGAATAAGTCATAGTGAAACAGCTAGGAGTTAGGCCCAAGGGTTCAGCCCGGGCCCATTAACCCCGATAAGGTATGGAGCCTGCACACTAATTGGGCCTCATGAGATAGTATAACAGATAAAGAAGAAGCCTCCAGATCACGGAAGTTATGAATTGACAACCAACCAAAGCCCAATGAGCCACGACACGAGAAGTGGCATACGTGGAGAAGGGTATGGGGGTTGACGTGGACAAAAAGTGGAGAGAAGTTATATAACGCAGGAAGAGGAGGAAAGAGGTAGGCCATTATTATTTTACTAAGTGATTCCGTACATTAGAGGAAAAAGGTAACTGACTTCATCATCGGAGGAGGCTCAGGGATCCACACCCCCCTTTGTAGCCTTTCTTTTGCTTTTTTGTAGGTGATCGCGGAAGAGTTCCCTCCGTCCTGTGACAAAGATTGTTTCTTCCCAGCGGAGGTTTGGATTGACGATTTTGGGCAGTATCACAATCTAAAGTAGTAGTTAGACAAACAAGAAGTACCACTTTTAAGTGCCCAATTGTGAGAAGAAGCTGGATTTGAGCGAAATTTTGAAGTTCACAGATACTGAACCAGGGTCAGAATGTCAGATATATGTCAAATTTGAACATTAATTTCACATTAAAATTGGTTTAAGTCAAATTGCTGCATTGGATTCACATTTGTGTCGAGGAATACAACATACATGGACACACTAATTTTCAACAATAGCTTGTTCTTGCCTATCCTTTCAATTCCCTTGCATTTTCGTTCTACAACCTTCCCGAGGGATGACCGTATTTTGTATACATCTATTGGCATTTAGCATGGATAATTAATCGAAAGAGGTGAGCGTGATAAGATAAATTTGAATTTTTGTTTTTTTCTACCACGGAATACAATTGAGCTCCAGTTACCAGCAGAATCAAAGGAGGTTGTGGGTTTAAAAATTCTTAAGACCTTCAGGTCTGTGGAAGCTAAACAGGAACATAACCACTCGTGCAACAGTTTCAAAAATAAACAAGAAACAAACGACACACACACACACACACACACACACACATATATGTGTAATGTGATTAGATATAGTACAGTTAGTACTCCATATTGAAGCATGTATTCTTCATAAACATAGCGCACATAAAACATACTCCGATTTGAAACTTATAAGGGCAGCAGCCTGAACATTAAAATTTCAAATGTGGGGAATGGAATTGAGAGATGGGAGTAATACAGCAGAGCAGACAATAGGTACCTTGGTTCCGCGCTGACGAACGATGATAGCACCGGGCTTGGCGGCTTGATCTCCGTAGATCTTAACGCCGAGGCGTTTACCTTTTGAATCTCTACCGTTCTTAGTGCTTCCAGCCCCTTTCTTGTGAGCAGACTCAATCGTCAGTGGCAGTGGCGGCGATGATTTCAGGGGAAAAGACAGAGAGGACTTTTGGCCCCCCAAATGGATGGAGCCAAACTCTCCTTTGAAGAACGACGACGAAGTGCTGCTCGAAGACAACGATAGTCCTCTAAATGCTCCGACTAGATTAAAACTCATAATAGCTGTCGCCCCCATTCTGGAAAACGAAACCAAAAACAATTATCAACACAGAAATTGATGAGTGTATGCGATGCTTGTATAAATATATATATATATATATATAATTGATGTAGGGGTTTGTTGTTATCCAGCTTATGCTTACTCCTCTTCTGTCTGCTCTCAACGCAGCTTTGCGTTCTGAGGAAGAGGAAGAGGAAGAGGAAGGGAAGGAGAGATTAATAAAACCTTATCTATCTGTTGGGTGTTGGGAGGGACTTGGGAGTATGAAATAAATACGTAGGCGGCGGTACACTAGTAGATAGATTGAAGTAAGGACATGTCGAAGGTAAGAGCCATCATCTAGTCAAAACCCTCGAATATCAAAATGTCTTAGTTAAAATTTAGGGAAATGCTATTATGAGCAGCTTCTCATGTGAGAAGGCGGGTTTTAACCGTTAAATGAGCATCTAGCCTTAAGATTCTCTCCAGATTCCTGGGAATCTTAAGGCTAGATGCTCATCCTACGGTTAAAACCCGCCTTCTCATGTGAGAAGCTTCTCACAATAGTATTGCCCTAAAATTTAAAATTTGATTTCTAATGCAAAGAGCCATCACATGAGTCAAAATGTCTCTTTCTCAATTGAAGAGCCAAAATGTCTCTTTCCTAATTGAAGAGCCAAAAAAAGGGTGCCAATAATCATGGTAGTTGGTCATTTGTACTTCAATTTGATTGGGTTTAGGATGTGGGCCAAGTCATTAATTAATTTAAAAATGGCAAAACAAAATACTCCGTAAATAGCTAGTCATTTGACTAGTGTAGTTGGAGTGACTTTGGTATATTAGCTAGGCATTTTCTTATTTAGTTAGCCAAATTGATATTTTGCCCAGCCCATTTGCTTAATCCCATTAGAGTTGCTCTAATAAAATACTCTCAACCATCTTGATCGTGCCAATTCATTGATGAAGAGCGTGGCGTGATCAGCATTCAGACATGATATACTTTTCCCACCGGACCATTAGATGTGTCAATCGGGTCGGGTTGGCCCGACCCGACCCAATTTTTCCGGGCTAAAAGTCCGGTCCGGCCCGCTAGGCCCGAGCACTTTTGTCCGGTCCGGGGTGGACACCCTTTGTCCCGTCCACGGCCCGGCCCGCTCCTTAGCCCGAAACCCGGCCCGCTTGCCCGACCCGAAAGCCCGGATTAACTAGCCGTTGTGGCCCGGCCCGGTAGGCCCGCCCGAGCCCATAACTCTTTAATTTTTATTGAATAAAAAAAAAAATTACTATTTTTTTTAATGAACTTTTTTTAGACTTTTAGTAATCACTAATCATTAATGAATAAATCTTTACTTTTTATTATACAAATTATTAAAATTAATGATAATAATCTTTACTTTTTATTAGACTACAATTTTTAAATATCAAATACTAGTAATCTCTTTAATTTTTATTGAATAATCAATATTTTTTACTTTTTTTTTAATGAACTTTTTTTACTAATCACTAATTATTAATGAATAAATCTTTACTTTTTATTGTATAATTTATGATAAGTAATCTTTATTTTTTATTAGACTATAATTTTTAAATATCAAATAATAGAAATCTCATTAATTTTTATTGAATAATAAATGTTATTTACTTTTTTTTTGTTAAACAAACTTTTTTTTTAGTAATCACAATCATTAATGCATAAACAAAACATATAAAAAAAAAAAGTAAAAGTAAAAACTCCCCCGAGCCCGTCCATGAGCCCCGGCCACGCCCGTCCACTAGCCCGTCCATGAGCCCGCCCACTAGCTTTGGCCCGGCCCGGCCCTAAGCCAGGGCCACCGGTCCGGGGCGGACATCCCCCCTCCCTTCCCAAGCCCAGCCCGGCCCGGCCTGGCCCGATTTTAGGTGAGGCCCGGCCCGGCCCGGCTCGATTTTAGGTGAGGCCCGGCCCGGCCCGGCCCTCTAGCCCGGTTAGGCCCGATTTGACTAAGCCCGGCCCGGCCCGTTTGACACCACTACGGACCATCCCCATGTCAATAGTTTCTGGATTTTCTATTAGTCAGTACAACCGTTCTCATTTGAATTTGGAATTCAAAAATCTATATTATATCCTACTAAAAGGGTAATTTGGTCATTTTGCTCATAAAAGGGGCTTTTATAACCTCAGCCCTTTGATCTTCATCGAGTGGTCCATAACTCACTCACACAATTCTTCTCTCTCCCACAAATACACTATATGATCTCTTCTTCACTAACACAATTCACTTCTTCACTAACACAATTCATTATGTATCAGTCATCACTGCACTCTTAAAAATTTTGAATCTCTCAGTCTCTCTCTCACCCCAGTCTTGGAACTCCAAAAATTTGAATCTCTCACCACTCTCTCTCTCTCTCTCTCTCTCTCTCTCGATCGATCGATCGATCGATCGAAGCCCACTTTCCCACACTCTCTTTCTCTCGCTCTCTCTCACTCACCGAGGCTACCCTCTCTCTCTCTCACTCTCTCGCCATCGCCACCGCAGACTAGGAGCCTCGACCGAGGTATGTATGAAACTTAATCAATGTCTAGGGTTTCAATTACCCTCTGGGTCATGTGAAACATAATCAATGTCCATGGTTTCTAATCAGTCTAGGGGTCTCCAATCAATCTAGCTTTGATTTCTCATATGTAAATCATATATCTTTTTTAAATATACTTTCTTGATGTCATATTTCTTTTGATTTGCAGGGAACCTAAACTATTTTGTTTTCTTTTTTGGTTTTTCAGATCTGGCAGGGAGAAGTAATGGCTCGGCGAACATACAAAAGCCATAATTGGTACCTCTATCCTAACTTTCTTAATTGTTTTATGCTTTACTCTGTAATTGAATGAATGAATACACTTTTGAATGTCGGTGTCTTTATTTCCACTTTAAAGAATCTCAGCAAAAATTGAGGTGTACATCAGCATAGATATTGGCACCATTTTGAATCTTTGATGCATTGTGAGCTGTTTATGGTTAATAGTTGCATGTCTTGATGTTGTTTGGGTCTTCAAGTAATTGATGGTGATATTTTTTTTTTGTTTATGTTGTGTCCCAAGGTGTTTGATTAGGTGCTTGAGTAGGGTCCCTTTGTGTTAAAAAAAAGTTAGAAAAAATTATTGCATTAGGAGTTTTGTATGTCCATGGTTTCGAGGTATGTTGATCAGTCGAGGTATGTCATTTTTTTTTTTTGGTGTTATTTGAGAAGTGGGTTGACAAACAGAACTTTTCTTGATATCTCTTTACCTTTGAATGCTTACAGTCAATGATTACATATCTCTAAAGTGCTTCATCAATTTTTTTTTTTAATTTTTATCATTGTCTCTAAAGGATTTTTAGGGTGTCAGATTGGGAGGGACTGTGGTTTGGTTTTTGGTTTGCATATAAATAAAATGGTAAGGATTTGCTTTTCTATGATTTATATTGTTGTGTATGTTTTTGGTTCCAACGCTTCCTTCAACTTAAAATTTTAAGGATAGGTAAAATGCATTTCGATACACTTGAAATTGAGAAGCAAGTTGTTAATCAACTTACAGTTTGGAAGTCTTCTTGACTGGTTTGATGTTTTGATTTTTGCTCTTTGTAGTTTCAAAGGAGTGGGTATGTGTGGGATAGTTTTTGCTCTTTTTTTAGTTGTGCCTTTTTGATAAGTTTTTTGCTGCTACAAGATTCAAGCCTTCATGTGTTCACCACTTAATACTGGCAGTTTCACACTCCTTATTTCAGTGGTCACCATATTTATTTTCCCATAACCATGTTTTAGTTTTTAAACCCTCTCTGTAATCCTCATGGGTTTAAAAATTTGTCACCATGGGTTTACAAAACCTTAACTATTTATTTTTTGTTTTTACTTTATTTTGATTTCTTGAAAACTTTTTGAAAACTCTCTTTATGTTTTAAAAAATAGTTCAAACCATTTTGATTTGATTTGATTTGATTTTATTTTTGTTTTTTTTTTTTCTTAAAATATTTCTTAGCATTGGATCCTCCGGCAAAATCGACCATCTTTTGCATTTTTCTTTTCCTTTTTCCTTTTTCATTTTCCTTTTCCTCTTTCTTTTTGTATTTCATATTTTCAGCTTCATTTGCAGGTTGATGTTCTAATATTTCAGCTTCATTTGCTGGTTCATTTGGAAAATTGGTTCTTAGTTTTGATTTTCAGGTTTATGTTTTAACGTTTAATTTTTTTTCTTTTAGAGTGTGTGTTTTATTCTTGGGGCTTTTATGATTTGATTATTGTCCACTTAAACGTATAAATTATATTCAATTTATAACTGAATTTTTCTATTACAACTAAGACCAACTGAATTTTTTTATTATTTTTTCAGTCTCAGTTCATCATTGTGGGAAACCGGTTCGCGGTTATTTGTTGAAGGTTGGATTTCTTGAATCTCATCTTTTTTTAATTGGTTCATTTGATTTTTTTTTTTTTTAGAAACCCAGCCCAGTTGGGCATCAATGCACAAGTTGAGTTGGCTACTGATTGGTAGTCTTTCAGCTACTTGCAATCATCTTTTGTTGAAAGCATTTTAAGGGTTCCTCTACTATTATAAAATCACCAAAAGGTTTGTGGAAATTTTTAATTTTTATTTACTCTGTAAAGACTTAAAAGTTTTAACTGTGACAGTTTTCATAGTCCATTTCCATTCTCTTAGAGTATTGATTTCATAAACCACGGATTGTCATACCTCTTTCTTTGTCAAGAACCCAACTTTCTTCAAATAGGTTGCACCATGAATCATCATTACACACATACTTGGTTTTGATTGGTTGATAGGTATTAACCTGAACATGTAGCTCAGTACTAAGTTTCACAAACATTGTTTTTTCATCAATTTTTTTTTTGTAGTGCCCACTACCAAGCTAATGTGCCTGCTACACTTCTGCATGGAAGAGAAAAGCTAAGTATTGTGGAATCTTATCAGCTATAAATTGAATTTTTTTGTAGTGCCCGCTACTAAATCTTATTGGCTGTAAATTAAATTGAATTTTTTTCCTCTGTTTGTTTTGTATTGCAAAGATTTTCAAAATATCCAAGCAACTTGAATCCAGGTATCTACGCCGGCGCGCGCGCTCACACACACTTAGATAAGTGAATCTTTTGTGGGTCGCCAGGAATTTGTTGAAAAGCATTTGAATTGTACTTTTTTTAGTTCTCTTTTCTCTTAGCTTGCTCTATATAATACCAGGGTAAATTTGTTCGGTACTGCCATTTTCTTGGTGTACCTGAGCTGTAGTTTTTGTTTTGTTTATTAGAAACAACTATGGAAACATTAGGGCCCAAGTACCATTTTCAAAGATGTTTTCTTAGTTTTATTGGTGTAAATGAAACTCATGATAGTGCTGGTAAATGAAACTTATGCTTTGAATGTCCTCTAGGAACGATTTTATGTCATATTTTTTTATGGTACAAATGCTAGCACGGTTCTGTCTCACGCACACATGTATATTTGGTGGTGAAATATTATTTACGGTAAAGACCTCCTGATACCTTTTGGTGCCTTACATATTTGAGTGGCCTCATTTGTAATTTACACATGATTTTTATTGAGGTTGAACAAGAAGAGAACAAAAAGACAGAGAACAGTTGATTATATTTAATCACCATTTTGTGAACTACAGCTTGGTATGTCAATATCAACATTTTCTATGTACAACTTGGCTTGCTGTTTTGCTCTTTCATTGCTTGCTCATTGATTTTCTTGATCCTTGCACTTTCTTTGTTATAACTTTATTTTTTTCCATTTTCATGTGAATTGCAGAATGTCCACTTGAATAGATGGCTAGCATGTGTCGTAAATATGGTGCGCTTCATTTCTTCTCCTCTTGACATTTTTGAAATCTTGGGTGTTTTCAAGACCAATGCATGTTCTGTTGTTTAGTCCAAAAAAAATATGATATGGGTTTTGTTGGATTACCCATTATCTACTAGAGTTGATTCCAAGTGCCCCATGCTAATGTGCCCAGTCACTGTAATTTAATTGTTTGGTGCTTGAAGAGCATCCCAATTGTTTTTCTTCTCTTTTATCCAATTTGCTCAAACAAATCACTATGCCCAGTTACTGTTCGACATGTAATTTGTTCGTTGTGTGTATATGAATCTGTTTTGGCAGTTATTTGGTTTTGGATCTTATGTCCATCTCAAATATTATAACTCATCTAAAAAATTATAACTATGGATCTTATGTTCATCTCACTAGCAGGACTTTATAAACTTTGTTTTGTGGAAAGAAAAACAAAGAGAGTTGCTTTGTAAGGCACACGACTTAACTTGGATGATCATATTTAGGGAATTTATGCGCTTCATTTTCTTTTGGGCTCTTCATTTCCTAATTCATGTCTAATTTTTGTTTCAAATTTAGTTATTGATTTCTGTAAATTTGTTTATGCATAAGGATTTGATTGGATATTCTTGGCACATTGAACTCATATTTGTTTGGTTGAAATGGTTTTGTTTATGTTTGATTGAATTGGTTTTGTTTAGATAAAATGCTCCTTTGACAAATTTATCGGTTATGACTTCATCATTGATTTGGTATATGTACATACATTATATGTAGTTGATTTATTGTTTAACTTTAGCTTTTTGTGATTTACCTAACATGAAATAGTTTGATTGGTAAGGCAATCAAAGCTCCACGCAGTACTTCAAACACTACCATTTGGTAAAACTCAAGCTTTCTTTTCCTGGGAAATTCAAATTGTTTTTTTTATATATATCAAATTGCTTGATTTTTGTTAATTTATTGTTGACACACACTCATATGTTAATCTGCCATTATTTTTCCTTTTCTATTGATCTACTACACTTTTGGATTATCTTAATTCTTCATGCAAGTGATCACTAGCTTCTGGATCCTTAAGCTTTAGTTCGATAGAATATGGCATGTCTTATGATTTGCATGTATGGCATTTCTTCATGAACAAGTGTGTTTGAAGTGAGTTTCTAGAAAACAAAGCTAAGTCTACCTTTGACAGTCTTCATGTAAAATATTCTCTACATATCATACTCTGATGCACCTTCGTCTATGCATGGTGTTTTCTAAGAATGCATAACAACTTATTAGATTTAGTTCCACTCCCTATTTTATTTATCCAAAAAAAGTTGATATGTGGGTTACTCTTAGAATTTTTCTTAAGTTGCTTAATTCATGGCTTACACTTGGAATTTTCAACCTTATTAGTATCACAAGCACCTATCAAGTTTGCCTTTTCATTGTTGAAACTCAGAAAAGCTTATTATATGTTTGGTTGCTGAAAATCTGCAGAAAATAAAAGAAAGAAAATGAAGTTTTGGGTTCTTTTGCTGACTTCTATGTCTATTTGATTCCGAAAATTGAAACCATTCTCTGTGGCAAGATTTGTCTAAGTGCATTCAGTTTTGAGTGACTTTTGTTTCTAAACACATTTATTGTCATATTTGATTTCCATAAAGATAGTCTAATATCAAATCCTTGAGTTTGTGCTTTAAATTTTAAAATGGTTAGCTAAATTAGGGACTACGTCAAGATTATTCAAGCTAAAAATGAATAGTTAAAATAAGTTAGAGAAGGGTTTCAAGGAGGGACCACGGACCATTTCAACATCCTCCAATGAAAATCAAATGGGCTCACAGTCACATATGTTGGTAACCACATTTGGGAAGCATAGCATTTGTCTTTGGTTAGTTTGAAAAGAAATTTGCATAAGATTAGTCACAATAGTCCAAAGCAAGGTAAATTTGGAACACAAGATTTCTTTGACCCAAATTTTATTTACTCACACACATTTGTACAACTTGGTATTGAAAGAAATAATGAAACTCTCAGATTTAGGGTACTGAATTTTTATTGAATAATGCTATAATTCCCAAATTCGTATCACAAATATGCCTCCCAACATGTGTGGCAGTGATACCACCTGAATTCTCATAGGAAGTTGTTTTGGAGGCTCACTTTTACATGTGTTTAGAAGCAAACAGTCCTAAGTTAAGCTACATCTGACATTTTGATCATAAATGTCAGATGATCAAAATGCATCATAGACGTCCACTATATAATAACCTAAAACAATTTTCAGGACAAAATAATTGATCCTAGGGTCCTAAATTCATCTCTATCGCATCGTAGTCGTCCACTAATTTTGGACACTTTAGACCGTTAGATCAAATCCTACGATTTACATAGTCTTCTCCCGCTGCTCTTTATCAGGTTTACTATGACACACACAATACCCAATACGTCTCTCTCTCTCAAACATATCTGCTTTTGAATTTCAAACAGATCCTACTCACTCACTCACTCACTCTCTCTCTCTCTCTCTCTCTCTCTCTCTCTCTCTCTCTCTCCCCTTCTCCGTCTTGCTTCTTCTCTCTCCCATCATTGTCGGCGTGATCTCGCAGTATCCGTTTCGCCTCATCGGTAATCATTCTCTCTCTCTCTCTCTCTCTCTCTCTCTTAACTTCTCTATAGCAAAGAGGGATTGATTATCTCTCTGTGTGCAGATTCTGGCTCCGGCACTGTCATTTACTCTTTCTGGCTCCCAGTTCAAAAGAACAACCCCTATTTTGATGGACCCGTTTCTCTGCAGTGAGTTTGTCTATAACTAAGGTTAGAGTTTCTATGAGTTTTTGGTATTTTTTATTTTATCACTGATGTGTTCTTATCCAAATTTCATTGTAGTTTTTTTTTTAATTTTTAAATTTTTTATTCTTCCCTCAATTACAAATCTGAACTCAGCTACATTTGATTTGGGTAGTGGTTGAGAGTTTTGGGATCAGACTTTCTTTGACATGTTTATTTTTCCCTTTGAATCTTTACTCCATACTAGGTTATGAGCTAAAAATTGGTGGTTTAATTTGTGAAAAAGCAGACTTTTATATTTTTGGTTGCTGGAGTGTTCATCCCTGGAAATTCAAATGTTGAAGGTAACTTTCACTTCATATGATTTTACCATACATCTTTTTCCTTTCAAAATTTCTAATTTGTAGAGGCAGCAAAACATCTCTTTACTTTTTGTTACCCTTCCATGTCAATTAGGTAAGATTTATTTTACAAAAAGTTATCTCTTTTAACAAATCGAAGATATTGATTCGTAGTCCACTGCCTCTAAATTATTTGCTAAACATTTCAAATCTTAAATATGTTTTATGTTCAGGGTGGACTGAAAAGTAATGGAAACCACCGTTGATGGAGAAGCTATCGACGTTAGCTTCAGACCACATTGATGACGATAAAGCCGCATCCTCATACGGGAGACAGAGTTGGCTGTGTATAACTCCCTATACATCTTCTCTCCATGTTTTGTTAATCCTGTGTTGTGATTTTTGGAAGAATTGATAATGTACCTCGAGTAGCTTAAAGTTGTTTGCATGTTGGTGGGCACGCAAACAATGGTGGGCACGCAAACAATGTACTTTTATATCAGAGTTTGTGTTTGTTTGAGTACAAAAAAAGAAAAATGGGCTGGTTTTTTTTTGGGATAACTTCTTATTCTTTGAATTAATTAATGCTTTTAGTACCATAATATGAAACTCTCTGTTTAGGCCAATATTTGGTTGATAGTTAAAAAACTACAAGATGTTTATTTTAGTTGAGGAGTACTGATTAGTGTAGGACTTGAGTTTTTTTTTTATTCCCACATCTGGGTGTTCTCCGAGTGTTTCTTCAAGCAATTGAAGCCAAATAGCTTTAAAAATCATAATTAGAAAGAAATTTAATTTATGGGTTCAACTGATTGGCTTATTGTTGTTTTTAGCTACTTGCTTGATTTCATCATGTCTGGGCTTTGAGATGCTTTATTTATTGGTTTGTTGGTGGCCCAAATTTTGTATGATTCTGGCCAGCATGGATCATGTTTAGTAGTTTGAATCTATTGTTCCAAATTTTCTACACAATTCTTTATCATGTGAGTGCAGAATGAATCATGACATATTATTATTTTCCATCAAGTAAAATATTCATTTTTGCATAATTGGCTTTTTAAGTTTTGCAAGTTCAGGCATTACTGCTTCCCAACTTGCTTTTTGCATATTCTATTATATGATGTTTCAGCTCTTATGCCCATTATTTCAGTTTGTTAGATTTTTTAATTCTCCATATATCACATGGCTTTTTTTGTAAGTTTTGCAGATGATAACCATATAGTCCCTTACTAAAAAATTATTTGAAGCAGTTGATAAAAATATGTTGATACAACATCGTGCTTATGAAGCTCATGAATAGTCCAAGAGAAGCCCGGTGGATCTTGAAAGAGATTAAGGATCTTCAGAAGGATCCTCCTACCTCTTGCAGTGCAGGTAGGATCTACCTTCTTTTATATCTCAAATTCTTGATCTTTTGCAACCGGACTATTGTAGTTTTGGTTTTTGGCATCAAATTTAGTCCTCTTTTGCAACAAGACTATTGTAGTTTTGTTTTTTTAGTCCTCGTTTGCATTGTTCTATCGGATTTTGAATTTTATGTTGAGCGCATTAAATTAAATTGCATACGCGCTAAATTTTTACACATAATTTCAATAGTTCTCTTAGGGCCTGTTCACGTTCTACAAATTTGCATTGGGCCATTCTCAATTTGAAAATCCATCATTTTAAGTAGTTCATTGAGAGAGTGGAAAATCATGTTGTAAAGCATATTTGTAATTACAACAGGACTTCAAACTGCGTGTGAGAGAGTGATTTTGGGGGTGTGCTTTACTGTGATTCTGCTGGAAGATTTACTTGCTTTTCTTGATTGGTTTGTAGTGGTAGGTGGGGGTTGGATCAAGTGTATTGTGTTCATCTTTTGCTTCTTCTAATTGCATTTTCTAGAATTCTTTCAAAATGGTGGAAGAGCAGAAAGATGTAAAAAGTGGTTTGTTTCAAAGAGGTAGATAGGGGTTAAAGAAGTATGGTTCTACAAATGGGTTTGTTGCTAGGAAAACCTGCTTCAAACACCTGCAGTTTCATTCTCTTTGGAAATGTATGATTTGTGCAGATTTTGGAGCTACGTTTAAGATTTTGAGATAATGCATATGCTTTGTGCAGATTTTAGCGGTTATTTTTTCAACCATGATTCATAGTGTATTTGTTTCTTTAACACCTTTTATTATCTTTCTTTCAGAGGTAAAGGAATGAGTCAATATCAAAATATGACAGAAATATTTCTTAACCTCACTTATATTTTGCTTTAGAGTTTAAACATGGTGCGGGAAACAATTGGACTCATTTTATGTTGAATGTAAATGCAGGCTGCGACAACTGGGAGGTTTGAGGAGATGAACACTAGATATGCAAATTTTTGCTATTATTATCATCGCGGTTGAGTAAAGTGAATCTGATATTTTGTATTCAAAGTGCAGTTCAACTTTGATACACCACATTTGAGAATTGAGAATTGAACACAGGTCATGCGCAAATTCTTCAAATAATCCCCCATTAACTGTATCTTCATTCATCTGGTTATTTTTTTTTTCCCGTGCCCGCACTTACTAGTTTATTGATAAACTAGTGGAACACCTGTTGGTACGCACGGAAATTTGTGTAGAAATGTATAATAAATTTAAGGGAGAATTATTGGAAAATCCTACAAGTAACTCTCAAAAGTTTAAAATTCCAATTGGTTTGACCATTTTCTAAAAAGGACAAAAGAAATCTCAGATAGCACTCGCACGGTATATAGGAAATTCCACATAATTACCCAGCGTCTATTGCGCCTCACGCACGTGTTGTTGCATTCAGCCACTCACACTGTGTGAGTGACTGTACCATATGAAATCTATTTCGAAAATATTTTTTTAACTTTAAATCCCATAACTTTTGATCTACAACTCAGTTTTTTACAAATTTTATACCGCTGGAACCGTATCGACTAGAGCTACAAAACTTGTACTATTGTTGATATGTTTTGAGCAAAAAAAAATGACATTTTACCTGCCTTGTTCAGTTGTTCCTGAAAAACTTAAATTTTCACTTGATATTCGTGTACACGTTCAGTGACATTTCACTGACTTTCATGTATGTCAGGTGAAATTTCACTAGAAGTAACTGACTAGATTTTAAAGTCTAATTTGATTATTAATTAGTTAAAAAGTCTCTTAAATGCAAAGTTAAGTGAAATTTCACTTAATATTCATGTATGAGTTAAGCGAAATTTCATTAAATATTCATATATGCGTGGTGAAATTTCACTTCATCTTCTTCTTCTTCTTCTTCTTCTTCTTCTTCTTCTTTTTTTTTTTTTTTTTTTTGCATATAAAATAATGCATATTTTGTTAAAAGAAGCAAATTTCACAATCAATTATAAAATACCAATTTTCAACCAAAACAAGTGTAGGAATTCTTATTAAAATTTGTCCTTTGTTTTTTTTACTTCTCAAAACATACAAATTTGTTGTTTTTACATACATAAATAATAAGTGAAATTTCACTTGATATACATAAAATATTAAGTGAAATTTTACTCAATTCTAGAGCTTTTAAAAGCTCTCCCCAAAAAAACCCTAAGTTCAACTTTTGCAAAGCTCATAAACTAGTTACCAATTGAATTAACATGAAATTGTGCTCTAAAAAAGGAGAAGCACCAAAATAGGGGCTAAACTAAGCCTTAATGAGGTAGCAATGGCTTTATTGCTATTCGTCTTTTTTTATTTTTATTTTTCTTCTCAAAACATATAAATTTGGCATACATAAATATTAAGTGAATTCACTGAACCCGTACATGTATTCTTCCTGAAAAACTTGAAGTTAAACTTAATATTTGTGTACTCGTTCAGTGAGATTTCACTTAGTATGTCAAGTGAAAATTCATTAACTATCCCAAAAGTCGCTAGAAGTAACTCTCTAGAGTTTAAGGTCTAATTTGATACTTACTTTGTTAAAAAGTCCCCCAAATGTCAATTTAAATCAAATTTCACTTAATATTCATGTACAAGTTCAGTGAAATTTCACTTAATATTCATGTATGCTAAGTGAAATTTCACTTTTTTTTTTCTCTCTCTTTCATATTAAACAATGCATATTACATTTAAAAAAAAAAAATCAAATTTCACAATTCAATTATAAAACATAGTTTTTCAACCCAAACAAATGCAAAATTTCTGTGAAATTTCACTAAAACTCTCCTTAAGAACAAAGTGAACATTCGGTTTTTTTTTTTCACAACATATCAACTTGGCATACGTATATATTACGTGAAAATTCAATAACTCATGCACGAATATTATGTGAAAATTCTATTACGTTCGTCTGGAACATGACCTGTAAAAATAAGAGTTTTTTTTTTCTTTTGCTCAAAAGGTATCAATAATGGTACTAGTTTTGTAGCTCTTGTTGACACAGTTCCAACGGTATTAAAATTTGTAAGAAAAAGAGTTGTAGATCAAAAGTTATGGAGGTTTAAAGTTTTAAAAAAATATATATATATTTTTGAAATAGATATCATATGGTACAGCCACTCACACGGTGTGAGTGACTGAAGGAAGGAGGAACGCGCGTGAGGCGCTTGGAGTCACATGAGATTTTTTATATGGTGCGTGCATTTATACCGTGTCAGTACTGGCTTGGATTCCTTTTGTTCTTTTTAGAAAATGGTCAAACCAATTGGAGTTTTAAACTTATGAGGGTTACTTGTAGGGATTTTCCAACAATTATTTATAAATTTAATGGTATATATAAATTCTATTCCACAATTTTAATTTTTTTAATTTTAATTATATTATATAAATTTATACAAATAACAGTTAAATATTCTAAAAAATGTAGCTTAGAGATTGTAAAGAAAGAAATGCATTTACAGAGAACACCCTACAAAGACTAGTCGTCGGACACACACGGTGTGTGTGCAATTCATAAACTTAAATCAATAAAAAAACATAATGACTTGGGTGAAAGATTAATTAGATTAATATATATATATATAGGAAAGGAAAAAAAAAAAAAAAGCAGCAAACTACAATTACCCATTGGAAAAAAAAAACCGCAAATTTGAAATATGACATTCTTTCAATAAAAGTAATACAATAATACAAATGTACATAGAAAACTGTGTCATCCATTATTTTATTTATTATTTTTTTTTTTTTGGTAATCGAGGGTGTCCGGGCCAGCTTGCGCGCACCTCGACTAATCCCCCGAGGCCTGGAGGCGCCGGGTAAATACTCCAGTGGCCACGCCCTCCATGACTCGAACACTAAACCTCTTGGATAGTACACCCAAGAAGCTTACCACACTAAACCTCTTGTGTCATCCATTATAGACCAACTATTGGGGTCACCTCCCTACCCAAATTAATTTTTTGTGAAAACTTTCTTTCCTAGCACAATGGAAAAAAAATAAAAAATTTGTGAAATTGATTCAAAGGAGAATGACCATTACCACTGTTTCTTCGTGGACTATTGGTTCAGATTTGAATCAACCTTGACTTCTCCATGAGTTTCTGTGCATAAATGTGATGCATATAACTAATGTATTTAGCCTGTCTTTGAATACACATAGATATAGTCATGTTATATAGACACAAACATATTTAAAATAAAATTAGTGGAACAAAATTTCAAAATAATTGCATTGGATTACCAAAAATAGCACAGACCTTTGGGGTATTTGTCGGAAGCGGCTTGTGTAGTTGCAAGCGGAAAAACGCTAGCACAATAGAAATATCCAATAGATTAACAATAGAGAGAGGAAGGAAATAGGAAATTGACCAAAATTCAATAGAGTTTATCTTTTAGATAAACGGTAGAAAGTAACCAAAATAAAAAAACCACTAAGAAGTTATCGAGAACCATTTTTCTTGAGAAGTGGAGAGAGAGAGAGAGAGAGAGAGAGAGAGAGAGAGAGAGAGAGAGGTGGCAGTTACACATTTTCTTATTTTACCTTTGGTTTAACCTTGTTTCATGTGATATGTAATGACCATCTAACCCCTAAAATTTGTATTTTTAAATGGTTATTGATTTTTAATGTAATTAAGGGTGATAGTAAAAAAAGTTTGGGAACCCCTCCATTTTTCTTTATAGAATAGTATAGATTTATCACAACATACAGTCTACTGAATAAAATTCAATTATATTTTAAAAATAATAATAATAAAACAAAATCCAATTATCCTGTTATCCCAAGAGTGCCTAAATAAAATAATTTATAGTATATCATAAATATGAAATAGATATATATGAACAAGCTGTAGGATATTTGAAAATGGAAAACTAAGATAAATACATTCTAAGGAGAAGGAGATTTACACAATGACAGAATTACATAGGTATTTATAAGATCCCAAACATAATGTATCTATCCAAGTTCATGCATCCATTACAGTTAATATCATTATTCTTCCAAAACTACTTTAAGACTAATACATGAACATATATAATATATGAATAAACAAATGCAAAAAATAGATTGAATGAACTTAATTGTAAAAAGACATATCCTGTATGCATGAATTCTCTAAATATCTAATAAAAAAACACAAAAATTAAAAAATTAAAAAAAATGCCATGTATATGATTTTAAGTGCAAAGAGAGTTGATGATGTAAAAACTTGTAAAGGCTTGGTCGCGACCCTCGAAGGGACCGCCCCCCATGTTCGGGGCGGGCGCGACAGGCTTCATTTGCTTCGGTCTATATATATATATATATATATATAATAGATTACATGTGGTTGGACCCATTTTTAGTTGAGTAAGTATTCGGGAACAAATAAATCTTACAAACACCACAATGTGTATGTCTCTCTCTTGGTGGGGTCTACTGACATTGTGGGGCCCACAGAAGATAGAGATAGACACATTGTGATGTTTGTGAATTGTATTTGTGAGATTTATTTGTGCCCAAAGACTTACTCTTTTTAGTTTACTCTCCAATAATTTCAAAAATTGACACCTAACTCCCATGGTTGTGATTGAAATTAATTGAAACTATAGTACATTTTTCATTTCAAGTTAAACAAAATAGGATAAATTACAGCACCACCCCTTGAACTATGACTGTTTCTCACTACCACCCCCTAAACTTTAAAACTGAACAGACTCACCCCTCAACTATAAAAAATGAACAAACTCACCCCCTGAAAAATAGGTTTTAGTGTCAACAAAGCATAGTTTAGGGGTCAGTTTGTTCAGATTTAAAGTTTAGGGGGTGTCATTGAAAAACAGTCATAGTTCAGGAGGTCTTACTGTAATTTATCCTAAAAAATAAAAGATTAGAATTTACATTTAACACACAATTACACAAGGATTAAGTGTCAACTTTCCAAATGAATTAAATGTATTCTACCCATGCATATACAGTTATACTATCACAATTTTATGACGTGGGAAATTCATGGAAAGTGATATACAAGCAAAAGGAGGTATATAAGTTATTGTTTTTTGGGATACTTAATATATAACCCATTATAGCTACCTTTTTAGAAATTGGCCCCTAGTGTAATACAATGTAAGAATTAGTCCTTCACTTATTTTAGGGACCAAAATACCCATATATTATAGATATATGTATATATTATATATATATATATATTATATATGGCAAATCTCACAAATTCCTCCAAATATCTCTCTCTCTCTCTCTCTCTCTCTCTCTCCATTCAAGAGACCACAGAGCTATGGTTTCTAAAGATTGTCGCTGACCGTGGAAAAAAATCCAAGGTCGCCGAGAGACCCAATGAGGAAGATTCAGATCTCATTGACAGAGACCGCGATCGTTCTCTCCATCGAAAAGTTGCAGGAGGTTCAAGACGAGTTCGAGGAGGTTCAATTCTCATCATCTACAGTTATATACACTGATACACATACATGCAGTCTAGGGCTCATCTTCTACACGATGAGGTGATATATTAATGTATATACTTCTATATATATGTATATAAATGTATGTATACGTTTTCTGTGAATGTGAGATTTTTATTTGTTTCTAAATTAGTTATGTGAAACATTAGATGATCAACGAGGCGACTGTGTCACTGAAGGAGAGGACAAAATCGATCCAGTACGCGATAGCAAAGTTCACCGAAGAGAAGTTGTGACACCCGCTCCCGCGGTTTAATTTAATATTGCTTTAGCATGCATAATTATGAGTTAATGATAATTAATGTGTTATGTGGCACTTATTGGAGTTGGATTGACCCACTAAGTTGATTATGGGTGTCCAGTTGGGAACCCAGTTTTGGCCAGTATAGCAATCCCAAGTTGGGATGTGTGTTGATGGGTCTCAGTTGAGATGTGACATTATATGTGGAACACCCTATGTGCCTAAATGTTTATTAAGACTTAAATGGTTTATTATTTTATTGTTGATAATATCATGTTATTAGGTAGTGACCACTTTTGGGTCAGTTAGGGGTACCTTTGTGAGCACGAATTGAACACGTTACATAATAAGTAGGCTAATTAGCAACTTCATATAATTATATGGGACCACTTATGGGACCCATGCGAGACCTAGACAAATACCTATTTAGGTTTGGGATAGTTTTAATATAGTTTCATAATTAGTAGGGGCGTAATCGCAAAACTAGCAAACTAGTGGGGGTTTCATATTAGAAGTGGAAATCTTTATAATTAGCCACGTATAGGATGAGTCAAAACTCATCCTCTTCATTTAGATCTAGGCTTCAAGAAAAGAGATACAGAAGGTACGTAGCTCGACGGAAATTTTGACGGTCGACGTTCTCGACGCCGGTTGACGCGCCTAACGACGTCGATTTTTAAAATAGGGTATATATTCGGACTCCTGGGGGTGAGTCTAATCTATTGGTACTAATTTTATTGAGTTCTGTGACAGTTTTTCTGCGACCTATTTTAGGATTTTAGCTCATAACTTGTAATTTATGTATAGGGTTTGTACCTGGTCTATAGTAGGGCTTTAATTTCAAGATTAGGAGCGAAACCCAAGAGGTGAGTGATGTTAATTTTGATATTTGGATGATTTCCATGTTGGATTCAATTGTGATGCCAAAGCATGCCTAATTTGTTTAATTTAATTTATTTAGATTATAATTGGGCAAAATTCATGTGGCTAAATTAGGCCCAATTTATTTGTGAAAGCATGGTGTAATGATTAAATGAGCATGTTGAGTTGCCTATTTGGGTCAATGGAAATTGCTAGTTCTATACCACCATGAGGTAATCTTTGTGGTGACGACCACGGCCGCCAGAGGCCTATGGGACCGCACGTGTGACGGCGTGGGTCATGACTAGTCACGTGGGCTTGGGGAGTGGAGCCGCGGGCTAGCCGGTAGTGGTGGGAGTGAACTAGTAATTGCCAGAGACTATAGTTATTTGTAATATGTTGAATTGAGCGTGTTTATTATCTATGTTCATGATTAGCATTACTCACTAAGCATATAGCTTATATATTGTAATGGTTATTGAATAACCATCGTAGGTGATCGCGGCGAGGAATCGGGGAAGTGAGCTGGGAAGTGGCTTGGCTAGTTCATGGGTTTTTGGGACTTGCAGTGGCGTTGTTTATAATTATACTTGATATTAGCTTAAAACTTGCAATATAGTTGTAATTAGTTTTAATCTGGATTGTACGAGTCATATTTTGGTTGGTTTAAGCTTATGTAATATTTCTAGTTAAACTTTACACTTTAGTTGGATTGTAGCTTAACTCCTGTAATATAAGGTTGGACTGTGTTAGTTGGGATTATTTGATCATAGTGTTACTATAACTAATGTTATTAGATTGGGACGTTTGAACTTGGAGTTTTATTTATTGGGTTGGTTGTAAATGATTATATTTAGTATTTTTTTTTAAAGTATTTAAAAACTCTTGCTTGGACTTTGGGAGCTCATGTTTGTGACTTTGGTTGACTTTAAATGGTTTAAAGCACTAGTGTTGATTTTAACTGGTGATCTGGTATTATTATATGAAAATTTACTACTTGCTAAAACATGGATTTTTGGTTAATTTCAAAGATGGGGTTTTTGTTTTTTTTGTTTTTTTTTTATTATTGTTTGAGCTTCTTTGGTTTAAGTTTATTTTAAATTTATTTTTGGAACTTTAATCACTTGTGTAAAGCCTTGGTGGCGTGCCATGTGTCCTAGGATCATCTGGGTGGTTCCGGGCGCGTGACAGAAGTAGAGCGATTTGCATCCGAATTTCAAGAAACTTTTGCTCGTTCATTGAAGAAGCTTGTCGCTTGGTGTAAAAATTTGTGTGTTTTCTTTTTTTCATTTCTAATTTAAGTGAGAAATTTCTCACCAAAAGTTTGTCGCTCCTAAAAAGGTGAGAAATTTCTCACCAAAATCTGTACTCGAACTCGCAACGCAAAAATTGTTATGGTTGGGTTTGTATTAAAATTTTGGATCTACTCTTTGTGTGAATGGTTGAATTTGTATAAAAAATGTAAAATTCTCGCTTCTGATATTTGTCACATTAACATATCAATACAATATACAACACACTTTTTCACAAAATTCTCACATGTTAATAAGCGAGTGATAAATTTGTCATCATCGCAATTAATTTGGCACACTAGTGAATATCAGTGACAAATTTATCACAAACTTGCTAGTACAATTATAACGAACTAAAAATAAAAGAAATTCAAACATAGCACACACATATATTTCAGTGACAAATTTATCACATACTTGCTTGTACAATTATATAAACATGGATGAAATTTTCTAGAATACAAAATATTTTGAATTATTGTTAGATCCTTATCCTATATCTGTATATATTTATGTTAAAACTCCTTTTTAAAAGCATACACAATCAACTTCCTTGATTTTAGGAGTCCATAACTACACAACTCATCCACTTCTGGTATAATATACAATTACTAAAAATAAACGAGAATCAATTTTTTTTCTATATACAAACTCATAATGAAAACATCTTACACAACAGATGCAAGTTTCACGCATATTATGTATACGACTCATTAGCATCTACTGTACAATTACACTGGCACCATGACAAAAACAAGTGGGAAATTTGTCACACTAACATATCAATACAATATACAACACACTTCTTCACAAAATTCTCACATGTTAACAGATAAGTGACAAATTTGTCACCATCGCAATTAATTTGGCACACTATTGAATACCAGTGACAAATTTATCATAAACTTGCCAGTATAGTTATAATGAACTGAAAATATAAGAAATTCAAACATAGCACACACTTGTATTTCAGTGACAAATTTATCACATACTTGCATGTACAGTTATATAAACAAGGATGAAATATAGAATTCAAAAGTTTATCACTTTTTTAATCACAACAATGAGAAATCTATTATTCAAAAAATTTTGAATTATAATTATCCTTTGTCATTATATGTTTCAGTTTGAAATCATATTTAAACCACACACAATCAACTACCATAATTTTAGGAAGCCATGATCCCATAACTCCTCCACTTCTATTAGAATACATAATGACTAAAAATAACTCATATTCAAATTAACTTCTATTTAAAACAGATAAATGGTATAACGGTAATAAAAAAACAAAAATTAGGGAAAATGACTAATTCTTGAATTGTACGCCAATTAAGGGATTGCTTTCATAACTCCCTAATTTAGATGTACTCAATATACAAAATCTGCATAATAAGAGACTAAACAATATATTTCTATTGTTTTTTCTGCTCTCAAACGCAGTTAGGCTAATTATTGCATAATTACTTGAAAAACTTTACTCTGCATTTTGGGCTAAATGGTGTTAATTATTGAACCAATGCGATTAATGACTTGTCAAATACTCAAAATATAAACTGACTACAATGCATGGTACGTACCGCATGAAAATGTTTTGCATATGGAGAGGACATTATTATTGAGCTGAACTGTGGCAAATAAAAGTTCCATCCGGTTTGGGACCATTTTTAGGTCACATATACTCCATCTGTCCCTTTTTTTTAAGTTCTATATTTTATTTTTGGATGTCTCAAAATTAGTTTCCATTTTTCTAAATTGATATGCAATTTTTATCCACTTTTCAAAACTACCTTTTCTTGAAATCTACATCAAGACAAAACTAGAAAAATATTATAATGATTAAGGTTAATTGTAGAAAATAGGTGTAAATTTTTTTTGTCCCCTTAATAAATTGAGTTCTCAAAATTGGACTAAAATAAAAGGACAAAGGAATATATGATATGACCAAACCAAAAAAAAGTCTACGTTGACTTTTACATCAACCACTGCCTTCATGAAACCTGTCAGTGTTACTGTCTGATTCTGAAGAAATTTTACTATAAATTAACCTGTCACATGTGTAAAGAATTTATAGTAATCTTTGGATTTTGTGAGTCTCAGGTGAACCTAGCTCAAAATAATCCACACACGATACATGTGACGGCCTTATGAAATACTTTCTCCTGATTCTGATAGAATCACCCTATTCGGGTGGAATTCACAAGTATAACTACTAGCTAGGTACGTTGCATTAATTCTTATTCTTGAGAGAGAGAGAGAGAGAGAGAGAGAGAGAGAGAGAGATCATGAAGAATCCCAATGTGGTTCTTAAGAAACCGTTCTTCATCACCGTTGTCATCGCCGTTGTGGTAACCGGCTCACTTGTGATCACCAGCTTGAGCCGTACGGGAGCCAACGCCACCTCCTTCCTCTGCACATTCGCCGCAGGCTCGAAACCCAAAGAAGCCGTCGATGCAACTCCAATCCAGCTCCTCTCCATCCTCCACTACGCCACGTCAAGGGTAGTCCCACAGCAATCAACGGCAGAGATCAGGGTCACCTTCGACCTCCTGCAGACTCTCTCTCCATGCAACTTCCTCGTCTTTGGCCTCGGCCACGACTCCCTCATGTGGTCCTCACTCAACCCACGTGGCACCACTTTATTCCTCGAAGAAGACATCAAGTGGCTCCACAGAATTCTCAGGTGGGCCCCAACTTTGCGGGTCCACCCCGTCCACTACCAAACGCGCCTCTCCGAGTCAGACGAGCTTCTCTCATCGTACAAGTCGGAAACGCACTGCTTAGCACCAAACGCGGTCTTGCAAGGTAACACCAGGTGCAAGTTAGCGCTGAGCGACTTGCCGGACGAGGTGTATGGTAGAGAGTGGGACGTGATAATGATAGATGGGGCGCCGAGGGGCTACTTTCCGGAGACGCCGGGGAGGATGGGGGCCATATTCTCGGCGGCGGTGATGGCGAGGGCTAGAGTGGGCCCTGGGGTGACGCATGTTATAGTTCACGACGTGAATAGGAAGGTTGAGAGGGACTTTGCAAGAGAGTTCTTGTGCGACAAGTACTTGGTGAAGGAAGTTGAACGAATTTGGCACTTTGAAATACCACCACCCTCAAAGTGGACAAGTAGCACAAGTTTTTGCTAGAACCAAGTTGTGTTTTAATTTTCCATTCTTTTGTTTTTTAATCAATATATATTCAAAAAAAAAAAATTTCAACTTTTGTTTTGTCGTTGAAGAACTCTCCCCTTTAAAAAAAAAAAAAAAAAAAAGATTTTTATACTAATACATATATATATTTTTATATATATATACCGTCACGTTCAACATTTCTCTTATTAATTTTGTTGTTACTGTATTGGGAAATAATGAAAACAGGTTCAGTTTCAAATCAAGTATTTATATATAAAAAATAAAATAAAATAAAAAAGTACTACTATGTTAATTTGATAAAAATAAAAAATAAAAAATTAATAAGTTCTTTAATTTGGACGTTTTTAAGCCGCGGACGTCCTCCTACGTACCTAAAAAGCAATTACAAAACCTAAAAGTTTTTAGGGTTAATTTCAAAAACACCCCCTCAACTATGACCCGTTTTCAACTCGCTCCCCTGAACTTTTTTTCTCGACAAATTGACCCCCTCCGTTTGTTTTATTCGACAAGTTGACCCCCTCCGTTTGTTTGCAAATGAAAATGGGCATGTGCCCATCACTTGAGAGCAAAAATGGACACTTTTACCCTTTGTGTCCAAAATGAGTTTGATCTCTCTTTACAGTCTATCCTGATTTCTCACTCTCCCCTCTCCCTCTCTCTCTCATTCCCTTGCCCCACACCACCACGACTAGGGGAGTGGGGGGACCCTTGGCTTTTGAAAATTTACACTTTTACATGTGTATTTTAGGAAATTTTTAAAGTTTATTAAGTTTTGCCCTCCCAAAATAAGCAAACTTGTTATATAGCCCTCCAAAAAATATCAGTTAGGCTAAAAGAAAATGATTTTATATGTAAGATGTTGGTCCAGTTATACTTCATTCTCCCAAAAATTTGAAAAAAAAAAAAAAAAAAAACTTATTATATGTAATATATTGGCTTAATTACAAATAGACCCAAAAACTTTATTATATGTAATACATTGGCTTAATTACAAGGAAAGAGTAATGGTATGCTTCCCAAATTTTGTATCTCAAATGGTTTCCAAATACATATGACGGCAAGACCAACTTCAATAATGGTGGAACGACTTCAGCATCTTCCAATCAAAATCAGGTGGGCCTACTACCACGTGTTTGAGAACCACCTAGGATACAAAATTTGATAAGCACAACATTACTCATATTTTTAAATATTATTAGTTTTCGATATTATTAATCATGAATGATAGAAGGGAAAATACATGAGAACTAATTTTCTTTTTCGATTTAATTTCTTCTTTTCTCTCCCTCACTAAATCCATGAACCAAATAAAGCCTAATAGTAATAAGGGTTGATAGTTGATTGAAATTTGTAAAGTTTGGCATGATGGTAAAATAATTTGTGTATACTAAACTAAGAGATGAGATGTAAATGAGTTGTGACAAATGTTTAGGGTGTGTTGTATTACAGTTGGACTAATGTTTTATATGTAGTTATTTTTTCTAAATTGTGGGGTTGATTTTTTGGACCAACATATTACACATAGTTTTTTTTTTTTTAAATTGGGACCTTATAATTTAGAGAGAGAAGTTGGAGAGAGAGAGAGAGAGAGAGAGGGGAATGAGGTGAAGTTATTCACTTTTTTTAGATCAGGGGGTGTACTCGAAAATGGGTCATAGTTGAGGGGGTGTTTTTGCAATTCAGACCAAGGGTATATGCGTCATTTCATTACTTCCGTTAACGGCGTTTGAGACTAAAAAAAAATTGATAGTTGAGGGGGTGAAGTTGTTCACTTTTTTAAATCAGGGGGTGTACTCAAAAACGGGTCATAGTTGAGGGGGTGTTTTTGCAATTAACCCAAGTTTTTATAATTGAATCTTTCTCTGGACCACATAACACGTACTTATATTTATGAAGCCTCTTAAACGATGCTGTTTGCAGGACTTAAAAAATATGATTCAGTAGAAAATAAGAATAAGCGGTTTTTTTTTTACTCTATTTCCTTTTCAAAAATCTACCAATTATAATTTATTAATACTTACCCATAGCGGTCTGGAAAAATATTAAGGTTTGCTCTATAACTTCGTCGGTATAACTTTGAAGTTCTATAAATTAAGTTTTTAAACTTTACATTCTTGTTTTTTCATAAATAAAAAAAAAAATAAATAAATAAAAAAAAAAATCCGAACCCGATCATCTCCGAGTTGTTCATCAAATATCATTTGGTTAGACTTGTAGTGAACTTCTAGATTTCAATTCTCAACAGGTCGAACGATAGAAATGGATCAAACCCTTCTGCTTATGATCCAAAGGACTTGTGTGGCAAGTTTAGGAGATAATTGAATAGGAAAGCAAAATGTAGAATGGGACACAAGAACTCGGCCTATTTCCTTTTCTTTCGTGTATGTTCTCTGCCTGTTTCATGGAGGTTCTTTCTCTTTCAAGTTTTGGTTTAGCTTCAATGAATTTAACTTTCTCAGCCCAAAAAAAATGTTTTTTCGTAGAAAGTTCAAACACTGAACTCAGAATATAACCAAAACTATCAGTCACAACAATTCATACTAGAAACTAGAAAGAACAAACCCGGAAATCATTTATCAGGGAGGACACAATTTTCTTGCATTGCAGCCGAGTAAAAGGGGAATAGAACAGTGGGTCATTAATCTTTCTTTGCAGTAAATAACGCACCGTTTGTTTTAATTTAAAATGTTTTCCAAAAAATGCTTTCACGTACTAATTATAAGGTGAAAGCATTTTCTGTAAAACATTTTACATCAAAACAAACGGAGCGATAATATACTCTCCAATTTTCAATTTTCTTTTTTATTGGGGGTAAGAAATGCTCTCCAATTTCAAGGGGTGGAAATTAGGGTTCTCAACCTCCAAAACCATGCAGAGTAACAGCCAATTGTTTGGGGGGGGGGGGGGGGGGGGGGGGTGGTTTGGTTTCGAAAAAAGATTAAAGCAGCAAAAACTATATCCAAAACATATTCTACAATCATAATTTACTGACGTACACAATAAATATTACATATAGAAGACACTCCCTCTTATATAAGAAGTGACTGAGAAAAACGTTATTCCCATCAAAATTTAAAATGTAGATGACAGAAGCTACTGACGGTTGACGCGCCAGTGACAAAAGGCTGTGTAAAGGATTTATGTCCCCAAATACCTCGCAGGTGCACCAAAACCATAATGCTTATATGGGAGGAGGCGGAGGCACGTGAGATTTGGCAAATCCCACCCACGTAACAAAGCCAACTGCAAGGATTATCCATCCAAATATATCATACTTAAGATCACTGTTCTTTTTCTTCGTAGTCTGAAAGAGAGGGAAAGAAATCGATTAACATTAGGCATACGTCAAGGTCTTGACTTATCTGTCTAAGACAGTCTCCAAGTACGAAAGGAAACATTTTAGTCCAACTTCAAATACAAACAGATCAAAAAAAGAACCCAAAATACAACCAATCAAATGCCATCCAAAAACAGGCTAAAAAAAATTATTTTCTAAGATTGGAACAGAAAGTAACGCATGAAACCTGTTTAAAATAATCAAGCAATTAGGTTATAAAACCATAGTCTAGACTCTAGGGTTGAGGCAAAGCACATGCACAGAATATCCCCAACTCGCTTCAAGGCGGGAAACACACAACTCAAACACACAAACACAGAGATTGCAAAACGGTTAGAATGAAGCTCATTTTTAAAAATTATAAGTAATATATACATCTAGGAAATGGAGAATGAATTCCCCTCTTCAACAATTTTTTATATCTGAGCTGCCTTCCACAAAAGATCAACTACACAGAATCCCCACGTACTTCGTTGTCTTCAACTTTTAACTTGTTTTTGCTTTGCATATGTTAAAAAGACCACGTTTCCAGAAAATCTGCAGTGTACACTATAATGACAAAAGACGGAGAATTGCCAATCCAAATGATATGGAACAAGAGATGAAAACATAAAGAGGAAATGATATTAGAGATGATAGAAGTTCCCTTAAAAGAAAGGAAGGACCTTCCTCCCTACTCTTTTCATTTTGAAGAGGAAAAGAGGCAGTGTGTGAAATCATGTGAATTACCACTATACCCTAAATAAAGGAACAGAGATTCTTGAACAGCAAGAACCATAAAAGAACTCGGTGTATTTCCTCCTTTATCCTACTTTTGGAGAAAACAACCAGATCGAGGAGCACTCCTGATGCAAGTGCAACATGTACACAGTGTGTATTACAGTTTTAGAATAAGCTTTTTAATACAAGAACGTACAATTATTTATTAAGAAAAACCACAGTTTCTCTCTTCTTCCCACTCTGCCATTCTACCAAATGGACCATTAAGACAGGAGTTCAACAGAACCCCACTGAAGTCGAAATGGAGGGCACGCGACCCTGTAGCAATAAATGGATAGAGCAATAAAGATAAAATATCTCGCTCCCTTTCCCTCTCCCTAACCCCATTAGTTCCTAAAAGCCTGTCCAGTCGCACCACTCCCTCCAACCAAATACACCATTATGGCAAAAATTCAATAACACACCTAGTGAGAATCTTTAGTGGAGGGAAGGCACATCCATACTGACAGATGTAGCAATAACAAATAGGCATATATATGTGCGTGTGCGTGCGTGTATGTGTTCATGCGCGCGTTTGGGCATCAATCTGTGTCTTAAACCTAAACACAATAGCGTAGTGTCAGTCTGCAACACAATCTATATCCTACACACAATAGCAAAGTGCCAATGTGTTGGTTGAATCATATTATCACTAACCAAAAAGTTTCTCAAGATACTTGAAGATACTTAAGGGTTAGTAGATTCAAGCAAGCTGAACCAATAACAGGTTTTTTTTTGCTAACCAATAACAGCTTAGATAGTGTAGACCTCGTCTGGAGAGCCAAAGAACAGAAAGCAGAAAAGGAGAGGAAAATGAAAAGGGGTCACCTTTGTATTTGAAGAAGTAGAAGGTCCCGGCCCCATAGCCTGCTGGCTCAAACCATGCTTATGAATCTCAGTGTGCAACTCGGGGGCCTACAAAGATATTTAGTACAACCTTCATCAATAAAATCATGAACCAAGGTGGCAACACATAAATGATATTAACAGAAATGCATTGTTGTGCGGAATCGCAATACCAAGGTGGCAACACATAAATCATATAAAGCAGAGCAAACCAAGATGAATACCTTAGCAGCCACTTCTAGAGACTTGCTGTATAGCTCATTCCCAGGATCCTAAAATACACAGAAATTCTGTTACATCTTCTACACAAGACATAAATACATAACCCAGGTCCCACGAACAAATACGTAATTGCCATATGAGAATTGCAAACACACACAGGCACACATTTCAAATCTGTACATATCTAAATAATCTAAAAGTTCTGGGAAATAGGGGATGTAATGTTCTATTGTTCTCTCCCCAAATTACCCTTGCTCACATATTTCAGAAGTTACAAATATCTTTTTTAGCAATTTTTTTTTCAATTTTTGTGATGTCCTTTTACTAATTTTCTTTCACTCTTAACATCGGCTTTTGACGAATTATCAATTTGTATTCTGCACATTTCACCTACTATCCCCATATGGTTATAAGCCTATATCCTTTATGAATTTGAAGAAAAGAAGGCTTCTGATTTTCTCTCTGCACTTGGGCTTGATATTTTCCAAAAATACTGAGATGTTACTCAATTGTTAGGTGTAGTTAGTGATTTCTGAGTGATGGGGTAAGATGAGATAGAAGAGTTCGTAAGAGAGTAGTAATCCAAGAATCAACAGTAGAGGGGAAATCTCGAGGGAAAGTGGAGAGGAGGTAAAGAGAGACAAACTAACGGACAATGAGTGGGGGAGTATTTAACTAAAGGACAGTGAGTGGGGGAGTATTTCGAGAGAAGTCTGCGCAATTAATGAGCGAACGAACACGTGAAGGAATATTCACAATGAGCTCACAAATGCACAAAATCCCATGGGAATGATGTATGCAATTCTCTCTCTGAATATCCCAGAATCAGTTCTGTCACACTTGAGGGTACTGTTCCTATTTAAAGCAATTGAGACACGTGCCAAGGAATGAGCAATGTTGACATGGCTCATTCCTATTGAGGCATACCCAGATGCCACGTGTCGTCCGGAGACGACCCAAGGAATATCCTCGCGGTAGACTTGAGAGTTATTCAGATAGTCTCATTGACCTTTAGAGAAGCTAAGGAAGTGTATCGCGGAAGAGACCGTCGCAACCTTCCTTAGCGAGCTCTGCTCTTAAGCCAACCAAGCCACATAACCTGAGAGTTCCCGATGGAGTAAGACTTCGTCGCACCTCAGCCTATGATGGCTATGTCGCGATGGAGTAGTGTTTGCACCAAGACCTGCACCCAATCAAGGTCTATCTGAGCTTAGGATTACCAAGGGTCTTTCGTTGTGGGACACATGAGGCACCCCAATGCTCAGCTATTGTTCCATCCTTATCCATTAAGAGCTCGTGAGGTGTCTTTATATGATAGGAGCGACACGTGTCCGTTATGGATTGGTTGGCAGGTAATGATACCCACATTAGGCAAAGGGATTTAATGAAATGTATAGTATGTCATTGTACCGGCACCAGACCTTTTGCCATATGATCAAGATAACTCACCATTCACACTCAACAGAAGATATATATTTTCTCCGCGAAATGAGGTGCAATAACTCCAGGATTCTCAAACCTCCAAAATAAAAACTAATTCCATACTTCAACTAGAATTAGTGCGTCTAGTTCTGGAACCTAAACTAACCTCATCAACAGCCTGCTGAAAGTACTGGGCTGCCTTATCAAAATACCCTTTAGCTTCATCTTGATCAGGAGTCAGAAACCCGTGAGAAGTATGAGCATTTCCCAAACACCAAATAGCATCATGCTTTTTGGGATTAACCATCAATGCCTCCTCCAGCTTCGATATGGCATCTACACAATCAAATCATCAAAAGATCAAACTCTAGGATTCTTGAACTTCCAAGTCTAAGATGAAAAAAACCATTCATTCACCAAAATCTACACCTTAGTCCCTGAAGCTGAATTATATTTTTAAAAAAAACATTCATTCACTAAAATCTACATCTTAGACCAACTTTAGTCCCTGAAGCTGAATTATACTTTGAATGCGCATACAGTAACAGTTCACTAGTTGACACTGAAGCTAACAGTACTCTTGCACCCGAAACACCAAAACATACATACGAGGAACATAAACCCACACAATATGCATGTGTGTGCGCGCGCGCGTAATATAAGAAATAACAGACCGGTACCTTGAATCATCTTCTTTGAATCGGGAACACTTTGGAACTGTGATAACTCGAGTAAAGCCCCTCCCCATCTCGTCAGATTCTAAAATTGAAACACACACACACACACACACACACACACACACACACACACACACTATCAGAAGAAGGGTCCATAATCCATTTAAATCAAGTTCATCACGACAAAAACTGAAAAACATATACATATACCACGAAATAACACAAATATATGTGTGTGTGTGTTTGAGAGAGAGAGAGAGAGAGAGAGAGAGAGTATAAATAGAGATTGATACGAACATCGGCATCGAGAGGGTTTTTGGCGTAGGTAGCTTCGGCGGTCTTGCGAGCATGATCGAAGAACAGTAGTCGATCGAAGTCGTTCTGCATATCCATGTCGACGGGCTTTCCTCGTACGAACAAAAACAAATGTTTGAATTAGGGCTAGCTTCTGATGAGGAAACTGAACACAGAACAAAACAAGTGAGAGGCGGGCGGCCCTTTTGAAGAGCAACTTGCGGTGACAGGCCAACTAAGCGGTTTGGGCCCTTTGGGGTTTGTACATTTTTCTGAATAAAAATTAGGGTAAATTACACAAACCTTCCCTGAGGTTTGCCTTAATTACACAGACCTCCCCTCTTGTTTTAAAAATTATTCAGACCTCTCTCGAGGTTTGAATTAGGTAACAAAACGCCCCCTCCCCTAATGGTCCGTTAGTTTTTTCACATTAGTCTCCCCTGAAAATTACAATTAGCCCTCTTAATATTATAAAATTGTCATACTAAAACCCCCTTTCTCTTATATTTTTGTGCCAATTATAAAATCTCTCCTCCCTCCTATGTTTTTGGGTTAATTTTTTTAACATTAATTTATATCTACACAAAATATATATAAATAGGTCCAAATTTTTTTTTCCCCCGAACAAACCTCTATCAAGCCCCCCATTGTATTAATTTTCTAGATCCGCTCCTGTCCCTATGCTTCAAAAGTGGACACTTAACCCCCTGTGATTGTGGACTAAAATGGAATTGTTATGATTTCACTCAAAACTGACAAAAATTTTAAAATTGGTTAAAAATATAAACACTTAATCCATTTTGTGATGTTAATTTTGGGGTTAACGCTCTTTGAGTGAAATCATAACAGTTCTATTTTAGTCCACAATCACAGGGGGTTAAGTGTCCACTTTTGAAGCATAGGGATAGGGGCGGATCTAGAAAATTAATACAAGGGGGTTTGATAGAGGTTTGTTCGGGGGAAAAAAAATTTGGACCTATTTATATGTGTTTTGTGTATATTTTGTATAGATATAAATTAATGCTAAAAAAATTAACCCAAAAACATAGGAGGGAGGAGGGATTTTATAATTAGCACAAAAATATAAGAGAAAGGGGGCTTTAGTATGACAATTTTATAATATTATGGGAGCTAGTTGTAATTTTTAGGGGAGGCTAATGTAAAAAAACTAACGGACCATTAAGGGAGGGGCGTTTTGTTACCTAATTCAAACCTCGAGGGAGGTCTGTGTAATTTTTGAAACAAGAGGGGAGGTCCGTGTAATTAAGGCAAATCTCAGGGGAGATTTGTGTAATTTATCCTAAAAATTACATTCACTCCCAAAAATCAAAACTCCATAGACCTCCTTCCTTCTCTACGGCTAAATATTCAATGCAACGATTCTATTTAATGACATGGTACACCTAATTAATAAAATTCATTTATTTATACATTGACCATGTATTTCTATAGGGATCATTCCTCCACATAAGTACATTTTGAAAATATGTGAGAGAAGATACATGATGATATGGTATCCCCATTGTATTCAAAATTTACTCCTTCTCTACAGGTGAAAGTTGGTCGATTTTTTTTTTTTGCAAAATGGTCCAAATCGAGCCTCTTTGGTCGATTTTTTCCTCTGTTTTTTTGGTCAATTCGGTCGATTTTTAAGCTATGAATATTATTTTGAAAGCAGAACCGGACCGATTGGTTCCATCAGTCCAATTGGTTTGCATACACCCCTATTCTCTCATATTTTGAAAATTTAAACTAATCTTCTGTCAATGTGGTTTATTTTGGGAATTATTATACCCACTCTAAAATTAAACTAATGTACTTAATGGTATTACTGATACACCATACATTACCATGCAGTCAATGCATTTTATGGAGTGTATTAGTGTTGGGGTTATATCACATGTGGGATAATCCCATTAATTTAGGGATTGTGATTTGGCTAGATTTCTATTGTGATTTGGTTTCCTTTATGATAGAGTTGTATTACGTATCCAATAAGTAATTGGTTGTAAGCTCTATATATAGGGATGTTGTATAGGAATTTATGTAAGCCCTTGGTGTACCAAGTTGGGGGTCTCCCCTCATGGGGGTGCATGGTCTAGGGTGAGAGAGATTAATCATTGGGGTTTTATGTGAGGGGTGTTCACAGCGTTATAGAGATGTGAGATAGGGATGAGTATTTTTTTATCTCTGTGATTTCTCTATGTTACAGTGATTAATTGTGTCAGGTTCTTTGGGGTATTGAGTGGGGAGAGTACAAGGGTTTTGTATTTGGGTTATGAGATTTAATTCATGTAACTTATACCATGTTTTACTCAATAGTGAAAGAATGGATCTCTCCGGTGTGGACGTAGACAGGTGTTTGACCGAATCACGTAGAAATCTGTGTGTCTTTTCTTTGGTATGCATGTTTAATTACTGCTCATGTGTGTGTGTGTGTTTATTTGAGAGAATTTAATTCTACGTGTTAAATTCTCAACAATTAATTCATTCATGTAGTGCGAATAAAAATTCCTTTTATTTTTTGTGATTGAAACTAATTAATTCACCTTTTTGTTAGCCAACTGTTAGTTTATATTCCACATTTAATTCTCGACACATGTGACAATCGAGATTCTGGACACACAATCAGAGTGTTGCGAGGTTTATGGCTTTGGAATCGTACTCATCGAAATAGTTAGTGCTAGAAAGTCCATTGAGAAACTCCCGGACAGTGTTAAGTGACATTGTGCAATGGCAGAAATCGTAATTTCAAAAGGATGGGTTTGATCATATTACTGACATGAATCAAGGGGTAAGTTTGATCGATCATTATGTAACAACTCTAAAATTTCTATGTAAATAATTATTTTAATTATTATTTTCAGTTAGCAATATTATATGAGTGTGCCTATGTAAGACATGTGTTTGGAAAATTTTAAGTGTTTGGTGGACATATAAATTAAATCATGAGTGAGTGCGTTTAGTTTGGAAGTTATATTTTATTAATTTATATTTGTTAAAAAAATAAAATGAAGGGTTGATATGTATTTTTGTTATATAGTGTTTACAAGCCCGCGAATGTGTTAAATAATGTAATTAACATTAAAACTTGGTACCGCGGTCATGGGTACCCATTGGGCTACTCATTTTAACACTTTGTACTGCATTCTGGGCTCATATAGGTCTCTTTTGTGAGCTCACAAGAAGAAAAACGGGATTTATATATTTTTGTGTGTTTTATTGACATGTGTTGTGTGTGTAGTGTACATATATCTTATATTAAAAACCCTAGCCACCCAAAAGAAAGAACAGATGTGTGTGTGTGTGTGTGTGTGTGAGAGAGAGAGAGAGAGAGAGAGAGAGAGAGGGAGAGAAGAAGAAGAAGAAGAAAAGGGAGGAGAAAGGAGAAGGATTCCGGATTTGTGGTCACGTGGGGAATCGCGGAGCATTCGTGGTTGTCAATTTTGGATTGAACTAGGTGAGTTAAACTTTGTGTATCCGAGTATATATATATACACGTATGTATATATATGTATGTATATGGGAGTAAATTAGTGCATGTTAAATTTAATGGTTAGGGTCAAATCTTTGTAATGGATCGATACACGTTGCTATTGTTGAAGTAATTTAGATACATTCTTTCCCTTCGTGTGACTTTGCGATCATGACATTAGGGTATTCGAAAGGGTTAGGTGAATCGTTAGTTTGATCAAAACTATAGGTGAAATATTCATGTTTGTTAGAAAATATATGTGAAATTCGTTTTATGTGTAATTCACACAGTCGCAGAAACTTTAGAAAATTATTATAAAATCGTGGCTTTGAATTTGAACATTCTGTCCGCGTGTCACATGTAAAACGTGATTCTGCACGTTTTTCGTCTAATGGTATTTTTCCTGATTCTGCACCGTTTGGGCAGAAATTGAAGATTTCAGTAGCAGTTTATAGTATATTAAAATGTACGACATTGGAGAAATATGATTAGTTGTGTTTTTTTTTATTCATTCGTTTGACTTAACAAAAATTACTTATAGATACATGAATTCTCAAATAATGTTGAGCAATAAAAAAAAAAGGGTTGATAGTCATTAACGTTGAGTCCGATGAAAATATTGTGGAACGATTGTTATAATACTTTACGATATGAGAATGTGAATTTTTTATTATGTGTTTCTTGTAGGTTGATATTGAATGTTGGGTTGAGGTTATTGTACCTGAAATAACTGACCTTATTTTGTGGTCATTTTGATAACAATGAGTAAATTAGATACGTTGAATAGTATATTGGGGATGTTGTAATTTGATTGGAAATTATTGAGGGAAGAATTGTTATGGGTTAATTGATAAAACCCTTTATTGTAAGAAATTGGAATACATCTAAAAGTTAGAGATGTGATTGGATGATAAGACGGAACTATGTGATAAACGTGAAATTCACAATTATTGGGATAATACGAACGATAAACAATAATTACAACATAATTCCTTAGTGTTCACCGCTCCCCGTTGTGTGATATGTTTTGTTTTTGGTAGCTCGACTTGCTGAGTGTACCTTTTTGCCAGTGGCTTCGTGATCAAGCTGGCCTAAGCCTTATGCTCGGCTTATTTGTTAGACGTCTAGGCATATTGACTGGCCTTCTGTGTGTATACCTAGTTTGGTTGATACCCCAACCAAACTAGCACCAGAGTGGATGTTAGTAGTATGTCCGGGCACACATGGGATATATGTGTGGGTGTACCATGGAGGGTGACCAAGTGGTGAACCTAGGGAACACAAAGATAAATTAAAGGATAATAAATAATGACAATGGAGTATTTCATAAGACTGATAAGCGTGGAAAAATGAATGCGATGTTTGAGTTAGAATGTGGACGGTTTGTATACAGAATTGTTTGCTTGGTTTATGATCATTAAATTTGCAGGATGGTGGGCCCACTAACGTATTACAGGTTTGGCTCACCATAAGTAATGGGTAAGTATGAACTTGTAGTAACTTTGAATTTTGGGCAAGAAACTACTTGCCACCACATAAATGGAAACTACTCTATTGTCCAGATATGTGTGTGGAACTACCTGTCTTGACCCAAGAGTATTGTAGTGTAATTTGTTGTCTACGGGTTCAAGTTGGATCCCTAAGACTTGTTGTTTTGTTTAACTCATACCAGTCATGTGACTGACCCGAGTGTGTTATACATTCGGGGGCGTTTCTATATGAAACGTAGTCGAATGTATTTGTGCAGGTTTAGTTTTTGGAGATTTTCGTTGGAGCTTCTGTTTGGGTGAAGAGATGGTCGTTGTGTTGTTTTATTATTGGAGTTGTGCTTATTTTTGTTGTACTTGATTGTATTTTATTTTCTGGCATTGTGGGCCAGTATGTATAATTGTAATAAATATGGTATATTGGGTATTGGGAACGTTGTAGTTACTCTGACCAATGGATGTATAGATTTTATTCTTATTTATTTTTATTTCCGCCGAACTCTGTATGTGGACATTTTATTTATGAAAATGATGTTTTTTTTTAAATTGAAAAGTGATATAATATTTATAATGGAACTTTATTTCTTTTACAATGAAATGGATGTTTGGGAATACATGTTTAATAATAAAGAGTTTTTCTTTAAACACAAGATCACATGTCCTTATTTAAGGAGTATTAAATACTGTTTTCAATAAATTTTCTGTTAGTATATGGGAGGGTGTCGCTCTCGTGATTTTTGGTAATTGAATATTAGTCCGGATACAAGCTCTGGATTGAATATTTGGTTGTCCAAAAAAATCGGGGTGTGACACATTACTCAAAACAGGAGGTAAGATCACAGTGAGATGCGTTGACACTAATTTTAATAAAAATATTAGGCACGCAGTATATTTTATAACGCATTTTACAACAGGGCTTTAAAAGTGTTATACCCGTGCTGTTTAAATTTCTCACACTTTTTATACACCACTTACACAGCACAACATATATATATGTATTTAAAATCATGTTGTAAAATGTGTTGTACGCCTAACATTTCTTCCAATTTTAAAAGCCAGACGAGCATGGTGTGGCTACAGGATTGTGCGGAAAGAGGGACACAACTAGGAAAAAGAACCTTGTGAAAGATGGAGGGGAAGATGAGGCTCATGAGGATACAAACTATGGAATGTTTGGACCTGAAAGTTATTCACCAATAATTTCATTAAAGAGAAATGTTAGGCACACATCTCTAACCACACCCCTTGTTTTAAATACATAAACCTTGTGCTATTTGAATTTTTCACAATTTTCTGTGCACCACTTACACAGCACATAGTACATACATTTAAAACAATGGTTTAATTTGAGATGTGATTTGAGATGTGTGCCTAGCATTTCTCTTCGTTAAATTGATTTTGTGCCATTTGTATTTCATGTGATGAATAAGATTTGTTCATAATATAAACTGGAAATCAAAGAGCTTTCCTCCGCTTTATTTTTTAATCTTTATTGTTTACTTAAAATATGGATGATGTATACACATACATTTATTAGGTATAATTCGTGCCTAAAAATACTACTGAATAGTTCCAATCATACGTGTTTTCGACACTTGATAACTTGCATGCCTTTGTCACTTCCCTTAAACCCGATAGCTAAGACAACTCTTAAGTTTTCCAAAATAGAATTTGCCTTAAAAAGTTTGCCAAACAGTCCTTAAGCCAATAGCCAAACTATTGGAGTGCACTAAATTTGGAAGAGATTAGTAAGTGTGAGAAGAGAAAAAAGAAGTCAAGAGGGAAGGTTTCTTACACGAAAATGGAAGCTTTCCTAAACTATTGTAGCACACTAAATTTGGGAGACGTATATTGCTGCTCAACTTTTGAAAATAAATGGGGAATAAATTAAAATTTCTAGTCATTAGCAGACACCTATATTCATGTAGGATATAGGCTTTATTTTACTTAAATCTAGTTTACACTTGGACTTCGTAGTGAGCGCTTTGACCTTCTTAATAAATTAGAATCACTCTTACCTCTCGTTTGGTTCATGGATTTTTAGGGTGGATTTTGATTCTACTCGAAGATTACTAGTAATCTTAAAATATATCTTTATTTGGTTCATGGAATATTTAAAGAATTGTGGGTCCCACTGAATTTAGAATCCACCCAAAAGTGAAAAATATGGTAGATTCTAAATCTTAGCTTAGAGGTGGTATTCCTAAGGATTACTGGGGTTTTGATTTACTATTTTCATATAATACCTAAACTAGCCTTTATTAGACTATTAAACAAACAAATAATGTGATCAAAAGAAATTTTGATTATAATTATTAATATTTTCTAAAATGGAGAGATTGGTAAATGAGATTGTTTATGATGATTTCTTATGCTTGAAACATTATATTTGATGTTAGTTTAATGACTGAATTCAATTTGGGTTGCTATTTGTTAATGATTGAAAAGTCTATATGATATTACAATAACTACATATTTGGCATATTGTGATTTGTACGTTAGACCTATACATGTTTTAAGATTAAAAATATAATATATATCTTAAGTTATTATTCAAATATATTTTAACTACATGTAATAGTTTAGACTCATGTTCATGTCTTAATTACTCTATTTATCTCATTTTTTATGTGTCATTGATTTTTAGATTTATACCATTATTTTTTTTCAATCACCCTCCATTTTTAGAGGGTTGACAATTTGATTTTAACTCATACATTTTTTTTAGCCTTCAAGGATAGTTTAGGTATTTAATAATATTTCCATTTCATTTTTCTTGACCCAACCAAACATTGGATTCTAAATCCAGTTAGAATTCTATTGGTAAACCAAATATTTTACAGAGATTTAGATTCCTGGTAAAGTGATTACGGTATTATGATTCTTAGTAATCAAAATCTACCTAAAATAATCCGTGAAACAAACAGGCCGTTATGGGTATTTGAACTCTTTCCCTCCCTATTGAAAAGAGAAAGGCTATGTCAATTGGGCTACAGCCTGCTTGGCGATAAAGGGGTATGTTAATTAGTCTATTTAAAATATTTAGATAGAAGAGGAAAAGACATTTGATGTATTGGGATGAGACATTTCGTATTCTCTACAAACGCTTCAGTTTCCTTGGCTTTATAGACTTACACTTGCAAACTGAACCTAATGAAGACTTTCAGTAGCATATGTTTATACATGCATTTAAGACGAGTAAAATATGGGGGGGAAATTGGAAACAAATCATTCAGATGTTCCGCCTCAGGAAGTTAAAGAGTTTCAGGGAAAAAAATGAAGCGAGAGAGAGAGAGAGAGAGAGAGATGTTTATACATAAATGTAAGACACTCTTGAGCTTTACGAAATGGCCGAAACATACAATGCGTCACATAGGCTTTGGGGAAATGAGAGGAGGCTTTGCCACATAGGATTTTTAGTAAGAGTAGAGGTTGCTAATGTGGATAGTCTAATAGAATGACTTTTGCTTTGGTATTTATATAAGGTGGGGCTAAATACACCCACCCGATCCTTATTTTAATAATTTTATCCTAAAAACTCCCACTTTTTCTGTTATACCCAAGCTATCCTTTCTCTCTTTTGTCTATTCTGTCTCTTGTTTCTCTCTCACCCAACCGCTCTCTCTCTCTCTCTCCACCACCACCACATGGTAGCCACCCGCTGCCACCACCACACAACCACCAGGCCACCACCACATGGCCACTGTCGACCGCCACCACTACCCAAAACCTTAACCATCTCACTGCCACCAACCCCTACCCTTTCTCTATCTCTCTTTCGGGTCGGCCTGGTGAGGGAATGTCAGGTTCAAGCAAATCGGTGAGACCCATAGATCAAAACAGAGCTGAAACGAGTATTCTGATGAAACCCAGAAGGGTGGGTGTGTGTAGGTCTAGTTTGGGGAGGAGGAGGTCCGTGTAAGCAACTGGGAAGCCCATTCCATTTTAAAGAGAGATATAGAGAGAGAAATGAATGGTTCAAACTAATTCGTTAATTTGGGTACTGTTTGTGGTGTGCTCTATTGCTTGGGTATGGTGAGATATATATATATATATATGTAATACCCTGTATTTTGGTATATTAATAAGACCTGGTATTTCATTTCTATACTCGTATAAACTTTCTCTTTCCTTTAGTGAAATTTGGTTACCAATCGATTGCCAAGTTTCCCAATCGATTGCCACTTTTCGGATACCAATCGATTGACATCAATCCAATCGATTGCCATCAGACCGACCTGAATTCATGACGTGTCAAACATCCCAATCGATTGCCATTATTCCAATCGATTGACTACAAATATCTGTTCCCAATCGATTGACTTGTGTCCCAATCGATTGGTATAAGCTGAGACATATTTTCTTCTTTTCTTGAGCTTTAAACGTGTGGCACTCCCTTATCTCTATATATATGTCTCATTTATTGGCCTTGGGGTTGTTTTCAGACCATTGAGAGAGAGAGAGACATACCTCTTGAGAGATATACATATATCTATCTATATATCTATATCTATACACACACACACACACACTGCCTTGACAGCTGGAAGAAGACGAAGGGGAGGACAAGAAGAAGAAAGGAAGAAGAAGGAGAGACAGAGAGAGAGTTGGGCAGAAAGAGAAGAGCAAGAAGGAGAGAAAGAAGCTTTTGGAAGTTTTAAAGCCCACACCCATCCAAACGCACCCTAGGTGAGTTTTAACTCACTTGGTCCCTCTATATGAAGTTTATATAAGTTATTATGAAGTTTAGATGGGTTAAATGCATGTAGTGTACGTTTATATAAGCTGTTTTTACAATCTGCTGGTGAGGACGAAGTGCCAATCGATTGACATAAATCTCAATCGATTGCCATCAGTCTGGATCTAATCGATTGGATAGAGATCCAATCGATTGACATCCCAATCGATTGAAAATGTTAGCAATCGATTGCCACTATTTAAGACCCAATCGATTGCTTGTTTTCTCAATCGATTGATATGATTTTATACCAATCGATTGGACTTAGTCCCAATCTATTGGAATGATCAGAACATGATTTTCTTTGCCTATTTATTTTATAAGAGGTTTTGTTGTTCGATTTCCAATACGGACTTCCTTTTTACGATTTGGGGGTTATCAGGGATAATGTGACAACACAGATAAGTATGATTAATAACATATGTATAAATCTGACAACGTTAGATACTATAAATTCTTGTATGAGTTCGATGTCCATTTTCTTTCATTCAGAGTAGTCAGGCCACATTGGGAATTGTCATGTGTCGATGTTAGAATGGAACGTAAGTAGGTTTGATAAGTTCTGGGAATAGTACGGGGATGGACGTTCGGTCGTGATATGCTTTTAAAAGCGGTGAGCTGTGAATATGCTCTTAAAAGCGGTGAGCTGGACCAAATAAGTCCTAAGATAGACTGGATGATCTATGATATGCTCTTAAAAGTGGTGAGCTGTGAATATGCTCTTAAAAGCGGTGAGCTGGGATCACTAGTAGATGACGTTAAGTCGTGGCAATAGAATGATATGCCTTATTGGAAACGTTGTGTCCCTAATAAGCGGTGAGCTGTGCATATGCTCTTAAAAGCTGGGGGACGGACAGACGTGGAGTCCATGACATGCGGTGAGCTGTACATATGCTCTTAAAAGCGGTGGACGAAATGGAGGTGTATCCCTAGAGTTAAACGATTGAGTCAGTTCATGAAATCAGAGTTTGTTAAATGTCGTGATTTGAGTAACAAGACGATAAGGGTCAGTTTACAAGGATAGATAAAGGAACAAGATAATGTTATCTTTATAATAAGATGTTAACCCGCGTTTTCATAAGCTCGTGTTTACTTCAGATAACTGGTACCTCGTTAGTTTATGCTCACTCAGCTCTCAGTAAGCTGACGGCCTTTTATTGCCTGGACTTTCCCCGTCCAGAATATCCTGCCCCTTATTCTGCAGGTAATGACCAGTACACTGATGACTATTATCCAGAGGAAGGTCCCACCGATGATGGTTACGCCAGGGAGGATTATCCTTATGCCAGTTGAAGACTGAAGATGTTATAGTTAGATTACATTTCGATTGTTCTGTTAAACCTTTTGTTAGCGGGTACTTGGGCATTTGTTGTCTTCAGACCTGTTGTGATCCTGTGGACCATACTCTGATATTTTGTAATAGTTAGCACTGTGTGTTATTCTCAGTTGTTTACTGTTGTTTTTCTTTTGGACTAGTACTGCGTGGTGTGGATTATTAGTGACTTTCACCTATCATTCCTTATGGACCCATAAAGGAAATTTATTTTTCTCTATTTATGCTGCTCCGGGGCGTGACAATATATATATATATATATATAGAGAGAGAGAGAGAGGGAGAGGTTTGGGTAGTAGTGGCCATGTGGTAGTGGTGGCGCTGTGTTTGTATAGCGACAACGACCATGTGGACCTATGGTGGTGGCGGAGAGAGAGGTCAGGGCTTGGGTGAGAGAGAGAGAGAGAGAGAGAGAGAGAGAGAGAGAGAGAGAGAGAAGAGTGAGGAGTTGGGGCTTAGGGTGATAGAGAGAAAGGGTAGTTTGGGAATATTAGAAAAAGTGGGAGTTTTTAAGAGAAAGTGATTAAAATAAGAATTGGGTGGTGTATTTAGCAAAAATGTGGATGTATTTAACCCCACCCTTTATATATATAATAGATAGATATGAATTGGTGAAATAGCCTCTGTCCTACTTAGTAAAAAAATTTCGAGTTTACCTGTTATTTTGGCCATAAACTTACCATTAACCATAACTCTTCCTTTTCTTTTCTTTGTTCATTTTGTAGAAATAGCAATGAATCCCTCAAAATTGACTTTGTGATTTTAAATTAAAGAACAAGGAAACATTAACCTTATTGAAAAGTTCCCTGACACGACTAAATAGTTGTGCGCTCTTGTGCAACACCCAAGTGTAGGTGATCGTGTAAGTAATACTGGATAAGTCCAGGTCGATCCCACAGGGAAGGAATAAGGCGAATGTCTACTAAGTTACAACCTAAAGAAAAGGAAAGAAAATAAGAATATGAAAGTGGAGGTTCTACGAATCCTAATGAATTAAATTAAACTAAATAATAAACTAAACGTAAAGAAACATACTAATTAAATAAATAAACTAAAGGTGTTGGAAACATGAGAATCCACATTAATCCTAACCATCTACCATGCATATTCATTAACGCTCCATGGAGTACATCCCTTTTCAGTATTCCGTATTTTTCTAAAGATATAGAATCAATAGCCCTTTCATGACCGGGACTACATCATCACAAGTGATTTAAAATACTTGGAAGACGGTTTAAAACAATGGTAATTACTTGCACTCTAAATGGTGTTAGCATTCAAAGTGGTTTTCAAAAGTCATTGAAGAAAAGGCCTTAAGGCTTTAAGTTCTAAAAACTGTTGTGACAAACTGAGCTTATAGGGACAATTTGATGACAGATTTCTAAAACAGAAAGTCATGGAATACTTAAAAGAATCATCTCAGGAATTAACATGTTCGATCGATCGAAGCGCTCTCGATCGATCGGACTGCATCATCCTTCAATCGATCGAAGTGCCTTCGATCGCTTGACTATGGCTCGGGTTCGATCGATCGAAATACCTTCGATCGATCGAGCCTAAGGTTTCTAAAGATTGCATGGCAGAGGCTGGGAATCAATGTTTCATCACATATTCCCAACGTCTAAACTACGGAAACATGATTAAACTAGTGCAGAAGTAGTAAAACATAGCTATCATAACAACTAGATTAACAAACAATCAAATAAAGAAAAGGAACAGAAAAACCTGGAAGAAATCTGAATATAACTTGTAATAAACTTGAAACAAACTTGAATCTTGAATCTACAATGGAAAAGGAGGAAGAAAACATCAAACTAAACTAATCTACTCCTAAACTAACCCTAAAACTACCCTAAACTGCTGTTCTGTGCGTTCTGGAGCGTCCTCCCCTCATCTGGCGTCAAAACGGCTTATATATAGGGTTCCCGCAGAGTTCACGCAACTTTTGGGTGAATATAACGTTCGATCGATCGAGCTTAGTTCGATCGATCGACGGTTCGATCGATTGAACTCTCTTCAATCGCTTGAACTTCTCTGATTTTGACAGCTCTGCGCAACGATGGGAGAATGGCCATAACTTTTCACTCGGACCTCGGATTGACCTCCCGTTTGCGGCCACGCGACCGTAACTCAAAGATCTACATTTTATATCTCTGGGAAAATCTTCCAAATCTGAAGTCTTCATTGTCAAAATTGGCGTTTTCTCAGCTGCTTATGTTGTTCTATCCACCAGAATCACTTTTCTTTAGCTCCACTTCATTGATTTGCATCCTAATACCTATAAAACAATGTAAAAACATATATTTAAGCATTAACACAATAAAAAGAACATTGTTATTAGAATGCACCTAAATCTAGGGACTTTGGGGATAAAAGTATGCATAAAAGACCATATAATACGCTATAAACATGCACTTTTCACCTCGAATCATTCCCTATATGGATACTTTTGTGGTACAATTTCATTTGATTCATTAACTAGCATACTTATGAAAATTTTACCATAACTTATAAAACACAACCTAATCTTTATTGGGGCAAACTTCAGTGCAGTTTGCTCTGTGTTGTTCGTCCTGTGCCTCTCACAGGATGAACAGTGCATGGCATTTTTTTTTAAAGGAAATTATGATGTGCACTGTTCATCCTGTAAGAGGCACAGGATGAACAACACAGAACAAATTGCACTTAAGTTTGCTCCATCTTTATCCTACTTCTTAAACTTCTCGATCTTATCTCCAGTACTCTTCTATCTAATGTTCAATCCTTGTAATCCATCGACACAAGCTTTTCCTCCTCTATTAGCAGGCATATAGTAGCTCTGCCACCACCTTGTCCTCCAATTCATCAGCATCGTTCACGCAGATAGGACTTTCTTCATGGTTTTAAAGATTACACTAGCCTCCTTTTAAATTTGGTTTGCGTAGTATTTTTTTCCCGTTTGTTAGTCAACAGTAAGTTCACAGCTAACTTTTTGGTTAATTTTTTAAACTGCTACTTTACCCCTTTTGCGTAGTAAAATTGGACAGCTTGGGCTGGGGCTCAGATTTGAGTAGTAAAATTGGGCTCAAACTTGGGTTAGATTGGTCGGGCTCGGACTCGGACTTGGGCTTGACTAGACTATACTAAAACTCGAGTTGAGCTTGGATGGACCTAAAATCAAAATCATCTCGCCAAGTTGTGGCTCCATTTTGAAATTACTATTTTATTCCTATTTGTTGTAAACTTTACAAGCTATCATAACTAATTAAAACAACATTGTTTTGAATCTTTGAACTATGGTTATTGTATTTTTCTTCCCTTCCACTGCCAATCCATCTCCATAAGGCTTAAAAATGTTATCTCCATTACTGTTTTTTTTTTTTTTGAATTAAATAATTATTCTTTTTTGATCTTGATAATATTCATGAAAGTACATCTTACGGTATGGGTTAAGCTTAGGGGTAAAATCGGTTCGGTTGGGTCGGTTTTGGGGGAGATCCACCGACCGATCGGTTCAGTTTCGGTCAATTTTTTTGATTTTAGGATTAATTTTCGATTTTACACTGCACTTAACTTATGAAAACCGACCGAACCGATCGGTTCGGTTCGGTGTTTCGGTTTGGTTCGATTTTTTTTTACCCCTAGTTAAGCTAGCTATTTTAAAATTTGAAGCCACAAATAGAGAGCAAGAGAGAGAGCGGGAGAGAAACTATTGGAGTTCTTTGAGTAAGTGGTGTGAGATCATTTATTAACCTTTTGTTTAACGATGACATTGTGATATTTTCCCTTTGCTTGCACCTTGTTTAAAAAATCCACAGCCAAGTCCAAGGCTTTAAGACAAATGGACACCACCAAGAAAAAAAAAATAAGTAAAAGGATACACCAAACATGTTCCATTCACAAGCAATGCCGATAAAGATGTTACTCGTATTAGTTGACTTTATTTATGCATACTTGTGAACATTCATTTTAAAATCTTGAAAATATCCATTTTACAAAGACTCAAACTATATACTCGTATTACTATTGTTTATTATCTTAAACAAGTACATGGAATGTTGGGTCCATGTGATGCCCATGTCCCCATCTCACGCACTCCACTTTTTGTTGTCCATCCCCCTAATCACGCATGCATTAATGCCAACATTTTTGTTTTCTTTTTTTTTTTTTTCTTTTTTTTTTCTTAAAAAAAAATCTAAAATTTCATTAATAAAAACCAAACATTACAAAGAAAACCAAACAAACAACAAATTAAAGAAAGGAACAAGCAAAAGCAAAAGCAAAACAATCAAATGTACAATAGATAAGGAAGTATAAGCGACTACAAAAAATACTCCGTCAATATTTTTGTTTTTATTTGACTATTTAAAAGAAGCAATAGAACGCTCTTTAAATCCCATGTCCAAATTAGGTGGTGCTTATTTCTTTTGGGGGAATATTAGTCCACTCATATAAAATAGTAATTTTTTTAGTAATGTCAGGTGCACCTAAAATATACACCTAAGAAATACACATGTTGGCGTGCATCATTGAAAATACTTATTATTAACCAAATATAAGAGCATATAGATTCTGAAGTCAACCAGTTTTTTACTTATTAAAATGGTCCATGAGCAAAAAATTTCACATAATTTTGTAACATAAGAAATTGATTTGATTAAATTTCACTAATGATAGACTTTTTACCAAAATTAGTAAGGATTTTCTTTTAAAGTCAAATAATCCAAGATGAGGGATTTGTGTATCAAATTTCTATAGTTTGTTTTCCTTACAAGCCAGTTTTAGTGTACCGTGCATGCACCGTATTTTAGGAGACTGAGGTGACTCTAATCAACTGAAATGAAAACGTGAGTTATGTTGCGTTTGGTAGGATCAATTGATATACGTTAGATCATGGAAAGAGAGAAAACAATGAAAGAGGAGCAGATATTAAGATTAAAAAAAAAACATGATAAAATGAAAGTTATTCTATATAGAAGTTTTTTTTTTTTTTTTTTTTTTTTAATGTCCAATTTTAAGAGTCATCTTTGAAAAGTCAAATTACTTTAATACACACTTTCCAAATTTGTCATTTATTATATCCAACTCTTCCCTCTCTCTTTTTTTTGATGTGACACTACAAATTTGAATTTCAAAAAGGATAATATTGAAAAGTTAAAAATCTCACCAAAAGCAAAGTTACTCCCTTAATAAATTAAAATTGTCAAAAAAGACTCTTAATATAGAACGGAGGAAGTAGCATCATACATCAATCAATTGGGAGCATGTTACTTAGTACTATTACATATATTAATTAGTACGACAATACCCTGTAATATCCAAAAAATGGCATGTCTTATCTACTCCTCTTCCTCAGTTACAAGAAAGGGTTGCTAAAAATTGGCAGCTGACCCGAATTAAACATGACAAAATATTGAGTAAGGACGTAGAACAAGAATCTACTCGTTTTAATAAAATTAAAAATTAAGTATTAAATTTTTTATTATGATAAATCCAAGTTACTAAATTTATATTTCCGAGAATAACATTTTACTTGGCGTTTAGTAGTAGAATTTTTAATAATATCATTTTACTTAAAGTTTTCAGCATGTGTCTGCCACGCTTTTTCTTCTTCTTTACTCAAGTAGTAAGCCTTTGTACATTATCAAATAACTTGGAAAAAAATAATTTTGAATACTTGGAATATCATTTATCAAACACACCCTAAAGTAATTATAGTTCTAAACCTTGTCCAAAGCAAATAGAAAAGAGAATTGCTATTGGTGTTCCATGGATGAACATTCCATGAAATACATTAACTGTATTGTGTGTCAGTAATACCATAGAATGCATTACTTCAATTATAGAGGCGGAATAACACCTCACTATTTACTAAAAAGAATTTCCAAAACCAGCATGGCCGTAGGGTAATATTGCAAAACAGTGTCTTTAAGCAAAACAGTTATGTTGAATACTGAAAAATCGACATTTGTTGCTCCTCTGTCACATCACATCGTCTGGTGTTTCGCAGACGAGGAGATAAAAGTATTCTCTTTCTCTCTCTAGCTTTGGATCCCCAAATATAGGGTTTTCAATCGAATCAAGCACTTAATTTTAGTCTTTTCACTTCTGAAATTCTATCTTTCAACTTTGCTTGACTGCTGAGTTTTTTGGTTAGTCCATTGTGCTTTTCTAGCTTAATTTTCTCACTTTTTTTTCCTTTCATATTTTGTAATGTGTTCTTGTTAATCTCTGATCTAGCTTAAATGGTGTTTAATAGTGTTTGTATGATGCATGTTAGGTCTAGTTAAGAAATTGAAATGATGGGGTCAATTTTGAGTCAGCTACTGTCAAAATGTTGGGAGGTGGTCTTTATCCTGAAACGTGGGATGACTTCGACTTCTTTTCACCTCTAGGCTCTAAGGTTTAGTTTGGCATCAAGTTTAATTTTTGCAAAGTTCATAAACTAGTTATCAAATGAATTAACATCAAATTGTGCTTTAAAAAATGATAAGCAGGCCAAACTAAGCCTAAGTCAGCTTGTTCTAAAAGAAAATAGTTGTTTCGTGAAGGCCATTTCTATTTAGGAACATTCTTGGAAAATCATCCACTTTAGTACTTAGGCTTAGTGTAATAACCTGCATTTTCATTCATTTGCATTTCATATTTAAATTCAATTGTATTGTTTACAATTCTTGTGTGTAGAATTTATTTCTTGCTTATTTCATATTTAAAATTCTTATTGAGGTCAAAACTGTAATGCAATTTTATAAAATTTAGCGATACCTGTGTTGAATTTCAAAACGGTATTTCAAAACGGTGGAAATGTTTGCTTTTGACTCAATCAGTATTTTTATAAAACCGGATAATCATTCCCTAAGTTAAAATGAATTTTCTGTATTTTTATGACGAACACCGCGTCACGAAAAATACCAGTCTACATTCAAAACTGTCCATGCTGTGTTGAACTTCCACAGATTTTAGAAGTGACTGATTGGACATTTGCTTTATATCTATTTAATGTTGCTAATGATTGTTTAAAGCATTGTTTGATTAATGCTTTAGGAGTGTATATAATTGTTGTGCCTTAAGCCAAATTCCCAAACATAAGTTTAGATTCCCAGCCACTTGAACTAGACCTTGTTTGAGTATGCTTGTATTGTGTGTATTAGCTTGTGCCTAAAGCTGGTTTTCCCAAACACTTATGAACTTGACCCCTATTAGCCTACATGACCTTTCAAAAATCTGGAGAGTTAGATGTGCATTAGTGTATATGCATCTATATAATCTGAACATAAATGATTGATACGTATGTGTGTATGCTGTATATAATACATATTTTGAAATTTTAAAACAATCAAGAAATTATAGAGTGAAAAAGACACAACTTGGGCTCCAAGTTGAAGCTTGGTTATTTATAACTCACACTCTCATTCACAAGCTGCACAATTGTCTTTACAAACTGATATATCAGAGAGAAAAGAGAGAGAGAGAGCTTGAGAGTTCAATCTCAGAATTTTCTAGTGAGAGAAAGCTTCCCACCATAGCCAAGCTTGTTATTTGATTTCTTATTTCTTGGATTCTTTCTCAACAATTCTTCACTCTTAATCAATCTCAGTGAGTATTATTAACTCACTAAGAATGTAATTTCATATTTAATTGCTGTGTATCTGTTTAATTTTGTCAATCTCCATTGATGATTTTACGGTTGAAGTTCAAAGCTTAGAAACATGAATTTTTCAAACTTAACCAAATTCCGTTTTTAGAGATGATTAGGAAAGATTATGGTATATATAGACTATGCCTGAAATATTGAAGCTTAATTTGTTCATATGAAAAAGTATATTAGAAATTAAGTTTTGTTATCTTTTAGTTTTTCATTAAATTCTTGAGCTACATTTGAAATCATGTTAAATTAGTTGTAGATTCTTAATCCTTGTGAAAAACCGAAGAGATTCATATATAATAAGGTAGGGAGACTTACAGAATCAAAAATGGGTCAAAAAGACCCTGAATTTCTAAAACAGAGCAGTTTCACGAGGAAGATGAAGGCTCTGCAAAGACTCGCGCGCGCGATCGAGCGAGCGAGGGTCGCGCGAGCGACCACTCGCGCAAGCGACCCGCGTGGTTTCAGGCAGACAGAAAAGTTTTATAGAGAAAATGAAAAATAGGCAGATCGCGCGAGCGACCCCCGCGCGAGAGACCTTTCGCGCGAACGGCCCGCGCGCACGAGGTGGCTGATTTCAGGCAGAAAGAAAAGGTTTTTAAAATAAAAAGAAAAATGGGCAGGTCGCGCGAGCGACCCCTTGAGCGAGCGGCCCGTGCGCGCGACTTCTGGCAGTTTCTAGTTTCTGCTTGTTTTATGATAAGGGACTGTTTGGGGTAAAATTTATGTACTGTTTGGGAAATTTATTAAATCAGAGTCTTAATTTGATATGTTTGAACGATTAAAACGTTGTATTGTGACTTATAAATCCCCGTACGCACATCAGTTATATAATCAGTGAATTGCCTCGTGTTTTTAAAGTTTCATGACATACATGTGTAGACACCCCAATTTTGACCGACCGTCGAATTTAGGAGAGTGTAACCTCCATATCCGATGATGACAAGGACCGAAAAATTGAAGTATTCCAAGCTCTTCAGAAAATCTCCAAAACGCGATAAAATTTCACAGAAAGAGGAAAAATACCAGGTATTTAGGAGAATTCAGGTATAAGACATGATTTTTGGAAAGGATCTTCAAAAATAATTTGTTTCAAAAGGGAGAAGTCCTAAAAAGGGGAATCTCAAATAAAAACGGCATACGGCGGACTGCCGCGGCACTCACTGAGTGCCGTACGGCAGTCGGAGAGTGCCGTTTCGGCAGTCACCAAATGCCGCAAACAATTTCTGACTGCCGTTCACTTTTAAAGTCTGTATTTTGCAGAGCAATACGTATGCATATGCGAATAAGAACAAAAAACTGATAAAGTAAGACTGACAAAAATGCGGCAATCCATTAATTGCCGCGGCATTTGATGAATGCCGCAGCGGCAGTCACGGACTGCCGCGTCAGTATCTGGACTGCCGCGCTGGACAGCAGTCTGCATAATTTCAGAAAGTACACATTGTACCAACTAATGAGGGAATTACACCTATTTTTTGCTCCGAAATTCACCAAAAATACCTGTTAATTTTGCTTATAAAAAGAGAAGGGATCTTCCTAAAAGAGGGAGAGCAAGAAGAACACAAAAAAAAACACATTGGGAGAGAGGTCATATACAAAAAATACTTCCATTACACCAACATTTTTAGAGAGAAAAGAGAGTGTTTAGAGAATTAGAAAGAAGAGCTTGGAAGATCTTCAAAGAAAAGAAAAACTTTGAGGATAATTTGGAGGTGATCCTCTAACCATAGATTATTGGCTTATTCTTTCTTCTTTTAAAATCTCTAATCCTAGAATCTTTCACTTTTTTTGTTTATCAAGTAACTTAGGAGTTTCTTTTGTTTCCATATTACTTTCTTCCACTTTCTTTGTTTATTTTTTTCTCTTGAAGGTCTTGGAGATCTTCAATATCTCTTTTGATCTCTTGAGCATGATCTTTTGAATCCCATGTAGGCTTGTGCTTCACATAGGAGTCAAAGTTTGATCGCCACTTCATAAGAGGATCCAAGTCCATACTCATGACTTGGATCTTCTAAATTTGATGTCTTGAGGAATCCCTTCTATATTCCTTTAAGACTCATGAGTCATAGTCATGTCTTCTTCTCCAATGACCATCAAATGGTAGGAGAAGGTAGTTTTGAGTCTAAACTCATCTCCATGGTTTAGATTCCTTATCTTGTAGATTTCATGAAGTCTACCCATATTTCATTTGAAATCTATGAAGAATAAAGGTTTATAGTCTCTAATGGCCATCAAATGGTAGGAGAAGTAGTTTGGTTTAATCTCAATTTCATGTCTTCAATAGTTGGGGTTAACCAACAAAGTTGAACTAGCAAAATAAAAACAGTGAGTCCACAAACTGTTTTTGATCAAAGTTTTTTAGTTCGAAATCTAACCATTGAAATCAAGTGAAATCAACGGGAAAGTGTCAATAACACAATATTCTACCGCTGTAATTTTTGTTTTAAGGTGGTTTCATGTTTAGCATGGTTTGATCATGAGTTTTGTGACACAAATGCAATCTGTCCAGAATTTCAGAATAGTTTCAGAATAGTGACACTCTTTTGAAACAATTAAATCAGAGTTCCAATAAAGTGTTTGTGACTCCAAATAATTTTTCTATGAAGATTAATGTGTTAGGAAGTCACCCTAAAAAGAACAAAGCAATTCGGATTTTTTTTGCTATTTTTAATAAATCGTGCAAGAATTCTGGACAGAAGGTTGTAAAGTGCTGAGTGATGTCTGGTATTTTTCATATTCCCGGAAATCCGACCGTTGGAACTTCGATTTTCTTTTTGATTTGAAAACTAGACTCACAGAGGCATATTGAGTCCAAAAATCATCAAGATCAAACCATGGGAGATATGCTTTTTATTTCTTTTAAGTTCTGGTCTGCTCTCTGCAATTTTCAGAGTTTTATGACACATTTGACTTACTTTGTAAATAAGGGTCTAAATGACTTTTCTATGATCTAGGGCTTAAACCATGCTTTAATAATGATTAGTTGAGCTTGAATTCAAGGTTTAAGAGTATTTCATAGTTTATCTTTGTCCATGTACATATTCATCTATATGATTCGACATTTGTAATTAAGACTTATTTGCTTTGGATTTAATTACATTAGATAGATGTAAGCTAGAAATTTAGGATTGTCATTTTGTTTTTGCATATCATGTGGACTAACCCTTTGTTTTGTAGCGCTATTAAGGTACGATTTCTAGAACTCCTCTTTAGTTCATCTTAATTTCTTGTTTTTATTGATTTTTCGACTCAATGCGCGACACCTTAGAATTAGGTTTTGCCTTATGTGTATATATGATTAGAGACTCTTTTTAGGATTTTCTTTTATTCGCATGCATTGCACGTTTATTATCGCTGCTGGATCTCGGGTAAGTTCACTTGTTCTCTATTGCATATCATATCGCTTGTTACCTGAATTACGTGGCTTTTGAATGGTATTTTGTCAATTGCAATTTTACACCCTTTTGGACATGCTTTTGTGATGTATATGTATATACGTATTAGTTGAGGGCATGCTTAGATTAATAAATTTGATTAAAAGGATGTTGAGTAGAGGCCTATCGCAAGATAGGGTGAGAGAGGGTGTTTTAGTCCGATGGGCTCCTTCCTCTCTCATTCCATAATCCCCGGACCTAGTTAATCTTTGGTTTCGCAAACGATCAGTTTCCTTTCAAAATGGTTTCTTAATTTTCCTTTTAAAATTAAGTGGCGACTCATTTTGTTTTTTTTTTAAAATTGATTTTGAAAAGCTGTGGGTAAGTCAATCTGCGATATCCACAACATGTGGTATCAGTTGTACATGCATGGTGAGTATAAATGTTGATCAGTTTGGAAAAGAGTAATGGTCAGTGTGGCATAGTGAGTGCGGTTGAGATTGTGATGTGGACACTCCCTGGTAAGTGAGTACCAAAGTGTGTTGTGATTGAGATTGCGGCGAGGGTGTCTTTGAAATGCGACGGTGGCAAAACTGGACACTCCCTGACGACCATGGTAGCGTCAAAGTGTGTGAAGCCGAACTTGGACGTTCCCTGGCACCCATGGAAGTGCTAAAGTGTGGCCTACGGACACTCCCTGATACCCGAGTTTAGATACTACGTGAGGGTTCCTCTGGTATTTGCATGGCGGATTAGGTAGTCAAAGTGTGAGGCAATTGTCACACCCGTCCCAGGAATTCATAATTTTATCATGCATATTTTTAATTTGGGAGTTTATCAATGTTAGTTGATAATGGTGATGAGGTTGACTGTGAGTCAACGGTAAGGTGTCAGTGAGGACACGGGAACATGGTAGTTCATATGGCATGAGCATGAGTAAATGGCATTTATATGATTTAAATATTATTTGACTTATATGGTATTTTGTGAATAGTGAATTATACATGTGTAGTATAATTTCTGGTATTTTCGGTATTGTTTGTTAAAAGTTTGAGAACTGTGGTGAGAACGTGAGTGATACATTAATTAAAAAGGTAGGTTGTGTAGAGAATCCACAGAATATAGTTTTTCGGACATTATTTTTGGACCCAAACGAAACCTAGTCGAAAACTTATGAAATTTATAGTTTTCACTCGTAAAGTTGTAAAATGGACGTGTGCGAAGTTTCGGGAGTTAATTAGAAGTTTGAGGAACTCGTGGGGAGGTAAACGCAATTCCCAAAGAGTTTTTCTATAAATAGGTGGGGGGTGAGATTTCATTCTCATCCAAACTCACAAATATCTAGAGAGAGGAGAGAGAAAGGAGATTTGGTTGCCACGAGCTTGCCGGCGACATACGACGACCTTTCATCCGTCAGTTTTTCTCCAGATTTCATATTTAAACTCGTAGAGGTAAGATCTACGTTTTGATCCTACTTAGGCCGTGTTTGGCCAATTTTTGTAAAAATCTTAATTCTAGACTTTTGGGAAAAACAGGTATAAACTTGTAGGAATTTTCTCAAATTCGAAATCCGACGATTATTTGACCTCCTAGTCGATCCTTCAAAGTTTGAGGGAAATCGCACGAGGTATGAAGCCTAACTTGTGAAATATAGAGGAATACATGTTTTATATTTCGACGACGAAATTGAGATCCGGGCAAAATCCATGTGTTAATTGTAGGCCCGTTAATTATGCACGCGCTAAATTGTGAAAAGCACGTCTAAATTTACGCGAGCACGTTGAGTCAAAGGGGAGTCTTATACAAATTCATGCCGGAGTAAGCTTCTCGATGTTTGAGAATTTGAGTAGTGACGGCTACTGTGCATGGTTATAGGCTTGGACTTGCCATGGCACTTGTGGGGATGTAATGGTTGTAGGCTTGGACTTGCCATTGACATCGCAGTTTAAGGCTTGGACTTGCCGCTACTGTATGAATGCGTATTTTTCTCCCTAGAGACTATTGATATGATTTATGAGATTAAAGCATGTTTTGTCATATATTGCATATGTTAGACTTGTGCACTCAGCATATAGCTGAGCAGTGGAGATGTACTCCATTGCAGGTAAGAAGAAAGACAAGAAGAAGCGCGATGAGTGAGGCCGATGAACGGCGAGGGAATCACACTTGTACATGTTTTTGTTTTTGTCCTAAAACTTGTGTAAGGATTGAGAATTGGTAACATGTTGTAATAGAACCATAGATTAGTTTCGCAGTATTGTAATCTTGTAATTGAACGTCTATAGTTATGTTTTATATGTTGTAATTGGCGTTGGTTGTAATGGTTTGTGGATATTGAGAAGCATGTGTTAGTATTTTTCATTACAGGGCTGCCCAGCAGGGGAGCAGTCGACTGGACCCTATGTCAGTCGACTGTATTCCGCGTGATTGAGACACTGAAAGTGAATAGTAAGAGAAGCAGTTGACTGAACCCTGCATTAGTCGACTGAGACACTGTTGATTTTGGCTACTGCTTCTTATAATGGTAAAACCAGTCGACTGGATCCCCAGATCAGTCGACTGTACCCCTTTTTGAAATGTTGCATTTTGGTTCTGCTTAGCACAGTCGACTGGGTTCCCTAATCAGTCGACTGAGCAGTAGACTGGGTTCCCTGATCAGTCAACTGGACCTCTGTTGAGAACTTTAGGTTTTGGGTTCTGCTCAGTACAGTCGACTGGACCCTAGGAGCAGTCGACTGAACCCTTGTTTTCAAAATTTGTTCTTTTGGACGTGTTTTCATTTGGCCAAAACTTTTTACAACTCTGATTTTAATGGATTTTAATAATGTTTTCCGCTGCTATTGACTTTAATGGAATTGGATAAGCCTTGATCGCGTGCCACATGTCCTATTTCCACACGTTGTGGGATGGGTCGTGACAGCAATGGACACTCCCTGGTACCCCGGACCAAAGTGTGAGGCAAACTGCACATTCCCTGGCACCCCTGTGCTAAAGTGTGGTTATCTTAGCATTTCAAATATACCGGTGTATGGTGGTGGGTTGTTAGGTTTTGTCGAGAGAAAAGAGTCGGTAAGACGAGATGGTGCATTGTTCTCATACACAGTCACATATACGAGAATTATATCTTTTAAATAATATTGTGCTTGTTTCCTAAAATGAATTCATTGCTTTATTATTGGATTAAATAGAAAATGTAAAATGGTAAATGAATATGTTTTACATTCAAAGTTATGTTTTTAATACTCACCAGCTTCTTGAAGCTGACGACGTTGATGCGTCCTGGACATTCGTGTTCAGGTTTTTAAGGTTATGATCAGGCTGAGCATTACGACTATGCAAATTGAGAAACAACTGCTGGAAACAGAATTTACTTTCATATGTTTTAAGTTATAGACTGCATTGTAATAAGGATGACTGTAATAGACACTAAGTTATTGTTTTGATTTAAGGCGGTCTGTGCCTTTAGAGTCCCCATGCCGTAATATGTAATAAAGTAGAAAATTATTTGTAAGCCTTGATTGCTCTACTCTGATTTATGGTTTTATGTTGTTCGACGTTTGGGACGGAATCGATCCTTCAAACTGTCGCGACCTACGTGTCCATAAAGGAAATTAAACGCTTTCTATATTTATGCTACGTCGGGGCGTGACAGGATTTAGTGGTATCAGAGCCAGGTTATTATTTATCTCAAGATAGTTTAGCCAGGTTAGGGTTTACCAGTTTAGACCCGATTCCACGATCTGTTAGCTTAAGCTTTGCACCCGATGTTACGATAGGGAGGATAGACTCAGAACCCAGACGCCTAAGATTATCTCTGTCCTAATTTAAGTTAGTACCTTTTTCATAAATGGATCCAGCTCAGCCTTTTTTTGTACCCGACGCTTTTGGAGTGCATTGGGTTACTGTGGGAGCGATAGTACCGGCTTCTGCGATACTTTATTTCACCACCATTGGGCAGCGTGCAGCTGCTACCATCGAGTTGGACCTCTGGCACCAGATTCATGTGTTAGGACTGGTCGACTTGCCTCGTGCCCGCCTTGAGATCCTGTACTTTATCGAGATCCAGCGCTTAGTGCTTGTAGAGATGATTCGTTTGGCTAACAGCGATGCCTTCTATCTACCTCTTGAGGCTCAAGTTGTGCTGGCTCACCTTGCCCAGTTAGAGATGCCTCCACCAATCGTCCCCGCTATTGAGGATGATGGTGACGATGACATTATACTTGCCCCAATTATCGAGGATGCTGAGGAGGATGGCATGGGTTGGGACGACTTCGCAGTTGACCTTGCAGAGGCGCTAGCACTCGAGCGAGTTTTGCCAGAGGCAGATGCCCCTGGACCTGCTTCGTTGTTGACCTCACATAGCTGTAATTTTGGGGCAGACCCCTCTCATGTTCAGCGACTTCATCAGGCCGACTCGCTTGACCTTTTGATGGCTACCTATGGCGATGACTGACCGTTTAGATGTCGTCTTGTATATATTGACTATTTTTTGACTAGTAGCTCTATCCTCTTTTTGCAAACTATAATTACATGCATTAGCAGATAGGGCAGTGACCCCATTTTTGTAACATTAACTCTTGCATGTGTCCTAACCCACACAGATAGGGTAGGCATTGACCCGATCATACACGCTTTTTGTATCAACTTGACAAGAAGTTATATATAAGATATACTCTTTTGAATGTTGTCGTCATTTAAATTGCTTCATAATACTGTTGCATGCATTTTCCTCATTCTACTATCACTATTATGCATAGAATGGCTGGAGGACTAAGGAGGAACAGGAATTTGATCGAGGGAGCACCTGAGGCTGCCGATCCCACAGGGATGTCTGAAGCTTTCATCAGACGTCTCGAAAGGGTTAGTAATTAGAATGAAAATCGACAAGACCGCCAGACTGGAGATAAACTGCTGGAGAGATTCCGTACGCTTAGACCTGAGCAGTTTGCGGGTACCGCAGAACCTTGGAAAGCGGAACAGTGGTTAAGACAGATGAACCGCATGTTCGAAGCTATCCAGTGCAACGATATGGATAAGAGGAGATTGGCTACATTTCAATTGACCGACGCCGCCGCAGATTGGCGGGACTCAGTGATAGCCACTATTGGTAACACAGCTGCAATGGGGATGACGTGGACTGCATTCAAAGGTAGATTTTTGGAGAAGTATTTCCTGGCTACGGAGAGGCACAGAAGAGAGAAGGAATTCGATGCAAGGAACCAAGTCGGTGCAAGAGTACACCACACAGTTCGAGAGACTGTCTCGGTTCGCTCCACACCTGGTTGATACTGAGGAGATGAAGATACGGAAGTATAACCAAGGGCTGACACCGCAAATTCGCCACCTGACGCTAGGTCACCTAGATAAGTCGTTTGAGGGATTGGTTGGCTTGGCTACTGATCTAGAAGAAGACGCTCGAGTGAACCGTAAGCAATTTGAATTCCGACCGCCTCAAAGGGGTAATTTTGGAAATAGACTGTTCAGACCCAAATTTTTAGTATTAAAAATTCGTAAAATATCATCATATTTTTAGCTTTACCCAATCAACTCTGGACACGTGTTAAAACTCTATTGGCATTTTGTAGACACCCAATTTTGACCACACTGATAGGATTTAGGGTGGACAACGTCTTGGAGGATTCGATGATGAAAAGTACCCCGTGGAAGGTACTGGATTCCACACAATCAGAAGATCGGACTTCGGAAAGTGACTTCAAGCTCAGAAAAGCCCTTTTCCATGGATAAATCCCGGTTTTGTCAAAATCATCTCTCAGAATTCATATTCTCTCAGGGTTATATGAACATTAAGTGTTCTAAACGCAGTATTCTAGGTATCCAGAGATTCAATTTTAAAGAAAAGTTCGAAATCGACGCACATTTGAAAGCAATTTTGGAAAAGACGTCATTTGATTTCAAAAAGACGACGAAAGTTCCGGAGGACTTCCGGACTTCAATTGGACTTCAATTCTCATTATAAAACCTCTGGAAATATTTTTATACTGAAATTCAACCTGACAGCTTTCCAACGGTACGTAAACGGACGATTTCGGACACCAAAAAGCATTTTTACAAAAATCTGGAAAAGCAGTGCACGTGATTTTTGAAACAGAGCTTGTGGGTGACCAGAGGGACCCAAATAGTAAATGGCGGTTTTGGGTATAGGGGTGGCGGGTCCCACCATAACCGCCACTTCCATTTGTGTCCTCCACGGAGCTTTTTGAGTTCCAGACCCTTCTAGAAGCTTCCCACTGCGAGGAAATTGCCTGGAAATTGCGTTTAGGCTCCGAAATGGCCATTTTAACCCTCTTTTAAGCTCTAAAAATCCTGTTTTAACCCTGAAACTTAAGAGCTAAGTCTTCAAAACTCTATATAAGATCTCATACATCTCATATGAGATCACATTTTTAACACACTAGACACTTGGAAGAGATACACTTGAATATACTTGGAGATACAAACACACATAGAAGCACATACAAGAGAGAGGAGTATACTTTGAATATACTTTCAATTTAGGTGAATTCTAGAGAGAGAAAATTATGAATTGAATTTAGATTAACTTAGGCTAATTAGACCACAATTTGAACATCAATTGCCTCCCTCAACTTCCATGGATGAGTGCTTGAAGAACACTTGAATAACACTTGAAGAAGAAGATCTTCAAATCAATTTTGGTCTTGTAATTGAGAATCCTCCAAGAGGTAAACACTATAGTTCATCTCTAATTCCTACTTTGTATATATAGATCTATAAGATTTGGATCTAACTTAGTTCTATTTCTACTTATTAGAACACTCATCTTCTTCCTCTCATGTTCTTCACACACTCACATAGTTAGATCCAAATCTCTTTGATTTTTATTGATAATTTACAATTAGAGATTGTTTTTCACTTTGATTTTCAATTTTGGTTTCATTCTTCAATTTTAGTTTAGATTCATGCATACATGATTATATGTATATACATATATCTATTTTGAATTCCATGATGGTTTGGAAATATGATCTATGAGAAGGATGATTTCTATGTTCATACCTATCTCTTGATTATTCCTATTACCTAGAATTCCTATTGAATTTCATCTCCAACATGATATTTATAAGTCCCTTTGATCCTTGATCTAAAAGTTCTTCATAGAACTTGAGGGCTAAATTGATTGGGAATCATGATAATTAAGTTGATCTATGAGTTTGATCTCTCTAATAAGCTTCAACTATCACTAAAATGTTTTCCTCACACTTTAAAATGAACTAGATAAAAATTCAGCAAAGCAGATTGGTTTTGTCCATTAGATTTGGTCCATCAAAACCCATAGTTTGATGGATTTCAAATTTTCTGGGTAAACTTTGATGAATTAGCTTTCATCCGGTCCGTTTTGAGAGCTTTTAGGATTCATATACTATTTTTAGAAATTGTTGAGAAATCGGTTGACAGATTTGAACATCGTCTCTTTGTGCTTGAATTTCAGAAAATCTATAATAGTTATCGACGTTCCGCTTTTTGGGGATGATTCCTAACTCATATATCTATATGCCGATGTAAAATCGTGAGCATACGATCGAGTTAGGATCGTTTTCTAAGCGTTTAAAGTTGATACAACTATTCTGGAATTTTCTAAGTTTAATTACAAATATGATTATGTATACAAAATGGTCATACCTTGATCACTCAACAACAATTGATGAATAAAACTTGGTTTAGAAATCACCTAGGATAAATGGATGAGAGATCAAAAGCTTAAATCAACTTGGTTAACATGATTCATGAACTTCTATTATACTTCTATTATGTTTTGCATTCATTTGTCAAATGATACCAAATTTCCAGAATAACAGAGTCTGTTTAAAACACTTTTTCAGAAACCTTGTGATTACAGAATGTCCATGGGTTTATTTTTATCATATACTACAATGAAATAGCTTTCTTTTGACACCAAATAGAGCTTCATATGATTTTTGTAGATTTAATTATGATTTTTACAAGAACAATGGACAGTCCTGATCCACTGTTCCCAAAACATTTATTTCTCAAACAATAAAATTGATATTGAGGTCCCACTTTTTGGAGAAGTTCCCTAAGACATGTATCTAACTTTCTGTAAAAGGGTTTTTATCCAGCTCATGTTTAAAACCACTTTTGATAGGATTCATTAGAGGTTGCTGAATCTGGAAATTTGATTGATGACATGTTTTCTTTGTTTATCATGCATATCATTTGTTTGCTTGTATTTTTGCAATGCTTGGGTATTCTTTGGTGTATTAGTGCAGAGAATTAAGTGCCTCGGACCCGGACTTCGATTTGTGGTTTGCCTCGTCTACATGTGGCTTAGTGCCCATGTATCGTGTACTATCTCTATCCTTTCTCTTAGAATTTTTCTAGGTTTACAACTTTGATTTCAACGACACATTTCCTTTAGGGTAGTCTCCGTTTATATGATTATTTGTTAGAGACATCTTATCTAGGATTGTTGCATGATTGCATTGCACGTTTCCATTCTTTTTGCTTTCGCGACTCCGCTTGAGTCAACCAATGTAAGTCTTCTCGTTCCCTTTGCATATCATGACATGTTTACTTTATTTGCATCGGTCCCGGGCGGGACTAGCCACTGTGAGTATACTTCTCCCTTGTATTGCATGAGCATCCGCTTTCTACTTGATTTAGTCTCTTGAAATGATTTTCATTAGATGTTTCTTTTTGCCATGTATATATCTATCTAGTATGTTTGAGGAAACAACATCTATTATGAATTAATAACAAGGATATTTGAATCAAGGCCTACCATTCGGTAGGGCGAGGAGGGGGTGCTTTAGTCCTGCTTGGGCTCCTTCCCCTCTCGTACCAAGACCCCCGAACCTTGTTTCTGGTAATGAAGGGCGAGTAACCTTATTCAATTTTGGGCGAGTCAAACTTGGGTTTCCTAATTCCCGATAAAAATTAGGTGGCGACTCTTTGTCTCTAGGATCGCGTGAGGAAGTCCTAGTTTTCCCTGAAGTGTGCTCCTTGGGATCCGTCCCGGGACACTATCGAGGGAGAGCGTCAGGATCCGCTCCTCATTCGCAGTGGTCCACAATCTGGCGACTCCACTGGGGATTTGAACATGAAACCGATGGTTTCTTGTTCTTCGAGGGTTTGACTTGAACCAATGAATATCCTTGTTATTAATTCAATAATCATGTTGTTTCTGCCTGCATTTGCACTTGCATTGTTCTTTCACCGCGACTGCTTGAGATCATTGCCTTGAAGATAGAGGGTCCTCTTTCCTCTATTTGTCAAGAGTTTTGGTAGCATGTAGTCACCGTTAGCCTTGTACCGCGTGCGGTATATAGAGCCTATGTGTGAACGGCACGCCCTCGGGGAGGCGGTCAACCACACCGCTGAGCTTGCTAATGGACCCTTTATGAGACTAAAACCCGGCCTTTGCATATAGTTTCTATAGAACCCTTCAATTAGGATCTTGATTATCATCTTTGATTAGGACAATGTGATGAATTACTTGCGCTTGCTCGTAAGGGATTATGTGGATGATGAGGACGTGTATGCGAAGGCATCATCAAACCTTGTATGGTGGATTCCTCTAGGATAGTATGGTCTTTATCCGAACATCCAATCATTATTTGAGGACAATTTTGAAAATTTTTGAAATTATAAGCACTTCTTTGAAAATCCCAAGTCTTTTGAAAATTCCGGGAATATCCCTTTTGAAAACTCGCTTTGAAATTCACTTTCAAATTCTCCTAGATTTTTAGAGAAATCCAAAATTCCTACTTTGATGATTCAATTTCAAATTCTCCTAGATTTTAGAGAATTTCAAAAAAAAAAAAAATTTTACTTTGGTCTTCAAGAAATCATGATGATTCAATTTCAAAATCTTCCTCTCAGATCTTAGAATTTCAAAATTCCCACCTCAATTTTTAAGAATCATGATTTCTCACCACAAGCATTGATGGTTCAAAAATTCTTTTGAAAATTACAAATCTCCCCATCTCTTTCAAAGATTTTCATGAAAAATTTCAATTTTGAAAACATGAACCATCAAGAATTTCAAAACTCAAAATCCTTGGATAATGATTGGATTAGTAGGGTGATTAGCATACTCAAGGAATCTTATGTGCTTATGTGCTGATGTGCTAGGTCTAAGCTAGATTAAGGTGCATTGCATTTAGATTAGATTGCATTTCATCTGCATTGCATGCACTACACGAGCATTGCATATACGACTCACGAGTGCGACGCCTCTAATATACTTTTAAAAAAAGAAAAGTTTTGTTTTCCTCAGAATTTTGAAAGCTTGAAAAGATTTCTTTGATTTTAAGAAAAATGTTTTTGAAAAAGGAAATGATTTTCCATTTATGATTTCCATCTTTGTAAATCCACCTTCTTATATCATTCTTTGAAAAATTCTTTTGCAATAAAGATACCTGATTATTTGAAAATCCCTAAATAAACCAGATAAGAAAAAATAGGACCGAAAAGTTGTACTCCTTTCTGGGTCAGAGCTCCGAACAGCCGTTTGATCAGATCAGGGTTAGAAGAAGGAACAGCCGAGTCGACTAGGGTTGAAGATATGCCATACGAAGCGGATATGGAAGCCAGATTGGCCGCAATGCAAGCTGCCTTGGATCAGAGCAGGGAGCAGAATCGAGAACAACTTGCCACTATGATGAGAATGATTGAGCAACTAACTAATCCACCACCACCACCTCCAGAGCATCATGAAGAAGAAGATTTTGGGGAGACAGTTCAACCAAAGGTTCAGCTAGATCAGGAAATTCAGGACAAGTTGGCCAAGATCGACAAACTAGAGAGTGTGATCAGAAAGAGCAAAGGGGTGGATGAGTATTTGTTCGATGTTGAAGGGTTGTGTGACGCTCCAAAAGCCAAACTCCCAGAGAAGTTTAAGATGCCGCATATTGAATTTTTCAATGGAACCGGAAATCCAAAGAGCTATCTGAGGCTTTATGTAGGAACTTTGCAGCCCATGGGCATTGGATCTGACCTCTTCGCTCTATTGTTTCCAAGAGTTTTGAGTGGAGCAGCACTTTCATGGTACTTGACGTTGGAACCAGCCATAACCAGAGATTGGGAGGCATTGGCCAAAGCTTTCGTGGCTCAATATTCATATAACCAGTTGTTTGATGTAACTGCAAGAGATCTAGAAACCACCCGACAAGAGTACAGGGAATCCTTCGCAGGTTTCCTTACTCGTTGGAGAGCTAAAGCTGCTCAAATGACTAGCAGGCCAGCGGAAAAAGATCAGGTCCGAATGATCATCAAGAATCTACAGCCCGAATACTTGGAAAGGCTAGAATTTCAGTCCATTGTGAGTTTCGAACAGCTGTTTGATGTGGGAACTTTGATAGAAGATGCCATTAGAGATGGAAAGATCAAGAAAGAAAGCACGAGCAATCGATACAGAAAGACAGAAAGGCCAGTCTATCATCAGTCTGCTGACGTCAACACACTATCTCCTCAGCCTTTTCAGAAAGAGCGTCGAAGTATGGCTAATGCAAGAGGAAGTCAAAATCAGAAACAGTCGAGAGAGAAAAGAGAATTTTCCGACTTGGGGATGCCACTAAGCACCGCACTTGAAAGAATGATAGAAAAAGGGTACTTGCAGAAATTGGAACCTAAACCAGAGCCAAATCCACTTCCACCGGGTTTCAAAACAGAGTTCTTTTGTGACTTTCATCAAGGCCGTGGACATAGCACAGATAGATGCTGGAGACTTCGCCATGAAATTGAAGACTTGATTGAAAAAGGGGTCATCTCCCCTCCTCCCTCTCAGCCAAATGTTCAGAAGAATCCTCTCCCTAATCATAAGGGGAACATGCCAAATGTTAACTTTGTAGAAGAAGGATCTCAGATTTATAACCCAAAGATCTACATCACATCCTCGAATCAACCAGCTATGGATGTTCAACTTCCGGAAGACGCTGCAATTTGCATCTTGAGGAATATGGAAGAGGAAGAATGGGTCGAAGAAGCACTGGCTTTTGAAGAAGAAATAGCCAACGGAAATCTTACAATTGAATGGTGGGATCCCAATGCCATCACCGACGACTCGATCTGGTATGAGGAAGAAAAGCCCATAGAAGCAGTCACCGAGAAACAAAGCACTGAGCCGATAGAAGAATTGCTAAAGCCTGTCGAGAACCTTGAAATCAAAGATGACGATCTTATTGCAATGATGAAAGAAGAAGAAGATTGGTGGTATGATGATGAGGATGATTCCGTTAATAATACCATAATCCCCGATGATTCTGTTTGGAAAATCACTGTTGGCACCGAAAAGTTAGCCAAAGAACTTGAGTCTATCTGGATCACCAATGAAGCAAACCACTTGACCCGTTCCGGACGTCATTTCAAGCCTCATGAGTTAGAAAATCGTGGAAAAGAAACATGGAATGAGAAAGAAGTCGTCAAAGCAAAAGAGGCTGGTAAAGGAGCCGTGAGCGAAGAAGAAGATGAAATCCTAAAGCAATTGAAGAAAACACAAGCTTGGATCTCAGTATGGGGATTACTTATGACCTCTCACAAACACAGGCAGGCCATGCTCGATACTCTCAATCGTTTGGATGTTTCTGTCAATACTACTCCCGAAGATCTAGTAAACATGATCTCTTCAAAGCCTTGTAAGCCTGTAATCACATTCACAGATGAAGATTTACCGCCGGAAGGGGCACACCACAACAGAGCTCTCTACATCACTGTACATTGCCTGGGGAATAGAGTACCGGTCTGCTTGGTAGATAATGGGTCAGCCTTGAATGTATGTCCTCTCCAAACAGCTCTCAGAATGGGGTTGTCTATTTCAGAACTCTTGCCATCAACACAAACTGTGAGGGCCTATGATAACACCAAAAGGGCCATTGTGGGAATGATTAAGTTGAAAATTGAAGTCGGGCCATTAAACAAAGAAGCTGATTTCCAAGTGATTGATATTCCGGCTAGCTTTAATCTGCTATTGGGACGTCCGTGGTTACATGTGAATGATGCAGTCGCCTCCACTCTCCACCAGAAAGTCAAGTTCATCTGGAAAGAGGATGTGGTAACAATCTTTGGGGATAGCTGGATCAAAGAAGAAGGGACAAGCCATGGTCCTGTGCTAGAAGTCCAAACACCGGAAGAAGAAAATGAATTAGGAGGATTCAACTTTGTGGGAATGATAAATGAAGGAGCTAAGAAAAAGAAATCCGTTTGGGATCGACTCAGCTATGAGAAGAAACTTCCTGATGCATCTGTCTGGGGCGAAGAAATCACTCCGATCAAGAAAAAGAAGCCGTTCATCACCGGACGCGAATATAGAAAGATGTTCGAGAAGGGAAACCCGGTTGCCAAAGATCTACAAGAAGAAGTGGGACAGAATTGGATCCCTGAAGTCATGCCATTGTACTTCGACCAGTATGCCAATCCTAAAGTGGCTCATATGGTGCGGAAGATGAACTATTTTCCTGGAATGGGACTAGGTCGTCGTCAACAAGGAATAACTGAACCACCGAACTTCCACGAACAGAAAGATAAATCTGGGCTTGGGTATCAATTGACTGAAGAAGATAAGAAGAAGATGACAAAAGGAAAAGGGCCGATGGTTGTTTCTGGGCCAAGAATCCTGAATGGATACTTCGTGAAAGAAGGCGATGACTTTCCCTTCTGTGGGTTCCCTGAACCATGGTATGATCCGGCTACCAAGAACATTAAGCCTGGATTTGAGATTTTCTTCAAACATGAGTTCTCCGACTATGAGGATCCGTTCTTGTATACTCCGCCTATCAAGAAAGAAAGGAAGGACTGGGCTGAGCTGATGACAAGTGATGATTTGAACATGCTAATGGATGAAGAGCTGAACATGCTGATGGATGCCGAAGAAGCACTGGGAAATGTGAAAGAAATCAAGCCAATAGAGGGAGCTCTGAACAATTGGGTGATAGAATCGGAAGTCAACAAATCCCCTCCCCCATTTCCCCGGAAGTCTGTAAAGGCCAATATGAGCCATGATGTTGAGTCTGCTTTTGCTTTTGATGTACCCAAAAATGTTAATGAAATGAACGAGGATTTTGCTTACTCTTCTGTGTCTGATGATCTTGATTTTGAAATTTCTGAGGATTTGCAAAGATTAATTGAAAATGAAAATGAATCTGCATGCAAGATTATTGAAGAAACTTTGCTAATAAACTTGGATAATGAAGATAATCCACAAAATGTTCATATTGGCACCACACTCACTTCACAAGAAAGCAATGAACTAATCAACTTATTAAAAGAATTTAAAGATGTTTTCGCTTGGTCCTACCAAGATATGCCAGGCATCGATCCAGAGATTGTCCAACACCACATCCCTCTCTTTCCAAATTCAAAACCTGTTAAGCAAAAGTTGAGACGCATGAGACCCGAATGGACTTTGAAGATCAAAGAAGAAGTTGAGAAACAATTGAAAGCTGGATTCCTGATGGTAACCCAATATCCGGAATGGATAGCCAATATAGTTCCTGTGCCAAAGAAGGATGGAAGGATCCGTGTATGTGTTGACTTCAGAGATCTAAACAAGGCTAGTCCTAAGGATGATTTTCCGCTTCCACACATAGATGTTCTGGTAGATAGCACCGCGGGGCATGAGTTGTTATCATTCATGGATGGTTTCTCAGGGTACAATCAGATTTTAATAGCACCCGAAGACAGAGAAAAGACTACATTCACAACTCACTGGGGGACGTATTGCTACCGAGTAATGCCATTTGGGTTAAAGAATGCTGGCGCAACCTATCAGAGAGCTGCTACTACTTTGTTACATGACATGATCCATAAAGAGGTAGAAGTTTATGTGGATGATATGATTGTTAAGTCCAAAGAAAGAAGTGGGCATTTAACAGCACTCGCCAAGTTCTTTGAAAGATTAAGGAAATACAGAATGAGATTGAATCCACAGAAATGTACTTTTGGAGTTACCACCGGAAAGCTGCTAGGATTTCTCATCACACAGAGAGGAATTGAGGTTGACCCCACAAAGATCAAGGCTATTATGGATATGCCGCCTCCGACAAATGAAAAGGAAGTAAGAGGATTTCTGGGAAGAATCCAATTCATCAGCCGCTTCATATCTAAGCTCACTGCTACTTGCGATCCGCTTTTCAGCTTGTTGAGAAAAGGGAAGAAATTCGAATGGGACAATCAATGTCAAGAAGTTTTTGACAAGATCAAGGCTTATTTATCAAACCCACCGGTTCTTTCACCCCCGAAGTCAGGGAAGCCTTTGCTGTTGTACTTATCCGTGTCAGAGAATGCTATGGGATGCATGTTAGCCCAAGAAGGAGATGAAAGGCGTACAGAGAAAGCCATTTACTACTTAAGTAAAAGGATGACTGGATACGAATTGAAGTATTCTCCGTTAGAAAAGACATGTTGGGCTTTGGTTTGGGCCACTCGTCGTCTGAGGCATTATATGTTGGCCTTCCCTGTTGTTTTAATCTCCCGAATGGACCCTTTGAAGTACCTATTTGAAAAACCAGCATTGACCGGAAGAATCTCCCGATGGACATTGATGCTATCTGAGTTTGACTTGATACATGCTACGAGTAAATCTGTTAAAGGAAGGGCTGTCGCAGAACATTTAGCAGAACATCCGATAAATCTGGAAAACGAAGGAGAGTTCATGTTCCCTGACGAAGGATTGATGGAATTAAAAGAAGATGTGTGGAAAATGTACTTTGATGGAGCTGCAAACCAAAAAGGATATGGAGTAGGAATCATCCTTGTATCCCCTGAAGGAGCACATACCCCGTTCTCTATTAAGCTGAAGTACACCTCCACCAACAACACTGCTGAGTATGAAGCTTGTATCTTGGGGCTAGAAGCCGCATTGACTTTGGAGGTAAGGAAACTTGATGTATTCGGGGATTCCAATTTGATCATATCCCAAGTTCGAGGAGATTGGAAAGTCAAGGAAGAGAAGTTAAAACCCTATCATGAGTATCTTGATTCTTTACGAACTCGTTTCTTGCATATCACGTTCTTCTACCTGCCTCGAGAAGAAAATCAGCTAGCAGACTCTTTGGCTACTTTAGCGTCAATGATTGAGATTCCTGTGGGGATAAAGCTAACTCCTTTGATGATTGAACAAAGGGAAAAGCCGTCTTATGAGATGATTGGGGAAATAGAAGAAGCAGAAGAACTTCCGTGGTACACCGACGTGTGGAACTTCATTGAAAATGGGGAATATCCGGAAAGCGCCTCCGAGAAAGACAAGAGAGCCATAAGAAGATTCTCGGCTCAGTTCATGATTTGTGGTGGAAATCTATTGAAGAGATCTCACAATGGATTCAACTTGACATGTCTGTATGGAAACAGTGCGAGAAAGATGATGGAGCAAATTCACGAAGGGGTGTGTGGTCCTCATATGAGTGGACACATGTTAGCTAAGGAGATCATCCGACAAGGATATTATTGGACTACTATGGACAAGGACTGCTATGAATATGTCAGAAAATGTCACAAATGTCAGATCCATGCCAATATGAAGCATGTGCCGCCGTCACTACTATACAACATGACTACCCCTTGGCCATTCTCAGTTTGGGGAATAGATGTTATTGGAGAAGTAACCCCGAAGGCGTCTAATGGGCATCAATACATCCTGGTAGCAATTGATTATTTCACAAAATGGGTGGAAGCAGAGTCTTATGCGACATTGAAGGCTAAAGATGTGGCCAGATTTATCAGAAGAAATATAATCTGCCGATACGGGGTCCCTCATGAGTTGATATCCGATCATGGCAGTCACTTCCAGAAAGAGGTTTTGGATCTACTAGAAGAATACAAGATCATGCACCACATGTCAGCGCCGTATAGGCCACAAACAAATGGGGCAGTTGAAGCAGCTAATAAGAATTTGAAGACGATCCTAAGAAAGATGACTGATACATACCGAGATTGGCATGAGAAGTTACCGTATGCACTGTGGGGATACAGAACATCTATCCGAACATCTACAGGAGCCACTCCTTATTCATTGGCTTACGGAATGGAAGCAGTACTCCCAGTTGAAATAGAACTACCATCTTTGAGAGTTGTGGCAGAATCCGAGATTCCAGAATTTGATTGGCTAAGAGATAGATATGAGGAGCTAATGTTACTTGATGAGAAAAGGTTGGCCGCAATTGATCATGTGCATGTGTATCAGAGAAGAATAGCTCGAGCATTCAACAAGAAGGTCCGTCCAAGAAAACTTGAGGAAGGCGACCTTGTGCTTAAAGCCTTAAAAGTACCCGTTTTCGATCCTAGAGGGAAATTCAAGCCAAATTGGGTTGGCCCATACGTCATCAAGAAGCTTCTCTCTGGAGGAGCGGCATACCTGATGGATCTAGATGGAGTTGAGTTCAATCAGCCAATCAACATTGACCGTCTCAAGAGATACTATGCTTAAAAGCCTTTTTCTTTCAAAACCTGTTCTTTCAAAACCTCCAGCATTCGAGGAACTACACTTGACCTGATTCCCACTTGGGGATATGTAGGCAACCTGCTCGGTTCGGTCACTGCTCCTGAAACCCTCAACCATACTTTCTTTCAAGACCTGGTCGAACTACTTTGGATCTGATTCCCACTTGGGGATAAGTAGGCGAGCTTTCCTGGCTCTCGATCCCTGAACCTTGCAAACTAGGGGCAAACTTTCAAGTTTGCCCAAAGCCTCAAGATATCACTGCCACACTAGGGGCAAACTGCGTTTGCCCAAACTTCCATTTATCTCTGTCAACTAGGGGCAAACTGTCGTTTGCCCATACCTCGCTACCTGTCCTCTCTGGATCACTTGGCTATCAGAATTAAAGCACCTAAGTGAAAAATTTGGTAATTCTTGATATTAAGTTGAAAAGTTTTTTAGCAATCTAAAGATGTGAATCTAATGTCAAGACTGAAACATTATGTGGAAAATTTTCAAAAGCTTCAAGATTACATGCAAAGCTAACACAATATCCTGCTACAAGATAAAATCTCATTTTCAAAAACATGCAAATCCTTAGAAAATTCAAATATCCAAGTCAAAAGACATTGTCGAGAAAGAGGAATCGTCAGAAATTTCCTTTCCCTGTAAAATCGAGTCCTGTGTGTCAGTGTGCAAAGTGTCAATCAAATCAGTCTCGTGACAAGGGATGCAAAGCGAAACAGAAGGATAGCATAAAGCAGCATCAAGCAAAGTCAAGAGTACAAGCCCATCAAGTCTCAGACAGAATACATCAACATCAGTCTCAGCACAGAAAGCAAGAAAAACAGAAAGATAGTCATGGGTGCATATGATCATCATCAGCGACGACGAGTAGCCCGTGGGTACCGAGCAGGCATATCTGAGGCCGTAGAGCTATCATCATCTTCAATTTGGCGCCTTCGCCTAGACCCACCAGCCCCACCAGAAGGGCCTGCATTCATCCTCTCCAACTGTGATTGAAGCTGCCTAACTTGAGCCACCTGTGGAAGAAAAGAATCAGAATCGTGGGTTGCCTCCAGAATGTAGGGTTTCTCTCAGAATCGTGGGTTGCCTCCAGAATGTAGGGTTTCTCTCAGAATCAGAATCGTGGGTCGCCTCCAGAATACAAGGTTTATGCCAAGAATCGTGTATCCGTGGGTTGCTCTCAGAATGTAGGGTTTCTCTCAGAATCGTGGGTTGCCTCCAGAATGTAGGGTTTCTCTCAGAATCAGAATCGTGTATCCAGGGTTGCCTCCAGAATGTAGGGTTTCTTGGTCTAGAGGACCTCTGGAGATTTGAATCTTGGTAAAAATCCATTCAAGAATTGAAAAAAGTCCCCCAGATGAGAAGAATCAAAGGCACCGCAGCCTGAAAGTGGCCGAGAAACGGCAAACTCCCGTCGTTTTGGGATTGATTATGAGTTGTCTTAGAAAATGGACATTTGAGTCTACTGTCGCTTGAGAATTACATCCAGAAAGGACTTTCAGAAGATGGGTCAGAATGCGAGATGTTCAGAAAGGGTTAGAGTAAGCCTGACGTGTTGCAAGAATGATTGCGTTGGTCGAAGCACCAATATGAGTCTCAGAAAGAATCAGCAGGGCCTCCAGAATATGTGCTCGCGTCCCAGAAACCTCAGATATCTCCTCAAGCAGAGAATTTCCAGATATTGTCAAGGTATACAGAATTCGTGCATCTCTCAGAATCATAGGATCTCCCCAGTAGAGAACTTTCAGAATTAAGTTTCTCGCAAGCATCATGTATCCACGGGTTGCCTCCAGATAAAGGGTATCTCTCAGAATTTGAGCATCAAAATCGCCTCCAGAATACAAGGTTTATGCCAAGCATCATGTATCCAGGGTTGCCTCCAGAATGTAGGGTTTCTCTCAGAATCGTGGGTTGCCTCCAGAATGTAGGGTTTCTCTCAGAATCAGAATCGTGGGTCGCCTCCAGAATACAAGGTTTATGCCAAGAATCGTGTATCCGTGGGTTGCTCTCAGAATGTAGGGTTTCTCTCAGAATCGTGGGTTGCCTCCAGAATGTAGGGTTTCTCTCAGAATCAGAATCGTGTATCCAGGGTTGCCTCCAGAATGTAGGGTTTCTCTCAGAATCATGTATTTCTCAGCATCGCATATCAGGGTTGCCTCCAGAATGTAGGGTTTCTCTCAAAATCAGAATCGTGTATCCGTGGGTTGCTCTCAGAAGAAAGGTCATCTCTCAGAATTTGTGTATCTCTCAGAATCCGTGCATCAGAACAGAAGATTTGTCCTCAGAAGAAGGGCCTGTTTCAGAAGAACAGAGGATTTGTCTCCGGCAGAGAGACCTGTTTCAGAAGATTTGTTTCTAGACCCGCCACAGAAGATTTGTCCCCAGAAGAAGGGCCTGTTTCAGAAGAACAGAGGATTTGTCTCCGGCAGAGAGACCTGTTTCAGAAGATTTGTTTCTAGACCTGCCACAGAAGATTTGTCCTCGGAAAAAGGGCCTGTTTCAGAAGAACAGAAGATTTGTCTCCGGCAGAGAGACCTGTTTCAGAAGACTTGTTTCCAGACCTGTTACAGAAGATTTGTCTAGAAGAAGGACCTGTTTCAGAAGAGCAGAAGATTTGTCTCCGGCAGAGAGACCTGTTTCAGAAGATTTGTCCCCAGCAGAAGGACTCTACATCAACAATCGTCCCCAGCAAAAGGACTCTACATCAGCAATCGTCCCCAGCAGAAGGACTCTACATCAGCAATCGTCCCCAGCAAAAGGACTCTACATCAGCAATCGTCCACAGAAGAAGGACCTGTTTCAGCAATCGTCCCCAGCAGAAGGACTCTACATCAGCAATCGTCCCCAGCAGAAGGACTCTACACCAGCAATCGTCCCCAGCAAAAGGACTCTACATCAGCAAATCGTCCCCAGCAGAAGGACTCTACATCAGCAATCGTCCACAGAAGAAGGACCTATTTCAGCAATCGTCCCCAGCAGAAGGACTCTACATCAGCAATCGTCCCCAGCAAAAGGACTCTACATCAGCAATCGTCCACAGAAGAAGGACCTGTTTCAGCAATCGTCCCCAGCAGAAGGACTCTACACCAGCAATCGTCCAGTTGTTTGACATGACTCAGAATTCATCCAAGATACTTCGCTATTTCAAGAGTCGTCCAGGATACAGATGACGCCTACGAGCCTTAAGATCAGAAGAATAACTTTGACAAAAACCTCGAGAATCATCCAAGATACCTTTAGCATATTCGACTGTGAGAGAGAGTCGTTGCATCCTTTGCATTAGATTTTGCATCTAGGGAACCCTTGAGGATGATTCCTCCAGCACTTTCACATTTCATGTTTTCATACTGCACCAGCATCCTAGGATAGGAGCATTTCATCCGCATTGTTGTTGTTTGTTTTCCGTTTTCCCGCGCGCTTGAACTACGCCCTGGTCTGATTCCTGGAAAGGATACGTAGGCAGCTCCAGCGGAGCACGACCAGCATCAGCTTCAACTTAGCCGCCTCTACCCAGCATTGCATTGCATTCTTGCATTCGTAATTTCTTGATTTTCTCTGATTTTGAATTTCTTGATTTTGCGAATTTTTTGTTTTTCCTAAAACCTCTCAGTATGGTTATTTGGGTGCCTTCAAGGCTTTGGCACTCACTTGCAATTCACGTTGTTCACAACAAGCTCTGCCAAAGAGGGGCAAACTGTAGACACCCAATTTTGACCACACTGATAGGATTTAAGGTGGACAACGTCTTGGAGGATTCGATGATGAAAAGTACCCCGTGGAAGGTACTGGATTCCACACAATCAGAAGATCGGACTTCGGAAAGTGACTTCAAGCTCAGAAAAGCCCTTTTCCATGGATAAATCCCGATTTTGTCAAAATCATCTCTCAGAATTCATATTCTCTCAGGGTTATATGAACATTAAGTGTTCTAAACGCAGTATTCTAGGTATCCAGAGATTCAATTTTAAAGAAAAGTTCGAAATCGACGCACATTTGAAAGCAATTTTGGAAAAGACGTCATTTGATTTCAAAAAGACGACGAAAGTTCCGGAGGACTTCCAGACTTCAATTGGACTTCAATTCTCATTATAAAACCTCTGGAAATATTTTTATACTGAAATTCAACCTGACAGCTTTCCAACGGTACGTAAACGGACGATTTCGGACACCAAAAAGCATTTTTACAAAAATCTGGAAAAGCAGTGCACGTGATTTTTGAAACAGAGCTTGTGGGTGACCAGAGGGACCCAAATAGTAAATGGCGGTTTTGGGTATAGGGGTGGCGGGTCCCACCATAACCGCCACTTCCATTTGTGTCCTCCACGGAGCTTTTTGAGTTCCAGACCCTTCTAGAAGCTTCCCACTGCGAGGAAATTGCCTGGAAATTGCGTTTAGGCTCCGAAATGGCCATTTTAACCCTCTTTTAAGCTCTAAAAATCCTGTTTTAACCCTGAAACTTAAGAGCTAAGTCTTCAAAACTCTATATAAGATCTCATACATCTCATATGAGATCACATTTTTAACACACTAGACACTTGGAAGAGATACACTTGAATATACTTGGAGATACAAACACACATAGAAGCACATACAAGAGAGAGGAGTATACTTTGAATATACTTTCAATTTAGGTGAATTCTAGAGAGAGAAAATTATGAATTGAATTTAGATTAACTTAGGCTAATTAGACCACAATTTGAACATCAATTGCCTCCCTCAACTTCCATGGATGAGTGCTTGAAGAACACTTGAATAACACTTGAAGAAGAAGATCTTCAAATCAATTTTGGTCTTGTAATTGAGAATCCTCCAAGAGGTAAACACTATAGTTCATCTCTAATTCCTACTTTGTATATATAGATCTATAAGATTTGGATCTAACTTAGTTCTATTTCTACTTATTAGAACACTCATCTTCTTCCTCTCATGTTCTTCACACACTCACATAGTTAGATCCAAATCTCTTTGATTTTTATTGATAATTTACAATTAGAGATTGTTTTTCACTTTGATTTTCAATTTTGGTTTCATTCTTCAATTTTAGTTTAGATTCATGCATACATGATTATATGTATATACATATATCTATTTTGAATTCCATGATGGTTTGGAAATATGATCTATGAGAAGGATGATTTCTATGTTCATACCTATCTCTTGATTATTCCTATTACCTAGAATTCCTATTGAATTTCATCTCCAACATGATATTTATAAGTCCCTTTGATCCTTGATCTAAAAGTTCTTCATAGAACTTGAGGGCTAAATTGATTGGGAATCATGATAATTAAGTTGATCTATGAGTTTGATCTCTCTAATAAGCTTCAACTATCACTAAAATGTTTTCCTCACACTTTAAAATGAACTAGATAAAAATTCAGCAAAGCAGATTGGTTTTGTCCATTAGATTTGGTCCATCAAAACCCATAGTTTGATGGATTTCAAATTTTCTGGGTAAACTTTGATGAATTAGCTTTCATCCGGTCCGTTTTGAGAGCTTTTAGGATTCATATACTATTTTTAGAAATTGTTGAGAAATCGGTTGACAGATTTGAACATCGTCTCTTTGTGCTTGAATTTCAGAAAATCTATAATAGTTATCGACGTTCCGCTTTTTGGGGATGATTCCTAACTCATATATCTATATGCCGATGTAAAATCGTGAGCATACGATCGAGTTAGGATCGTTTTCTAAGCGTTTAAAGTTGATACAACTATTCTGGAATTTTCTAAGTTTAATTACAAATATGATTATGTATACAAAATGGTCATACCTTGATCACTCAACAACAATTGATGAATAAAACTTGGTTTAGAAATCACCTAGGATAAATGGATGAGAGATCAAAAGCTTAAATCAACTTGGTTAACATGATTCATGAACTTCTATTATACTTCTATTATGTTTTGCATTCATTTGTCAAATGATACCAAATTTCCAGAATAACAGAGTCTGTTTAAAACACTTTTTCAGAAGCCTTTTGATTACAGAATGTCCATGGGTTTATTTTTATCATATACTACAATGAAATAGCTTTCTTTTGACACCAAATAGAGCTTCATATGATTTTTGTAGATTTAATTATGATTTTTACAAGAACAATGGACAGTCCTGATCCACTGTTCCCAAAACATTTATTTCTCAAACAATAAAATTGATATTGAGGTCCCACTTTTTGGAGAAGTTCCCTAAGACATGTATCTAACTTTCTGTAAAAGGGTTTTTATCCAGCTCATGTTTAAAACCACTTTTGATAGGATTCATTAGAGGTTGCTGAATCTGGAAATTTGATTGATGACATGTTTTCTTTGTTTATCATGCATATCATTTGTTTGCTTGTATTTTTGCAATGCTTGGGTATTCTTTGGTGTATTAGTGCAGAGAATTAAGTGCCTCGGACCCGGACTTCGATTTGTGGTTTGCCTCGTCTACATGTGGCTTAGTGCCCATGTATCGTGTACTATCTCTATCCTTTCTCTTAGAATTTTTCTAGGTTTACAACTTTGATTTCAACGACACATTTCCTTTAGGGTAGTCTCCGTTTATATGATTATTTGTTAGAGACATCTTATCTAGGATTGTTGCATGATTGCATTGCACGTTTCCATTCTTTTTGCTTTCGCGACTCCGCTTGAGTCAACCAATGTAAGTCTTCTCGTTCCCTTTGCATATCATGACATGTTTACTTTATTTGCATCGGTCCCGGGCGGGACTAGCCACTGTGAGTATACTTCTCCCTTGTATTGCATGAGCATCCGCTTTCTACTTGATTTAGTCTCTTGAAATGATTTTCATTAGATGTTTCTTTTTGCCATGTATATATCTATCTAGTATGTTTGAGGAAACAACATCTATTATGAATTAATAACAAGGATATTTGAATCAAGGCCTACCATTCGGTAGGGCGAGGAGGGGGTGCTTTAGTCCTGCTTGGGCTCCTTCCCCTCTCGTACCAAGACCCCCGAACCTTGTTTCTGGTAATGAAGGGCGAGTAACCTTATTCAATTTTGGGCGAGTCAAACTTGGGTTTCCTAATTCCCGATAAAAATTAGGTGGCGACTCTTTGTCTCTAGGATCGCGTGAGGAAGTCCTAGTTTTCCCTGAAGTGTGCTCCTTGGGATCCGTCCCGGGACACTATCGAGGGAGAGCGTCAGGATCCGCTCCTCATTCGCAGTGGTCCACAATCTGGCGACTCCACTGGGGATTTGAACATGAAACCGATGGTTTCTTGTTCTTCGAGGGTTTGACTTGAACCAATGAATATCCTTGTTATTAATTCAATAATCATGTTGTTTCTGCCTGCATTTGCACTTGCATTGTTCTTTCACCGCGACTGCTTGAGATCATTGCCTTGAAGATAGAGGGTCCTCTTTCCTCTATTTGTCAAGAGTTTTGGTAGCATGTAGTCACCGTTAGCCTTGTACCGCGTGCGGTATATAGAGCCTATGTGTGAACGGCACGCCCTCGGGGAGGCGGTCAACCACACCGCTGAGCTTGCTAATGGACCCTTTATGAGACTAAAACCCGGCCTTTGCATATAGTTTCTATAGAACCCTTCAATTAGGATCTTGATTATCATCTTTGATTAGGACAATGTGATGAATTACTTGCGCTTGCTCGTAAGGGATTATGTGGATGATGAGGACGTGTATGCGAAGGCATCATCAAACCTTGTATGGTGGATTCCTCTAGGATAGTATGGTCTTTATCCGAACATCCAATCATTATTTGAGGACAATTTTGAAAATTTTTGAAATTATAAGCACTTCTTTGAAAATCCCAAGTCTTTTGAAAATTCCGGGAATATCCCTTTTGAAAACTCGCTTTGAAATTCACTTTCAAATTCTCCTAGATTTTTAGAGAAATCCAAAATTCCTACTTTGATGATTCAATTTCAAATTCTCCTAGATTTTAGAGAATTTCAAAAAAAAAAAAAATTTTACTTTGGTCTTCAAGAAATCATGATGATTCAATTTCAAAATCTTCCTCTCAGATCTTAGAATTTCAAAATTCCCACCTCAATTTTTAAGAATCATGATTTCTCACCACAAGCATTGATGGTTCAAAAATTCTTTTGAAAATTACAAATCTCCCCATCTCTTTCAAAGATTTTCATGAAAAATTTCAATTTTGAAAACATGAACCATCAAGAATTTCAAAACTCAAAATCCTTGGATAATGATTGGATTAGTAGGGTGATTAGCATACTCAAGGAATCTTATGTGCTTATGTGCTGATGTGCTAGGTCTAAGCTAGATTAAGGTGCATTGCATTTAGATTAGATTGCATTTCATCTGCATTGCATGCACTACACGAGCATTGCATATACGACTCACGAGTGCGACGCCTCTAATATACTTTTAAAAAAAGAAAAGTTTTGTTTTCCTCAGAATTTTGAAAGCTTGAAAAGATTTCTTTGATTTTAAGAAAAATGTTTTTGAAAAAGGAAATGATTTTCCATTTATGATTTCCATCTTTGTAAATCCACCTTCTTATATCATTCTTTGAAAAATTCTTTTGCAATAAAGATACCTGATTATTTGAAAATCCCTAAATAAACCAGATAAGAAAAAATAGGACCGAAAAGTTGTACTCCTTTCTGGGTCAGAGCTCCGAACAGCCGTTTGATCAGATCAGGGTTAGAAGAAGGAACAGCCGAGTCGACTAGGGTTGAAGATATGCCATACGAAGCGGATATGGAAGCCAGATTGGCCGCAATGCAAGCTGCCTTGGATCAGAGCAGGGAGCAGAATCGAGAACAACTTGCCACTATGATGAGAATGATTGAGCAACTAACTAATCCACCACCACCACCTCCAGAGCATCATGAAGAAGAAGATTTTGGGGAGACAGTTCAACCAAAGGTTCAGCTAGATCAGGAAATTCAGGACAAGTTGGCCAAGATCGACAAACTAGAGAGTGTGATCAGAAAGAGCAAAGGGGTGGATGAGTATTTGTTCGATGTTGAAGGGTTGTGTGACGCTCCAAAAGCCAAACTCCCAGAGAAGTTTAAGATGCCGCATATTGAATTTTTCAATGGAACCGGAAATCCAAAGAGCTATCTGAGGCTTTATGTAGGAACTTTGCAGCCCATGGGCATTGGATCTGACCTCTTCGCTCTATTGTTTCCAAGAGTTTTGAGTGGAGCAGCACTTTCATGGTACTTGACGTTGTAGTTAAACTCAACAATCTCATGAAACTCTCTAGTATGCTCTAGCAATGCAACACACATATTACAGTTAATCTACTATCAAAGTCATTAGAATATTCCATACCTATTAATCTTCAAGTGTGTGTGTAAATCGACAACCAAAATACAAAACTTCAATTTCAAAGCTTGCATAACCTAAGACACTATTAAGACGTTCATTTAGACTCAACTCTCACCGGGGTTACACTCTCAAGATGAAATCACTCCGAATTGGGTGTAATAATTATCACTCATGATATGGAAGCTATAAAGAGTAAATGTAAATGGAATCTAATGCTTCTCATATCTAAATAGAAAAACGGACATTTTAGTGCATAAAGTCTCATGAAAGGATACCTTTCACTAGAAGAGCGAGATACCGTGGAGAACTCTCTAATTACCTTAACTTCAAATCCATTTTACTTAAAATCATTAGGACTTTGAAAAAGAGGTATTAAGTGAAAGAAGAAAGAGGCTCGTGATATTCAATTGGGTCAAAGGATGTGATTGGAATGTCTACTATAACTTTTCAAACTTCCCACATCTCCAATCTCTCTCTTCTTCTTTTCTTTTATTTATTTTTTTTCACACTCTTCTTTTCATTCCTTTTTTTCTTTTGTAACAACCATTGGCATTTTTTTTCTTTTTCTTCTCATGCTTTTCTTTTTTTCATTTTTTTTTTCTTTGCCAACTTTCTATTATTCACACAACCAAACTTCTTGTCAATGCAACACATCCCAATCACACCTAAATAAAGAACTGAGGCTTGAACTCCTAATTTGGAGTTAGGTATAGATTGTAGGATTGTGTAGACAAGGCGATTATGATAAGCTCAAGAGGTGAAGTAAAGGAATAGCATAGAGGTAGGCCAAGGCTGTATTATCCATGTATGGTCAAAAGATGGCCTAAATCATCTTCTAAGTTAATAGGATAATTCATTTCAGTAAATTCAAGAGCTCTAAAGTTTGGTAAATCCTGAACGTTCTCTTCTAGTGATCAGTCAAAATGAAGAAGAAAAATGAGACTTTCAACGAATTAATATGCTTTTCAAAAAGTAAGAGTAATTTTATAAAACCCTCAAAAACAAAATAATGGTACAAAAGCTCACTTGGGTTATTAGTCTCCACTACAGTCTTTCAAGACACTTAAACTATGCTTACTAATCCATTTTAGCTATGTACAAGGTTGTCACAACGTGCTCAAAGTTGTTTGAAGATTAAAAAGCATAGAACATACTATAACTAAGATAGTAAACAAACTATCATAGTATTTCACATACTAATAACATACAGAAAGTAACACTAATGCATCATAACTAACTACATTAACTATGAGAGAAATACAAGAACCATTTTATTATCTTTAAAAATAAAGTTAAAAATTTTTAAAAATTTTGACAATTTTAATTTACTGAGTCATGTTGCTAAGCAGGTATATTGACATTAAAGCACCACAAAAAATATATGAGGCATGCAATGGCTCACTCCCCCCAACTAAAACTAAACATTGTCCCCAATGTTCTAAACTAAGCACATGGACATGTAAAGTAAAGCGAGAGAAGGAAGGATGTTACCTCGAGGCATTAATATCCAAAAAAAAAAATTTTCAAGTTACCTGCAAAATCATTAGTAGCAACAAGGAAAAATAGAGAATATACTACAACCACTCAGTAAATAAATTCAGTTAATCAAAATTTTTATCATAGATTAACAACCGAAATTTTTGAGGATCTTCCCAATAAAATAATTTAACAGTGAGAAGAATGTTGGGATCCTCATAAAAATGCAACTCCCCCCAACTAATGTCAGGCTCAAGGTCAGAGGAGATGATGCAAAACCTATGGCTTCCAAATTTTTTTGGGACAGTTATAAAAGGAATACCACACTTTTTAGGAATTATATGCAAGAAACGATCTTTGGTGTTGGTATTTCCTATAACAGCCTCTATTTTAATACTAAAAACAGGGGGAGGCCATGGTTCAATAAAAGAGGCAGGGTCGAAGTGATGTTCTAATGAAGCTTCACCACCCTCCGCTTGTCCTAGAACAGAATCTATGGAGATATAATCATAGGAATTGAATTTCTGTTCTATGCACATGGTTTTGGACTGGACTTGGATAAAGCTATCTATTTGGGCCTCAATGTCATAATCACTCAAGAAGGTCAAGCAGTCTAGAAGATTGCTAGCTTCTTGTTGAATTTTAAGATCATCTAAAGTGGGCCCAATATTTTCCAAGTCTTCTCTCAAAGAATTTTGAAAGTTAAAATTTTGTGAAGAACATGTGCTAGTATCCTTAACATCCTCTTCCACAACACATTCTGTTTGTTCATGAATGGGGTACACATAATATTCAAGCTCAGGATGAGAGCTTTGATTGATAGCAAGGATAGGTGATGGGCAACTTGGTGACACCACCTCTTCGGTCGAAAGAGGTGAGGGTTCATGAATATCACAAGAATCTAAATCAGATTTAGATTTTTCAATTATGTCCTCTCTAGGGTCACTTTCAAAGGTAGGGGTAGAGTCAACAGGGGACTCTTCCTTTCCTAATTGCGTGCAATCACCTAAACTCTCATCATCTTTTAAGACCTCATTCTCATCCTCGCAACTCTCCTCACTATATATGTCATCTATTGAGGTTCTCTGGATAAAGGAATTGTGCAACTTTAGCCAGGCAGTGAAGGAGTTGATGTCTGGGGTTGTATGTTGAGGAGAAGATGGTTCTACAACTTCATGCTCAATGGTTTGGTTTTGGAGTTCTTGTTGGGTTATCACTTTCTCAAATGAGTTGTTAACCTCACTTGGTATGAACCCATCATTGTCCTCTAATTCCATTCCATTGTTAGTGTCTTGAAATTCAGGTTGTAGCGTTGAAGGACTGGTATAGTCTTCTAAAGGTTGGCTATCAAATGCTTGTTGATATCTAGCTCCTAATTTATCAATTGCACTCTCTAGCCTTTTCATTTCACTAAGCAGCAATTCTAACATACCATTATCCTCAACTTGGTTATTCTCCTCATTATAACTATATGAAGTTTCACCCCATTGTTGTTGGTAATAGTCCCCTTCCCATTGTGTTTGTGTGCAAGACTCCCCAGAAGGAAAGTCTTGGTGCATTTGGTAATCGTGGGAACTACTACTATATCCTACACTATCATTTTGGTTATATCCCCATTGTGATTGATAGAACTCTCCAGGTGGAGGTTCTTGATACGTTTGATAACATGGGGGACTAACACGATGGTTTTCCCATTGTGGTGATTGGTAGCACTCAGGTTGATAATGTGCATCATATGTGGGTGCTTGCCAACTCGGGGTATAGTTATCATTACCTAATGTGTACCCATTCGTGGTATTTGTGTTGTATGGAGGGTAATATGGATAAGACATGTTTACCCAAAATATTTAAACAAAAGAAATTTCTTTTCTTGTGAGAGAAAAAGTCCAATGATTTTTTTTTTTTTTTTTTTTTTTTTTTTTTTTTTTTTTTTTAAAAAAAAGAAAAAGAAAAAAAAATGGAAATAACTTAGTAAAATCCTAACCTAGTTGCCTTCCCCGGCAACGGCGCCAAAAACTTGACACGACTAAAAAGTTGTGCGCTCTTGTGCATCACCCAAGTGTAGGTGATCGTGCAAGTAATATAGTACTGGAAGTCCAGGTCGATCCCACAGGGAAGGAATATGAAGAATGTCTACTAAGTTATAACCAAAAGAAAAGAAAATAAGAATGAATGATTGGAGGTTCTAATGAATCCTACTAAATTAAATTAAACTAAATAATAAACTAAACATAAGGAAACATAATAATTAAACAACTAAATTAAAGGTGTTGGAAACACGTGAATCCACATTGATCCTAACCATCTACCATGCAAATTCATTAACGCTCTATGGAGTTCATTCCTTTTCAGCATTCCGTATTTTTCTAAAGATATAGAATCAATAGCCCTTTCATGACCGGGACTACATCATCACAAATGATTTAAAATACATAGAAGACGGTTTAAAACAATGGTAATTACTTGCACTCTAAATGGTGTTAGCATTCAAAGTGGTTTTCAAAAGTCATTGAAGAAAAGGCCTTAAGGCTTTAAGTTCTAAAAACTGTTGTGACAAACTGAGCTTATTGGGACAATTTGATGACAGATTTCTAAAACAGAAAGTCATGGAATACTTAAAAGAATCATCTCAAGAATTAACATGTTCGATCGATCGAAGCACTCTCGATCGATCGAACTGCATCATCCTTCGATCGATCGAAAGGTGTTCGATCGCTTGACTATCCCTGGTTCGATCGATCGAACTGGCTCCGATCGATCGAGCCCAAGGTTTCTATATCATACATGGCAGAGGCTAAGAATCAATATTTCATCACATATCTCCAACGTCTAAACTACGGAAACATGATCAAACTAGTGCAGGAATAGTAAACTAATGTAATCATAACATATAAACTAATAAACAATGCAATAAAGATAAAGGAAAGAGAAAACCTGAATATAATCTGATTATAACTTGTAAATAACATGAAACCAACTTGAATCTTCAATATAACAATGGAAAAGATGAATAAGAACATTAATCTAACCTAATCTACTCCTAATCTAACCCTAAAACTACACAAAACTGCTGTTTTTCGCGTTCTGGAGCGTCCTCCTTTCGTCTGGCGTCAAAACGACGTATATATAGGGTTCCCACAGAGTTTACGCAACTTTTGGGTGAATAAAAGGTTCGATCGATCGAGCTCAGTTCGATCGATCGAAGGTTCGATCGATTGAACCCTTCTTCAATCGCTTGAACTCTTCTGATTTTGACAACACTGCACACCGATGGGAGAATGGCCATAACTTTTTACTCGGACCTCGGATTGACCTCCCGTTTGCGGCCACGCGACCGTAACTCAAAGATTTACATTTCATGTCTCTGGGAAAATCTTCCAAATCTGAAGTCATCATTGTCAAAATTGGCATTTTCCCAGCTGCTTCTGTTGTTCTCTTCACCAGAATCACTTTCTTTAGCTCCACTTCATTGATTTACATCCTAATACCTATAAAACAATGCAAAAACATATATTTTAGCATTAACACAATAAAAAGAACATTGTTATTAGAATGCACCTAAATGTAGGGACTTTGGGGATAAAAGATGCATAAAATACTACGTAATACACTAGAAATATGCACTTTTCACCACGAATCACTTATCGTTTGGCGTTACCTCCGGATCTGTCTAACGTCCATAACGTATTTCATGTGTCTATGCTTCGTCGTTATATATCAGATCCCAGTCATGTATTATCCTACGAACCTTTGGATGTGCGAGAAGATCTTACCTACGTGGAACAACCGGTTCAAATTCTGGATCATTGTGACCAAGTTCTGAGAACTAAGATCATTCCGTTAGTTAAGGTCCTTTGGCGAAGTCACGCAGTAGAAGAAGCTACGTGGGAAAGAGAAGATGAAATGCGAACCAAATACCCACAACTTTTCAATTAATAAGGTAAGTTAAATTTGGGGACCAAACTTTCTTAAGTAGGGGAGAATGTCAAGACCCAAATTTTCAGTATTAAAAATTCGTAAAATATCATCATATTTTTAGCTTTACCCAATCAACTCTGGACACGTGTTAAAACTCTATTGGTATTTCACCTAACAAACTAACCTACATGTGACTTCATAAAATAGCCTAAGTGGAAAACTTCTACCTAACACAAATGTTACGAAAACTTTTATCATACAAAGAGTTAAAACTCAAACTTCAATTAATGAAGCATGCTCATTTACTCTCCCCTGTTAATGCATGTGTTTTGTTTCATGTTGTATTCTCTAATGCAATGCTTCATTTAATATACATAATTAATATAAGTCAACCTCATCTCTCAATTCACAGTATAAATATGGAGGCTTCCATATGGTTTAATTCACTCATCTTGAGAAAATTTAGTATGAGAGAGTTAGAGAGCTAAGGAAGAAATTAAGGTGAGAGAGAGAGAGAGAGGGAGAGAGAGAGAGAGAGAGAGAGAGAGATAAAGAGGGGGATTCTTAGGAGAAAGAAAGAGGGAAGCGAAATTCTTGTAAACTCATAAAGGGGGTTGTTTGAAAAAATATATATATATACTAGACTAGTGGTGGTGATTCCAGTGGTGAAGGAAGTTGAACCAAAACTACAAGCTTCAAACTCTATCGTCAATTAGTGAGTAAATTATATCTTTTACTCCTTTTGATATCTTGTACCCCTTGTTCATATTTTCAATCATTCATTGACAACACTAAGGGTATTTTGGTCATTTTAAAATTTTCAATTCATCACAAATCATTTTAAAGAATTTTTCCAACATTTGGTGAGTTCCGAATACCAACTGGTATTTATCTAAATTTTCAGTTTGTAGCATGGCTATAGAATATGAATTTTAACATTAAAATTACAGTTTTACCCCTACGCTTTGAAGTTAAACTAAATGACAAGTATTATCAAATACATTGTGTAGGATTTGAGGGTTAACTTATCTACAAAAGAAGTACTATAATCACACAAACTACCAAGGTGAGTGATCGTATTTCCTTTTTACATATTCAACTCCTCATGGGTGAATCTTGTCCTATTACTTGAACAAGTTTTATTTTAATTATGAAATCGTTATTCTTACATTTGTTCTGGAACACTTCGATTCGTTCCACTGAAAGAGGTTATCGTATTTGAAATTATTGTCAGTTCCATATTTCTTTGATTCTAGTGTCAATTACCACCATTCTACATGATTATATATTGATTCTATTAAGAATCTACAAGCCCCTATGTGGGATGATCCATATTGGATCTACGAGTGGCCCCAAAGTTGGCTGACCCTCCTTATTGGGTCTACAAGTACTTTTGATCAGTTAGCTATTGCAGTACATGTATATGTATGAGTACGTGAATTGGTGGTTGGTAATCTGACCTTCTAAAAATGTATTCGTTATACCTGTCCTGATGATATTCTACTCTCTTGATATATCGATTGTTATGTTTATCTTATTTACCGTTGATATACAGATTTCTCTTTATGTTCATCATCCAGGATTACGATTATTTCACTGAGTCTTCTACTCATACTCTCCAAATCTTTCTAACCCCTTTCAGGTGATGAAAAGTATAAGAAGGTAGGAGATAACCTGGTTGAGGAAGACATATAGAAGAAGAAGAACTTAAAATACTAGCTACCTAGTTAAATAATATGAGTAATTCCAATGGAATTCTCAAAGGCAATATTTAAAGGCTCAAGTTAACCAATCATAATATTATGCAATAAATTTGAAATGACTTGTAATATTATGGTCTTCATGACCTATATTGTAATAAAATTTAATTATGTTGCTTCCGCTAGTCTCTGAACAAGTTATGAGGCCTTGGTGGCCGGTCACGCACCTTAAATCCACCAATTGGGTTTTGGGGCATGACAAGGTTAAAAAGCAGTAGCTAGCAGGCACAAGGGTCCAGTCGACTGAACACTGAACAAGTCGACTGCTCCCTTGGCAGCAGACCAATCTGCAGAAAAACAAGTTTCAAAAGCCTTTTAAAACAACCAAGTGTTAACCACGTACTCCAACCTCACATCAAAGTAATCCTAGCTGTATTAAAACATTACCAAAGTATAATTATAACATGTTACTAACTATTACCATGCTTTAGGTCCATTCTAACATACTAAATTAAACATTAGTTAAAACATTCAAATCTTTATTACAACATTCCTATTGTTCCAAAACTACAAGATCAACATTCAGGTTGCCTTCAAAGCGAACTCTAAACCCACGTGCTCACTTCTCCGATTCCTCGCCAGCATTTACACCTCAAATGGTTATTTGAATAACCACAGATATTCGATTTGTTTAAGCTAACGCTTAGTGAATAAAACAACATATGCACATGAATGATAAACATGTCCACATTCACATCTCTACATTTCATACTAGTCGCGGGAGACTCACGTGCCCGTCCATACTCCCAATCCGCGGCTCCTCTCCAATAAGTCCACGCGAAAGGGTAAGACCCACGATTCTTCTCTTCAATCGTGCGACCTTAATGCCTATATCGGCTCCACAAAATGGCACGGTGACCACGTGCTCCTTCTGACCCACATAAGCAACTTAACATGCTCAAATACATATCACCATGCTCGCGGTAATCAAAACATTTCATCGTGCTATTGGGCCTAATTATCAATATAAATGCCCAATATGAACTACACAAGATATCCCTAAGAATTAATACATGCTATTCAAACATAACATGAATACATGTCAAGAAACCATTCCAAAAACATAGTTGAATCACTCACCTCCGATTTACGCTCTTAAACTTCGATCCAACGAAAACTCGTGTACAAAGAACGTGCAGAAGTCTGTCTAGTACAATTCCTATGGATCAAAATTCCATTTATCAACTTTTATGAAAAATTCTAGAAAATAAGTTTTCGGAAAACTTGGCCAAACAAGCCCTAACATATATCAAAACGAAGCTCTTACCTCGAGGAGCTCGAATATGAAATATGGGAGAAAACAAACTGACGGAAGGTCATCGTTTGGCGTCGCAAAGCTCTAAGCTCCAAAATCTCCCTATGGCCCCCTTTTTGGAATTTAGGTTAAGACTTGTGAAATATCCAAAGTCATCACTTCCTATATATAGGCAAAACTATCGGGAATTACGTTTACCTCCCCGCGAGTTTTCAAAACTCCTAATCAGTCTCTGAAACTTTCTATACAGCTTATTCATAGCTTTATAAGTGAAACCTCAAAATTATAAAAGTTTTCGACTAAGTTTCGTTTGGTCGCTAAAACGCGAATTTCTACATGAAATTTCTGAAGTTGCTAATTAGCCTACCAAATTAATAGCGTGTTAATTCGTTCTCACCAGGATACTAAAACTAACAACAGATATAAATTCTAAAACAGAAAATAATACAGATATTGAAATACACAGGTAAACATTTATTTTCAGATAAACATTTAAAGTATTCCATAGTGACCGTCTCACACTTGGAGAGACCTCGCAACAACAAATTCTCAATCACCACAGTTTCAAAGGGTTCTCTAATACAGACACCCAAATCAACTCGTGAGTCAAAACTCACCCAAACATGTGTCATAAGACACACCACATCACATTATCATGCATGACAATGTAATGAAATGCAATAACACAAATGCGGGTGTTATAAGTTGCCACTCCAACCAACCAACGTCCGGTTCAAAATCAGGGGAACCAAGGGAAGAATCAGCAACGCCAGGGACGTGTTTTTTCCTTAGTCCCAAGTGGCGAGGCTACAACTGATACTGTGGTGGCAGGTACTATTTCTATTTGTGAAATTAATGCTCGTACGCTTATGGACTCAGGATCTACTCATTCATTTGTATCACCACACTTTGCCTCAAAATTCAGTAAGTCACCAGAGCATTTAGGTTATGACCTATCCGTCGTTACTCCCTCTGGAAATTCTATGATTGGTACCTTAGTGTATCGATCCTGCAACATCACAATAAGTAATGTGCCATTACTTGTAGACCTGATACCTTTAGAGATTCAAGGTTTTGATGTCATCTTAGGTATGGATTGGTTATCTTCGGTATATGCTACTATCGATTGTGTTTCAAAGAGAGTCATTTTCCAAATTCCTGATCGACCAGACTTCTCTTTTAAAGGAAAGGGTGCAATGTTACCTCCCACGTGTCTTATCTCCTCCATGAAAGCCAATGAATTACTTAGGAAAGGATGTCAAGGTTATCTCTGTGCCATTCTAGAAGATTCGCCTGTAGAAGTAACTTTGGAAGATATCCAAGTGGTAAGGGAATTTCCAGATGTCTTTCCAGATGACTTGCCTAACATTCTGATCGATAGAGAGATTGAATTCACTATTGATCTCATTCCAAATACCCAACCAATATCGAAGACCCCTTATCGTATGGCTCCAATGGAACTGATAGAGTTAAAGATGCAATTACAAGAATTGTTGGATAAAGGTTTTATTAGACCTAGCACTTCTCCCTGGGGTGCACCTGTTCTATTTGTGAAGAAGAAAGATGGGACTATGAGATTATGTGTCGATTACCATGAGTTGAACAAGGTAACGATAAAGAATCGATATCCTCTTCCAAGGATTGACGATCTATTCGATCAATTACAAGGAGCACAAGTGTTCTCAAAGATTGACCTGAGATCAGGTTACCATCAATTGAAGATTAAAGCAGAAGATGTAGAAAAGACGGCTTTTCGAACTCGATATGGTCATTACAAATTCCTAGTAATGCCTTTTGGTGTTACCAATGCTCCTGCTGCATTCATGGATTTGATGAATCGAGTGTTCAAACCCTACCTCGATGATTTTGTAATAGTATTCATCGATGATATCCTTATCTATTCTAAGAGTCTTAAGGAGCATGAACGTCATTTGAGGACGGTACTACAGACATTGAGAGATCGTCAATTATTTGCCAAATTCAAGAAATGTGAGTTCTGGCTTCCAAAGATTTCTTTCTTGGGGCATGTGATCTCAAAAGAAGGCTTATCAGTTGACCCATAAAAGGTGGTGGCAATCATGTCTTGGCCGAGACCAACAACTGTGACAGAAGTACGTAGTTTCCTAGGTTTGGCGGGATATTACCGGAGATTTGTCAAAGACTTCTCCAAGATAGCTGGGCCAATGAATCAATTGACGCAGAAGGGCATACATTTTGAATGGACTGATGATTGTGAGTAATGTTTCCAAGAGTTGAAAAACAGATTGGTTTCTGCACCAATTTTAAGCATACCTACTGGACAAGGTGGGTTCGTGATCTATAGTGATGCTTCCCATCAAGGGTTGGGATGTGTTCTAATGCAATATGGTAAAGTTATTGCATATGCATCTCGACAGCTCAAAATTCATGAAAAGAACTACCCTACTCATGACTTGGAACTAGCCGCAGTGGTGTTCGCCTTAAAAATTTGGCGTCATTACCTATATGGTGAAAGATGTGAGATTTTTACCGATCACAAGAGTTTAAAGTATCTATTCTCTCAGAAGGAACTGAATATGAGGCAACGAAGATGGCTTGAGTTGATGAAAGACTACGATCTTGATATCCAATATCATCCCGGCAAGGCTAATGTTGTAGCTGATGCTTTAAGTCAAAAATCTTCAGGAAATCTGGCTTACTTGCTCACTACACAACAATAATTGATTGAAGATTTTGAAAGATTAGAAATCGAAGTTACCTCTCGTCATTGCAAGGGTATATTAGCAGCTCTTGTTGCAAAACCAACAGTCATCGATGAGGTGAAAGAAACTCAAATGCAAGATGACTACCTAAACAAGATTTCTAAGGAGATACCAGAAGGGAAGAGATCTGAATTTATATCACGAGACGGTATTCTACTATATCGAGACCGTATCTGTGTACCAAACTTTCCTGAGATTAAGAGGAAAGTAATGGAGGAAGTGCATTCTTCTAGATTTGCATTACACCCTGGTAGTACTAAAATGTACCAAGATATGAAGAAATCCTTATGGTGGCCAAACATGAAAAGAGAGATCGCTGACTTTGTATCACGTTGTCTGCATTGTCAACGAGTTAAAGCAGAGCATCAACGACCGGGTAGAATTCTTCAACCACTTCCTATCCCAGAGTAGAAATGGGAGCATATTACTATGGACTTTGTAGTTGGATTACCTAGATCTTCAAAGCAAAACGATGCTATTTGGGTAATTGTGGATAGGTTAACAAAATCAACTCATTTTTTTACCAATCAAAGTCACTCATTCGCTAGAGAAGTTAGCAACTTTATGTATTGATGAGATTATTAGGCTTCATGGTACACCGGTTACTATAGTTTCTGATAGAGATCCAAGATTTATATCACGATTTGGAAGAAGTTACAAAGAGCTTTGGGAACTACTCTTAATTTCAGCACCGCTTTTCACCCTCAAACAGATGGACAATCTGAGCGAGTAATTCAAATTTTGGAGGATATGTTTCAACTTAGTGTTCTAGATTTCAGAGGTAGCTGGGAAGAACACCTATCTTTAGTAGAATTTGTATATAATAACAGTTTTCAGGCTAGCATTGGCATGGCACCGTATGAAGCACTTTATGGAAAGAAGTGCCGATCTCCTATATGTTGGATCGAGGTTGGTGAAAGGAAAAGTTTGGGACCAGAGATTGTTCAGCTAACGACAAAAAAGATTCAACTCATTTGTCAACGACTTCAGACAGCACAAAGCAGGCACAAGAGTTATGCAGATACACATAGAAGAAATCTAGAGTTTGAGAAAGGTGATCATGTGTTTCTCAAAGTTTCACCTTCAAAGGGCATAGTTCGTTTTGGCAGGAAGGGTAAACTCAATCCTCGTTATATTGGACCGTTCGAGATCTTAGATCGAGTTGGAGCTGTAGCTTATTGACATGACTAAAAAGTTGTGCGCTCTTGTGCAACACCCAAGTGTAGGTGATCGTGCAAGTAATACTGGATAAGTCCAGGTCGATCCCACAGGGAAGGAATAGGAAGAATGTCTACTAAGTTATAACCAAAAGAAAAGAAAATAAGAATGAATGATTGGAGGTTCTAATGAATCCTACTAAATTAAATTAAACTAAATAATAAACTAAACATAAGGAAACATAATAATTAAACAACTAAATTAAAGGTGTTGGAAACACGTGAATCCACATTGATCCTAACCATCTACCATGCAAATTCATTAACGCTCTATGGAGTTCATTCCTTTTCAGCATTCCGTATTTTTCTAAAGATATAGAATCAATAGCCCTTTCATGACCGGGACTACATCATCACAAATGATTTAAAATACATAGAAGACGGTTTAAAACAATGGTAATTACTTGCACTCTAAATGGTGTTAGCATTCAAAGTGGTTTTCAAAAGTCATTGAAGAAAAGGCCTTAAGGCTTTAAGTTCTAAAAACTGTTGTGACAAACTGAGCTTATTGGGACAATTTGATGACAGATTTCTAAAACAGAAAGTCATGGAATACTTAAAAGAATCATCTCAAGAATTAACATGTTCGATCGATCGAAGCACTCTCGATCGATCGAACTGCATCATCCTTCGATCGATCGAAAGGTGTTCGATCGCTTGACTATCCCTGGTTCGATCGATCGAACTGGATCCGATCGATCGAGCCCAAGGTTTCTATATCATACATGGCAGAGGCTAAGAATCAATATTTCATCACATATCTCCAACGTCTAAACTACGGAAACATGATCAAACTAGTGCAGGAATAGTAAACTAATGTAATCATAACATATAAACTAATAAACAATGCAATAAAGATAAAGGAAAGAGAAAACCTGAATATAATCTGATTATAACTTGTAAATAACATGAAACCAACTTGAATCTTCAATATAACAATGGAAAAGATGAATAAGAACATTAATCTAACCTAATCTACTCCTAATCTAACCCTAAAACTACACAAAACTGCTGTTTTTCGCGTTCTGGAGCGTCCTCCTTTCGTCTGGCGTCAAAACGACGTATATATAGGGTTCCCACAGAGTTTACGCAACTTTTGGGTGAATAAAAGGTTCGATCGATCGAGCTCAGTTCGATCGATCGAAGGTTCGATCGATTGAACCCTTCTTCAATCGCTTGAACTCTTCTGATTTTGACAACACTGCACACCGATGGGAGAATGGCCATAACTTTTTACTCGGACCTCGGATTGACCTCCCGTTTGCGGCCACGCGACCGTAACTCAAAGATTTACATTTCATGTCTCTGGGAAAATCTTCCAAATCTGAAGTCATCATTGTCAAAATTGGCATTTTCCCAGCTGCTTCTGTTGTTCTCTTCACCAGAATCACTTTCTTTAGCTCCACTTCATTGATTTACATCCTAATACCTATAAAACAATGCAAAAACATATATTTTAGCATTAACACAATAAAAAGAACATTGTTATTAGAATGCACCTAAATGTAGGGACTTTGGGGATAAAAGATGCATAAAATACTACGTAATACACTAGAAATATGCACTTTTCACCACGAATCACACCCCCCAACTAGCTCGTTGCTAGTCCCTAGCAATGAAGCGAACTACAACAGTGTTTATTTAACTCTAAAAATTGAAAATAAAATAAAATAAAGTAAAAATCCTAACTCACTTTCGCAGGAATCGCGATTGCATTTAGCATATGCAACAAGCCTTTAAACCTCTAGGTTCCCCCTAGTGGACGAGTGTTGTCTCGTGAGGGTTTGCAGTGAATCTACCCACAAAATTCATGTTTAAGGCAATGGTTCTAGTTTAAATGTTTTCAAGAAATCTTTCCTCTCATTTAGCAATGTAGTTAAACTCAACAATCTCATGAAACTCTCTAGTATGCTCTAGCAATGCAACACACATATTACAGTTAATCTACTATCAAAGTCATTAGAATATTCCATACCTATTAATCTTCAAGTGTGTGTGTAAATCGACAACCAAAATACAAAACTTCAATTTCAAAGCTTGCATAACCTAAGACACTATTAAGACGTTCATTTAGACTCAACTCTCACCGGGGTTACACTCTCAAGATGAAATCACTCCGAATTGGGTGTAATAATTATCACTCATGATATGGAAGCTATAAAGAGTAAATGTAAATGGAATCTAATGCTTCTCATATCTAAATAGAAAAACGGACATTTTAGTGCATAAAGTCTCATGAAAGGATACCTTTCACTAGAAGAGCGAGATACCGTGGAGAACTCTCTAATTACCTTAACTTCAAATCCATTTTACTTAAAATCATTAGGACTTTGAAAAAGAGGTATTAAGTGAAAGAAGAAAGAGGCTCGTGATATTCAATTGGGTCAAAGGATGTGATTGGAATGTCTACTATAACTTTTCAAACTTCCCACATCTCCAATCTCTCTCTTCTTCTTTTCTTTTATTTATTTTTTTTCACACTCTTCTTTTCATTCCTTTTTTTCTTTTGTAACAACCATTGGCATTTTTTTTCTTTTTCTTCTCATGCTTTTCTTTTTTTCATTTTTTTTTTCTTTGCCAACTTTCTATTATTCACACAACCAAACTTCTTGTCAATGCAACACATCCCAATCACACCTAAATAAAGAACTGAGGCTTGAACTCCTAATTTGGAGTTAGGTATAGATTGTAGGATTGTGTAGACAAGGCGATTATGATAAGCTCAAGAGGTGAAGTAAAGGAATAGCATAGAGGTAGGCCAAGGCTGTATTATCCATGTATGGTCAAAAGATGGCCTAAATCATCTTCTAAGTTAATAGGATAATTCATTTCAGTAAATTCAAGAGCTCTAAAGTTTGGTAAATCCTGAACGTTCTCTTCTAGTGATCAGTCAAAATGAAGAAGAAAAATGAGACTTTCAACGAATTAATATGCTTTTCAAAAAGTAAGAGTAATTTTATAAAACCCTCAAAAACAAAATAATGGTACAAAAGCTCACTTGGGTTATTAGTCTCCACTACAGTCTTTCAAGACACTTAAACTATGCTTACTAATCCATTTTAGCTATGTACAAGGTTGTCACAACGTGCTCAAAGTTGTTTGAAGATTAAAAAGCATAGAACATACTATAACTAAGATAGTAAACAAACTATCATAGTATTTCACATACTAATAACATACAGAAAGTAACACTAATGCATCATAACTAACTACATTAACTATGAGAGAAATACAAGAACCATTTTATTATCTTTAAAAATAAAGTTAAAAATTTTTAAAAATTTTGACAATTTTAATTTACTGAGTCATGTTGCTAAGCAGGTATATTGACATTAAAGCACCACAAAAAATATATGAGGCATGCAATGGCTCACTCCCCCCAACTAAAACTAAACATTGTCCCCAATGTTCTAAACTAAGCACATGGACATGTAAAGTAAAGCGAGAGAAGGAAGGATGTTACCTCGAGGCATTAATATCCAAAAAAAAAAATTTTCAAGTTACCTGCAAAATCATTAGTAGCAACAAGGAAAAATAGAGAATATACTACAACCACTCAGTAAATAAATTCAGTTAATCAAAATTTTTATCATAGATTAACAACCGAAATTTTTGAGGATCTTCCCAATAAAATAATTTAACAGTGAGAAGAATGTTGGGATCCTCATAAAAATGCAACTCCCCCCAACTAATGTCAGGCTCAAGGTCAGAGGAGATGATGCAAAACCTATGGCTTCCAAATTTTTTTGGGACAGTTATAAAAGGAATACCACACTTTTTAGGAATTATATGCAAGAAACGATCTTTGGTGTTGGTATTTCCTATAACAGCCTCTATTTTAATACTAAAAACAGGGGGAGGCCATGGTTCAATAAAAGAGGCAGGGTCGAAGTGATGTTCTAATGAAGCTTCACCACCCTCCGCTTGTCCTAGAACAGAATCTATGGAGATATAATCATAGGAATTGAATTTCTGTTCTATGCACATGGTTTTGGACTGGACTTGGATAAAGCTATCTATTTGGGCCTCAATGTCATAATCACTCAAGAAGGTCAAGCAGTCTAGAAGATTGCTAGCTTCTTGTTGAATTTTAAGATCATCTAAAGTGGGCCCAATATTTTCCAAGTCTTCTCTCAAAGAATTTTGAAAGTTAAAATTTTGTGAAGAACATGTGCTAGTATCCTTAACATCCTCTTCCACAACACATTCTGTTTGTTCATGAATGGGGTACACATAATATTCAAGCTCAGGATGAGAGCTTTGATTGATAGCAAGGATAGGTGATGGGCAACTTGGTGACACCACCTCTTCGGTCGAAAGAGGTGAGGGTTCATGAATATCACAAGAATCTAAATCAGATTTAGATTTTTCAATTATGTCCTCTCTAGGGTCACTTTCAAAGGTAGGGGTAGAGTCAACAGGGGACTCTTCCTTTCCTAATTGCGTGCAATCACCTAAACTCTCATCATCTTTTAAGACCTCATTCTCATCCTCGCAACTCTCCTCACTATATATGTCATCTATTGAGGTTCTCTGGATAAAGGAATTGTGCAACTTTAGCCAGGCAGTGAAGGAGTTGATGTCTGGGGTTGTATGTTGAGGAGAAGATGGTTCTACAACTTCATGCTCAATGGTTTGGTTTTGGAGTTCTTGTTGGGTTATCACTTTCTCAAATGAGTTGTTAACCTCACTTGGTATGAACCCATCATTGTCCTCTAATTCCATTCCATTGTTAGTGTCTTGAAATTCAGGTTGTAGCGTTGAAGGACTGGTATAGTCTTCTAAAGGTTGGCTATCAAATGCTTGTTGATATCTAGCTCCTAATTTATCAATTGCACTCTCTAGCCTTTTCATTTCACTAAGCAGCAATTCTAACATACCATTATCCTCAACTTGGTTATTCTCCTCATTATAACTATATGAAGTTTCACCCCATTGTTGTTGGTAATAGTCCCCTTCCCATTGTGTTTGTGTGCAAGACTCCCCAGAAGGAAAGTCTTGGTGCATTTGGTAATCGTGGGAACTACTACTATATCCTACACTATCATTTTGGTTATATCCCCATTGTGATTGATAGAACTCTCCAGGTGGAGGTTCTTGATACGTTTGATAACATGGGGGACTAACACGATGGTTTTCCCATTGTGGTGATTGGTAGCACTCAGGTTGATAATGTGCATCATATGTGGGTGCTTGCCAACTCGGGGTATAGTTATCATTACCTAATGTGTACCCATTCGTGGTATTTGTGTTGTATGGAGGGTAATATGGATAAGACATGTTTACCCAAAATATTTAAACAAAAGAAATTTCTTTTCTTGTGAGAGAAAAAGTCCAATGATTTTTTTTTTTTTTTTTTTTTTTTTTTTAAAAAAAAAAGAAAAAGAAAAAAAAATGGAAATAACTTAGTAAAATCCTAACCTAGTTGCCTTCCCCGGCAACGGCGCCAAAAACTTGACACGACTAAAAAGTTGTGCGCTCTTGTGCATCACCCAAGTGTAGGTGATCGTGCAAGTAATATAGTACTGGAAGTCCAGGTCGATCCCACAGGGAAGGAATATGAAGAATGTCTACTAAGTTATAACCAAAAGAAAAGAAAATAAGAATGAATGATTGGAGGTTCTAATGAATCCTACTAAATTAAATTAAACTAAATAATAAACTAAACATAAGGAAACATAATAATTAAACAACTAAATTAAAGGTGTTGGAAACACGTGAATCCACATTGATCCTAACCATCTACCATGCAAATTCATTAACGCTCTATGGAGTTCATTCCTTTTCAGCATTCCGTATTTTTCTAAAGATATAGAATCAATAGCCCTTTCATGACCGGGACTACATCATCACAAATGATTTAAAATACATAGAAGACGGTTTAAAACAATGGTAATTACTTGCACTCTAAATGGTGTTAGCATTCAAAGTGGTTTTCAAAAGTCATTGAAGAAAAGGCCTTAAGGCTTTAAGTTCTAAAAACTGTTGTGACAAACTGAGCTTATTGGGACAATTTGATGACAGATTTCTAAAACAGAAAGTCATGGAATACTTAAAAGAATCATCTCAAGAATTAACATGTTCGATCGATCGAAGCACTCTCGATCGATCGAACTGCATCATCCTTCGATCGATCGAAAGGTGTTCGATCGCTTGACTATCCCTGGTTCGATCGATCGAACTGGATCCGATCGATCGAGCCCAAGGTTTCTATATCATACATGGCAGAGGCTAAGAATCAATATTTCATCACATATCTCCAACGTCTAAACTACGGAAACATGATCAAACTAGTGCAGGAATAGTAAACTAATGTAATCATAACATATAAACTAATAAACAATGCAATAAAGATAAAGGAAAGAGAAAACCTGAATATAATCTGATTATAACTTGTAAATAACATGAAACCAACTTGAATCTTCAATATAACAATGGAAAAGATGAATAAGAACATTAATCTAACCTAATCTACTCCTAATCTAACCCTAAAACTACACAAAACTGCTGTTTTTCGCGTTCTGGAGCGTCCTCCTTTCGTCTGGCGTCAAAACGACGTATATATAGGGTTCCCACAGAGTTTACGCAACTTTTGGGTGAATAAAAGGTTCGATCGATCGAGCTCAGTTCGATCGATCGAAGGTTCGATCGATTGAACCCTTCTTCAATCGCTTGAACTCTTCTGATTTTGACAACACTGCACACCGATGGGAGAATGGCCATAACTTTTTACTCGGACCTCGGATTGACCTCCCGTTTGCGGCCACGCGACCGTAACTCAAAGATTTACATTTCATGTCTCTGGGAAAATCTTCCAAATCTGAAGTCATCATTGTCAAAATTGGCATTTTCCCAGCTGCTTCTGTTGTTCTCTTCACCAGAATCACTTTCTTTAGCTCCACTTCATTGATTTACATCCTAATACCTATAAAACAATGCAAAAACATATATTTTAGCATTAACACAATAAAAAGAACATTGTTATTAGAATGCACCTAAATGTAGGGACTTTGGGGATAAAAGATGCATAAAATACTACGTAATACACTAGAAATATGCACTTTTCACCACGAATCACTTATCGTTTGGCGTTACCTCCGGATCTGTCTAACGTCCATAACGTATTTCATGTGTCTATGCTTCGTCGTTATATATCAGATCCCAGTCATGTATTATCCTACGAACCTTTGGATGTGCGAGAAGATCTTACCTACGTGGAACAACCGGTTCAAATTCTGGATCATTGTGACCAAGTTCTGAGAACTAAGATCATTCCGTTAGTTAAGGTCCTTTGGCGAAGTCACGCAGTAGAAGAAGCTACGTGGGAAAGAGAAGATGAAATGCGAACCAAATACCCACAACTTTTCAATTAATAAGGTAAGTTAAATTTGGGGACCAAACTTTCTTAAGTAGGGGAGAATGTCAAGACCCAAATTTTCAGTATTAAAAATTCGTAAAATATCATCATATTTTTAGCTTTACCCAATCAACTCTGGACACGTGTTAAAACTCTATTGGTATTTCACCTAACAAACTAACCTACATGTGACTTCATAAAATAGCCTAAGTGGAAAACTTCTACCTAACACAAATGTTACGAAAACTTTTATCATACAAAGAGTTAAAACTCAAACTTCAATTAATGAAGCATGCTCATTTACTCTCCCCTGTTAATGCATGTGTTTTGTTTCATGTTGTATTCTCTAATGCAATGCTTCATTTAATATACATAATTAATATAAGTCAACCTCATCTCTCAATTCACAGTATAAATATGGAGGCTTCCATATGGTTTAATTCACTCATCTTGAGAAAATTTAGTATGAGAGAGTTAGAGAGCTAAGGAAGAAATTAAGGTGAGAGAGAGAGAGAGAGAGGGAGAGAGAGAGAGAGAGAGAGAGATAAAGAGGGGGATTCTTAGGAGAAAGAAAGAGGGAAGCGAAATTCTTGTAAACTCATAAAGGGGGTTGTTTGAAAAAATATATATATATACTAGACTAGTGGTGGTGATTCCAGTGGTGAAGGAAGTTGAACCAAAACTACAAGCTTCAAACTCTATCGTCAATTAGTGAGTAAATTATATCTTTTACTCCTTTTGATATCTTGTACCCCTTGTTCATATTTTCAATCATTCATTGACAACACTAAGGGTATTTTGGTCATTTTAAAATTTTCAATTCATCACAAATCATTTTAAAGAATTTTTCCAACATTTGGTGAGTTCCGAATACCAACTGGTATTTATCTAAATTTTCAGTTTGTAGCATGGCTATAGAATATGAATTTTAACATTAAAATTACAGTTTTACCCCTACGCTTTGAAGTTAAACTAAATGACAAGTATTATCAAATACATTGTGTAGGATTTGAGGGTTAACTTATCTACAAAAGAAGTACTATAATCACACAAACTACCAAGGTGAGTGATCGTATTTCCTTTTTACATATTCAACTCCTCATGGGTGAATCTTGTCCTATTACTTGAACAAGTTTTATTTTAATTATGAAATCGTTATTCTTACATTTGTTCTGGAACACTTCGATTCGTTCCACTGAAAGAGGTTATCGTATTTGAAATTATTGTCAGTTCCATATTTCTTTGATTCTAGTGTCAATTACCACCATTCTACATGATTATATATTGATTCTATTAAGAATCTACAAGCCCCTATGTGGGATGATCCATATTGGATCTACGAGTGGCCCCAAAGTTGGCTGACCCTCCTTATTGGGTCTACAAGTACTTTTGATCAGTTAGCTATTGCAGTACATGTATATGTATGAGTACGTGAATTGGTGGTTGGTAATCTGACCTTCTAAAAATGTATTCGTTATACCTGTCCTGATGATATTCTACTCTCTTGATATATCGATTGTTATGTTTATCTTATTTACCGTTGATATACAGATTTCTCTTTATGTTCATCATCCAGGATTACGATTATTTCACTGAGTCTTCTACTCATACTCTCCAAATCTTTCTAACCCCTTTCAGGTGATGAAAAGTATAAGAAGGTAGGAGATAACCTGGTTGAGGAAGACATATAGAAGAAGAAGAACTTAAAATACTAGCTACCTAGTTAAATAATATGAGTAATTCCAATGGAATTCTCAAAGGCAATATTTAAAGGCTCAAGTTAACCAATCATAATATTATGCAATAAATTTGAAATGACTTGTAATATTATGGTCTTCATGACCTATATTGTAATAAAATTTAATTATGTTGCTTCCACTAGTCTCTGAACAAGTTATGAGGCCTTAGTGGCCGGTCACGCACCTTAAATCCACCAATTGGGTTTTGGGGCGTGACATAGACCACCAATGAACCGTACCCAAGGGCAGAAGAGGAATTTTTACGGAAGCAAGAAGACCCAAGCTATCACCTATCCGACTCAACCCCGAGTAGGAGAAGGAAGTAGTAGTGGAAAATGCTTCAACTGTGGCAACCCCGGTCATCTGGCTCGAGATTGCAAGGCACCAAGGCGTGCTGCTCAGCAAGGCATAGTTTGCTATAACTATGGTGAACCAGGTCACATCAGCAAGTTCTGTATTGCCCCTAAGCAAGTGACGTATGGTCAACAGGGTCAAACTCGCTTGAATGCTGTTATCCCTGATGCAGCAGGATATGATGGAACTGTGTATGAAGAAGGAGATTATGGAGAAGCTCAACCTGATCAGCAAGCAGTGGAAGGTACATTAACTCTGTTTAACTCCCATGTTAAAGTGTTATTTGATACGGGTGCTGCTCTTTCGTTCATATCTGTTAATACAATTCAGAGATTGGGTATCTTACCTCATCGTTTAAGGAAAGCTTTGAAGGCTACTTTGCCATTAGGAGCTGCAGTCAGATTAGGACACGTGTGCAAGGATTGTCCTCTACGGCTAGGAGATCGTGAAATCCCTATAAGGTTGATTGTCCTATCGATGAAGGAGTTTGACATAATCCTAGGAATGGATTGGCTCTCTCAGAATCAAGTGAAGTTGGATTGTGCGAGGAAGAGAATTACATTCCCCGACAATGAGAATCAACCCTTTGATTTTCAATGTAACCCTTCGGGAGATATGTTCCTCACAAGATGTTTGGCTAACATCGAAGTCGTCAGTACAGAAGTGACAGTGTAGTCTATACCTGTAGTCAAGGACTTCGAAGAAGTATTTCAAGACGTTTCTGGTTTGCCGCCCGAGAGAAGTATAGAGTTTTGTATTGAGCTTATACCGAGTACGACTCTGATCACCAAGGTTCCCTATGGAATTGAAGGGACAAGTTCAAGAGCTCGAGAACCTAGGTTTTATACATCCAAGTACATCGCCTTGGGGAGCACCGGTGTTAATTGTGAAGAAGAAGGACGGGACGCTCAGACTGTGTATCGACTACCGTGAATTGAACCGTGTGACTTTTAAGAACAAGTATCCCTTACCTCGGATTGATGATTTGTTTGATCAACTATAAGGAGCTACGACATTTTCCAAGATAGACCTAAGGTCGGGATATCATCAGATGAGGGTACGGAAGGAAGACATACCTAAGACTGCTTTCAGAACCCGATATGGTCACTATGAATTTTTGGTGATGTCGTTTGGAATGACGAATGCCCCGTTAGTGTTTATGGATCTGATGAACAAAGTGTTCAAGCCTTATCTAGATCAGTTTGTCATCGTCTTCATTGATGATATTTTGATCTATTCTAAGTCAGCAGAAGAACATGAGCAACACCTACAGATTGCAATGCAGACGCTCAAGGACCACCACTTGTATGCCAAGTTCAGTAAGTGTGAGTTCTGGTTACAAGAAGTGAAATTTTTGGGACACAAGGTGTCATCTCAAGGAATTTCTGTGGATTCTCCCAAGACCGATGCTGTGTCAAACTGGGTTAGGCTGAGCAACCCTACAGAAGTTCGGAGTTTTCTTGGACTCGCCGGCTATTACCGGAGATTTGTTGAGGGATTCACAAAGATAGCTGCACCATTAACTGGATTGACGAAGAAGAATTTGAAGTTTGAGTGGATAGAGAAGTATGAACGCACCTTTCTAGAATTGAAAGAGAGACTCACTACTGCGCCGGTACTAGCCATACCCAAGCCTAATGAGAAGTTCACTATCTTTACTGATGCGTCATATCAAGGGTTAAGGTGTGTACTTATGCAAGATGGCAGAGTTATCGCCTATGGATCTAGACAGTTGAAGCCGAATGAGTTGAACTATCCAATTCATGATTTGGAATTGGCGGCCGTAGTATTCGCACTCAAGATTTAGAGACACTATCTCTACGGTGAGAAGTTTGACTTATTCTCTGATCACAAGAGTCTAAAATATTTGTTCACACAGAAAGAGTTGAACATGAGGCAACGCAGATGGATGGAGCTGATCAAAGATTATGACTTCACGTTAGAATATCACCCCGGTAAAGCTAATGTGGTTGCTGATGCATTGAGTTGACAGACTCGTGAGACGATCGCCTCCTTAATGGTTAGAGAATGGGGAGCATTGGAGACGTTGGCGGAGTTCGATGCGCATTATTGGAGCTCAGAAAGAAGATGAGAAGTTTCAGACATGGTTTGCGAAGATGTCAGAGAAAGATCCGACATAATGGAAGGTAGGAATTGATGGAGGATATCGGTGCAGAGATAGATTATGTGTGCCGGATTGTGGTGAATTAAGGAAAGACATTCTGGAAGAAACACATAAGTCAAGATATACGGTTCACCCGGGAGGAACAAAAATGTACAAGGATTTGAAGAGAAATTTCTGGTGGGAAGGTATGAAGAAGGATGTGGCCAAATGTGTATCCAAGTGTTTGACATGTCAACAAGTTAAGGCCGAACATCAGAGACCATCAGGAATGTTGCAACCGCTACCTATTCCTGGTTGGAAGTGGGAGCACATCACGATGGATTTTGTAGTAGGATTGCCTCGATCGCAGCAGAATCATGATGCCATTTGGGTAATCGTGGATCGATTGACGAAGTCTGCTCACTTCATTACTTACAGTATGACATACCCGGTGGAAAAGATGAGCCGGATGTACATACAACAAGTTGTGCGGCTTCACGGTGCACCTGTGTCGATTGTGTCAGACCATGACGCGCGTTTTACTTCTGGATTTTGGGAAAGTCTACAAGAAGCTATGAGAACTTCACTCAAGATGAGTTCTACTTTTCACCCTCAGACAGATGGGCAAACTGAGTGTGTTAATCAGATCATAGAGGATATGCTTAGGGCTTGTGTTATCGATTTTGAAGAATCTTAGGAGACACACTTGACTTTGGTCGAGTTTGCCTATAACAACAGTTATCACACGAGTATCGGGATGGCTCCGTTCGAAGCATTGTGCGGACGACCATGCCGTTCTCCGTTGTGTTGGGCAGAGGTTGGGGACACCGAGTTGTTGGGACCAGATTTGGTTAGAGAAACCAACAAGAAGATTTGTTTGGTCAAGGAAAGGATGAGAACCGCTCAAAGTAGGTATAAGAGTTATGCTGATCGACGCCGGAAAGATTTGGAAGTTAGTGTTGGAGATCACGTACTCCTTAAGGTTTCACCGACCCGAGGAGTAGTACGCTTCGGTCTCAAGAGAGGGAAATTAGCTCCACGTTTCATTCGACCGTTTGAGATTTTGGATCGTGTCGGGAAAGTGGCATATCGACTCGCGCTACCACCGAAGATGTCTCGGGTTCACAACGTATTTCATGTGAGTATGCTGAGAAAGTACATACGAGACCCCTCGCACGTGGTTAGTTATGACGATATTGAGACGAGTCATAACGTTTCTTACAAGGAGAGGCATGTGAAGATTCTGAATCAAAGTAACAAGAAGTTGAGGAATAATGATATCCCGTTGGTGAAGGTTCAGTGGAATCACCATGACCAGAATGAAGTCTCGTGGGAAGTCGAAGCTGATATGAGAAAGAAGTACCCGGAGTTGTTTCAGGACTAGTTAGTCTTGATTTCAGGGACGAAATCCTGTTTAAGGGAGGAAGGGTGTAATAACCTGCATTTTCATTCATTTGCATTTCATATTTAAATTCAATTGTATTGTTTACAATTCTTGTGTGTAGAATTTATTTCTTGCTTATTTCATATTTAAAATTCTTATTGAGGTCAAAACTGTAATGCGATTTTATAAAATTTAGCAATACCTGTGTTGAATTTCAAAACGGTATTTCAAAACGGTGGAAATGTTTGCTTTTGACTCAATCAGTATTTTTATAAAACTGGATAATCATTCCCTAAGTGAAAATGAATTTTCTGTATTTTTATGACGAACACCGCGTCACGAAAAATACCAGTCTACATTCAAAACTGTCCATGCTGTGTTGAACTTCCACAGATTTTAGAAGTGACTGATTGGACATTTGTTTTATATCTATTTAATGTTGCTAATGATTGTTTAAAGCCTTGTTTGATTAATGCTTTAGGAGTGTATATAATTGTTGTGCCTTAAGCCAAATTCCCAAACATAAGTTTAGATTCCCAGCCACTTGAACTAGACCTTGTTTGAGTATGCTTGTATTGTGTGTATTAGCTTGTGCCTAAAGCTGGTTTTCCCAAACACTTATGAACTTGACCCCTATTAGCCTACATGACCTTTCAAAAATCTGGAGAGTTAGATGTGCATTAGTGTATATGCATCTATATAATCTGAACATAAATGATTGATACATATGTGTGTATGCTGTATATAATACATATTTTGAAAATTTGAAACAATCAAGAATTTGTAGAATGAAAAAGACATAACTTGGGCTCCAAGTTGAAGCTTGGTTATTTATAACTCACACTTTCATTCACAAGCTGCACAATTGTCTTTACAAACTGATATATCAGAGAGAAAAGAGAGAGAGAGAGAGAGCTTGAGAGTTCAATCTCAGAATTTTCTAGTGAGAGAAAGCTTCCCACCATAGCCAAGCTTGTTATTTGATTTCTTATTTCTTGGATTCTTTCTCAACAATTCTTCACTCTTAATCAATATCAGTGAGTATTATTAACTCACTAAGAATGTAATTTCATATTTAATTGTTGTGTATCTGTTTAGTTTTGTCAATCTCCATTGATGATTTTACGGTTAAAGTTCAAAGCTTAGAAACATGAATTTTTCAAACTTAACCAAATTCCGTTTTTAGAGATGATTAGGAAAGATTATGGTATATATAGACTATGCCTGAAGTATTGAAGCTTAATTTGTTCACATGAAAAAGTATATTAGAAATTAAGTTTTGTTAACTTTTAGTTTTTCATTAAATTCTTAAGCTACATTTGAAATCATGTTAAATTAGTTGTAGATTCTTAATCTTTGTGAAAAACCGAAGAGATTCATATATAATAAGGTAGGGTAACTTACAGAATCAAAAATGGGTCAAAAAGACCCTAAATTTCTGAAACAGAGCAGTTTCACGAGGAAGATGAAGGCTCTGCAAAGACTCGCGCGCGCGATCGAGCGAGCGAGGGTCACGCAAGCGGCCCGCGCGAGCGACCACTCGTGCAAGCGACCCGCGTGGTTTCAGGCAGACAGAAAAGTTTTATAAAGAAAATGAAAAATAGGCAGATCGCGCGAGCGACCCCTGCGCGAGAGACATTTCGCGCAAACGGCCCGCGCGCGCGAGGTGGCTGATTTCAGGCAGAAAGAAAAGGTTTTTAAAATAAAAAGAAAAATGGGCAGGTCGCGCGAGCGACTTTTGGCAGTTTCTAGTTTCTACTTGTTTTATGATAAGGGACTGTTTGGGGTAAAATTTATATACTGTTTGAGTACTGTTTGGGAAATTTATTAAATCAGAGTCTTAATTTGATATGTTTGAACGATTAAAACGTTGTATTGTGACTTATAAATCCCCGTACGCACATCGGTTATATAATCAGTGAATTGCCTCATGTTTTTAAAGTTTCATGACATACATGTGGTGCCAGTTGTACATGCATGGTGAGTGTAAATGTTGGTCAGTTTGGAAAAGAGTAATGGTCAGTGTGACATAGTGAGTGCGGTTGAGATTGTGATGTGGACACTCCCTGGTAAGTGAGTACCAAAGTGTGTTGTGATTGAGATTGCGGCGAGGGTGTCTTTGAAATGCGACGGTGGCAAAACTGGACACTCTCTGACGATCATGGTAGCGTCAAAGTGTGAAGCCGAACTTGGACATTCCCTGACACCCATGGAAGTGCTAAAGTGTGGCGTACGAACACTCCCTGATACCCGAGTCTAGATACTGCGTGAGGGTTCCCCGGTATTTGCATGGCGGATTAGGTAGTCAAAGTGTGAGGCAATGGACACTCCCTGGTACCCCGGACCAATGTGTGAGACAAACTGGACATTCCCTGGCACCCCTGTGCTAAAGTGTGGCTATCTTAGCATTTCAAAGATACCGGTGTGTGGTGGTGGGTTGTTGGATTTTGTCGAGAGAAAAGAGTTGGTAAGATGAGATGGTGCATTGTTCTCATACACGGTCACATATACGAGAATTATATCTTTTAAATAATATTGTGCTTGTTTCCTAAAATGAACTCATTGCTTTATTATTGGATTAAATGAAAAATATAAAATGGTAAATGAATATGTTTTACATTCAAAGTTATGTTTTTAATACTCACCAGCTTCTTGAAGCTAACGACGTTGATGCGTCCTGGACATTCGTGTTCAGGTTTTTCAGGTTATGATCAGGCTGAGCATTACGACTATGCAAATTGAGAAACAACTGCTGGAAACAGAATTTATTTTCATATGTTTTAAGTTATAGACTGCTTTGTAATAAGGATGACTGTAATAGACACTAAGTTATTGTTTTGATTTAAAGCGGTCTGTGCCTTTAGAGACCCCGTGCCGTAATATGTAATAAGTTAGAAAAATATTTGTAAGCCTTGATTGCTCTACTCTGATTTATGGTTTTATGTTGTTCGACGTTTGGGACGGAATCGATCCTTCAAACTGTCGCGACCTACGAGTCCATAAAGGAAATTAAACGCTTTCCATATTTATGCTACGTCGGGGCGTGATACTTAGTTTAGTCTCCACGTGGCTTTTTAAAAGGAGCTTTTAAAATTTATTACTAAGTTGTTTGATAATTTTATACAAGTGACACACTACTCTTCAAAAAGACATCATGAAATCAAAAAGCAACCTTGAGCTTTTAAAAGCTCCATTCTAGAGTTTTTAAAAACTCCTCCAAAAAAAGTCCTAAGTTCAATTTTTTGTAAAACTCATAAACTAGTTACCAAATAAATTAACATGAAATTGTGCTTTAAAAAAAGAGAAGCACCAAAATGGGGCCAAACTAAGCCTTATTAAGCTATATCTTACTGTGAACGTTCTGGAAAACTTAGCTATATCTTACTGTTTTTTTTTTTTTTTTAGTTCTTTTACTGGGAACTTTAGAAATGTCATCACATTTCTGCATTAGCTTTGTGAGAAATTTACATTTGTAATTTGAATTACGTCTTCTAGTTTTAGGTTTGATTGGTCAAGGTTCATGTTTCATCTCATGGCATCTTATAAATGTAATTGGATTGGCTAATTTGTCTTTCAAATGAAAATAATTACTACTATGAAATTTTATGGTTGTTTGATAGAGAATTTGCATGTGCACACGTGGTCTAGTGATGGGTTTTTTCTTTTTCTCTTTTTTTTTTTTTGTTTTTTGCCTAAAACACCAATTCATTAACATTAATACAACACAAGTACAGGAAAAAAAAATTTATATCCTACAACACCTGATAACCTTTGGCAAGTAACAACAGGAAAGCAAGTGAAAGACTAGATCCCCTCCTTATGCGAAAAATAAAAAAAGGAAAACACAGGAACACATCCTCGTGCACCTAAGAGAGGCAACCAATGAGAGTTTATACTCACATGCTTGAAAGCTATAGGAACCCCCATCCACCGGAATACCAGAGTACCACCCTAAACGAGTAGGAGGTCGCGGTTGCCGCTTTCCTTGAGGAGAGAACTTAGATGTGTCGGAACTGGGATGAGAACGCCAACTCCTGACAGGACAACACCGGATCCACAAGAAAACATCTTCAGATCTGGAAAAAGCACACGGGAACAACCTTCACAAAGGAAGGGGGAGAAAACCAAACAAGGACTTATTTAGATTTGGGACAAAAAAAAAGGGGGAAAGGGGAAGGAGGAGGGAGGACCGGCCAAGAAGGGGAGGAGATGAGGTGGGGTGTGACACGCGAATATTCTTGTGTGCTCTTGTGCAATACCCAAGTGTAGGTAGACGTGCAAGTAGTAACTGGTAAGACCAGGTCGATCCCACAGGGAAGGTGTTGACCTATTAACTTAGACTAAACTCAAAAGAAAGGGAAAAAAAAATTCAATAAGATTTAATAATGGTGCAGAACACGAAGTTTCACAAACTAAGACTACTAACGAAATCAATTTGAATTAAAATAAAGAACTAAATAGCTAACTAAAGCAATATTTCAAAACAAATTTTTCTTAATAAAAGGAAGTGTTGGGATCACACAAATCCACTGTGACCCAGCCATCTACCATGCAGTTACATTGAAGCACTACGGAGTACATTACCTACAGTATGCCATATTTCTCTTAAAATAAAGAATCCATAGTCCTTTCATGTCTGGGACTATATCATCACAGTTAACTTAAAACACGTGAAAGCGGTTTAATTCAATAGTTAAGACTCGTACCTACAATGGTGTTAGCATTGAAGGTGGTTTGCAAAATATATTGAAAGAAATTGCCTTAGGGCCTTGATTTTAGAAACTGTTTTGACAAACTGAGCATTTAGGGACAGTATGATAACAAATCTCAAAAACAAAAGGTCCTGAAATACTGCAGGGAACATCCTCAAGAATCAGAGAGTTCGATCGATCGACGATCGTTCGATCGATCGAAAGCCTTCATCCCTCAATCGATCGAAATGTCCTTCGCTCGCTTGACTATCTCTGGTTCGATCGATCGAACTACCTCCGAGCGATCGAACACAGGATTTATTCTGCTGCATGGCAGAGGCTGGAGATCACTGTTTCATCGTGTTCTCCCAACCCTAGGACTACTCAGACATCGTCTGGAGTATCACAGACTGGTTTTAATCTTATAAAAACATTAAGGCTTTGTTTGGATGTGAGTTTTGCATGAAAACTATGAGAACTAATGATATAAACTTGTCTAACATGCAATACTACTAAGTTAACGAGTTACACTATTCTAAACTAAGTGCAGAATATAAATAAACAGTAAAGAAGTAACCTGGAATGAAGAACTTTATCAAACCTTAGAGTAATCAAGCTATATAAACCAAGAATTAATGGAAACCTACAAAACACCAAGAAAAACTCTCCTTTCTCTCTCTAAAACTGATAAAAAGCAAAAGTGGGCGTCCCTTGGGACGTATACAATGCTCATATATATAGAAAACCTAAAGGCTAGGGTTACAATTCCGCAACTGCTGCGTACGCGAAAGTTTCTGAAAATACCATGTTCGATCGATCGAACATTTCTCGATCGATTGAACATCTGGAACTCAAGCGCTTCAACCTTCTTTAAGCGATCGAACCTTCGATCGATCGAACTATAGTCGATCGCTCGAACTTCAAACTTTAGCTTTGAATTCTTTTATCTGCACTACAGCATTCCAGTTGTCCTGACGTTCATCTCTCTAATCCACACAGTAGAGATCTGCATAAACAAAAGCTAAAACAATACATCTTATCATAGATTAATCACATTGTATGAAAACTAGCCTTGTAATGCAAATTGCAGATAAAACGGGAAGTTGTGATTAAAACCAATGCAATTCTTCCTTTTAGCGCGGTTGTATTTTACAAATACCCCCGCTTTGCAGGGTGGACTGTGGACTGAGGAAGGGATGAGCTGCGGTTTGTTGCTTAGGGTTGGAGAAAACAATCGCTTCGCTCTCTCTAGGAATCACCTAGAGAGAGAGAGAGAGAGAGTATTGGTCTAGTGATGGGTTGGTTGAATAAGAGGTTTGATATAATGTGTGAATGGTTAATTAGAGTTGTTCCCCATTTCGCCCGTGTTCACAAGGCTTTGTTACTTCGGCCTGGGAGGGGTATATATATATATACTCAGCCTCACCTCGCTTGCTGAGAGGATGTTTTCCTGATTTGATTCCTTGTCGCCCACGTCACATTGGAGCAACCTTGGTGTTGTGATTCGAACCCTTGTCGCGCCCTCCACTTGAAATTGAATGGTTCCAACTTCCATGTGAACACCATTTCAGTTTTGCTTCAGATTAAAAAAGTTATTAATAATCCTTTTTTTTTTTTGGGGGGGGGGGGGGGGGGGGGGGGGGGGGGGGTGGAGAGGGAATAAATATTTTTCTTAATATAGGTTTCTTTTATGGGAATCACACTAAATGTTGTGCAGGTTGTGGTTTGTAATTTCTGGTTTTATGTTGTGTCTAGTAAAATATATTCAGTTCATGATTCTAATGCTAATATTTGGCATTCACAACCTTTCCCCATTTCACTCCGTGGCCAATATTGGCTTTGATATGCATTCATTGAAATATATATACAATTAGAGCTTATTATATCCTGCTTTGATTGCAATCTTTTTGCGGCTGACGTCTGTACATCTTCTTACAACAATTTCTCATGCATGTTAATGTAATAGGTTTGCACCATGGAGAGTATGCATACCTTTTGGCAATTAGGTGACGAACTTCGAGGCCAATCTAAAGTCTCTGAGGATCACAAATGGTTAATGGCTGCTTCTAAATTGGCGGACCAGACCAGGTTAAAGGGTGAGAGAAGGTATAATCTTGATATCTCCAAGGGCTTAGCTGAAATAAGACCAAGGGATAATGCTACCTTTCAGGAAGATAATAAATTTGAAAGTCTTAACTTCAACATGTTAAATTTGGAACCTAAGATGACTGAAAATGTGAGCAAAAGTTCATTCAGGAATGGTATCTATGATATGGATATGTTGTATCAGAAGAGCAATGCTAGAACTATGGGTAATATGACTGCTAGCAAGTATAGTGGCTACAGTCATAACAAAGAGCCCAACAACAACGTCAGTAACATCAACATTAACGACGAGAATGCTATTGAGAAAAGGTTCAAGACCTTGCCTACGGCAGAGACACTCCCAAGGAATGAAGTGCTTGGTGGATATATCTTTGTTTGTAACAATGACACAACACAGGAAGATTTAAAGCGGCAGCTATTTGGTAAGTATGTTTATCTCTTTTGGCCCTTAAACCTAGAAGATATTTGGCTTTATTGATTTCAACGAGTGTAAGACTTGCTATAGGTTACCCGTAGTATTATGATGCATGGTGTGAACTGTTTCTTTGTTATTTTGAGCTGGCTGGGCTTTCAGTACTCAGTGAACTTGGTACTTGATCTACACTTAGTACTCAATGCTTAAGAAGTTGATTTATAACCTTTGCCAGAGTAGCAGTAGAAAATGTTAAGTGACTGTGATTACATACATTCATCTATGCTGATGATGATCACTTGCTTTTTTTGTTTTCGGTTATTGACAGTTACATTACATGTAACTGATTCTGTGTATGTTCATTTTGTAGGCTTGCCACCAATGTATAGAGACTCTGTTTGAGCAATAACTCCAGGCTTACCTCTGTTTCTCTATAACTATACTACTCATCAGTTGCATGGAATTTTTGAGGTTGGCTGCTAACTTTCTGATATATTTATTGAGGCAGTATATTTGTTTGATTATAATCTAGCTTCTTCCCTTTCTTTTGAGTTTGGATTTTGATGCATTTGATCTCTAAAAGCCTGATTTGGTGATGCCTATATGCCTCTATTTGATTCTTGCTAAATTAAAAGCTGAAAATCAGCTTTTCTCTGAAGCATCTTAGAGGATGGTTCCCAGAAAAGCAGATTTTCAGCTTAAGCTTAAGTAGAGGTAAGCAACAGTAGTTATTATTAATGCATCAACTCTTTGTACTGTTTAAGTTGTCGCAGGTTCTGGGTTAGAGAAACAAATCCATACAAAGCCTTATAAGGCTATTATTTCATATTGTGGTATAGTGGGGTAGCATTTACTTGACTTCTAAACAATTCAGATTTATTTTGCTGTATGCAATAGTTAACTGGAAATGCTTCATATTTGTTCAGAATTTACAAGTTATTGAACACTATTGTTACTCAAAATGATTTGGACAAGCAGCAAGTTTTGGGGGTTCTAATATTAATCCAACTGCTTGGGAAGATAAAAAATGTAAAGGTGAATCAAGGTTCCCTTCACAGGTAAAATAAATATGAATGTATTTCAACATTCTTTTTAAGGTTTGGAGGGTTCCACATTTGATGGTTTGCATTTTTCCTATTCCAAAAATCAGGTAAGGATTCGTATCAGGAAACTGTGCAACGCTTTGGAGGAAGATTCTTTTAGGCCAGTCTTGCATCATTATGATGGTCCCAAGTTTAGTCTTGAGCTCTCAGTCCCAGAGGTACGGTTAAACATAGAATTCTTTGATGTTAAAAACTTTTATGTGCTATTCATATTCCTTCATCAATCTACCCGGGATGTTTTGGCTGATGGTAGTGGTTTCTGCTTGGCAATGCAGACCCTGGACTTGTTGGATCTCTGTGAACAAGCGGGCGTCTAAAGTTCAGTTGATGCCATAGTCGTGGGGCCAGCAAGAGCAAACACTGCTTGTCTATGTGAATGTTGCAAGTTTTGTGGTGTATGTATGTCAATTGTGTTTCATTTCAGGGATATTCCGTAAGCGCAAGTTTGGGAGTTGTCCGAGTTGTTGTCCGGTTTTGGAGGTAGTCTCAACTGTAGGACAACTAAATAAAATTAAAAAAGTCTTGTGAAATCCTTATTAAGTAGCTGCATATAGCATTGTAATGCTGTGAACAAGAATAACCACGGCTGTGATACAGTGATGTACTCGAAAAATGACTTACCACGATATGTTCTATTTTGTGTAATTGAACCGAGTTTCCTGCCCATTTTCTTTTGTTTGTGAATATTTATTTATTTATTTATTTATTAGAATCTATGTGTTAAATCTGAACATCAGAAGAGCCTGGACTCAAATACTTAAACCTTAATATGAATGTTACTATTGCCTTTCACAGAAAGTAGGGTTTAAAGTCTCACCTCAAGTTGGATATACTACTGATTACCATCACTATTCGTGAGTTTTGACATTTGATGCTGAGTTAATTTTGTTCTCGCAATGTTTAGCTGTGTCATATCCTACTAATCTTATCAGCAGGGCCATATCAGCATAGAATAATTCCAATAGGATAAGATGATTTCATTTCCATATCATTTGGGAACTTCGCTTTGTTAATGATACTATTTGGCTGCTTCTAAAGAACAACTCGTCACATTTAAGGGTGTAAGCAAACCGACCGAATGATTGGTTCAGTTTTCAAAAATTTTATGTAGTGTAAAAATAGAATCGAAATGAAATTTTACACTAAACCGAATTGAACCGAAACTGATCGACTTGACTAAAAATTGGACCAAACCGTTTTCACCCCTAGTCACATTAAGTGTGTGTACGCAATCTTGATAGAACAACTACTTTCGACAAATGATCTGTAGATCCTTGTCTTTCTGAATGCCATGCAGTCGATGAACATTTGAATGATATTCACTCAATTGAGAAAACCTGACGAACATTTAAATGACATCCCGCCTTTTCAATTCACTCAATTGAGAAAACCTGACGCACAAAGCTGAACGGTAAAAGTGCAGCAGAAACAAGGAAGGTTCGAGTTCTTTGTAACAGCTCAGCCTCCATGCATATTAGAACCAAGAATGGAGGGCTGCATGGATAAAAAAGAATACATACAGTTCATCAAGAAGAAATCAATTGGAGTAGTAAAAAGTGGAAACAACAAAAAAAAACTAGGCAAAGGAAATGACATAATCCAGAAGGGGATCGGAGTCAACCCATATTAAGCCGACGACCATAATGCATTCATCTGAAGTTAAGGGATTTGAGCAACAGAATTACTAAAACTGAAAATTTGTTCTATGCTAGTAGTATTGAAAAAAATCAATTTTTATCGAGAATAACTTTCTGCAAGAATCAATTTTTTTTATAAGTCACAATGGCAGAAACATGTTAAACCGGACAATTGCAATGTAATAAAATTACTAAGATCCAGAGATGAATTAACTATAACTGTTGCCCTCCCCCCAAACCCCCAAAACATAGCTTTTTCAAAAAGACATTAATATAGTTTGCAATATTAAAATGTGTATGATGAGAATAATAGATAAATGTGAAAGACACCATTCAAGGGGTGCCTTTTACGTCAAAGGTCACTACCCTTTAAGAGGTGTCTAATTAAGATACCTATTGGAAATAGGTGCCTAAAAACCAAAGGTGCCATCTTTTGGAAGAGGCACCAAGTGTTCTATACAAGACAAGTGGTATTATTCATTTGATATATGTGAAAAATACTAAGTATACATTCTCTCATATCATTTCATGTATCAGTTAAAAACCAATTTCCTAGAGGCTTTCCTGAAAATCTTCAAAATTGTTATCTGATATATTTTCAGGCTTTGTTGTATTCTAGAGGGGATTTGCTAGGAACCCTGTAGCAAACTCTATGTGAGTGGGGGCAAATAACTCCTTAAAAAAAGCATTCCAAACGCACCTCAAAGCCTTACAGATTTCATGTATATTTGTTGATTCTTCTTTCATAACAACCCGACCCCAACAATAACTGCCACAACTAGCAGATCAGTGAACAGAATAATATTCCAACAGACCAATTAAAGGAACAAAAGATTACCTTGATTATGCCTTTCCATTCTCTAATTGTAATAATATCTTTGAATCCTACATCTCTCTCTCTCTCTCTCTCTCTCTCTCTCTCTCTCTCTCTCTCTCTCTCTCTCTCTCTCTCTCACACACACACACACACACACACATACACACACACACACACACATCCTACCAGACTTAATCATCACTGAGTTGATGACTTGCTCCTTATAAAAGTCTCAAAAGTGTTCTCTCAATAGGTTAGGGGACAAACACAGGAGATATGCTTCAGGAGGATATTCATAATTGGAATTCCGTCTGTTTGCTGTTGGGAAATTTATATTAAACAATAACAGATTCTGGATTACAAGCAGAAGCAATACAAGAAATATCTAATAACAGAAAATACAAGAAATAATCTGATAATAGAAAATTGAAATTGCCTATAAAAAAAAAAGATTTACAGTAACTAGAAGGAAAAACAGAAACTAAAAAATGATCAAACAGAGGCTTGTGAAATTTCACAATTTCCTTAAAACAGATTCGCCCCCTCACCGGATGTGCTTGAGGAAATCGTCGGTGTCTGTCTCGCAGGATACAGCGGCTTCTAACAGTAGTACTAACACAACGTACAACTGCTCTAGCGAACTTCTATGCTTCGTGCTCTCTTAGGAAACCAAGGAAGGAAGGAAATATGGAAGAAGAAGATCTTGTATTTCTGAGTTATATCTACAAATGAAGAAGAACTCCAATATATAGACAGAGGAGAGAGGGGATTGAACTCTGTGGATTAATTCTAAATCAGTTTTGGAGTTCTGTAACTCTTGGACCATCCATTTTCTGTCACATGTTAAGTGTGAAGAAATTTCAAAAGTTCTGGGGTCCAAAAAGAAAAATTATGTGCGGGCCACACCCGCACCCACGGCCCGATCCGACCGGCGGTGGCGCGCGCGTGTGTAGAGTAAACCCAAAGGGCCTTAGGTCCTCCTCCTTCCACAAAAGTGGGTACCCCTTGGGGCCCAAACCCAAAACATGAAGTAGCCTTATAAATACACTAAAGACTTCTTCTAGTTTTCCTATGTGGGACAAGGCAAGTTGTGAACCTTTTCCATTTCAACAATTCCTTGTAAGGGGCAACCTTTGAGCATTAATTTCTTATTCACCCATTAATAGTTTTGGATATGTGAATATCCAAACTTCATCTGCTCATGGAGGAGAACACAAATCCACAAGGACCCCACTTAAACTCTAAGTGGGTCCCACTTTTATTTGATCCTAAAATTGGCCAAAACTCAATTTTAATCCAACAATCCCCCACACGAATGAAATTAATCGAAACGATGTGAGACAACTCGACAAGAGAGAGCACAACGGATTACTCCTGCAACAGGACAGGTAGCTATTGGCTTTGAACCTTCCCTTGTAATAATAATCCATCAGATTTACTAGCTGACCAGTGAACGTGTAGTCTTGAACTGATTGCCGTTAGTGTAAATAACCAACAGACCTCACACAGGAGCTTTCCAAACATAGTTTAGTTCTTACACTTGTGTTCATTTTGGCCTTGAACACTCGCCTGGTTCAGTGAATGTTTATCAAAGAATTTCGCCTTTCTCAAATTCTTTTAGAAGACACCCCACTTCACATTCACATAGGTGACTTATTAGAGTATCCTGCTCTACTCCGCTTGGTTATACCAACGCACATAGTCATTAAAAGCTAAGATTACCCTCACATTCTGCATGTATCATTGTTGTATCATAGAATTGGGCACAAGAACATTTCTCCTCAGTGATTCTCCTAAGGTACATCGAATTAGGTTGTCCCTTTGAAGCTAGATCTTGGGATCTCCAGTCAACTAGGTTGGGTTTCCATTCCAGTACCTTGTAATGGCATAGACTTTAGTCCCATTCCTCTCGATAACTTATTAGCTAACTCTCGATTTAACCCTTTGGTTAGCGGATCCGCAATATTGTCCTTTGACTTTACATAGTCAATCGTGACAATCCCACTTGAGAGTAGTTGTTTAATGGTATTGTGTCTACAATGAATATGTCTAGACTTACCATTATACATATTACTTTGTGCCCTTCCAATAGCAAATTGGCTATCGTAGTGTATACAAATAGCTGGCACAGTTTTTGACCATCTAGGAATATCTTCTACAAAATGGCGTAGCCATTCAGCCTCTTCAGCTGCCTTGTCTAGCGCAATGAATTCTGATTCCATTGTCAATCTAGCAATACAAGTTTGTTTTGAAGATTTCCATGACACAGTTGCACCACCAAGTGTGAACACATATCCACTTGTAGATTTTGAATCTTTCATATCGGATATCCAGTTTGCATCACTGTATCCTTCCAATATAATTGGATATCTCTTGTAGTGCAATCCTTGATCACGTGTATATCGTAAGTACCGCAGTACCCTTACTATCCCTTTTCAGTGTTCAGCACTAGGATTACTAGTGTATTACTCAGTCTACTAACTGAGTATGCAATGTCAGGCCTTGTACAACTCATTAGGTACATTAAAATTCCTATCACTCGAGAATATTCCAATTGAGAGACACTCTCACTGGTATTCTTAGATAGGTGTAGACTTAAGTCCACAGGTGTCCTAGCTACGTTTGTATCAGACTTATTGAACTTCTCTAGAATCTTGTCTACATTATGTGACTATGACAGAATAAGTCCATTACTATTTCTAGAGATTTTGATGCCCAATATAACATCAGTAAGTCCCATATCTTTCATGTCAAATTTAGAATTCAACATTTTCTTAGTAGATTTAATGATCTTATCAAATCTACCTACTATGATCATGTCATCAACATATAGGCATAAGATGACATAGCCTTCATTCGTGTCTTTGACATAAACACATTTATCACACTCATTGATTTTAAATCCACTAGAGAGTATAGCTTTGTCAATTTTTCATGCCATTGTTTTGGAGCTTGTTTTAAGCCATACAATGATTTGACAAGTTTACACACTTTATTTTCTTGCCCTGGAGCAGAAAATCCTTCAGGTTGTTCCATGTAAATTTCTTCATTCAAATCTCCATTAAGGAAGGCAGTCTTCACATCCATTTGATGTATTTTGAGATCTCGCAGAGCTGCGATCGCAATAATCATACGAATGGATGTTATTCTCGTAACAGGAGAATACGTATCAAAGTAATCTAGACCCGCCTTTTGTCTACACCCTTTAATGACAAGCCTTGCCTTATACTTGTCAATAGTACCATCCGTCTTCATTTTAAAAATATATTTGTAACCCAACGGCTTACAACCAGGAGGAAGATCTACCAGTTCCCAAGTATGGTTTTGTAGGATAGAATTAATTTCACTCTTGATTGCTTCTTTCCATAACGGACCATCTGGTGATCTAATAGCTTCATTATAGCTTTGAGGCTCACTTTCTATAACATAAGTTAGAAAGTCTGAACCAAAAGATTTTGAGGTCCTAGATCATTTCCCACGTCTAGGCTCAATGACGACATCCTATTGACGCGTTTTCTTATCACACCCAAGTGTAGGTAATCGTACAAGTAATAAAGTTCTGGAAGTCCAGGTCGAACCCACAGGGAACGGAATAAAATTTTATAAAGTTAAGTAGATAACTATTTTGTCACTAAAAAGAAAATAAAAGATGATGGATTTTTTTGTGGGATTTTACTAAACTACTAATTTTTATAGTTTTGCAATAAAAGTAATTAAAGCTATTTTTTAACAGTTTATGGTAAAGATTTTAACAGTGCAAAATAAATTAACTAACATACTAGTAAGAAAAGGAAGAAAAATAAATAAAAGCTAAATTTTTGTGAGATAAACTTTTTAAATTTAATAATAGCAAAAGATGGAAATAATACAGATATTTAAGCAAAACTATTATAAAACAGGAAATATTAATTAACTAGGGAGAAATGATTTAAAGGAATTGGGAATATGCAAACCAACACTAGATCCCACAACTTTTGTGCATTTGAAAAGCTGTAACACCCGTACCCGGAAAAGAAGATTAATGTGATAATAATGTGTGTTAATTGAAGATAATTAATGCATGGGATGTTTAAAGGTGGGGTTATGAACCCACATGTGAAAAGGTGCTCAAATGCAGGCACAGATGAAAGTTCTGTAAAAAGGGCAGAACTGGTATAAATGTGGGGCCCAACGAGGGTCTAATTAAGATAATTTGCATTTTGATGTTATTGTATGTTTATGTGTATATTTATTTAAATGCCTAAAGTTATAATCATGTCTTATGATAGGTAAGGGGACCAGTTTTGGGTACCCATGTGAGGGCGTATTTGAATAAAATTGATAACTGGTAGGTTTAATAGCAACCTCATAAATTATGTGGGACCACGTTTGGGACAACTCGGGACTTAGATTAAATCCTTTTAGAGAAAATGGGTAGTTAATGTAATTAACATGGGGGTTTCATAATAAAACTTAAAGAAAGTCAGGGGAGGTAAATATAATTAATGGAAAGTTGACACAACACATATGCATGTGTTGATATGTGTCTCCAAGACAAAAACACAGCTGGGAATTCTTGAGTTTAGGAGATAACGAGAGCTCGAGTCGGCGACGGAAATTTTCGACGACGTTTCTTGCCGTTCCTTCGCCGTCCGGCGTCGGATTTACGATCCGAGACTACTTTCGGACTCGTGGAGGTAAGAGGATCACATGCATGTAATTTATTTTCATTTTCGACAACGTTTTTATGGCAACCGTCTTTGATAAATGATGTTCTTGGTACCAAACTTGTGTAGGATTATCACCAACTAGGAATTGAGCTAAACTTGGGAAGGAATTGGGGAAATCTAAGCTTAGTTGTGTATAAATCAAAGAGGTGAGTGTTCTAACTCCTCAATTGGATGTTTAGCTATGTTAGTGTGATAATTGTTGTTCATATTTGCTTAACTTATGTTTATGTATGTGAGTGTTGATGATTTTGGATAAAAGCATGTCAAAATTTGAACTTGCTATGCTTATGTGTTGAAATTGCTTATGTGCTTATACGGATCAAAGGGAAGTCAAGTAGTGGTCACCATTTATAGGTCCCATATGTAAGGGATAGGAAGTCCTCAATAAGTAGGACGTGGTGACGACCACAATGAAATGCCGGTGACACCTTCGGGGTCACAAGAGAGTGTGTGTTGCGCTATATGCGCCAAAAGTGAGAAAGATCCGGGGTGAGAAGGACCCGGGGGTGGTGGTTGGATTGACCTGACTTTCCGGAGATCGTTTCATTGTTGATTACATTGATTGTTGCATTTACATACTTTGCATTCCAATGGCATGGTTAGTTCCCTCACTAAGCGAAAGCTTAAACGAAAAATATGTTTTCTGTTGTGGTTATTGAATAACCATCGCAGGTACCAAACGAGACGAAGAGAGGAAATGATTCGCGCAACGGGTTGGGCGTGGGGGTTGTGAGAAGTGTTAACATGTGTATATGAATAGTTGTTTTTGGTTAAGTTGTAATCTAGTGTTGTAAATAACTTGTGTTTTGAGAATGTTAGAGACAACTTGTGTTTTGGAAGCTCTTGTAATATGTCAAGTACAAATTTGGTGTTGAATGTGCCTTTAAGTGTGAGTTGCACTTGCAAGTCACTAGTTAAGCATAGTTGGGTAGAGACTTGAACAAAATGGAGTAGTTTTGGGTTGTAAATTAATTTGATTTTTCTTTCCTTATGGTGGTATGTTTATGATTATGTTGAGAAAATATGGATTTTAAATGTAAGTTAATGTTCTTAGTTGGGAATTATGGCTTAGGTATGTCCAAGCATTCCTTTCAAATGTTTGCAAATGATTCTTAGGAACTCTCATAATGTTTGGTGGATGTTTAGAAACACTTTGGAGTGCTTCCTAAATGATTTTTGATGTTCCCACAAAGTTTGGTTTAATTTGGTTTGGGTTGGATCTTGTTTAAAACAAAATGTGTGAGGATGTTTAAATATGTTTGTGGACATGTTGTGGAGGTTTTGGAAGTGTTTCCAAGTGATTTAGGCATATTTGGTGAAGTTTTAAACTTGCAAAACAAGTTGGAGAAGTTGCTGCAGAATTTCTGCAGCAAGACTCTCTGTCCGGTTGACCGGATTTTTCTGACTCTCTGTCCGGTCAACCAGCCTGGTGTGTTTTGATAAATAATGATGTTTTGTGGTCATAACTTGGGCTAGGAAGCTCAGATTCGCAAGCCGTTTCCACCGTTGGGTTTAAAATGAAAAATATTATATTTTGACATTGAGTTTGACTAAATTTCAAAATGACCATTTTACCCTTAGGCTTAATTACATACAATGAGTTTAATTGAAGAGTTTAAAGGAGTGTTTAATCTTGTTTTCTGTCATATATATATATTGGGGTCGTGTCTCAGTGGTTTTGTTATACTTGTCCTAATCCGCCCGAGGCGGGTTGGGGTGTGACAAAAGCATTTGGCATTTAAGATCGTAGAGTCATTCTTTATTTAAAAATAAACTTTCACTAGTCAGGGTCATATCAAGTGTGTCAGGTTTGATATGAAACGACGTCGTTTTGTTTAAAGAAAAATAAAAAGGCAATTGGGCAGTAGCCAGGTTCGAACCGTGCCCCGCCGCGGACGTGGGTTATTCGGCGTCCAGTCCCCACCACTCTGCCACTACACAATTGCCTATCCATTATTGGATAGAAATATATATAAACACATATTTGAAATATTAACTTTGTCATATGAGTTGTTTGAGTATGCTAGGTGTTTTTTATGACAAAATGCATAGTTTGACAATCCACATAATTAGGCTTTTTATTTCAAATATGTACTCTTTTGAGCCCAATATAGCCATAGTATATAAACATGTTAAATGGTCATAAACTATAGATACATAGATATTTTTGGCCATAAATAAAAAAACAACCCATCTAGATAAATTTTCCCATTTAAGATTAGTGCACAGAAGCTGTGGTTTCTAAGTTTTTATTACATATCCCCAATTAAAGTTTTAGCCTACCATTTTGAAACTGTCTTTAAAATAAAAATAAAAGATAAATTAAATAGATGCACGCAATCACCGTCCAATTAAAATTAAAGTTGTAAAACAAAGGTAAGGGTGAAAACTAATATTATATATTATTTTCTTTACTTAACATGAGATGGGGTTGAATTTGTGGAATCTGCAAAATAGCAAAGTTTAGTACAACTAGGCTAATAAAATATACATAAATGAAAATATTGAATTAATAATAAAATACTAAACCTTTGACTTTGGATTCTTGTGGGGTCACAGTGGTTGAACTCCAAGAACACAAATAAGGCCAAACCAAATCCAAATATACTTTTGGAGTGAGATATGAATATGGTGTGTTTGGAGCTTTGGTAGGTGATTACAACAACTACGTGGCTAAGAAATCTGGCATTTAATCGCAAAATTTGTTTTTTAGTGAATGAAAAATATTGCTATAAAAACTGGAAATTTGGAGTTTCTAACTATTTTAGGGGGCAACTATAAGTACTACTAGACTAAAAATATTAAATCTAAATTTAAATAGGAATATTTTACTACTAAAAATTGACAAAGGTCATACAAGAAAACAAATATTTTAAATTTAAGAAATACAGTACATAAAGTTTTGCTACATATTTTTGAACATAAAATCATCAATTACATAAAAGTAAAATTTTACAACTACTAGAACTAGAAAAGGCAAAGAAAAATTAAAGTATCCTATTTCTAGGGACAATATAAAGTGCTCACATGATAACCTCCCCTAAACTATTCTCTCCCTTAACAGTGTGTGTTGTTTGTTGTGAATTCTTCGTTTTGGTGTAGGCTCTCCTCCATTTTATAGATGAATTTCTGTGACGATTCCGTCACTGCGTTCATCACTTCGTGCATTTTTCTTCTTCGTCTCCCACTTTTTCTACATTGTTCTGACACCTTAGACTTTGAGAGCAGCTGAGAGAGAGAGAGAGAGAGACAAAAAGAAAGAAAAACAATTGTATATAAAAAAAAAAACATCACAATCAACTATCAATATTTGGTTGATTGTTGGTTGTTGTTCATTCTATTTAATTATTTTTTTTTCCTTTTTTTTTTTTTTATTTGACCATTTGCAAACGTAGTAGATTTTGATGAACATGAGAAATACTTCAGTGTAGTTGCTACTTCTTTGCTTCTCTTTATTTTACTTCATTTTTGCCTAAATATATAAAATATGTAAAAACAAATAATTACATGCATTTGAGTGACATCACTGTTAATTTATATTAATTCAAATATGCATGTAAAACTAAGGATTTGGGGGATTAAATGAGCATTATGTCTATTACATTGACACATAAATGTGCAATATTCAGTGTTTGTCACACCCCTTAACTAGCTTATTGCTAGTCCCTAACAATGAAGTGAAAAGAGAAATTATTCTACAAGTTTTATTAAAGAGTAGGAATAAACTAAGGAAAATAAAATCTAACTCACTATCGCAGGAATCGCGATTGCATTTAGCATATGCAACAAGCCGTTAAACCCCTATGTTACCCCTAGTGGACAAGTGTTGTCTCGTGAGGATTTGCAGTGAATATACCAACAAAATTAAAAAAAAAAAATTTATTTTTTATATGTAAAAATAAACTAAAATAAAAATCAAGGTAGATTTTCTCCTTTTACAACAGATAAGATTAAATTTGGCAATAAAATGAAATTTTCAAGTATGTAATAGTAATGCAACACATATACTCACAGTTTTTCAATGGTAGCATTTTTTTATACTCTTTAAATTCACAGTGTGTACTTGAAAAGTCAAGCAACTGATCTTAACTTCAAAGTTTACATAGCCAACATCAGTCATTAAACTTGTAGTTTTAACTCAAATCTCACTACGATTTCACTCTTTTAAGGAGAAACTCTCAGAAACCGGTGTAGAGAACATCTCACTTGATAGGGAAGCAAAGATAGAGGAATTGCTTCCATTTTTTTTTTATGACTCAATATATAGGCATTTGGAGTACAATAAGTCTCATGAAAGAATACTTAGCATTAGAAGAGCGATCTACCGTGGAGAACATCCTTATTACTTAATTTTAAAAATCAATTTCTTTTAAATCATTAGGACTTTGACTGGTATGTTAGAAATTAAGATGAGTAGGAGATTTGGGGTGTATTTGTTCTAAGCATGTGATTGGAGTGTTTGCGCAATTCATTCCAACCTCTTCTTTTTCTTCTCCTTTTTATCATATGTACATTTTTTTTTAATTTTTAATTTTTTTTTATTTTTTATTTTTTGAAATCAACTCCTTTCTTTCTTTACCACTTCTTACAATATTAATACAGTCCAATCACATACCTGGATATAGAAGTGAGGTTTGTACTCCCAGGTGGAGCAAGGTATGATTTGGATAGAACTGAGAATAAGGTAATATTAGGTGAAGGGGGTGCATTTGAAAGAAAAGATGGCCTAAATCATTTTAAAAATAGATTGACTTTGTTCATTTAAGCAATTTAGACGTTCTAATGGTAAATCCTGAACGTTCTCTTCTAATGATCAGTCAAAGAAAAATAATAAGACTTTCAACGAGTGATATGATAAAAAGAATAAAATGAAACTGAAAAGAAATAGTAACCCTCATAAAGGAAGATTGGCACAAAAGCTCACATGGGTTAATTAGTTTCCACTACTTGTTTTTAAACTGCATAGTTTATGCTTACTCATCCATTTAGATTCAGTAAATATTTTCACACTATTTCAAAATGTTTAATGTTTAAAGAGTTTCTAGCATTTGAAAATAATAAAACATGCGACAATGTGTTGTATGCTATTAACATACCCAAAATAACATTAACGTGTCAAATTTATCTTATATAAAGTAAAAGAAAAACTTCTGAAAAATCCTAAACATATCCACTAAGTTGGATACATATATGGTGCAACTAGTATCCTCTGCACCTATACAAAAGAGGCTACGCAATCCGGAGCGTCCAAGTTGTCATGATTACCCATTCACCTCTAGTAAAAGAGATGAGTCTAGAACCACTAGCAAGCCAAAAACATCAGTAAGAGGCTAGGAGATAATTCTGGCTTTACCTAATTTTTCGCTACCTCTAGAGTCATTCACCGCACTAGACATATCTGGTGATGCTTGGATCATGCAAATTACTCCTATCGAACCAACTAATGAAAGCCAGATGTACACGTAGAATCATTTTAAAGTCTGACCTGACTGAAAATTATTGACTGTACAAAAACTAAAAATAAAAATAAAAATAAATGAGGGATGGGAAAATAAAACTTATTTGGGTATCAAAGGATCCAGTCCTCTTTCTCAACCAAAATTTTCTTTTGTTTTGATTTGAATTGTCTTTTGTAACAGTAGTAAACTTTAAAAAATGTGTCATTATGAGCAATTAAACCAAGATATTTTTCTCTATAACAATTCAAACACCATCCTAACCTTTTAGCTTTCCTTTTGATGGCATAAAGGCTAGTGCCAGCAAAGGGTTTCTTCTGCTCAGAAACAAGTGAGCGACCCATTAACGTCTGGTCATCGACTATTGGATCCATTTTTTATACTCTCAGCCAACAAGAGAGGCTAGACTTAACCCTCCACTCCTTCCAACTATCAACTAAGATCTAATTAAAGAGAGCTTAGAGGGGGTGGGTGAGAATTTTATTTAAAAACTAAGAATATTTATATTAAGAAAATATATACATTCAGAAACTAAAAAAAAATATTTATTATTTTTTTTTAAAACAAAAAACTAGAAAACTACATTTTTCTCTCTCTCTCTCTCTCTCTCTCTCTTTTTAGAAAAGTCCAAGACAGCGTATCATTACAATAATAATAATAAGGAAAATTATGGTATAAACTTCGAAAATCATAAGAGCGGTGACTTGTTCGTCATTCATTTTTTTTTACTTAAAAAAAAAACAGAAAACTTAGAATTTTTTTTTTAACAAGGGCAACGCAGCATTATCATAACATCAATTAAGAAAATGACAAGGTAAAGTTCAAAATACATAAGACCAATAGCTAGCGCGTCGTCCATTTTTTTTTTTTTTTTTACAAAGAAATGGAAAAATATCACCTGTCTCTTGAAAATCTGAAAACCTGGTAGGGCTGTAGATCGAGTGATATTTCCAAGCTTCTTTTTTGCGTGGGTACCTACAACTTATGGATATCATTTTTGTTAAATAATGGAAAAGAGAGAAAATAAAAATCTAAAATAAAAATAAAAATATACGCTGAATCGGAAAAATAGAGAATAAAATCAAAATCAAGTTTTTCTCTGGATTATAGATCTTACCTTTAGTGATCAGTAGAGTGGATCTTGATTTTAGATCGAAGAAAATAAAAAAAAAATGGAAAGAAAATGAGAGAGGGAGATCGGGGGAAGAGAGTGAGAGAGTTGCAGAGAATGAAAGGAAAAAGAGAGATAGGGAAACGCTTTTAGGGTTCAAAGCCCTATATAAAGCCATTTTCTCTTTTTCAGTGTATCTCTCTCTAGAGAAACTAATTTTTTTTTTTTTATGAAATAAATAAAGATAAAATAAATAAACAGGTGTTAATCGTGAAACCGTCCCCCCCAACTAAGTCTGACATTGTCCTCAATGAGTGAGATTAGAAAAAGAACCTAAGGATAACACCTGTAATAAAAAAAAAATACACAAAGAAAAGATAATAATAATGACAAAATTAACTTATATATAAAAAGTTATCTAATTAAGAGTATAGGACTTATGAAAATATAAATACTCTGATACACTATGTCCTATACCAATTATGTTTTAAGATATTAAACAGCATTATAGTTAGGGTCCTCCAAAGGAATGGACTCCAACTCAGGTTCAAATCCTTCTAAAAATGGCTTTAATCTATGTCCATTAACTTTAAATGTATTTCCATCTTTAGGGTCATCAATCTCGACAGTTCCAAAAGGATAAACATTTTTTACAATATATGGACCAGTCCATCGAGATTTCATCTTTCCTCTAAAAACATGTAGTCTTAAGTCATATAATAGAACTTTTTGCGCGGGGGTAAATCTTTTGCGCAAAAGATTCTTATTATGATACATTTTAGTTCTTGCTTGATGAATTCAAGCATTACCATATGCGTCTTTACGAATTTCTTCAAGCTCACTTAATTGTAATTTTCTTAAAATTCCTCCCTCTTCAATATTACAATTTAAAGTTCTAGTAGCCCAATATGCTTTATGTTCTAATTCTACTGGTAGGTGACAAGCTTTTCCATAGACAAGTCTATATGGAGACATCCCCAAATGGGTCTTATAAGCAGTTCTATATGCCCACAAAGCATCTGTTAATTTTGAAGACCAGTCTTTACGATTAGAATCAACAGTTTTTTCGAGAATATGCTTAATTTGCCTATTAGCTAATTCAGCTTGTCCATTTGTTTGTGGATGGTATGCAGTTGACACCTTATGGGTCACTCCATATCTTTTCATTAATTTTTCAAATGGCTTGTTACAGAAATGAGTTCCTTGATCACTTATTATTGCTTTTGGAGTTCCAAATCGAGAAAGTATATTATCTTTTAAAAATGCAATAACTGTACGGTGATCATTCTTTCTTGTAGGAATAGCTTCTACCCATTTTGAAACATATTCGACTGCTAATAAAATATATTCATATTGGCAAGATGGAGGAAAAGGTCCCATAAAGTCAATGCCCCAACAATCAAATATTTCAATTGTAATTATAGGGGTCATTGGCATTTGATTTCTTTTCGTAATATTGCCCAACATTTGGCAGCGGTTACAAGCCTTACAATATAAATATGAATATTTAAATAGAGTTAGTCAATATAAATCGCTTTGTAAAATTTTCATGGCAGTTACTCGAGATGAAAAATGTCCTCCACAAAAGGACGAATGACACATAAAAAGTACATTTTCAATTTCTTCATTAGGAACACATTTCCTAATTACCTGATCGGCACAATATTTAAACAGATATGGGTCATCAAAGTAGAAATGCGTAGCAATAGCTAGGAATCTCTTTTTATCTGATGATGACCAATTGCTTGGTATTTTTCCAGTTACTAAATAATTAACAAGATCAGCGTACCATGGCAGGGAAGTTACAGAAAATAATTGTTCATCAAGAAAAGAGTCTTGAATAGGTAAGGGTTCACTAGTATTGTCTTCAAAAGTGAGGCGGGATAAGTGATCAGCTACCACACTTTCTACTCCTTTTTTGTCTTTGATTATTAAATTAAATTCCTGTAGTAGGAGTATCCACTTAATAAGCCTAGGCTTACTATCTTTCTTTGAAAGAAGATATTTAAGAGCTGAGTGGTCAGTAAAACAGACAATAAGGGAACCAATCAAGTATTGCCTAAATTTATTAAGGGCGAATACCACGGCTAGCAATTCTTTTTCAGTGGTTGAGTAGTTCATTTGAGCACTATCCAGAGTTTTACTGGCGTAGTATATTACTGATGCCTTTTATCCTTTCTTTGCCCTAGGACAGCTCCAATGGCAAAGTCGCTAGCATCACACATTAATTCAAATGGTAAACTCCAATAAGGAGATTGCATAATAGGTGCAGTAGTGAGATGCTCTTTTAATTGCTCAAAGGAGTTTTGACGTTCTTTAGTCCATTCAAAAGGTGTGTCTTTGGCCAATAATTGACATAAAGGTCTAGAAATAGTACTGAAATTTTTTATGAAACGGCGATAAAAACCTGCATGTCCTAAGAATGAACGGATGTCTTTTACAGTCTTGGGAATGGGTAAATTAGCGATAAGATCTATTTTAGCTTTGTCTACTTGTATCCCATTTTCAGAAATAATGTGTCCTAAGACAATACCTTTAGTGACCATAAAATGACATTTTTTCCAATTTAAAACTAAACTTTTTTCTTCACATCTCTGGAGAACTTTTTGAAGATTGTTAAGGCAATCATCATAGGTTTTGCCAAAAATTGAAAAATCATCCATAAAGACTTCTAAATTCTTTTCTACCATATCGCTGAAAATACTTAGCATACACCTTTGAAAAGTCGCAGGTGCGTTGCAAAGACCAAAGGGCATTCGGTGATAGGCGAAAGTTCCAAATGGACATGTGAAAGTAGTTTTTTCTTGATCTTCTGGTGCAATCTCTATTTGATTGTAACCACTATAACCATCTAGAAAACAATTATACTTATGACCCGCTATTCTTTCTAACATTTGATCCATAAAAGGTAAAGGAAAGTGATCCTTACGAGTTACAGCATTGAGTTTTCTGTAGTCTATGCATACACGCCATCCAGTAGTGACACGAGTGGGAATTAATTCTCCCTTTGAATTCGGAACAACTGTAATTCCTGCTTTCTTCGGCACAACTTGTGTTGGACTTACCCATTTACTATCGGATATTGAATATATAATGCCCATGTCGAGTAGCTTGAGAACTTCCTTCTTAACTACTTCCTGCATAATCGGATTAAGTCTTCTTTGCATTTCTCTTGAGGTTTTAGCATAATATTCAAGATATATATTGTGAGTGCATATTGAAGGGCTTATTCCTTTTAAATCTGCTATACTCCAACCAATAGCACTTTTATGCTTCTGAAGCATACTAATGAGTTTATTTTCTTGACTAGAGTCTAGAAGAGATGATATTATTACGGGATAAGTATTATTATTATTAAGGAAAGCATATTTAAGCTCTTTAGGGAGTTCTTTTAATTCCAACTGTGGAGTTTGTATATTAGATGGAAGTGTTAATGTAGTCTTTGGTGGTAAAGGTTCAAAATATGTGGTCCACATTGCTTCTTGAATTATTTCTTCTGTTGAATCTTCATTAAAACATACTTGACTCATAAGATGTTCTTGTAGATTATTATTGTCTATCTTCTGAATTGAGTTATTAATAACAGATTCTACTGGATCATTGTAACAAGTCAAGTTAAAATATTCTCGTGATAGAGATTCAATAGCATGAACTTCTTCAATATTCTCATCTTCTTCTTGATGTTGTGGATTAGAAAAAACTTTAATATTTAAAGTCATATTTCCAAATACTACAGTCATCATACCACTGCGGATTCGAATAGTGGCATCAATGGTAGCCAAAAAAGGCCTTCCAAAAATGACTGGTATTTGCACATTAGTATCTAATACGGGTTTTGTATCAAGGATGACAAAATCTAGTGGGAAAATAAAATTTTCAACTTTGACAAGAACATCTTCCAGAATTCCTCGCAGGTATTTTGTAGATCTATCAGCAAGTTGTAATACCATGCGAGTAGGCTTTAGCTCACCTAATCCAAGTTCTTGATAAACAGAATAAGGAAGCAAGTTCACACTAGCTCCTAAGTCAAGGAGTGCGTGACTAATTTTGTGATTTCCAATAATACATGATATTGTTGGTGTACCTGAGTCTTTAAATTTTGTTGGTAAATTATGTTGTACGATGGAATTAATTTCTTCAACGAAGTCAGCAGAATACGCATCCTTTCGTACATTTTGCTTACGTTTTACAGTACATAAATCTTTTAAAAATTTTGCATAAGCAGGTACTTGATTAATTGCATCTAAGAGAGGAATATTAATATGCACTTGTTTAAATAATTCTAAATATTCCTGATTCTTATCATTTTGGTGTTTTCTTAAACGTTGTGGATAAGGAATTTGAGGAGAGTATTCAGGAGTTTCCTCTGTTTCTTTTTCCACTGGTAAATCAGATGTTTCATTTTTTTGAGAAATTTATTGTTTTTCAAGGGTTTCAACTTCAACTTTATCAGTAATTTTATCTTCATCTATTTCTTCCTCAATTTCTATCATATTATCTTCCTTGTTTGTATGCTCAATTTCTTCTAAAGAAGGTAAAATTTCTTGTCCAACAACCTTACCACTTCTTAGTACAGTTATAGCTTTTACTTGTTCATGTTGATTATTACCAGAAGTTGAGGGATCACCTTGTGGTTGTCCCCTTGGATTCGGTTGTGGTTGGGCAGGAAAAATGCCCTTTCCTTTAGAATCATGTTGATTATTAATCCTATCCACAGATGTTTGTAATTTTCCCATAATTTGTATTAATTGTTGCATCATAGACTGTAAAGGCTCTTCTTGCACTTTCTTGTGCGGAGGCACATACACATTAGAATTTTGCTGTGTATTAGGATATGTATTTTGTGTTTGTTGAAATTGAGGCGGAGGAGGTAAATATTGATTGTTTTGAGGAGGTTGATGTTGAGTTTGAAATTGTAGAATACCCTCTTTTGTATACATATGATTTGGAGGATTTCTCCAGTTAGATTGGTATGAATTACCATAGGCGTTTTGGGAGCCCCTATAATTATTCACAGCGTTTATCTCTGCTGGAGCTGTTTCCTGACAATTTGAACTACTAGGACATTCATTCGCAGAGTGTCCTAAAGTATGACAACTGTCACAAAGTTCTCTTTTCTTCTTAGGTAGATTATTTTTTTCTACTGTTATAGCTTTTACTTTACGTGCTAATTCTTCATATTTCAGTGTTAATTCATCTTCTGATTGTAGTTGGTATAAACTTTTAGCTTTTTCTGTTCTACCAATTTCTTCTTTTTCCCATTGGGAAGCATTTTCGCTAAGCCAATCAAAATATGATTCAGCTTCGTTAGCAGTTTTACTCAAAAATTCTCCTTGACACATAGTTTCAACTAATTTCTTTGATTTTGGTTCTAATCCTTTATAAAAGAAATTAATTAGACGCCATTTTTCAAATCCATGATGTGGACAAGCTAGTAGGAGATCTTTAAAATGTTCCCAAACTTCAGGGAATGGTTCCTTTTCTTTTTGAGTAAAAAGTTTAATTTGACGCATCATACTATTAGTTAAATTTTTTGGATAGAATTTTTTTAAAAATGCTTCATTCATATCATGCCATGAAGTTATAGATCCAGGACGGAGAGATAAAAGCCAAGCTTTAGCTTTATCTTTTAAAGAAAAAGGAAAAAAGTTTAAGACGGATTATTTCAATAGGACAGCTTTGATCAGAGAACGTACTACAAACTTCTTCAAATTCACGAATATGAAGATAAGCACGTTCTGACCCCATTACATGGAAAGTTGGTAAGAGTGGAATCATGCCATGTCTAAAGTGAAAATTTCCTGTATGTCTAGGTAGAGTGATGCAAGAAGGAGTGATATTTCTTTCTGGGGTAAATAAATCACGTAAAGGACGTTGTTCATGTTCTGGTAAAACAAATTGTGATATATTTTCCCCCTGCTCACTATGAACATCATCAGTTATTCCTTCTATGCCTTCAATTTCAGCCATGATTCTAGGAAACTGTATACTAGATGATTCACTAGAAATATTAGAATTATGTGGTACTTGATATAAAGCCTCAGTAGTATCTAAGGACAGAAGAAGTAAGTGAAAACTAACTGATAATAATATTATTATGATTATTATTATTAGCTAAGTAAAAATAAAACTCTTTTTTTTTTATATATTTTTTATATATTTATTTTTTAGAAGATAGGCTTATATATGTATATAAATGCTTTTTTTTTTTAGAATATGCACAAGTACATTTTTATAAATATATAATTATATATATATTACAAGGAAAGAAATTATATATAGTTTTTTTTTTCTTATGTTATCATTTTTTTTTAAAAAAAAAAAACTAGAATATTTATAAGGTAGAATAAGTATATATATAGATATAGATATAGATATAATAGGAAAAATAGTTTTAAACCTAACTTTTTATTTATTTTTTTATTTTTTTATTAACCGATCCCCGACAACGGCGCCAAAAACTTGACGACATCCTATTGACGCGTTTTCTTATCACACCCAAGTGTAGGTGATCGTACAAGTAATAAAGTTCTAAAAGTCCAGGTCGAACCCACAGGGAACGGAATAAAATTTTATAAAGTTAAGCAGATAACTATTTTGTCACTAAAATGAAAATAAAAGATGATGGATTTTTTTGTGGGGTTTTACTAAACTACTAATTTTTATAGTTTTGCAATAAAAGTAATTAAAGCTATTTTTTAACAGTTTATGGTAAAGATTTTAACAGTGCAAAATAAATTAACTAACATACTAGTAAGAAAAGGAAGAAAAATAAATAAAAGCTAAATATTTTTGAGATAAACTTTTTAAATTTAATAATAGCAAAAGATGGAAATAATACAGATATTTAAGCAAAACTATTATAAAACAGGAAATATTAATTAACTAGGGGGAAATGATTTAAAGGAATTGGGAATATGCAAACCAACACTAGATCCCACAACTTTTGTGCATTTGAAAAGCATTTGGCATTTAAGACCGTAGAGTCATTCTTTATTTAAAAATAAACTTTCACTAGTCAGGGTCATATCAAGTGTGTCAGGTTTGATATGAAACGACGTCGTTTGGTTTAAAGAAAAATAAAAAGGCAATTGGGCAGTAGCCAGGTTCGAACCGTGCCCCGCCGCGGACGTGGGTTATTCGGCGTCCAGTCCCCACCACTCTGCCACTACACAATTGCCTATCCATTATTGGATAGAAATATATATAAACACATATTTGAAATATTAACTTTGTCATATGAGTTGTTTGAGTATGCTAGGTGTTTTTTATGACAAAATGCATAGTTTGACAATCCACATAATTAGGCTTTTTATTTCAAATATGTACTCTTTTGAGCCCAATATAGCCATAGTATATAAACATGTTAAATGGTCATAAACTATAGATACATAGATATTTTTGGCCATAAATAAAAAAACAACCCATCTAGATAAATTTTCCCATTTAAGATTAGTGCACAGAAGCTGTGGTTTCTAAGTTTTTATTACATATCCCCAATTAAAGTTTTAGCCTACCATTTTGAAACTGTCTTTAAAATAAAAATAAAAGATAAATTAAATAGATGCACGCAATCACCGTCCAATTAAAATTAAAGTTGTAAAACAAAGGTAAGGGTGAAAACTAATATTATATATTATTTTCTTTACTTAACATGAGTTGGGGTTGAATTTGTGGAATCTGCAAAATAGCAAAGTTTAGTACAACTAGGCTAATAAAATATACATAAATGGAAATATTGAATTAATAATAAAATACTAAACCTTTGACTTTGGATTCGTGTGGGGTCACAGTGGTTGAACTCCAAGAACACAAATAAGGCCAAACTAAATCCAAATATACTTTTGGAGTGAGATATGAATATGGTGTGCTTGGGGTTTTGGTAGGTGATTACAACAACTACGTGGCTAAGAAATCTGGCATTTAATCGCAAAATTTGTCTTTTAGTGAATGAAAAATATTGCTATAAAAACTGAAAATTTGGAGTTTCTAACTATTTTAGGGGGCAACTATAAGTACTACTAGACTAAAAATATTAAATCTAAATTTAAATAGGAATATTTTACTACTAAAATTTGACAAAGGTCATACAAAAAAACAAATATTTTAAATTTAAGAAATACAGTACATAAAGTTTTGCTACATATTTTTGAACATAAAATCATCAATTACATAAAAGTAAAATTTTACAACTACTAGAACTAGAAAAGGCAAAGAAAAATTAAAGTATCCTATTTCTAGGGACAATATAAAGTGCTCACATGATAACCTCCCCTAAACTATTCTTTCCCTAACAGCGTGTGTTGTTTGTTGTGAATTCTTCGTTTTGGTGTAGGCTCTCCTCCATTTTATAGATGAATTTCTGTGACGATTCCGTCACTGCGTTCATCACTTCGTGCGTTTTTCTTCTTCGTCTCCCACTTTTTCTACATTGTTCTGACACCTTAGACTTTGAGAGCAGCTGAGAGAGAGAGAGAGAGAGACAGAGAGAGACAAAAAGAAAGAAAAACAATCTTATATAAAAAAAAACATCACAATCAACTATCAATGTTTGGTTGATTGTTGGTTGTTGTTCATTCTATTTTTATTTTTTTTTTCCTTTTTTTTTTATTTTTTTTATTTGACCATTTGCAAACGTAGTAGATTTTGATGAACATGAGAAATACTTCAGTGTAGTTGCTACTTCTTTCCTTCTCTTTATTTTACTTCATTTTTGCCTAAATATATAAAATATGTAAAAATAAATAATTACATGCATTTGAGTGACATCACTGTTAATATATATTAATTCAAATATGCATGTAAAACTAGGGATTTGGGGGATTAAATGAGCATTATGTCTATTATATTGGCACATAAATGTGCAATATTCAGTGTTTGTCACTCAACATCAACATTCTCTCCTTGGGTTTTACTAGTTTCCCTAACAGCCTCAAATGTGCGTTTTTTATGACTATATTCCACTTTACAAGGAAATATATTCTCAAAGAACAATGCATTTCTAGACTCCATGATTGTGTTCTTGTGTATATCTGGGTTTTCAGATTTATGTACAAGAAACCGATACGCACTACTATTATGTGCATAGCCAATTAATAAACAATGAACAATTTTTGGACCTATCCTTTCTTTCTTAGGAGTAGGTACAAGAACCTTTACGAGACACCCCCACATTCATAAGAATTTATAGGAAGGTTTTCGACCATTCCACTGTTCATATGGGGTTTGATCAACTTTCTTTCGAGGTACCTTATTTAAAATGTAATTTACAGAGAGAATTGCCTCCCCCCACAAGTTCTATGGCAATCGAGAACTTATTAACATAGCATTCTTCATCTCCTTTAAGGTACGATTTTTTCTTTCAGCAACTCTATTTGATGGAAGGTGCAGTAGTTTGGTGAATAATTCCGTTTTGTGCATAATAGTCACCGTACGGTGCTATATATTCACCACCTCTATCACTTCTTAACATCTTAATCTTTTTTCTAAGTTGATTCTCAACCTCTGCCTTCAAGGGCGGACCCAGGAACTTACAAAGGGGTGGGCTAATGTGCAAAGAAAATCTAGTAACAAAAATTTATATATTCTTTTCGTGCAATTTTTTTTTACATAGATAAATTCATATCAACAATTGCCAAAAAGCTAACAAAAGATGTCAAAATATCTATTGAAGTTGTGCACGACGAGGCTTTAGAGAGTCAAACTCATCTATAATTGAGTCTAAATTAATTTTCTCAGCAAGTTCTCGTTCAATATAGAGAGTCATGCAATCACCAAGAAATTCATCATTCATCTTGCTCCGAAGCTCTGATTTAACATGCTTCATAGCTGAAAATGCTCGTTCCGTAGTCGCCGTGGAAACAGGAAGAGTTAGAACAAGACGAATCAATCTCTCAATGAGATAGTAGTTCTTTGACTTTCTTGTTACAACCAATTCTCGACATAGTTCAGAAAGGTTGGAAATTTTTTGAAACTCAAGATCACAAGTTACATCAAGCTTATAATGTTCTAACTCACATTTTAAAGCATGAATCTCCTGTCCGGTGAAATCTTGAGGATAGAATTTTGTGGCAAGATCACAAATATCAACCATGTTAAATGCTTTAAAAGAATCACTAGGATCCAAAGCCGAACTAAGTGTAAGAAGTTCCACTGCTCCGTCATTGAATCTAGTATCTAACTCCATCAACTGAAAATCTATTGCATTGTTAAAAACATCAAAGTGATAATGGTGTTCAACTGTAATGTGATCTTGCCGCTGACAAGAGCGACCCTCTTTATAACGACAACTCATGTCAGGTATATCAATGTCATGTCGTTTGCAAAAGGATTCCACTTTCTCAAAGAAGATATTCCACTCATCTTTTCTCAATTTCTTAAGGAGAGCTTTTGTAGTTGAGAGTAACTTCAAAGCATTTAAAATGTCTTGAGACTTCCGTTGCAGAGCTTGGCAAAGTATGTCAGTGATTCCCATGATTTTATCCATTAAATGCAACACAAATACGAATTCGAATGTCATAATCGCTTTGTAAACACCACTAGCTTCACCTCGCATATTGCCATTCAATCCATTTTTACTAATGCTTTGAAGAACTGTGCAAGATGCACCATACATATCTATCAAGTTCCTAACAGAATCATAATGAGAGCTCCAACGAGTAGCTCCTGCACGATGCAAAGTACCAATTTGATTAGCCCCTGTACCAGACTCACATTCACCACTAGCCAACATATGTCCAATGTCATCCCGCTGAGCAGATTGTAACTCACTAAGACGCTTAGGAGAAGAACTAACAAGATTGACAACAGAAGTCAAATAAGAAAAGAATTGTCATACTGAAGTGACATCCTTAGCTGCGGTTACTAATGCAAGTTGTAGACGATGGGCAAAGCAATGTACATAGTAGGCATATGGGCAATCTCTAAGAAATAATGCTTGAAGTCCATTCCAAGAACCACGCATATTACTAGCACCGTCATACCCTTGACCTTGCATATTATGAATATTGAGATTGTAACGAACAAGAATATCAGATATGTTATTTTTAAGAGTTATTGCTTTGGTGTCTTCGACACCCACAATCTCAAAAAAACGCTCTACTAAAAAGCCATCACTGTTGACAAATCTTAGAACAATTGCCATTTGCTCTCTATTAGATTCATCTTGTGCTTCATCAACAAGAATACAAAAACTAGCATCCCCAACTTCCTCTCGGATCATCATTCTCACTCTGTTAGCAAGAATGTGCAAAATCTCCTTTTGAATCTTTGGAGCAGTATATTTTGCATTTTGGGGAGCATTGTCCAATACAACTCCTGCAATGTCATCACTTACTTCTGCTTGAATCTGTAACATTGCAATGAAATTTCCACGATTTATTGAACTAGAGGATTCATCATGACCTCTAAAAGCACATCCTTGAAATGCTAGCCACCGAACACTTCGGATTGTAGCCATTAGGCGTAATCTGTTCTTGAAAATATCTTCTTTGGACTGTGCATTGATGACTTTGTCAATATGTCGTGACGGTTTCATTAAATCATCAACACCTTTAACACAATTGTTATGTGTAGAGAATGAACGCCCAACATGAACAAGAAGTGCACACTTATCTCCATCATTGACTCTTATCTCCATCATTGACTCTCTTCCAACTATTAAACCCTTCATTAACCAATGCAGATCGACCCCCTGTATTACTTCTATTCTCAAAAAGAAAGCATGGAAAACAGTATACTTTATCTTTTGAAGGCGAATACTCTAACCAAGGAAATTGTTTGAACCAAATATATTGAAATCGACGGTATTGATTTCCTATTTTGGTCCTCGGATACTCGGAAAGTTTTGGTTGATAGGCCCCTGCCTTGATATATGCTCTTCTAATCTCATCTTGCTGATTAACAGGATATTCCCGAATTTGCATACGCAAGCCTGGATCTCTTTCAATAGAGTTTGTATTAAAATCTCTTTGTTCGACTACTTGAGGTGTCAAATGAGGTTCCACGCTAGGAACTGAAGACTCAGCATTTAACGTAGGTGTCTTTATTGTAGATTGATTATCACTTTGATCCTCTCTTTTTTTAAAGAACGAGAAAAGAGTTTTCCCTCGCTTGGCTGGAGGTTGATTATGTGCCATTATAGTTCACAATTATAACCTAAGAAATTCAGAAATTCAGAAATTCAGAAATCATTTTTTTATCCAAAGCTTAAAATGATGAAATTCATTGATTTGGGGGTGGTGAGGGAAGGGTTAGAGACAGAGTTAGACCACCTCCCAATTGCAATCACTAATTACACATAGCATCTAATGAATTAAAAACCACAAGCAGAGATAAAAGGGGAAAAATAGAAAAGAAAAAAAAAAGGAAAAAAAAAAAAGAAAACAAATAGCAATATAACATGCAAAGTCATCAGATTCTTAATAATTTAAGGGGACTTTGGGGCAAGGGCTGACCCACCCACCACCATCACTTGACTTTGAAAGAAAAAAAAACAATAACATATAGTATAATACCACTATCAGTCTATCATTTAACATTAAAAAAAAAAAAGTAATACAGCATGCAGAATATGATTCATTCATGGATGATCCGATGATGGATAATATATTAAATTATTAATAGAATATAGATGTCAATTTGACAATTCACGCCTGGCTTTAAAGGTTTAAAGGGGGGAATTTTTCTTACCTCTTTCACTTTCAGCAAGTAGAACCCATGCTAGAAACCTTTAAAAACTGAAATCACAGGTGGTTTTCTCCGGTTGCGGCGGTCGCCGTTCGTTTCGTCTGTATCGTCATCTTCGGTGGAAGTGTGGAACTAGAAGCTTTCTCTGGAAGATTTCTCCAGACGTCATACAGAGACGTAATATCTCATCACTACAGTCTTATGTAAATATACTCAAGCTGTGGGCTGGGCTATAAGAGGTCAAAGATATATGGGCTGGGCTGTACACCACTTAAATTTTTTTTTTCACAAAAACTTACACTGGGCTACAGCCCAGTTGAGCCCAGCCTTATGTCCGCCATTGTCTGCCTTGTATAGAATGAACTTATCCAAAGATTCATCCTTACTTTTTAGCAAATACACATAGCGGTATTTAGTGCAATCATCAACAAAAGTAATAAAATACTTAATACCACCTCTAGATTGAACCATTTTTAAATCACATACATCAGTGTGGATTAATTCCAATGGTTCAGTGCTTCTTTCAACTGATTGAAAAAAAGTCTTTGTTAATTTTGCTTCAACACACGTTTTACATTTTTGACTTGTGTCAATATGAAAGTTTGACCTGTGGTCTAATTTAATTAATCTTCACAAGGAATTAAAATTAACATGTCCTAGTCTACCATGCCACAAATTGGAAGACTCAAGCAAGTAAATAGAAGAGGTACTCATTCTATTAATTTTGGAAACACAATTACTACATTAAGTTTAAACATCCCATTACACATATACCCCTTCCCCACATACATTCCCACTTTGGTCAGCACTACCTTGTCTAACTCAAAGACCATTCGGAAGCCATGCTTGCTTAAGAGAGATCCGGATACCAAATTCTTGCGAATTTTCGGCACATAAAGGACATTGTTGAGAGTTAGCTCCTTTCCTGAAGTCATCTTCAGAATTATTTTCCCTTGGCCTTCAACATCCGAGGAAGCAAAATTTCCTATATACATCTTCTCACCACTTGTAATTGGTTCGAAGGAAGTGAACATAGCTTTGTTGGAGCATATGTGGCGAATAGCACCAGTGTCTGTCCACCACTCCCTTGGGTTTGAATCTACCAAGTTCACTTCAGAGACCACATCAGATAGATTAATGTCAGAGATATCCCTTGAGATAGAATCTAACTCTGTCATATTAGCATGATTATTCTTGTCTTTCTTTTGTGGAAGACGACACTCAGAAGCACGGTGTCCAGTTTTGCCACAATTGTAGCATTTCCCTTGAAATTGAAATTTAGGCTTTTTGGCGATACCACCTTTTGGCCCCATTTTGTACCCTTTGCCAGAAGGAATTTTCTTCTTCCCAAGTGAACTTTGACCATGCTCAACCATATTAGCCTTGGCCCCAAACTACCCCAATTTTCGGTCAGCCCCTTTGTTGTCTTCTTCAATTCGAGGCCTTACGATGAGATCTTCTATCTTCATCTCCTTTCGCTTGTGCTTCAAATAGTTCTTGAAGTCCTTCTAAGCAGGGGGTAATTTTTCAATTATAGCAGCAACTTGAAAGGTCTCACTTAAGGTCATTCATTTAGCATGGATTTGATGCAAGATCACTTGCAACTCTTGAACTTGACTGATCACAGTCTTTGAATCCACCATCTTATAGTCGAGGAATCTGCCCACTACAAATTTCTTTGACCCGGCATCCTCGATTTTGTACTTTCTGTCTAAGGACTGCCACAGTTCCTTAGCAGTGGTCTTAACACTATACACATTATAAAGTGTATCGTGTAGGCCATTCAATACATAGTTTCAGCACAGAAAGTCCGAGTGCTTCCACGCATCAATGGCTAGAACAACCTCTCGGTCTTGTTCGTTGTCGTTAGGAACAGGAGCATCTTTCTTCAAGAACCTCGCAAGGTTCAAGGTGGTAAGGTAGAACAGCATCTTTTGCTGCCACCTCTTGAAATCCACACCATTGAATTTTTTTGGTTTCTCCCCGTGGTTCACAGGAACCGTTTGGATTGAGGGAACCTTCACAGGGATCGAACCAATCACCACAATATTGGAGCCAGTCACACCGTTGGTCGCCATAGGGTTTGCAGTAGTGTTCACATTCTTATTTGCCATTTCTGAAAATATTATCAAAGAAGAAAATTTTTTAATCAGTAGCAGAATTTTCTTTTTCGAAAATTATTAGGAAAATGAAGCAATTTAAAGATTCTGCTAGCATTGTCCCAAGCAAAACACGATTCTGCACACTTTTCGTCTAATGCTATTTTCCCTTATTCTGCACTGTTTGGGCAAAAACTGAGAATTACAGTAGCAATTTTTGTAAGACTGTTTTTTCAAAAATAATTCTATTTTTCCAAATCCAAATCTGTTTTATTTTATAGAATATGTTTTAAGATTGTTGGAAAAATTATATTAAGCAATAACAGATTCTGGATTACAAACAGAAGCAATACAAGAAATAATCTGATAACAGAAAATTGAAACAGCCTATAAAAAAAAATAGAATTACAGTAACTAAAGGAAAAACAGAAACTGAAAAATGATCAAACCGAGGCCTGTGAAATTTCACAGTTTCCTTAAAACGGATTGACCGCCTCACCGAATGTGCTTGAGGAAATCGTCGATGTCTGTCTCCCAGGATACATCGGCTTCTAACAGTAGTACTAACACAACGTACAACTACTCTGGCGAACTTCTATGCTTCGTGTTTGTCGCGCCCGCGCTTTTGGAAGGGTGAAAAGAGTATGGTGAAAGTACGTACAAGTGGGAGTAGGGCCAGTAAAAGTTCAGAGTCGCCACCTAACATATTTCGGGAGTTAGGTCCCCTGCAAAGACAATCGATGCGATCATCTTTGACTTTTGAAAAAACGTTTTTGAGAAAAAGTGGGCCCTTTAAAAGTATGACTCTGAATAGCCTTGCGAAAACCAGAGATCTTTGAGATGGGTTCGGGGACTCGATTATGTCGAGGGAAGGTATTAGGCACCCTCGAACATCCGTGCTAACACGGTTGCCAATTTTAGTGATTTTTATTAAAATGGGGCATTTCTTTTGAAAAAGAAAAAAAAAGTTTTTCTTTTGTTGAAAGTGAATAGGACAAAAAAAATGTGATAGGTATGGCCGCACACTTTGAGATTTGCTTACGTATCCCAAGACGGGAATCAGGCCAAACGTAGTTCTGACTTGTGTGTGAGTATATGCGTGATTTTTTTTAGAGAAAAAAAAGTGGTCATGTTTGACCGTGCACGTGTGATATAATGATTTGAGAAAGAGTCGGCGTAACTAGGAACTTTAACCCACGTGGTATAGCCCTAGATTTTAACCTTTGGAAAGTGATTGAGAATGATGCATTTTTTTGTACTTTTCAATTTTCAATTTTTTATTTTTTTTATTATTATTATTTTTTCAGCCCTTTTATTCCAATACTGGAAGTGAGGATCTGTGCCCAAGTGACTGAAAAGTGCACCGGTGCCCAAAAGAAAGAAAAGAAAAGAGTTTTTTTTTTGTATTTTTTTTTATGCCGGAAGTAAGGTTCGATGCCCAAAAGAAAGAAAAGAGACTTTTTTTTATATTTTTATATTTATGCCGGAAGTATAGGTCGATGCCCAAAAGAAAGAAAAGAGACTTTTTTTGTATTTTTATTTTTATGCCAAAGGTAAGGGTCGGTGCCCAAAAGAAAGAAATGAGATTTTTTTTTTTTGTATTTTATTTTTATGCCGGAAGTAAGGGTTGGTGCCCAAAACAAAGAAAAGAGACTTTTTTTTTTTGTATTTTTATTTTTATGCCGGAAGTAAGGGTCGGTGCCCAAAATAAAGAAAAGAGACTTTTTTTGTATTTTTATTTTTATGCCGGAAGTAAAAGTCGGTGCCCAAAAAAAAGAAAATAGACTTTTTTTGTATTTTTATTTTTATGCCGGAAGTAAGGGTCGGTGCCCAAAAGAAAGAAAAGAGATATTTTTTTTTATGCCGGAATTAAAGGTCGGTGCCCAAAAGAAAAATGTTCAAATTTTCTTTTATCAAAGTTATTGATCAACTTGATAAATTAGGCATATTCGATTTTAGTAGAAGTAGAAAGATGCTCAAATTTCCATTTATCAAAGTTATTGAACAACTTGATAAACGTGAATATTTGGTAAAAAAATAAAAATAAAATTTCTTTTTTTGTTTTCTGTTTTTTATTCTTTTTTCTTAGAAGTTTTCTAATATACTAGGATTTATTCATTTGAAAAAGATCAAAACCCCAAATGAAAGAGATAGAAGGAAAGTTTTACAAAAATTCATGTCAGAATGAAGTTTTTTCATAGCTTTGAGAGAAGTCTTCCAAAAATGGAATGGAGAGGTTCTGTTGTTCCCAATTTTTTGAATTTTTGAGAGAGTTTCCAAATTAGTCTAGTTTCCATGATAGAAAACTATTTTGCAATATATTTTGGAGATTGGGAGAAATTGAGTTTAGAAGCACCCTTACTCAGAAATAGGGACTGCACTGCCGACTGAAATCGGACGATTTTTTACAAAAATTAAACTGATCCAAAAAAAATTCACAAACTTAGTTAAGAGGCTATAGTTAATGGACAAAAAAATGGAGTGAAGAAAAATCTTGAAGTAGTCCAAACAGTGAACGTGATCTGGTGTCCCTGCTGTGATGTTTCTGGCAGACTGTATACGTTGTATATTTGTGCTTTAAAAATGGGTCATATGATTTTTTAAAATTCTGAGAAAAATCATAGACCAATATCATTGAGTTAAGAACACTCTCCAATTTGTTTCATTTGATTTGAATCAAAAATGAATTCGTGGTGATACCTTGATTATCATCACAGCAGTGAACTTTAGAAAAATGGACTTGGTCCTTCAATGGTGATTGAATTTGAGAAGAGAGATGAGAAGGAGATGAGGGAGTGGGGTTCTCCCTCCTTTGTGCAGATGGGAATGTGGTGTATATATTGGAAATAATAGAAGAGGGGGAGGAATAAAGAAAGAAAAAGAAAGGTGAGTGGGAGACAAAGGAAGAAGTGATAGGAAAAAGAAAAGAAAGGATGGGAATGGGATCCTAGAATGTGTTTTGGGTGTTTTTATTTTTTGTTTTTTTTGTTTTTTCTCTTCTATGAATCCACCGAAAGTGTTTTGTAAAAAAAAATGTGGAGCAATAGTTGTGAGTAATAGTCATGTGTGGCCGGGTGCATGTGAGATTGTTGACCTTTTGACCTCATAGTTTTGACTTGCAATATCTTTTCCATTTGAGGTCAGATTGAGATGATTCAAAAAATGACAGGCTAGTGTCAATGAGCACTTTATTTTTGAAATGACTGGGTTGGGCAAAAATGAGGTGTCTACAGTGTTCTCTCAGGAAACCAAGGAAGGAAGGAAATATGGACAAAGAAGATCTTGTATTTTTGAGTTGTATCTACAAATGAAGAAGAAATCCAATATATAGACAAAGGAGAGAGGAGATTGAACTCTGTGGATTAATTCCAAATCAGTTCAGAAACTCCAAAGGTTGTAACAACAAATTTTGGAGTTCTATAACTCTTTGACCATCCATCTTCTGTCACATGTTAAGTGTGAAGAAATTCCAAAAGTTCTAGGGTTCAATAAGAAATATTTTGTGCGGACCACACCCGCACCCACGGCCCGATCCGACCGGCAGCGGCGCGCGTGTGTGTGGAGTAACCCAAGGGCCTTAGATCCTCCCCCTTACACAAAAATGGGTACCCCTTGAGGCCCAAAGCCAAAACATGAAGTAGCCTTATAAATACACTAAAAACTTCTTCTAGTTTTCATATGTGGGACAAGGCAGGTTGTGAACCTTTTTCATTTCAACAATTCCTTGTAAGGGGCAACATTTGAGCATTAATTTCTTATTCACCCATTAATAGTTTTGGACATGTGAATATCCAAACTTCATCTCCTCGTGGAGGAGAACACAAATCCACAAGGACCCCACTTAAACTCTAAGTGGGTCCCACTTTTATTTGGCCCTAAAATTGGTTAAAAGTCAATTTTAATCCAACATTTGCATATAACCAATGTTAACTAATAGGTAATAGGTATTAAAGATATTAAAAATATGATATAAAAATTCTGAAAAATTGAAAAAGTTGAATAAATGTATAAGTTTTACATGTATAATACAGTACCTATAAACATACAAGTACAAGTTTATTTTTAAATGTTAAAAATGTAATACAATAAAAGTAAAGAATTTGTATATATATTAACAATATAGTGACATTGGGTGAAACCAAGAAAAGATTATTTCTAAAAATAAATTATACATTACTAATTAATTTGTATGCAATATATATTTTTATATTAGAAATATACGATTTAGTCCATCAAATTTTAGTCAACATTTATTTAGTCAGTTTGACTTTTTAAACTCTTAAATACTTACTTAATCATTAAGAAAATATATGAATTAGTTTTTTTCCTCAAATATCTGTATTTTTTGTGAACAAAATTGTCCTTCATTAGATATATACATATGTACCACGGGCCTCTTGGCTTAGTTGGTATCATGCCCTCTCACTCCCTTAAGAGGGGGGGGGGGGGGGGGGGGGGGGGGGGGGGGGGTGGTGTTGTCACAGACCCACAACCCAAACAAGCCCCACAGGGCAAACTTCCCAAAGGAAGGACTCCTACAGGAGTCGAAAGGAAGGACTCCTACAGGGGGTGTGTTTCGACTCCTGTAGGAGTCCTTCCTTTGGGAAGTTTGCCCTGTGGGGCTTGTTTGGGTTGTGGGTCTGTGACAACCACCCCCCCCCCCCCCCCAGCCCTTGTGTGTGTGCGTGGTGCTTGTGGGTGCTTTGCCATCATCCAAAAAAAAAAAGGAGAAAAAGATATACGCATATGTGTGTATATACCATCACCTTAAAATTAGGGATTCAAATTGAAACCCAAATAAATGCAAGATTCTCTCTCTCTCTCTCTCTCTCTCTCTCTCTTATTTCTATTAAATGCATTATGTGTTCTTTCTAAAAAGTAGTTAAACTACACTCATCCCCAGGTGCATGGGGGTTAATAAAAAAGGTTGTTGGGCAACCAAGCAACCATTTTTTTTTACCCCGCAACACTTGGGGATGAGTGTAGTAGTATAACTACTTTTTTAATTCTCTCTCTCTCTCTCTCTCTCTCTCTCTCTCTATCTCTCTCTCTCTCTCTCGCCACTACTGCTTCACGTATCAATTTATGATCGTAGAGTATGTTATTTCATCTGGGTAGATTTTACCCTTAAACATTTGGTCAATACATGAAATTGCGTCTCTCATCATTCCAAATGACAGTAACCCTTAATCATGGCGTTGAATTTCTTTAAGAGACTCTATTGCTTTCTCAGCATTGTTCTCTTGCAAAACCCCAACAATCGCATTGTATAAAAAAAAATCACCAGATGCTCCACAAAGGTAGTGATCTCCATCTCACTTTTTTCCACACCATCAAGCCATGATTGTGCAAAGCGTGGATAAATCAAGGGCGTTGATCACGATGCCTTCCTTAGTGCTAGTCTCAAGTGAATTAAAGGTGTTTGTATATTTGATTTGTGTGTAGGTTTACGTTTTGAGTTTTGAAGGTGAGAAATTTTGGTGGGTTTTTTTTTTTTTTTTTTTTTGGTGAGAAATTTTATTAAACTTCCATCAAAATTCTAGAACTGAGAATTTCTCACCAAAATGTGAGAAATTTGCATTAATAAGTGACAAATTTCTCTCTCTCTCTCTCTCTCTATATATATATATATATATATACTCCCTCCGTCCCATAATAAGTGTCCACATTTCCTTTTTTGGATGTCCCACAATAAGTGTCCACTTTCTAAATTGGCATATAGCTTTTATTTACTTTCCAAAACTACCCTTATAATAAAGACAAAGTGGCATTTATTTATGGTCTCAAAACAAGCAAAAAGTCAAACACCCATCACATCTAAGGGTAAAATTGGAAAGTGGCCATTTAATGAACCCAAAAAATTAATATAATACAACTTTTTTAAACAATGTGCAAAATGGAAGTGGACACTTATTATGGGACGGAGGGAGTATAAAACAAATCTGGATTTTGAATTTCAAAACCCTGATTTATGAGAGTCGGGGTATTTATATCCTTAAAATATGTGAGAGATTAATTATAGATTCAATTTTAAAATGGATCTATTTCTAGATAGATAGAGCTTAATGGACTAAAATCTAAAGCACCCTTTTTCTAATGGACAGAAAATCATAATAAGGGTTTGGTTTGACAAGTTATCACAATGAATTTCTTAAGAAATTCTATGAAAATTTAGCTTATATGCTTTTATTAGTATAACCAAAAATCATTCGAAATTCTACGAAAATTGAGCTTATATGCTTTTATTAGTATAACCAAAAATCATCCAGTTCACTTCACCTGGTAGGTAGGGTGTACACGGGTTGAGCCGCTCAACAAGGGCTTGCGGATCGGCTCGACAGAGCTCGTGTTAGATTAAGGCTCGCGAGTGAGCTCGTTATATATAGTTTTATTATAAAACCCAGGGCTAATATAAATATTATAAATAATTTTTTTTTAAAAAAAAAGGAGGGGGTGAACCGACCGACCGAACCAAACCGAGCATATTTGCCCGGTTTTCAAAAACATATTCGCAGAAGGAAATTGAATCGATGGACCGAAAGTGGCAAAAAAAAAACGACCGCATTGGTCAATTTTTAAACATGAAAAAGCCGACAAAAATCGACCGAACCGACTGATGCACACTCCTAATAAAACTATATAATATTAGAGAAAATATGACAAATATCGTAAATAGGCTTGATAAATGATTGGCTTATTGTAACTATATAATTTTAAAGAGTGCGAAAAACTCGTTAAAAAACTGGCAGGAAAGCTCGCAATCACTCGAAAGCTCGATTCATTTAAGCTCGTGAGAAAGCTCGCAAACACATGAGCTCGGCTCGACTCAGCTCGTGTACACCCCTTCTGGCATGTTTGATTTGTTTATCAAACACCAAACGGCTTGACCACTCCTTTTTAGCTGTTTTTTTTTTTTTTTCATTTTTTATTATTTATGTGGATACACGCACGCCACACAATCCAAGTAGTCAAAGCCTAAGAGAAATACGTACTTACTGAGATACAAAGGGCAAGTTCTACAATGTGAAAGGATGAGAAAATTCCCTCGCACTCCCCTCCCCAAAGGAAGGGGATGATACCATTGGGCCGCTAGGGCTCTCAGTGGTTCCTTTTAGTTTAATAGCAAAAACAGGACAAAACAAACCAACTTTTGTCCATTTTTCAAAGTACCCAAAACCTCTTCTTACACAAACCGCCTCTCTCACGCCTCTTTCCTTCCCCTCGTAAATGTCTCTCTCTAAGCCCTCACACTCTTTCATTCAGAATCGTTTCATTTCATTTGTATTTTGATAGCATTCATTACATGTACATTTTATTTGGTTTACATTTCATTTGTAACAAACTATGGACGAAGTTGGCGGGAAAAGTTGTTATTTCTCCTCTCTCTTTCTCTCTAGCTCTTTTTCTTCTTCATCTTCTTCTTCTTCTTCTTTTCTTCTTCTTCTTGCATCTGTTATCTTTCAGACCCTATCACTCACACACACATACACACACACACACACACACACACACACATACTCTCTCTCTCTCTCTCTCTCTTTCTCTCTCTCTCTCTCTCTCTCTCTCTCTCTGGTCTACTAGGGTTAAGGATGGAAGAACCAAATGAAGAAGCTCAGCTCGCCAACCTTTTTTCCACTCAAACAGCCCGATCAAGGTTGGAAATTAATCTATCTAATGAATTGTTAAGATATAATGAGGTACAATTTTGCAACTTTTCTCTTAAATCTTTGATCTCTGATGCCGGAATTGAGATCTGATGCCCAATGCCTTCTCCATTCTTGCTGAGATCTGATGCCCAATGCCTTCTCCATTCTTGCAACAAATGTTCCTTAATGTTATTTGTCTTAAGTTCACCTCCAGTGTCAATTCATGCGTCAATATATATTGAAACCCGCAAGGCTTCTGCGGTCTTCCTCTGCTACATCCTCAATCGCACCGAAGACCACCTCTGGCCTTAAGTAACTATCAAGGAAGTCATACTAAATCTCTTAAATCTCAATTTCGAAGCGACCAATCAGGGTGGATACAGGAATTTCTCTCAGTCTCAGGGGGCTATCTTTTACTCCCTCCGTCCCATTTTGTGAGTCCATCTTTGGGAACTCAACTTATTAAGGGGACAAGAAGAATTTACACTTACTTTCCACAATTGCCCCTAATCATTACAACAACTTTTTTAGTTTTGTTCTGGTGTAGATTTCAATGAAGGGTAGTTTTGGAAAGTAAGTAAAAATTATATACCAAATTAGGAAAGTGGACACTAATTTTAGGACATCCCAAAATGGAATACAGGACTCACAAAATGGGATAAAGGGAGTACGTGTTACAAGACTTAAGTAGGCTTTTCATATTTGACGATAAAAGAGATATGAAGAAGTAGACAAAACTCATAAATATGCATTTTTTACTACTCGATCAATATTAATCTGCATAATTTTTCGAAAGATAGTTTTTTTCAATGGAATATAATTTTCAATATTCTGCACTTACCCTACTTATAAATAATAGTTAGTACGGTCAATAGCCAAGATTTATATAAGGGGCGATCATCCAATGAAATAGAAACTCATGATAATATTTTAGAAGTTTTGGACCTCCTAATAAAGTAATATTTCTAGAAGGTCACCCTACTAATAATATTTTGTACTAGTCTCTAAAAGACTCTAGAGAATTCAATGATTCTATTTAAGTCTAGGGAGTTCCGAGCATTTTGTATAAGTCCCTGCAAAACCACCTATAGCACAGTAAAAGTTCCTTAACGTTATTTATTTATTTATTTATTTCGAACAGAGATAATTTCCCTAATTAAATTATCGACCACCATAACACAACCACTAAAATATTTTGGTGGTCATTATAAGAGGCATATAATTTTTATCCTACCGGCATTTGGTGGCGCCATCGGACAGGATAAAATAGTCCTGAATCAGGTTCTTATCCCATTAAATGTGCAATAACTCTAACCCATGAGAGAGAGTGGGGAGGGGGGGGAGGGGGTATTAAGAGCCTGTTTGGGCATCACAATTTGATGCCCAAAATAGATTTTCAGCCCTCAAACGTGAATTACAATGTTTGGATGAATCACAATTGAGAAAGCTATCGTGAATTTGGTCATTTCCCACGCATTTTCGCAAAGCTGGAGATGACCAGCTTCGGGACCAAACGTAGTCGAAAGACTCAAAACCCAATTACATGCGTTTGCTAAAATGCCAACATTACCCCTTCGTGACCTCTCATGCATGACCAAAGTAGGGAAGCATACCACCATGCAACTTACCAACAAACATTATTTATTTGCTATATAGATTTTTTATTTGGGATAAGCATTTGTTATAAGCATTTGTTATGTTTTTAGTTAATTAATTATTTAGCTAATGAAGAAATAAATAACAACAACATAGAGCATTTTTGCTCATCCAAGCCTCAACTAGGTGACATGTATCACATCCCCTGTATTATTAACGTAATTACTGGAATGAGATACATGTCACCTAGTGAAAACCTGGGTGCGCAAAAGTGGATGAGCAAAAATACTCTTTTAGTAACTTTAGCTATGGAATTTTATAAAAATCTATTTTGTTTTTGTAAGTAGTTTTTATTTATTTATTTTTGTTAATATTTTGTACTCCCTCCGTCCCTTTTTTGAGTCCATCTTTGGGAACTCAACTTATTAAGGGGACAAAAAGTATCTACACCTACTTTTCACAATTGCCCCTAATCATTACAATAAACTTTTTAGTTTTGTCTTGGTGTAGATTTCAAGGAAGGGTAGTATTGGAAAGTAAGTAAAAATTGTATACCAATTTAGGAAAGTGGACTCTAATTTTGGGACATCCCCAAATGGAATATAGGACTCAAAAAAAGGGACGGAGGGAGTAATATGTTTTATCAAAATAAACTAAATATGTATTTCAATAGTATAATAATAGTAACAATTCAAGGGTACAATTTTCTTTTATACATTCAAAATCACTTTTGCATCTTGTAGACACCTCGATTTTGACCAAATGTCGAATTAAGGGGAGTGTTACTTCCAGATCCAATGATGACAATGACCGAACTATCCTAGGGCTTCCAAAGGTGATTCAAGTTTTTCGAAAGGCTCTGCAATTCAAACAAAAGAAATAAAGAAGAAAAAAAATATGAGAATAGAAGAAACGGCACATGACACATTTTGCGACAGTCATGGGTTACCGGTGCGGCACACTCTGATTGTCGTGCGGCAGTTAGTAAGTGCTGCAACGACGCTCACTGATAGTCGCAAAAATGCATCAAATGCCGCAAAAATCAGAATTCCAGGAAAGACGGCAGTCCGCGGAGTTTGTCAGCGGCATTCAGTGAGTGCCGCTCCGGCACTTATTGAGTGTCGCTTCCATCTTCGTTGAGTGCCGTGTTTTTGTGGCTGCCAGCTTTATAATAGTACATTTTGTACCTTCAAAAGGACGTCCGAAATTAGGGTTTTGCCCCTGAAAATACTGAAATACCTTTTTAAAAATTTCCTATATAAAGGGGATGAATATCCCATTGCAAAGGACTTGGAATTTTGAATCTTAGAGCCTTATCTTGATTTTCTTTGTTTTAAATCTTTTAAGAATTCTCTAAACACCATTAGGAGCAAGTTTTTAGAGGTGTTTAAAGAAGAAGTTGCATGTGTTAGAAGAAAAAGAGCTTGAACCACCTTTGAAAAACCTTCAAAAAAACCTAAGAGTTGAGGATAGTTGGAGGTAAACTCTAGACTAATCAATCTTAAATTAAAGTCCAATGACAATATTATAATCTTTTAGGATCTTTACACATTTTCAAAAACTCCTTTCCCACCTCATTTCTCCACACACCACCAATATTGTGGTTGAACTTGCATTTCATTGGTTTGGATCAAAGTAACCTCAGGTTCAAGGCTAAATACATCATGAAATTAACTTAGATATTACTTGAGTTTTGATTTCCTTTTTCCTTTTTATTATAATCATCTCTTAGGATTATGAGACCTTCAATGTCTTACTTGAATCCTTTGACTTGGAGTCCTTTAGTTTCCTTGTAAGCTTGTGATTTACAAGAGGATTAAGGATGGTATTAATGTGTTTGGTCAATGAGTCTAAACCTATCTCCATGGTTTAAATTCATCATTTTAGGATTTCATGAAGTTTCTTCATACTCCATTTTGAAATCTATAAGTATGAGTGTCTTTAGCCTCCAATGACCATCAAATGGTAGGAGAATTAGTTTGGGTGAAGCCAATCTCAATGACTTGCTAGATAGAGTTAACAAATATAGATAAACTTGACAATAGTGCAGTGAGTTCACAAACCACCTTTGATCAAGGATTTTTTATTAAATAATAGACCGTTGGAATTGATTGAGACCAATTGGAAAGTGTTAATAACACAAACTTTTACCACTGTGATTTTTGTTTTAATGAGATTTTATGTTTAAAAGGGTTTGGCCATGAGTTTTGTGATGAAGCAACCATAATCTGTCCAGAGTTTCAGAACAGTAACGTCTTCTTGAAATGAGTAAATCAGAGCTTTAACCAAGCATTCTTGACTTAAACTAATTTTTTCTATGAAGATTAATGTGTTAGGAAGATACCCTAAAAAAGATCAAAGTGATTCTGATTTTTTTTATTATTTTTAGAAAATCATACAAAAACTCTGGACAGAGAGTTGTAAGTTTCTAAGTGATGTCTAGTGTTTGTCCAATTCCCGAAGATTGAACCGTTGATCTTCGCTTTTTCTTTTTGGGTTAGAAACTAGACTCATAGAGGCATCTTGTGTCCAAAATTCATTAACATCGTGCCACGGGAAGCATGCTTTTCCAATTTTTAAAGTTTTGATTTGCTCTCTGTAATTTTCAGAATTTTGTGACAGATTTGACAAACCTTGTAAATAATTATTCAAATGACTTTTCTATGACCTAGGGCTTAAATCATGCCTTAATAATGATCAGTTGAAATTAAATACAGATGTTAAATGATCCAAATCAATGAATAGTTCATAGCTTACTCTTGTTCATATTCATGTATTCATATACATTCATCCATGTAGATTGATACTTGTAATTAGAAATCATTTTGTGTTAGAATTAAAATTGCATTTTCGTTGAACCTAATTGTGAGTCCCTTGTGACCATGTTGGTGTTAGGAAACTGCGTTCCTAGAATTCGTTGACAGTGCGTACAAGTTGGTACTGCAAAAAAAATTACGTGAAAACTACAATAACCATACAAGGGCGGAACTAGGGTTACCTTAAACTGCTAAAACGGATTGTTGTAGTAGACGAATCGACACGGGCTCGATAACAACTCACGATCTACCGTATTCCTTTGCTGCCAGAATATCGAACTGAGTGTGGGCTCTTTCGAAATCCTTTATGTTTTCTGCTCTTCCCTCTTTACGTTCTATTTTCTATTCCCAGTTATAACACTCTCTTTGATTGATGTGACGATTCAATCCCGATCACATTAATCCGACAAAGATGTGTTCGTCAGGAGGACTAAACGATCTCCGATTCACTTGAATTTTTTACAGCAGCTCCGTCTCGACGTCAGGAACGTCGTGTAAAAAATTCAGCAACTTTCGATCAGTATCGAGCAGTCCGAAGTTCTTTAAGTGAGCGTTGTCCGACGCTAGCGATCTTCACTCCTATGTCTCTTGAATGCTTATAGAGACTAGGGTTTGGTGGAAACCCTTCTAGAAGAAAGCTAGGAGGTCAAAGAAAGCTTAGAATGTGAAATCATGCAACCTGAGAGAAGAGCCAAGGCAGCATATATATAGGCTACGATAGGGACCATAAGAAGTCAATAAGGAATAGGCTTCCTTATGGAATTAGGAAACCATAATTCGAACTGAATCAGATTCCTATTTTCATAAATTATAATTCATACCACTAAAGAATTATAATTGCACTCCTACCCTTATCTCAAAAATATATTTCGAGCTCCATGTTATTAAATGCTTGTTATCTCCCCATGTTAAGATTACAGATATCCATTAATTAAATATAATTACTGACAATCATATTTAATTAATCTCTTAAAATTCCTTGAGATCCTCTGCTTAACTTATCTGATATGTCGGATACAAAATCCACCTGCAGGGTTTGACATAATCAAAACTTATAAGCTTTCTCAAGGGGATATCATCAATCCCAAAATTGAGACATGGATTCCATCATTAATTAATATCCACCACACAATTAATATTGCCACCCAATCCAATGAGATATTGACCCATTTAAGGATCTCACCCTTTGGGGGATCAAAGTGTAAATATCAAATGTACGTGTCTATAAACTAACTTAGGATTTAGAGCATAAGCACTCATAATAACCATGAGGTATTAATTATCTTATAAGTCAATATAAAGATAATTACCCCAAGTTGGTCCTGTTTAATATACAAAGTGTACCAGCATAATGAGTTGAAACTGTACCGTTTCCCGCAGTCAAGACAAACCTACTACAACACCATGCTGCAGTCCTACCGATGGTGTGTCCAATCCCATCTAAGACTGTAAACCAAAATCTTACATTCTACAATATCTGGTTGTCTGATCTTCCGTGTGTAAGCCGAACTCTACACACCAAACCACCTACTATGTAGAATGAGAGACACACATGCATAATATTAAATAAATAATATAATACAAATATTGCCCACACAGATTCTCATAAAAATGGAATAACTGATTTTATTAAAATAATAAATTAACTACATAAAGCATGGCTTTTAGTATACATCCCTAACAATCTCCCACTTAGACTCAAAGCCATGAAGTGACACACCTCACTCCATCTAATGGCTCTACCTCCTAGGGTAAACATATATCCTGAGGTAGACTTTCTGGAATCCCTATCTGACATGAAATCAGAATTTGTGTACCCAATAGGTACAAGACTGTCTGCTTGGTAAACTAACATATAGTCTCGAGTCCTTTTCAGGTACTTGAGAATATTTTTCACCGCAGTCCAATGTTCTTGCCCTGGATTAGATTGATATCTACTAACCATGCCAACAGCAAAGTAAATGTCAAGTCTAGTACATAACATAGCATACATTAGGCTTCCTACTGCCGAGGCATAAGGAACTGCCTTCATCTTCTCTATCTCATCAGGTGTCTTAGAACAGTGATCCTTAGATAGAGTAATTCCTTGGCTGAAGGGAAGGAATCCCTTTTTGGAATCTTGCATGCTAAACCTTGCAAGAATATTGTCAATATAAGTGTCTTGTGACAAGCCCAACATCCTATTCTTGCGATCTCGCATAAACTTGATCCCTAGGATGTGACCGGCTTCTCCTAAGTCCTTCATATCAAATTGACTGGACAACCATACCCTTACAGAAGATAATACCCCCACATCGTTTTCGATTAGCAAGATATCATCCACATATAGTACTAAGAACACCACCACTCTTCCATCATGTTTCTTGTACACACAAGATTCATCTGCACATTGATCAAGACCAAAAGACTTGATTGCTTGATCAAAGCGGATATTCCAAGACCTAGATGCCTGCTTAAGTCCATAAATGGACTTCTTAAGCTTGCACAACATGTGTTCTTGGCTCTTCGCAATGAACCCGTCTGGTTGCATCATATAGATGCACTCGTCAAGAATCCCATTTAGAAATGCTGTCTTGACATCCATTTGCCAAATTTTATAATCGAAATGTGCAACAATGGATAAGAGAATCCGGATAGACTTTAGCATGGCCACAGGCGAAAAGGTTTCCTTATAATCGATTCCCTCTTTTTGAGTGAACCCTTTCGCAACAAGCCTTGCTTTAAAGGTTTCCACCTTACTGTCTGCTCCTCTCTTCTTCTTATAGATCCACTTACATCCAATGAGTTTTATTTCATTGGGTGGTTCTACAAGATCCCAGACTTGATTGGAGTACATGGACTCCATTTCAGACTTCATAGCCTTTTGCCAAAGATCTGCATCTTTATCTTGGAGTGCTTCATTGTAGTTACAGGGATCGATACCTTGTTCATCAGGGACCCAGTCATAGGACTCTCCCAAGAACATATACCGGTCAGGTTGAATAATAATTAACCCTCCCACTACGACGAGGCACAACCCGTTTCTGTGTATCACTGATATTTCGTTGTGAAGATTCTGAACTTAATACACCATTATCTACACGTTGTACTGGTTCAGGAACCTGCGTGTTAATGGTTGGTTCGGGATCTATACGAGTTACGATAATCCTCCCACTACGACATGGTAATTTAATATCGATAACTCTTTCTTATGGTGTTTCTTCTCGTACCGTTGGTATCGAAGAAGTATGTTTCGGTGTCTCTCCTCTCATTTCCTCTAGAATAATATGACTTCTGGGCTTGTGGTCCATAACATAGTCCTCTTCTAAGAATGTGGCATTGGTGCTAACAATAATTTTCTTATCCTTAGGACTCTAAAACAGACCACCTTTAGTTCCTCTTGGATACCCAACAAAGAAACATACTTCTGTTCTTGATTCCAATTTTTCTACGTTCCCTTTTAGCACATGTGCTGGACTACCCCAGATCCGATCATGCCGCAGACTAGGCTTTCGCCCAGTCCACAATTCCGTGGGAGTAGTAGGTACTGACTTAGATGGTACCAAGTTTAGAATGTATGCAGCTGTCTCTAATGCGTGTCCCCAAAAGGAAATTGATAAATCCGAATAACTCATCATAGATCTTACCATGTCCATAAGAGTCATGTTCCTTCTTTCTGCTACACCGTTCTGCTGAGGCATACGGGGTGCAGACAATTGGGATGTAATCGCTTACTCCAATAAGTATTCTGTAAACTCTCCCAAGAGGTACTCTCCACCACGATCATATCGTAGTGTCTTGATACATTTACTTAGACGCTTCTCCGTTTCAGCCTTGAAGTCTTTGAATTTCTCAAAGCATTCAGATTTACGCCGCATCAAGTAAATGTACACATACCTTGAGTAATCATCGATGACTATATTCCTCTTTACAAGGAAATATATTCTCAAAGAACAATGCATTTCTAGACTCCATGATTGTGTTCTTGTGTATATCTGGGTTTTCAGATTTATGTACAAGAAACCAATATGCACTACTATTATGTGCATAGCCAATTAATAAACAATGAACAGTTTTTAGACCTATCCTTTCTTTCTTAGGAGTAGGTACAAGAACCTTTGCGAGACACCCCCACATTCGTAAGAATTTATAGGAAGGTTTTCGACCATTCCACTGTTCATATGGGGTTTGATCAACTTTCTTTCGAGGTACCTTATTTAAAATGTAATTTGCAGAGAGAATTGCCTCCCCCTACAAGTTCTATGGAAATCGAGAACTTATTAACATAGCATTCTTCATCTCCTTTAAGGTACGATTTTTTCTTTCAGCAACTCTATTTGATGGAAGGTGCAGTAGTTTGGTGAATAATTCTGTTTTGTGCATAATAGTCACCATACGGTGCTATATATTCACAACCTCTATCACTTCTTAACATTTTAATCTTTTTTCTAAGTTGATTCTCAACCTCTGCCTTGTATAGAATGAACTTATCCAAAGATTCATCCTTACTTTTTAGCAAATACACATAGCGGTATTTAGTGCAATCATCAACAAAAGTAATAAAATACTTATTACCACCTCTAGATTGAACCATTTTTAAATCACATACATCAGTGTGGATTAAGTCCAATGGTTCAGTGCTTCTTTCAACTGATTGAAACAAAGTCTTTGTTAATTTTGCTTCAACACACGCTTTACATTTTTGACTTGTGTCAATATGAAAGTTTGACATGTGGTCTAATTTAATTAATCTTCACAAGGAATTAAAATTAACATGTCCTAGTCTACCATGCCACAAATTGGAAGACTCAAGCAAGTAAACAGAAGAGGTACTCATTCTATTAATTTTTGGAAACACAGTTGCTACATTAAGTTTAAACATCCCATTACACATATACCCCTTCCCCACATACATTCCCGCTTTGGTCAGCACTACCTTGTCTAACTCAAAGACCATTCGGAAGCCACGCTTGCTTAAGAGAGATCCGGATACCAAATTCTTGCAAATTTCCGGCACATAAAGGACATTGTTGAGAGTTAGCTCCTTTCCTGAAGTCATCTTCAGAATTATTTACCCTTGGCCTTCAACATCCGAGGAAGCAGAATATGCTATATACATCTTCTCACCACTTGTAATTGGTTCGAAGGAAGTGAACATAGCTTAGTTGGAGCATATGTGGCGAGTAGCACCAGTGTCTGTCCACCACTCCCTTGGGTTTGAATCTACCAAGTTCACTTCAGAGACCACATCAGATAGATTAATGTCAGAGATATCCCTTGAGATAGAATCTAACTCTGTCATATTAGCATGATTATTCTTGTCTTTCTTTTGTGGCAGACGACACTCAGAAGAACGGTGTCCAGTTTTGCCACAATTGTAGCATTTCCCTTGAAATTGAAATTTAGGCTTCTTGGCGATACCACCTTTTGGACCCATTTTGTACCCTTTGCCAGAAGGAATTTTCTTCTTCCCACGTGAACTTTGACCATGCTCAACCATATTAGCCTTGGCCCCAAAATACCCCAATTTTCGGTCAGCCCCTTTGTTGTCTTCTTCAATTCGAGGCCTTACGATGAGATCTTCTATCTTCAACTCCTTTCGCTTGTGCTTCAAATAGTTCTTGAAGTCCTTCTAAGCAGGGGGGTAATTTTTCAATTATAGCAGCAACTTGAAAGGTCTCGCTTAAGGTCATCCATTTAGCATGGATTTGATGCAAGATCACTTGCAACTCTTGAACTTGACTGATCACAGTCTTTGAATCCACCATCTTATAGTCGAGGAATCTGCCCACTACAAATTTCTTTGACCCGGCATCCTCGGTTTTGTACTTTCTGTCTAAGGACTGCCACAGTTCCTTAGTAGTGGTCTTAACACTATACACATTATAAAGTGTATCGTGTAAGCCATTCAATATATAGTTTCAGCACAGAAAGTCTGAGTGCTTCCACGCATCAATGGCTAGAACAACCTCTCGGTCTTGTTCGTTGTCGTTAGGAACAGGAGCATCTTTCTTCAAGAACCTCGCAAGGTTCAAGGTGGTAAGGTAGAACAGCATCTTTTGCTGCCACCTCTTGAAATCCACACCATTGAATTTTTTTGGTTTCTCCCCGTGGTTCACAGGAACCGTTTGGATTGAGGGAACCTTCACAGGGATCGAACCAATCACCACAATATTGGAGCCAGTCACACTGTTGGTCGCCATAGGGTTTGCAGTAGTGTTCACATTCTCATTTGCCATTTCTGAAAATATTATCAAAGAAGAAAATTTTTTAATCAGTAGCAGAATTTTCTTTTTCGAAAATTATTAGGAAAATGAAGCAATTTAAAGATTCTGCTAGCATTGTCCCAAGCAAAACACGATTCTGCACACTTTTCGTCTAATGCTATTTTCCCTTATTCTGCACTGTTTGGGCAGAAACTGAGAATTACAGTAGCAATTTTTGTAAAACTGTTTTTTCAAAAATAATTCTATTTTTCCAAATCCAAATCTGTTTTATTTTATAGAATATGTTTTAAGATTGTTGGAAAAATTATATTAAGCAATAACAGATTCTGGATTACAAACAGAAGCAATACAAGAAATAATCTGATAACAGAAAATTGAAACAGCCTATAAAAAAAAAATAGAATTACAGTAACTAAAGGAAAAACAGAAACTGAAAAATGATCAAACCGAGGCCTGTGAAATTTCACAGTTTCCTTAAAACAGATTCACCGCCTCACCGAATGTGCTTGAGGAAATCATCGATGTCTGTCTCCCAGGATACATCGGCTTCTAACAGTAGTACTAACACAACGTACAACTACTCTGGCGAACTTCTATGCTTCATGTTTGTCCCGCCCGCGCTTTTGGAGCGCCGAGGCTGTCGGTGTGGGCCCAGCTTCCTGAGAGTGGGTGAATTACGACTTGATGTTTTATTGGGAAGGGTGAAAAGAGTATGGTGAAAGTACGTACAAGTGGGAGTAGGGCTAGTAAAAGTTCATAGTCGCCACCTAACATATTTCGGGAGTTAGGTCCCCTGCAAAGACAATCGATGCGATCATCTTTGACTTTTGAAAAAAAGTTTTTGAGAAAAAGTGGGCCCTTTAAAAGTATGACTCTGAATAGCCTTGTGAAAACCAGAGATCTTTGAGATGGGTTCGGGGACTCGATTATGTCGAGGGAAGGTATTAGGCACCCTCGAACATCCGTGCTAACACGGTTGCCAATTTTAGTGATTTTTATTAAAATGGGGCATTTCTTTTGAAAAAGAAAAAAAAAAGTTTTTCTTTTGTTGAAAGTGAATAGGACAAAAAAAATGTGATAGGTATGGCCGCACACTTTGAGATTTGCTTACGTATCCCAAGACGGGAATCAGGCCAAACGTAGTTCTGACTTGTGTGTGAGTGTATGCGTGATTTTTTTTAGAGAAAAAAAAGTGGTCACGTTTAACCGTGCACGTGTGATATAATGATTTGAGAAAGAGTCGGTGTAACTAGGAACTTTAACCCACGTGGTATAGTCCTAGATTTTAACCTTTGGAAAGTGATTGAGATTGAAATGAGACTATACAAGTGATTGAGAATGATGCATTTTTTTGTACTTTTCTATTTTCTATTTTTTATTTTTTTTATTATTATTTTTTTTCAGTCCTTTTATTCCAATACTGGAAGTGAGGATCTGTGCCCAAGTGACTGAAAAGTGCACCGGTGCCCAAAAGAAAGAAAAGAAAAGAGATTTTTTTTTTGTATATTTTTTATGCCAGAAGTAAGGGTCGATGCCCAAAAGAAAGAAAAGAGACTTTTTTTATATTTTTATATTTATGCCGGAAGTAAAGGTCGGTGCCCAAAAGAAAGAAAAGAGACTTTTTTTGTATTTTTATTTTTATGCCGGAGGTAAGGGTCGGTGCCCAAAAGAAAGAAAAGAGACTTTTTTTATATTTTATTTTTATGCCGGAAGTAAAGGTCGGTGCCCAAAAGAAAGAAAAGAGATTTTGTTTTTGTATTTTATTTTTATCCCGGAAGTAAGGGTCAGTGCCCAAAACAAAGAAAAGAGACTTTTTTTTTGTATTTTTATTTTTATGTCGGAGGTAAGGTCGGTGCCCAAAATAAAGAAAAGAGACTTTTTTTTGTATTTTTCTTTTTATGCCGGAAGTAAAGGTCGGTGCCCAAAAGAAAGAAAATAGACTTTTTTTGTATTTTTATTTTTATGCCGGAAGTAAGGGTCGGTGCCCAAAAGAAAGAAAAGAGATTTTTTTTTTTATGCCGGAAGTAAAGGTCGGTGCCCAAAAGAAAAATGTTCAAATTTCCTTTTATCAATGTTATTGATCAACTTGATAAATTAGGCATATTCGATTTTAGTCGAAGTAGAAAGATGCTCAAATTTTCATTTATCAAAGTTATTGAACAACTTGATAAACGTGAATATGTGGTAAAAAATAAAAATAAAATTTCTTTTATTTGTTATCTGTTTTTTAATCTTTTTTCTTAGAAGTTTTCTAATATACTAGGATTTATTCATTTGAAAAAGATCAAAACCCCAAATAAAAGAGATAGAAGGAAAGTTTTACAAAAATTCATGTCAGAATGCAGTTTTTTCACAGCTTTGAGAGAAGTCTTCCGAAAATGGAATGGAGAGGTTCTGTTGTTCCCAATTTTTTGAATTTTTGAGAGAAAGTTTCCAAATGAGTCTAGTTTCCATGATAGAAAACCATTTTGCAATATCTTTTGGAGATTGGGAGAAATTGAGTTTAGAAGCACCCTTACTCAGAAATAGGGACTGCACTGCCCACTGAAATTGGACGATTTTTTACAAAAATTAAACTAATCCAAAAAAAATTCACAAACGTAATTAAGAGGCTATAGTTAATGGACAAAAAAATGGAGTGAAGAAAAATCTTGAAGTAGTCCAAACAGTGAACGTGATATGGTGTCCCTGCTGTGATGTTTCTGGCAGATTGTATACGTTGTGTATTTGTGCTTTAAAAATGGGTCATATGATTTTTTAAAATTCTGAGAAAAATCATAGACCAATATCATTGAGTTAAGAACACTCTCCAATTTGTTTCATTTGATTTGAATCAAAAATGAATTCGTGGTAATACCTTGATTATCATCACAGCAGTGAACTTTAGAAAAATGGACTTGGTCCTTCAATGGTGATTGAATTTGAGAAGAGAGATGAGAAGGAGATGAGGGAGTGGGGTTCTCCCTCCTTTGTGCAGATGGGAATGTGGTGTATATATTGGAAATAATAGAAGAGGGGGAGGAATAAATAAAGAAAAAGAAAGGTGAGTGGGAGACAAAGGAAGAAGTGATAGGAAAAAGAAAAGAAAGGATGGGAATGGGATCCTAGAATGTGTTTTGGGTGTTTTTATTTTTTATTTTTTTGTTTTTCTCTTCTATGAATCCACCGAAAGTGTTTTGTAAAAAAAATGTGGAGCAATAGTTGTGAGTAATAGCCATGTGTGGTCGGGTGCATGTGAGATTGTTGACCTTTTGACCTCATAGTTTTGACTTGCAATATCTTTTTCATTTGAGGTCAGATTGAGATGATTCAAAAAATGACAGGCCAGTGTCAATGAGCACTTTATTTTTGAAATGACTGGGTTGGGCAAAAATTGGGTGTCTACAGTGTTCTCTCAGGAAATCAAGGAAGGAAGGAAATATGGACAAAGAAGATCTTGTATTTCTGAGTTGTATTTACAAATGAAGAAGAAATCCAATATATAGACAGAGGAGAGAGGAGATTGAACTCTGTGGATTAATTCCAAATCAGTTCAGAAACTCCAAAGGTTGTAACAACAAACTTTTGGAGTTCTATAACTGTTTGACCATCCATCTTCTGTCACATGTTAAGTGTGAAGAAATTCCAAAAGTTATGGGGTTCAAAAAGAAATATTTTGTGCGGGCCACACCCACGGCCCAATCCGACCGGCGGCGGCGCACGAGTGTGTGGAGTAACCCAAGGGCCTTAGATCCTCCCCCTTACACAAAAGTGGGTACCCCTTGAGGCCCAAAGCCAAAACATGAAGTAGCCTTATAAATACACTAAAGATTTCTTCTAGTTTTCATATGTGGGACAAGGCAGGTTGTGAACCTTTTTCATTTCAACAATTCCTTGTAAGGGGCAACATTTGAGCATTAATTTCTTATTCACCCATTAATAGTTTTGGACATGTGAATATCCAAACTTTATCTCCTCATGGAGGAGAACACAAATCCACAAGGACCCCACTTAAACTCTAAGTGGGTCCCACTTTTATTTGACCCTAAAATTGGTTAAAAGTCAATTTTAATCCAACATTTGCATATAACCAATGTTAACTAATAGGTAATAGGTATTAAAGATATTAAAAATAACCAAACCAAACCAAACCAAGCCTTGTGTCCCAATCAATTGGGGAAAAAATATGTATTAAAGATATTAAAAATATGATATAAAAATTCTGAAAAATTGAAAAAGTTGAATAAATGTATAAGTTTTACATGTATAATACAGTACATATAAACATACAAGTACAAGTTTATTTTTAAATGTTAAAAATGTAATACAATAAAAGTAAAGAATTTGTATATATATTAACAATATAGTGACATTGGGTGAAACCAAGAAAAGATTATTTCTAAAAATAAATTATACATTACTAATTAATTTGTATGCAATATATATTTTTATATTAGAAATATATGATTTAGTCCATCAAATTTTAGTCAACATTTATTTAGTCAGTTTAACTTTTTAAACTCTTAAATACATACTTAATCATTAAGAAAACATATGAATTAGTTTTTTTCCTCAAAAATCTGTATTTTTTTTAGAACAAAATTGTCCTTCATTAGATATATATACATATGTACCACGGGCCTCTTGGCTTAGTTGGTATCATGCCCTCTCCCTCCCTTGGTGTGGGGGGGGGGGGGGGGGGGGGGGGGGGGGTGGGGGTTGGGGGGCAAACTTCCCAAAGGAAGGACTCCTACAGCAGTCGAAACACCTGTAGGTTGTGGGTCTATGACACCTGTAGGTTTGGGTTGTGGGTCTATGACAACCCCCCCCTCCCAGCCCTTGTGTGTGTGCGTGGTGCTTGTGGGTGCTTGCCATCATCCAAAAAAAAAAGGAGAAAAAGATATACGCATATGTGTGTATATACCATCACCTTAAAATTAGGGATTCAAATTGAAACCCAAATAAATGCAAGACTCTCTCTCTCTCTCTCTCTCTCTCTCTTATTTCTATTAAATGCATTATGTGTTCTTTCTAAAAAGTAGTTAAACTACACTCATCCCTAGGTACATGGGGGTTAATAAAAAAGGTTGTTGGGCAACCATTTTTTTTTACCCCGCAACACTTGGGGATGAGTGTAGTAGTATAACTACTTTTTTAATTCTCTCTCTCTCTCTCTCTCTCTCTCTCTCTCTCTCTCGCCACTACTGCTTCACGTATCAATTTATGATCGTAGAGTATGTTATTTCATCTGGGTAGATTTTACCCTTAAACATTTGGTCAATACATGAAATTGCGTCTCTCATCATTCCAAATGACAGTAACCCTTAATCATGGCATTGAATTTCTTTAAGAGACTCTATTGCTTTCTCAGCATTGTTCTCTTGCAAAACTCCAACAATCGCATTGTATAAAAAAAATCACCAGATGCTCCACAAAGGTAGTGATCTCCATCTCACTGCTTTCCACACCATCAAGCCATGATTGTGCAAAGCGTGGATAAATCAAGGGCGTTGATCACGATGCCTTCCTTAGTGTTAGTCTCAAGTGAATTAAAGGTGTTTGTATATTTGATTTGTGTGTAGGTTTACGTTTTGAGTTTTGAAGGTGAGAAATTTTGGTGGGTTTTTTTTTTTTTTTTTTTTTGGTGAGAAATTTTATTAAACTTCCATCAAAATTCTAGAACTGAGAATTTCTCACCAAAATGTGAAAATTTGCATTAATAAGTGACAAATTTCTCTCTCTCTCTCTCTCTCTCTCTCTCTCTCTCTCTCTCTCTCTCTCTCTCTCTATATATATATATATATATATAACAAATCTGGATTTTGAATTTCAAAACCCTGATTTATGAGAGTCGGGGTATTTATATCCTTAAAATATGTGAGAGATTAATTATAGATTCAATTTTAAAATGGATCTATTTCTAGATAGATAGAGCTTAATGGACTAAAATCTAAAGCACCCTTTTTCTAATGGACAGAAAATCATAAGGGTTTGGTTTGACAAGTTATCACAACGAATTTCTTAAGAAATTATATGAAAATTTAGCTTATATGCTTTTATTAGTATAACCAAAAATCATTCGAAATTCTACGAAAATTGAGCTTATATGCTTTTATTAGTATAACCAAAAATCATCCAGTTCACTTCACCTGGTAGGTAGAGTATACACAGGTTGAACCGCTCAACAAGGGCTTGCGGATCGGCTCGACAGAGCTCGTGTTAGATTAAGGCTCACGAGTGGCCTCGTTATATATAGTTTTATTATAAAACCCAGGACTAATATAAATATTATAAATAATTTTTTTTTTAAAAAAAAAGGAGGGGGTGAACCGACCGACCGAACCAAACCGAGCATATTTGCCCGATTTTCAAAAACATATTCGCAGAAGGAAATTGAATCGATGGACCGAAAGTGGCAAAAAAAAAACGACCGAACCGAGCCTATTGGTCAATTTTTAAACATGAAAAAGCCGACAAAAATCGACCGAACCGACTGATGCACACTCCTAATAAAACTATATAATATTAGAGAAAATATGACAAATATCGTAAATAGGCTTGATAAATGATTGGTTTATTGTAACTATATAATTTTAAAGAGTGCGAAAAACTCGTTAAAAAACTAGCAGGAAAGCTCGCAATCACTCGAAAGCTCGATTCATTTAAGCTCGTGAGAAAGCTCGCAAACACATGAGCTTGGCTCGACTCGGCTCGTGTACACCCCTTTTGGCATGTTTGATTTGTTTATCAAACACCAAACGGCTTGACCACTCCTTTTTAGCTGTTTTTTTTTATTTTCATTTTTTATTATTTATGTGGATACACGCACGCCACACAATCCAAGTAGTCAAAGCCTAAGAGAAATACGTACTTACTGAGATACAAGGGGCAAGTTCTACAATGTGAAAGGATGGGAAAATTCCCTCGCACTCCCCTCCCCAAAGGAAGGGGGTGATACCATTGGGCCGCTAGGGCCCTCAGTGGTTCTTTTTAGTTTAATAGCAAAAACAGGACAAAACAAACCAACTTTTGTCCATTTTTCAAAGTACCCAAAACCTCTTCTTACGCGAACCGCCTCTCTCACGCCTCTTTCCTTCCCCTCGTATATGTCTCTCTCTAAGCCCTCACACTCTTTCATTTAGAATCGTTTCATTTCATTTGTATTTTGATAGCATTCATTACATGTACATTTTATTTGGTTTACATTTCATTTGTAACAAACTGTGGACGAAGTTGGCGGGAAAAGTTGTTATTTCTCCTCTCTCTTTCTCTCTAGCTCTTTTTTTTCTTCATCTTCTTCTTCTTCTTCTTTCTTCTTCTTCTTGCATCTGTTATCTTTCAGACCCTATCACTCACTCACACACACACACACACACACACACACACACACACACACTCTCTCTCTCTCTCTCTCTCTCTCTCTCTCTCTCTCTCTCTCTCTCTCTCTTGGTCTACTAGGGTTAAGGATGGAAGAACCAGATGAAGAAGCTCAGCTCGCCAACCTTTTTGCCATTCAAACAGCCCGATCAAGGTTGGAAATTAATCTAGCTAATGAATTGTTAAGATGTAATGAGGCACAATTTTGCAACTTTTCTCTTAAATCTTTGATCTCTGATGCCGGAATTGAGATCTGATGCCCAATGCCTTCTCCATTCTTGCTGAGATCTGATGCCCAATGCCTTCTCCATTCTTGCAAGAAATGTTCCTTAATGCTATTTGTCTTAAGTTCACCTCCAGTGTCAATTCATGCGTTAATATATATTGAAACCCGCAAGGCTTCTGCGGTCTTCCTCTGCTACATCCTCAATCGCACCGAAGACCACCTCTGGCCTTAAGTAACTATCAAGGAAGTCATACTAAATCTCTTAAATCTCAATTTCGAAGCGACCAATCAGGGTGGATACAGGAATTTCTCTCAGTCTCAGGGGGCTATCTTTTACTCCCTCCGTCCCATTTTGTGAGTCCATCTTTGGGAACTCAACTTATTAAGGGGACAAGAAGAATCTACACTTACTTTCCACAATTGCTCCTAATCATTACAACAACTTTTTTAGTTTTGTTCTGGTGTAGATTTCAATGAAGGGTAGTTTTGGAAAGTAAGTAAAAATTATATACCAAATTAGGAAAGTGGACACTAATTTTGGGACATCCCAAAATGGAATACAGGACTCACAAAATGGGATAAAGGGAGTACGTGTTACAAGACTTAAGTAGGCTTTTCATATTTGACGATAAAAGAGATATGAAGAAGTAGACAAAACTCATAAATATGCATTTTTTACTACTCGATCAATATTAATCTGCATAATTTTTCGAAAGATAGTTTTTTTCAATGGAATATAATTTTCAATATTCTGCACTTACCCTACTTATAAATAATAGTTAGTACGGTCAATAGCCAAGATTTATATAAGGGGCGATCATCCAATTAAATAGAAACTCATGATAATATTTTAGAAGTTTTGGACCTCCTAATAAAGTAATATTTCTAGAAGGTCACCCTACTAATAATATTTCGTACTAGTCTCTAAAAGACTCTAGAGAATTCAATGATTCTATTTAAGTCTAGGGAGTTCCGAGCATTCTGTATAAGTCCCTGCAAAACCACCTATAGCACAGTAAAAGTTCCTTAACGTTATTTATTTATTTATTTATTTCGAACAGAGATAATTTCCCTAATTAAATTATCGACCACCATAACACAACCACTAAAATATTTTGGTGGTCATTATAAGAGGCATATAATTTTTATCCTACCGGCATTTGGTGGCGCCATCGGACAGGATAAAATAGTCCTGAATTAGGTTCTTATCCCATTAAATGTGCAATAACTCTAACCCATGAGAGAGAGTGGGGAGGGGGGGAGGGGGTATTAAGAGCCTGTTTGGGCATCACAATTTGATGCCCAAAATAGATTTTCAGCCCTCAAACGTGAATTACAATGTTTGGATGAATCACAATTGAGAAAGCTATCGTGAATTTGGCCATTTCCCACGCATTTTCGCAAAGCTGGAGATGACCAGCTTTGGGACCAAACGTAGTCAAAAGACTCAAAACCCAATTACATGCGTTTGCTAAAATGCCAACATTACCCCTTCGTGACCTCTCATGCATGACCAAAGTGGGGAAGCATACCACCATGCAACTTACCAACAAACATTATTTATTTGCTATATAGATTTTTTATTTGGGATAAGCATTTGTTATAAGCATTTGTTATGTTTTTAGTTAATTAATTATTTAGCTAATGAAGAAATAAATAACAACAACATAGAGCATTTTTGCTCATCCAAGCCTCAACTAGGTGACATGTATCACATCCCCTGTATTATTAACGTAATTACTGGAATGAGATACATGTCACCTAGTGAAAACCTGGGTGCGCAAAAGTGGATGAGCAAAAATACTCTTTTAGTAACCTTAGCTATGGAATTTTATAAAAATCTATTTTGTTTTTGTAAGTAGTTTTTATTTATTTATTTTTGTTAATATTTTGTACTCCCTCCGTCCCTTTTTTGAGTCCATCTTTGGGAACTCAACTTATTAAGGGGACAAAAAGTATCTACACCTACTTTTCACAATTGCCCCTAATCATTACAATAAACTTTTTAGTTTTGTCTTGGTGTAGATTTCAAGGAAGGATAGTATTGGAAAGTAAGTAAAAATTGTATACCAATTTAGGAAAGTGGACTCTAATTTTGGGACATCCCCAAATGGAATATAGGACTTAGAAAAAGGGACGGAGGGAGTAATATGTTTTATCAAAATAAACTAAATATGTATTTCAATAGTATAATAATAGTAACAATTCAAGGGTACAATTTTCTTTTATACATTCAAAATCACTTTTGCGTCTTGTAGACACCTCGATTTTGACCAAATGTCGAATTAAGGGGAGTGTTACTTCCAAATCCAATGATGACAATGACCGAACTATCCTAGGGCTTCCAAAGGTGATTCAAGTTTTTCGAAAGGCTCTGCAATTCAAACAAAAGAAATAAAGAAGAAAAAAAATATGAGAATAGAAGAAACGGCACATGACACATTTTGCGACAGTCACGGGTTACCGGTGCGGCACACTCTGATTGTCGTGCGGCAGTTAGTAAGTGCTGCAACGACGCTCACTGATAGTCGCAAAAATGCATCAAATGCCGCAAAAATCAGAATTCCAGGAAAGACGGCAGTCCGCGGAGTTTGTCAGCGGCATTCAGTGAGTGCCGCTCCGGCACTTATTGAGTGTCGCTTCCATCTTCGTTGAGTGCCGCATTTTTGTGGCTGCCAGCTTTATAATAGTACATTTTGTACCTTCAAAAGGACGTCCGAAATTAGGGTTTTGGCCCTGAAAATACTGAAATACCTTTTTAAAAATTTCCTATATAAAGGGGATGAATATCCCATTGCAAAGGACTTGGAATTTTGAATCTTAGAGCCTTATCTTGATTTTCTTTGTTTTAAATCTTTTAAGAATTCTCTAAACACCATTAGGAGCAAGTTTTTAGAGGTGTTTAAAGAAGAAGTTGCATGTGTTAGAAGAAAAAGAGCTTGAACCACCTTTGAAAAACCTTCAAAAAAACCTAAGAGTTGAGGATAGTTGGAGGTAAACTCTAGACTAATCAATCTTAAATTAAAGTCCAATCACAATATTATAATCTTTTAGGATCTTTACACATTTTCAAAAACTCCTTTCCCACCTCATTTCTCCACACACCACCAATATTGTGGTTGAACTTGCATTTCATTGGTTTGGATCAAAGTAACCTCAGGTTCAAGGCTAAATACATCATGAAATTAACTTAGATATTACTTGAGTTTTGATTTCCTTTTTCCTTTTTATTATAATCATCTCTTAGGATTATGAGACCTTCAATGTCTTACTTGAATCCTTTGACTTGGAGTCCTTTAGTTTCCTTGTAAGCTTATGATTTACAAGAGGATTAAGGATGGTATTAATGTGTTTGGTCAATGAGTCTAAACCTATCTCCATGGTTTAAATTCATCATTTTAGGATTTCATGAAGTTTCTTCATACTCCATTTTGAAATCTATAAGTATGAGTGTCTTAAGCCTCCAATGACCATCAAATGGTAGGAGAATTAGTTTGGGTGAAGCCAATCTCAATGACTTGCTAGATAGAGTTAACAAATAAAGATAAACTTGACAATGGTGCAGTGAGTTCACAAACCACCTTTGATCAAGGATTTTTTATTAAATAATGGACCGTTGGAATTGATTGAGACCAATTGGAAAGTGTCAATAACACAAACTTTTACCACTCTGATTTTTGTTTTAATGAGATTTTATGTTTAAAAGGGTTTGGTCATGAGTTTTGTGATGAAGCAACCATAATCTGTCCAGAGTTTCAGAACAGTAACGTCTTCTTGAAATGAGTAAATCAGAGCTTTAACCAAGCATTCTTGACTTAAACTAATTTTTTATATGAAGATTAATGTGTTAGGAAGATACCCTAAAAAAGATCAAAGTGATTCTGATTTTTTTTATTATTTTTAGAAAATCATACAAAAACTCTGGACAGAGAGTTGTAAGTTTCTAAGTGATGTCTAGTGTTTGTCCAATTCCCGAAGATTGAACCGTTGATCTTCGCTTTTTCTTTTTGGGTTAGAAACTAGACTCATAGAGGCATCTTGTGTCCAAAATTCATTAACATCGTGCCACGGGAAGCATGCTTTTCCAATTTTTAAAGTTTTGATTTGCTCTCTGTAATTTTCAGAATTTTGTGACAGATTTGACAAACCTTGTAAATAATTATTCAAATGACTTTTCTATGACCTAGGGCTTAAATCATGCCTTAATAATGATCAGTTGAAATTAAATACAGATGTTAAATGATCCAAATCAATGAATAGTTCATAGCTTACTCTTGTTCATATTCATGTATTCATATACATTCATCCATGTAGATTGATACTTGTAATTAGAAATCATTTTGTGTTAGAATTAAAATTGCATTTTCGTTGAACCTAATTGTGAGTCCCTTGTGACCATGTTGGGACTACACCATCTCTATATGGACATTACATTGGCTCCTAGTTGAGACTTGTATATCTATAGAAGTGATGCATTTCCAACTAATTAGAAGGAATTCACAATTATGTCAATTCCTTCATACTTGATAGATTTAAGCTAGAAGTTTAAGGATGTTATTTAAAATTTTATACTACATCTTGATTGAAGCATGTGGACTAACCCTCTATTTTGTACCGCTATTGAGGTATGATTTCTCAGCCATTCTCTAGTTTAATCATTTCTTGATTTTATTGATTTTCGAATCCATGTGCGATACCTTAGAATTAGGTCTTGCCTTATGTGATTAGAGACCATTTCTTAGATTTTATTTTCATTTGTATGCATTGCATGTTTAATATTCGTGGCTGGATCCCTGGTAAGTTTTCTAGTTCCCTATTTACACATTATCTTGATTGTTATTTGGAATTATGTGGTGTTGAATGATATTTTATCATTTGCAATCTTACACTCTTTAGACATGCTTTCGTAATGTATATTTATACATATGTATTAGTTGAGGGCACACTTAGATTAATAATTCGATTAAATGTATGTTGAGTAAAGGCCTATCGCGAGATAGGATGAGAGGGGGTGTTTTAGTCCGCCGGGCTCCTTCCCCTCTCATTCCACAATCCTCGGACCTAGAAATTTCTTGTTTCCGAAAAGATCAGTTTGCTTTAAAACTGTTTTTTTTTTTTTAATTTTCCTTTTAAAAATTAAGTGGCGACTCGTGTTTTGTGTTTTGAAATTGAAAAAGAATTTTTTAGAAAAGTTGTAGGTAAGAAAAATGCGATATCCACACGTCTATGTAACCAAACACTTACGTAATCTATTATGCTATTATAACCACTTTTACAATACATTACCCAAACACCACATCTGTCAAAATTTATTGTGATCTTAATCTATTATAACAAAATCAATCGCAAAAGAACAAGCTGCCCCAACTAGCTCTAAGTGGATTAGAAGTTTGACTTCTTAGGGCAGAAAATACTTCCTTTTTTTCCAAATCTAATTTTTTTTTCTTTTCTTTTTTCATATCCTATTTTTTTTTTTCGTTCTCAGATCTGTTGTTTTTTTTCTAGATCTCTTTTTTTTTTTCTTTTTTCTTTTTTTCTCCTTTTCATTTTCAAGTCTGTTTTTTTTTTTTTCAAATCCCCCCTTTTTCTTCTTTCTTTTTTCTTTTTCTCTATTTCATTTTCAAATCTGCTCTCTTTTTTTTCTTTTTCTTTTTTTCAAATCCCTTTTTTCGCCTTCAAATCTACTTTTTCTGATCCTTTTTTTCTTTTCTTTTTTTCTTTTTTTTTTTTTGGTCCCTATTTTCATTTTTTTTTTTTTTTTGGGGGATTTGCAATTTTTTTGGTGTTAAAGAGCAATAATTTAATTATTATCCGGAACTTATATCCGAACACATTCCAAACACAGGACAACATAATAGCTTATCAGATATAATTACTATCATATTCAATCCTGTCTTATCCTGTCATATCCGCCAGCTTTATCCAACCAGCCAAACGAGGCCTAATAAAATAGAGGGCTTAATTAATTTTTTAGGGGAACTTAACTTAAATATAACTTTCTTTTAGACTAGCGATAAAGGCACCTTCATTTTTTAATTAGGGCACCTAAATTTAAGTTAAAAAATTAGTTTTTTTACTTTTTACTTTAATTAATAAGGGTACCTCACTTATTTTACTATATATATTATCTCTTTGTGTGTCTCTCTCCTTAATTATTTCCAAATCCTTGGCTACTTCTTATTTCTTTCCCTATTGACTCATAATCTGTATTCAGCATCTTCTTCGATTTGACTTCTTGTCTTGTAAGTTTTTTTGTTTTCATTAATTGTGATTCTTCTCTCTTCTCGATAGGTGACACATGATCCTCCTGAGCATAATTTATATAATAATATGAATTTGCCCATATCAAGCTTCGAAAATTAATTTTTTTTTCGAAAATCGGTACAATTTCCGAAAGAAAAAAAAAAACAAACAAACAAACTTGATATGGGCAAATTCAGATTTCGGGATTGTTTCTTTGCATCAACTTATTGTACTTTATGGTGAAATTACGTTTTTGTGTGTGTGTGTGTGTGTGTGTGTGTGGCATGGGTTGTATTTATTCCAGATTTATATTTGTCGCAATTTAACAGCCACATCATTTTTCCTTTTGTATAATCTAATGGTCTTATGATATCTAGATATCAAGTGACGAAGTCACAGAAACTGCTAAGCGATGCAGCTTGTAGTTCCAAACCTTAATCTTGTAATCATCTCCTGTAGAAGTCACAATTTTAAAAGAAGATGCTTAACTGCCACCACAAACCTAAAAATAGATAACATGTAATCACCACAACCAAGAACTCAGAACGTTTCCGAAATTTCTGCATTTATGTTACTGGCTAACCATATGAATATTCACAACTTGTGGCTCACTAAGTGCAAAGCATCACAACGTATGTATTAGTTCAACAAGAATTCTTATTGAAATAAGAATAGAAAGTTCCATTACCCAATCAAAGCAACTAAAAATCACCTATGAATTGACACATGCATCATCTTATACTTCAAACAAGGTACTACATTACAGAAAAGTATTTCAAGTGTTGTATTTCTTTTTTTTTTTTCAGAAAATGGTAAACATTCCAAAAAGAGATGTACAGATGTACAAGGGGCATACCCCAGGATAAACAAAAGGCACAAGCATAAGGACAAGTGGCAAACAAACCATTGGTTGTTTACCACTGGAAATGCCAAACCAGGCAAAACAACTCACAAAATCGAAATTACAGAAAAAACCTGCCAAGCATCAACCTAACAGATCAAACACCAAAGAGAAAGGCAAAGACAAAAAAAAAACATAACACAAGGGCCACTTTAATGCCAGTTAGCCAACAGGGCATTAAGAAAACTATGATTTTTCCATTTGGTTTGGATTTGAATATTAACTTGCGAGACAAAAATCTTCAATAGTTGCTCTTTAGGTAAGGCAGAGTTCTTGAAAATTATGTTGTTCCTCTCCCTCCAAAGACCATAGATGATAACTCCCAAGCAGATTCTTGGGATCATATGTTGGGGAGTCTTTCCTTTCCAGTGCTGGATCATCTAATTAAGAGTATTTTCCCAAGGGGTGCCATTCAACTAGGTCACATCTAGTCATCAATTCCTGCCAAATGAAATTAGAGTAATCACAAGCAAAGAAAAGATGGTTATGAGAATCCATGTGCCTAAGACATAAAGAACAGGCAAGAGGCCCAGGTGTAAAATTGCAAGAATCCATGGTTATCTCATATTGGTTGGTTGGTTTGTGTACTATATTTTGTTTACAAACTACACATGGAGGAGCCAGAGGTTTTGTTTACCAGGTCCAATTGGATACTAAGTGTTGTATTTCATTCCAATTTAAATAAGTTTTAAACAATTCCTGACATTTTGACATGTTATAGACAGAACCCACAATGAATAGTCCAACCAGTATAAAAAAAATTTGGTATGGCGGGGCCTGAGCACAGATGAACTTTAATGCTTTAGGAAGTCAAGCGAATCTAGCAAGGTGATTATATAAAGAACAAATTATGGATAGATCTAAGGATAATTAACAAGCACTATCTAAAGAAACATACTATGATACTTTCAATGTAAAAGCACATTACTTCAAGGACAATCACTGTATCCGAAATCCCAATAGTAGAGAAACCAAAATGGCAGATTTGGGTACAGATCATAAACTGAATTAGTTTACATTGAATGCCATGATTTGGTACCTCCAGATACGAATACGTCGAATAGTGGCGGTGATTTATGGAAATCAACACCACGAACTGCCCATCGTGCTCATCGAGAAAGTAGAGGCAAAAAAATTGATGCGCCGATGGAAAATGGGTTTACATAGCTTTATGCGTCGATGGAGAATGAGAATAATTTGTTGCCTCAATGGAAGGCCACATAGGTTTAGTTGAATCTTCTATTTTCGCGACCATAGCAGTCCAAACAAACCACATGTATCATGTACTATTACCATCATTATCTCTAGGTAGCAACCATAGGTGGACTTGAACTAAATCAAGTGAACAATGCATACAACGAAAACGGAAAAAGAAAAGGAAAAAAAAAAGGAAAAAAGAAAAAGGAAAAAAAGAATAGATGATATCTCAGCAATTGCTGCTTTCAGATCCCGATCTTGATCGTGAATGGATTCATGGATATGTTTCAATTTCCTGATCTCAGCAATTACTGCTTTCAGCACAGTAAAAAACCAAATCCCCATACCTTACAACCTTTAAAAAAAAAAAAAGCCAGCAAAATGTCAAATCGCTCAAACCGCTGATTAAATTTTACACTAAAACATGGATCACGGATACGAATACACCACAGCAACTGCATCTTTATAAAATTCACCGATACAAAAAGCTCAAATCAGACCAATCCACAAGCGAATTGCAAATCACAATAAAAGTCCAAGTTATTTAAGTTATGAGAATTTAAATCATAGATATGAAATTATCAAAGCTATAGATTTGACATTAGGAAGATTATATAAGAAAGGGTTAAAAGAATTTGTAGGGGAATAGATAGACAACCAGATTTAAAATACATCATTTTCAGTTCAATGCCTCTTAGTGAACTCCTTTATAACAATTTGTAGGAGACACCATAACCCAGAAGAATTGATGTAATAAACCTCCTACCTCCTCTCTCATCCAAATCTAGTTTGTTCATTAAATTAAATTGAAGGAGTCCAAGAAGATAGGAAGAGATTAGAGAAGACATTAAGCTTATTCTTACGGTCCCAAAACTTGCAATATTTGTGCAAATAGTGGGAAGAGGAAAAAAAAAAAAGCAGATGAAGTCATATTCATCTCTCCCAAATATCCTACCAACCATTACATTCAAACAAAGAGATAGCCAATGAAAATACAGCCATAAGTATCCCTACAATTGTTGGTCATTGTCTGGATTCATGACTCCCTTCATAAGTGTGGGTCTAGGGGGGGCGTGGGTGTGGGGGGTGTTGTGAGAAGCCACTGTTCCTAAACCATGTGGATCAAATTATTGGTTGAAAATTCAATACAGGGACTGTTAAGAACAATGGAATCTGGGTTAAACTAAGAACTCAAGTCCTCTTTGAGCAAAGCCATAGAGAACCTTTTCTTAAAAAAACAAAACAAAAAGTTGAGAAAATTGCCCTTTGAAGATTCTAGGCCCATGGTACCATATAATAAATTAATTAAATCCATTGCGTAACCACTACTTTTCATGAACAAATTAGCAAATTGGCTAGTAAATGAATAACATTTTGTCTATTTTTCACTCACTCTCGTAATAATGCATCCAAGTCTACTAGATGAATGACTGATTTCATTTTTCGGAGGCTAAAAATTTGTTTTATTTTTTCATTGCCTCTTAATTTCTATCTACCTAAAGAGTTCAAACAAACTTGTAGTAATGTCAAATTCTAAATCATATCTCAATCACCTACATCAAACTTGAAAATAAACAAATTCATGCTCCAACCCAAATCAAACAACATAGAGTCAAACTTAAGAATTGACTATATACACATTTATATAAAGAGAGAATGAGTGAATACCTCAGGCTTTCAGAATATACCAATGTTGCCGGCGATCAGGTTTTGGGTTTCCACAACCTCAACGATGACATTTTGAGTTAGGCAGCCCCGATTCGAGCGTAATTTTGACAGAATCAAAGATCTCAAGACGGTGAAGCCGATCATTAGCAACCTTCACAACCTGTAACAGCTCTTGAATTGTATTCACACTCTTAATGCCCTCAAATTCGACTTCGATCAATGAGTTTTTGGTCTGTTTTTTGTGTTTGTTTTCAGTTTTTTTTTTTTTTTTTTTAAATGACAACAAAAAAACATGTTTGGTAATCATCATTTGTTTTTATTTGAGTAGAAACGATTTCAGATAATCAACTCGGCCTAGCTGGGTTGGTCAGAGCTTTTGCTCTGTCAAAGTGAGGTTAAGGTTCAAAACCGTCGAACTAAATTAGTTGGAGGGACAAATCTAACCGTATTCAGTATTTGGGCTTAGTTTGGCCCCCATTTTGTTGCTTCTTCTTTTTCAAAATTGCTTTTTTTATTTCAGGATGTTTTTTTGAAGAGTAATGTGTCACTTGTACAAAATTATCAAACAACTCAATAAAAAATATCATAATCCACTTTTAAAAAGCCACATGGAGCCAAACTCTACAGATATTTACAACCAAAATAATCGAAGAAAAAAGTAGTTTCAATGCTGGGAGTGTAGTTAACGATACAAACGGACCTTGATGTTGATAATTTCTCGAAGGTTTGGCTCTTTTTCTTGATCATCCCTTGCGTCTGGTGACGACTTACCGAGTGCATGCCTCCTGCAATTTTTACGCCATTAAATACACAACATCATACTCCAGCTAAGAAAACCAAAAGGCAGGCAAATAGTCAATTACAGACCAATTAATTAAACAAACAGCTGTGTATTACAGGGTGTGTGTGTGTGTGTGATGTTGCCTAGCAAGGCGATGAATCTGGTAGAATACTTCCGAGCCTGCGGTGTGTGTCTCTCTTCGAGAGTTGCTGTGAAACTCAAAAGAAGTACATATTATTATTGTTAGAAGAAGGGTGAGATACTTCCAAACGACTTTGTTGTTGTACTACGCAGAGTGTTTTAAGTAAAGCAGCTCATCCCACATCTAACTTAGCAGAGCAGTTTTAAGTGTTTATAACCAAAACCAGACCAAAATCAACGTTGTCCCTTCGGGCACACATCAGATAAAATTGGAACCTTACAGAGAAAATTAGCATGGCCATGGCCCCTAAACTATCCAACCTTGCTCTGTCTGGCTCTGCTAAGTCTGCTTTAACGGTCACTGTTCTTCGTTTTTCTTGTAAGAGAATAACTAGGTCTTTATTTTTATTTGCAGAGCTACAATACAACTTTTTTCATCTCAAAAGTGTCTCACCTCATGTTGCACAATACCTATATTTCTAATCTGTTGTCAAATTTTGTGGGTGCTTAATTAAGTTTTCCTCAATATATTCAGTGTTTTTTCCTGTTTTAATGTGTCATAGGCATACTGTGAAGCAGAAAGCAACAAAGTGTGCAAAGAAATCAAATTTTCTGAGTATCCAGCCATTGTAAATATCCATGGAATTAACACCTGGGTAGGTTTTTTGGGTTTACTTTATCTTGTGCAAGTAGAAAAGAAACATCGAGGATATTAGAATAGTGTTTGTGGTATTGCAATTAAAGTGTTGTATCAAAAATTTTTTATTTTTTTCCCCCCAGTTTAACATGTTGCCAATAATACACAAAAAGTTGGGGTATAGTATCTGATTCATTTGTATGACTACAAGGAGAAGCCAAGAAATCTGGAAAGACACTCCATGGATTAGGTCTTTTTTCCACTAGAAGTGCGCAAAACCATATCGTCAACCACAGAACACAGCATCTTTAGTCTGGCTTGTACTATAGCTGAGAAAACTAATTTGAGTTGGACTTGAATCTGCCTTGAATGAAGAGAAAATTTCTTGGACATTCTTGTCCCTTAACTCTGAGGAGTAAAATACTGTGTTGTTGATCCTGCTTGAACCCCTAATATCAGATTTCCCACACACTGAGGCATTAGCGACACCCAATGCGAATTCCAGATTATAAGTGGACTCTACTGTGAGTGTTCTTGCTGTTTGAATGCCAGCCGAAACCCCCAAGACTATCTTAGCTGCTGCATCGCGTGCTGGGACAGAGTAGCGTTTGGAGTCCATATTTGACAGTTCCTATCTCAGACCATTGTGGTAATGCAGATTTTACAGGCCTCGGTTCAGGATCAAGTAAAACTCCTTCACTCGAGTTATCCAGGACTCTTCAAATCCGTCATTATGCAACAGGTATCTGTGTTCATGAGAGATTAAATGCCACATTGAAACAAGATTTATGTCAGTAAGAGGGAATACAACTCAAAAAAATGAAAAATACTGTGCTAACATTATTAACATGCTCTTAAGTCTTTATTTTTCATTTTCGAAAAACTGGTGCAATTTGTGTTGGTAGCAGTTTTGACTATTTTTTGGAAAAAAGAAAGCATATATATATATATATATATGATTAGTCACTGCTGAAATATAGTTAAAAGATCTAAGTGGTGTCTTCCTAGGTTCTTGGATGATCCCACAATTTTTATAGTATACACTCTTCAGGCACTTTTTGGTTCATAGATTTTGCAAAGGTAAAGGACAAAAATATGGAGGAAAAGGATAATATAAAGGAAAGAAAATAGGGTGGAAAAAAAATTACAATAGGAAAATTTTAACCTCCTTTACAAATGGTTAGAATCCAGACCATCTCTTAATAAATGCAAACAACTCTTAATTGTCTTCACAAACAATTGGATCTTATGGACACAGAGAACTTCTATTATCACAATCCACAAGGCTCCACCCAGGCGTTTTCTTCAACTTTCCTTCTTTCATCTCCTTCCTAAGCCTCAGAACGTCCTCCCATTGTTCAGCCTCTGCATACATGTTAGATAAAACAACATAAACTCCATGATTGTGAGGTTCCAAACCAAGAATTTCTTTCACTACCCTTTCGGCAATCTCAAGATTCCCATGGTTCTTACAAGCCCCTAACAAAGCTCCCCAAATCACGACATCGGCTTTCCAGGTCATTCCTTTGATCAGCTTCTCAGCTTCTAGCAGCCTCCCACCTCGCCCAAGAAGATCGACCATGCACCCATAGTGCTCTATCTTTGGCTCAATGCTATAAACCCTTTTCATGGAATCAAAAATCTTTTGACCAAAATCAAACAAGCCAGCATGGCAGCAGGCAGACAAAACCCCAACAAATGTAACATCGTTTGGCACAACTTGCTCACTCTCTAGCTTCTGAAAGAGATTAATTGCTTCTTCAGCGTGTCCATGAACGGACAACCCACAAATCATCGCATTCCAAGTTGCAATATTCTTTTCAGACACACTATTAAAACACTTGCGAGCCATAAAGATTGCCCCATTCTTTGCATACATGTGTACCAATGCTGTGCCAAGGATCACTCCCACTTCGATTCCTTTCTCTTCCATAAAAACGTGAATCTGTTCTCCCAAATCCAAACACCCGGATCGAGCACAAGCAGACAACACAGAAGCCAAAGTCACGCCATTGGGTTGAAACCCGACAGCAATCATTTCATCAAACAGAACTAATGCCTCATTTGAAGAAAAGTTTTGAGCATACCCACAAATCATAGTTGTCCAAATACTCAAATTTCTATCGGGAACTTGTTCAAACACTTTCCGGGCATCTTTCAAATTACTTGAGACAGAGTAAGCCCTTACCAAGCCATTGACAACATGCAAGTCCAGGTCTAACCCGAATTTGAACAGCTGGGTATGTACTTGTTTACAAGAAGAATGAAGCGGCAACCGTAAATTAGAACACGCCTTGAGAAGAAAAGGGAAGGTGTGTTTACCAGGTACAACACCGAGCCTTTGCATATTAATGTAAAGAAACAGAGCTTCTGAAGGGTTTGGACTACCAGCTTGGGCTCTTATGAGTGTATTCCACATGAATGAATTGGGTTGTTGGGTGTTGCTGAAGAGCCTGAGCGCGTATTTGAGGTCGCCAGAGTCTGAAAGGGCACAAAAAGATAGTAATCGGCTGGCGGCGTAGTTGTCGTAAATGCGGGAGGAGACGATCATTTGGGCGTGGACTTGTTTGAGTTGGTCCATTGAAGAACATCTGTCTGCAATCAAAGAGAGGTTCAGAGGTTTGGATGATGGCAGAGGAGAAAGAGATGTGTGGTAGTGGTAACCGTAGGTATGATGAGCGAGAGAGTGTTTTCCGAAAAGTAAACAATAATGAGGGGATGTCCTTGGCGGGAACATTACCAATCGTCCCCAATGCCCATAATCAAACTGAGCCATTTCTTCTATTCTCTCATGAATAATCTCTCATTTATCAGCTTGTCATTTACAAATTTGGAGACTTCGGATACATACAAATAATTTGGTTGTGTCAGCCTCTCAGACATACACAAATAATTACTCTCAATATGTTAAGCTTGGCTGATGTTGAGAGTGATTTACTATTGAGTACTGCTATTCTGTCCAAAAGATGTTTTTCTAACACACGTGACACTAGTAGCCTCTTCACTCATTGTAGGACCTCTTCAATATCGATTAATCAAAATTAATTGAGTTAATTGTAACATGTATTGAGAAATACTTTTGAAAAAAATATAATAGTAATAATTTGGAAAACCATAACATTACTCTTTACCATTACTCCTACTAAATGGTGTCTTGAAAGTTAATTTTAAATGAAACATTATTACTCTCAGTTTTGTTTTTTTTCCAAAGATTATTACTTTCAGTTGACATCTAAAAAATTATTAATGACACTTCAAGTGAGGCAAAATAGCAATATATTAGTACAAACACAGATCTAAAAATTGGGATCAAAATATCAATTTGTTAGTGCAAGCTTAGATCAAAAAATTGGGATGTAGACAGGGTGGACTCAAGAGTTTTGTTTGGGGGCAGAAAATTATACGGGGCTTCAGGGAAACGCTCTCGACCCAATTTTTTTAAAGCTTAATATATATATATATATGTATATTGAAAAGTTGAGGGAATAAGGGGAAAAATTAATAAAGTTTGAAATATGTAAGGTAAATAATTATTTTTAAATGTTGAGGGGGCAATTAATGGGCAAAAAATAATAAAGTTAAAAGAATTATTTTGAAAAGGGGGGGGGGGGGGGGGGGGGGGGGGGGGATGCAATTAAGGGGCAAAAATGACTAACGTATGAAATATATAAGGTAAAAAGATGATTTTGAAAAGTTGAGGCGGACAATTAAGGGGTAAAATTGAATAATGTTTGAAACTTATAAGGTAAAATGATAATTTTGAAAGTTGAGGGGGGTAGGGGGGCAACCGCCACCCTTGTCCTATGTGCATCCACCCTTGGATGTAGAGTTAGAACTTAGAGCATCAACAATGAGAAAGCTAAATTTAGCTTAAACTTAAGTTAAGTTATGGTACGAGATAAATGGTACAAATAGTGGTGTAGCAAAGGAACGGTTAAGCTTCGATGATTTAAACGGTTAAATGATGGCCGACTAGGTTTGGACCATCATGTGTTGTCCGTATGAAAATGAAACGATCATCTTACGACGTCTTAGCATTGAGACATATGAACTAGTTTTTTATTATGGCATGTTGATCTTAAACAGTAATCATTGTTCCGTCCCTCATTAAACGGTTACCACTCTTCCCTTTTCCCACTATATGGTTATCACTCTTTCGTTTCTCCGTACCATAAGGAAACTTAAGCGTATCACAATCTTAAATTTAACCCTCCTACCAACTTTAAGTTTATTGTATAAACAACACCACTATGGCACCAAAACTTATATTTGTCTAGTTGTGGTACACATTCACACCATTGTGGATGCTCATACTAGAGTACAACTAAAAATAAGTGTTGTAGAAATTTTTAGTTGGATTGTGTTTGGTGGACGTTGGACAAACTTGCCCCTACGAGTCATCCAATAAAAAGCCGCATCGAATCCCAAAAGATGACACATGTTTTAGTCTATTTATACATATTGATAGGTGGAATTGATTTTATATCCCATTTCATTTTAGTTCCCTGGATTATGTTTTCTATATCTATGATTTTTATTTTACGTGTCCATTGGTCTTCTTCCTATTGAAAAAAACTCTTTGATCCTGAATGCACTCAATCAAGACAACTGACAATCAATATCAGATCACCAATTATGAATTTTTCCTTTTTTTTTTTTTTTTTTTTTTTTTTTGGGGGGAGGGGGGGGGGGGGGGGGGGGGTCAAAATCAAGACAACAATATCTGGCAATGACAATGAGCCACTTTGACTCCTACCTTTTTTTTTAGGTGGGATGGCAGTGACTACTACAGACTACAGTCATACTTATTACTCGTATAAGTTATATATACTCCGTATTGGAGTATTTTATTTATTGAGTTACTTACACTCACCTTCCCTGGGTGTGCGCTAATTACACGAGCCTCCCTAATATTTTGAGAAATTACACGGACTTCCTTTATCGCTAACAGTTGAATAACGTCTATGACGGATTAAATGAAAGTACCAAAATACCCCTATATAAACCTCCCCTGAACTATGGTCTGATTACACGAACATCCCTCGAATTTTAAAAAATTACACGGACCTCCGTTATCACCCGTAATTACAGTTTGTGCATATGTATTATTACATCCACAAATAAAATTTGCTTTTGCAATGAGAAAGGGTTTAGGTTAAACTTTTCATACTACTAAAAATTGTATCTTTCAATTTTTTTCAAATTCCTTCTAGCAATTTCTTCAAGCATTTCTTCAAATTCTTCACTTTCATAATTTAAATTTCTTGGGTTTGATTTTTTTATTTCTTCCACCTGTTAGTTTCTCATGTCTATGGAATAATTATGATGGATATTGATAGGTCAATAGAATCTGAGCAATCTGCAATTTGGTTTGTTGGAAAGAACTTCCTGTGTTTTGTGAAAAATTGAAGGGACTGAGAAAAATGGTAAGGGTAATAAAATTATTCTAAATAATAAGAGATACGATTCAAAATTTTGAAAAAATTTAATTTTTGTTAAGTGGTGGAACAAGGGAAAAAGAAGAAGAGAGAGCAAAAAATAAACAATTTTTTTTTCCAATTTCATGATTTAAATTTCTTGGATTTGATTTTTTTATTTCTTCTACATTTTAGTTTCTCCTATTTATGGAATAAATATGACAAATAATATGGACAATCTTCAATTTGGTTTGTTGAAAAGAATTTCTGTGTGTTTCATGTAAAATTGAAAGAACTATAAAAATGATATAGAAAATGTAGTCATTCTTAAACTTAAGAGAGATGATTCTAAATTTTGGAAAAAATTAATTTTTGTTGAGAGATGGAACAAGAGAGGAAGAAGAAGAAGAAGGAGAGAGAGAGAGAGAGAGAGAGAGAGAGAGAGAGAATTAACGAAAAAAAATACTTTTTGTTATGAAGGAGGTTCGTGTAATTAGGCCATATCTCAGGGGAGGTCAATGTAATTATTCTTATTTTCTAGTAGAAAAACAAGGGTATTTTTGGCATTAGGTAAGCAAAAATCGCTTACATTATCAATTTCTGTTAAGGGGATAGACGGTCAACTAATGGAGGGGAGGCGAGTGTAACTCAACCTAAACCTCAAGGGAGGTTTGTGTAATTTTTCAGAATACGAGGGAGGTCCATGTAGTTAAGGCAAACCTCAAGGGAAGTGAGTGTAATTAATCCTTATTTATTTTATACTAGATATTGCCCGTGGCTAAAGCCACTACCGAACAATTCAAACCTTACATTTAATTTATTCCCAAGCATTCAATCCCAAAATGTAGAAACGAAGTTCAATGTTAGATCTTGTCACTGATTCTTCATTTGCTATTTTTTTTAACCTTTTATTGCTATTAGTTACACACATGTTGCCAAAAAAGGAGATTGTCATCATGAGAACTTATCCAGCCTGACCACCATAGCTTATGATCAAAATAATCTTACGACTTTTTTATATGGTGTCAACAATATGACTCATAAGCAAGCCTTGATTTTGAGATGCAAGATTGCAAAAAAGAAGGAAATTGACGGCCATCATAAAAGCAAGAACTCCTAATGAAAGTGGTCTTAGCATTAGATCCCACAATGAAAGTGGTCAAAAAGTTGCACAGTACGTGCAAAACATCTTCAATCCACTGTATTACTACTACTACTACCAGATGAAGCAAATATGGAGAGTGGTTGAAAGGGACAATTATTACTTTTTTTCAAATTTCTATTTAGCAATCACATTTTGCAACCCTTGCCTCGCTTTTTTTCCTCTTTCACCTCATTCTCAAAATCAATGAACTGTAAAGAAGTGAAGAAAATGTAGTAAAGAGGAACCAACAAAAATAGAAAAGGGAAAAAGTAAAGATGATTTGACGATAAGAACGACAAATATAGAACGAAAGCAAATAAAAAAATTCAAAAGAAGCAAACATCACAACCTCACAGGCGAAGTAGAGTTAAACTGCTCACAAACCTGCAAAAGGGCAACAAACTACAAATCTGAAATAAAAATCCAAAAATTAAACCCTTTTTTTTCTCCTTTTATTCCTTTTCAGGGTTCTATTCAAGCAGGAAAGATAAATAGTCCATGGAGAGAGAGAGAGAGAGAGCTTGGTGACAATGATGTCCATAAGCTCTGCCCTCGATTTCGAGTTGCAAATCTCCGTTTGTTGACTGGTTATTGTAAAGTAAAAAATAAAAAAACAGTAACAATCTTACAGACGAAAATTCACTAACGAAACCGAGAATCAAAATAGGCACAAACCATAATTTCCGGATTGACTGCACTTTCAAAATGTATTTGCAGATTTTCAAAGAAAATATTCCAAAATATTAATTTCCAGATTTATTCAGATTAAGAGGTAGACATTTCAAAATCCGATAATTGTCTTAAGATTGTTATTCAAAAAATATATATTGGGATGTATAAATCTGAAATCAATAGTAAATACTTTAAATAAAACAAAACCTGGTTTAGATGCGACAAAAATAAGTATGTTAATGTTTTGATCTCTCAATTTAAGCCTTTCAAAAAGTTTCTGAAACTGAAAAATAGAAATAAAAGAAAGACGAAGAATTGATGTACTATTGAGAACAACACTCCAAAATGGATGGCTTATGATCTTTACTTTATGCAATACTGTTTTATATCAAAACCTAGATTGATGCATAGAAAATAAAGAAGATTTGAGACACCTACGTAACAATCCTGAAGAGCTTACCAGTAAATCATTAAACAATAGCACTCCAAACAGCAATATTGTTGAGAATATCTTACATAATTGAGAGACAACTCTTGTTAACTAATGCAGAATACTGGTACATATCTTACATAATTGAGAGACAACTCTTGATAGAGAGAATGAAAGAATGAAAGATAATAATCTGGCAGTTCAACTGGGAAATAATAAAATCTGTTTTACATAATTGTGAATATTTTACATAATTCAGACTACTCTTAAGCCACGTTTGTTTCGCAAGACTAAAGGGGGATTGGACTAATAGTCCATTTTAATCAAAAATTCGGTGACGAAAATTCTAAGTTAAAAATCAGTAATGCAAAGTTGAAAGCGATACCTGGAAAGTAGATGCAATGAGAAACAGCTAGGGGGAGTTTGAGAGAGAGATAGAGAGAGAGAGAGAGAGAGATTATGCAAGTGAAACGAAAGAACCGAGATTGAATTACAAATATAAGAATCCATGATAGAAGTTAAATTGTGGCACATATAGAAATGTTAGACTTAAATCATACCCTTTATGGATAAAGAGATATTAGGGAGGGATAATTTCGATACTTGATTGACCCTAAAACAATAAAACAACAATTGGTTATTTTAAAGGCTAAGTTAGTGGGAAAAATGTGGGAGTTTCTACATTAAAAGAGTTTTAAATTGATGAGAAACCGCCAAAGTGATTACACACTTTCAGGGAGAGTTTCTATCCAAATATAATCCCATGAAATTTGGACAGATTTAAAAGAGTTTTAAATTGATGAGAAACCGCCAAAGTGATTACACACTGTCAAGGAGAGTTTCTATCCAAATATAATCCCATGAAATTTGGACAGATTTGGATGAATAAAAATAAAAATAAAAATCAGATTTGGCAAGAAATCAGTTTGACATTTAAAATTAGAAAATAAAAATAAAACTAATGCTTGTTTGGATTTCAAATCTAGTCAAATAAAGATGCAAATAAAGATGAATAAAATTGAATGCAAAAGTTTCCTTTCCATGTCTATACACAGAATTTCGTAATTATCTCTCTCTTCTCTCTAAAGCATTCTATGAATTGGCAAGAAATCAGTTTGACATTTAAAAGTAGAAAATAAAAATAAAAATAAAATCATATAGATGAATAAAATTGAATGCAAAATTTCCCTTTCCATGTATATGCTCATCATAACGTAATTATCTATCTCTTCTCTCTAAAGCATTCTATGATTTGGAAAGAAATCAGTTTGGCATTTCAAAGTAGAAAATTAAAAATCATGCTTATTTGAATTTCAAATCTAGTCAGAAGTACAACATTTACATAAAATAAAATAAAAATAAAAACAATATAAGGCAACTTCAGTCGTTAAAATCATGCTCATTTGGATTGAAACAACTATCTCATTTGGATTTCAAATCTAGTCAAAAGTACAACATTTACATTAAAATAAAATAAAAATAATAATAATAAAAAACAATATAAGCCAATCATTTGGATTGAAACAACTAAAATTGAAACAACTATATGTTTTGTGAAATAAGATGCAAATAAAGATGAATAAACACCCAATTGAAACAACAAACTCTCTCTGTAATTCCATTTCAAAAGAATCAAATTGAAACAACAAACTCTCTGTTTTGTGAAAATAAACACAAAATCATGCCAAATTGAAACATCCATTCCAAACGAAAAAAAAAAATGGAAAGGTTTTCAAATGAGAAAAGGCAAGGAACATCCAATCATGCCAAGTTAATAATAGTTTCCCAATTCAGATTTTGGTGAAATTCAAATACACGCGACCACCACAACATTTGTAGTGAATGCACCTAAACTAATTTCAAAATTTATAATAGCCCAAATCCAAAATTATCTTCAGTTCAAATCGAAAAAGACAACAAATTTCCCACATTTCTAACGTTCTTTCTGAAGAATTTTCATTAATTTTTTTTTAAAATCCGTCGATATCTATGTCTATAATTATAAACACACATGTATGTATGTAGGATAGATAGATAGATGATGATGGAAAGAAGCAGACCTACGGATCTTGTTGCCTTGGCCGACCCAAGAGTAGTGAGAAAAATGGCGACGGAACCTTGGGCATGATTGGCAAACCTCGGCTTTGGAGAGCCGATAGTAATCTGGAATTGGTGGTCCTGTGCACGATTCTTGGTTTTGGTGGCCTTGCTTGGCGTTGGTGGCCGTCAGTAGTGAAGGTCTGAGAGGTGGGTTATGATCTAGGGCTTGGAAAGGGAGAGAGAGAGAGAATCGAGGACGCCGACGGTGGCTGTGGATGGTGGTGGTCCGGTGACAGTGATGATATAGAGGGAGAGAGGAAAGAAATGAAGGTGGTGGCGGCGGTGGCGGCGGCGTGGTTGTGGCGATGGAGTCGGTGGGGATGAGAAGAAATAGATATAGAGGGAGAGAGAGACGTGGATGAGGGATAGAATAGAGGAGAAAGAAATAGATAGAGAGGGAGAGAGAGACGTGGATGAGGGATAGAATAGAGGAGAAATGGAGAATGAATAGGTTTTCTCTTTCCTAAATGAAACCTAATTGCCTAGTCAGCATCCTACTAAATTAGCTCATCATCCTAGTCAATATCCTAGTCATAAAACTTGTCCTAGTCATAAGACTTTTAGTGACAAACCGACCTACAATATTATATAGATATAGAGTGGGGCTATATTCACCACCCTTTTTTTTTTTTTTGCTAAATATACCACTTACACTCATAAAATTTTCATCTTTTAACATTATAGGGTAGTGTATTTGTCACACCCATTCTAAAATTTCATAGTTTATCATGCATATTTAGTTTGGGTAATACTTGGGGCACAACCAAAGCCACAACCTTTTTTGCACAACCTTCATTTTGTGTCTATCTCTCTCTTGATGGGTCCCACAGTGCCAGTGACCCCACAGTGCCCACTAGGAGAGAGATAGACACAAAATGGAGGTTGTGAGCAAAAAGTTGTGACTTTGGTTGTGCCCCAAGTATTACTCATTTAGTTTTGTGAATTATCAATGTTATTTGATAATTGGATTGAGGTTGACTGTGAGTCAACGGTAAGGTGTCAGTAAGGACACGAGATTTTGGTAATCGAAATTACATTGGCATGGTTAAATGACATTTATGTGATTTAAATGTTATTCAACTTTCTGGTATTTATGATGAATAGTAAATTTACATGTGTAGAGTAAATTCTGGTAATTTCGATAGTGTTATATATCATTTTGAGAACTGTGGTAAGAACGTGAGTGACAAGTTAAATAAAAGGTAAGTTGTATAGAGATTTCACATAATTTAGTTTTTTGATGTAATTTTAGATCCAAACGAGACTTAGTCGAAAACTTTTGTAATTTATAGTTTTCACTCATAAGGCATAAAATGGACGTGTGTGACGTTCCAGGAATTAATTAGAAGTGTGAGAAACTCGCAGGGAAGTAAACGCGATTTTCAAAAATATTGTCTATAAATAGAGGAGGGTGAGAACTTCATTTGTCATAAACTTTGCAAAATATCGTTAGAGAGGAGAGAGAAAAGGGATATTGTTGCCACGGGCTTTGCGATGACGATCGGCGACCTTTCGTCCGTCTGTTTTCAACCCAACTTCGTATTTGAACTCCCCAAGGTAAGGGCTACGTTTTGGTACTTATTAGGCCATGGTTGGCTAACTTTTTATAAAATTCTATTTCTAGAAATTTGGGGAAAAACGCATGTAAACTCGTAGGTTTTGCGTAGGATCGGAGATTTGGCGTTTAGTCGGGCTTCTAGTCGTTCCCTCCAAGTTATACGACGATAGCTCGAGGTATGAATTTCTAGCCTATGTTATATAGGGAAATTTCATGTTTTGAATTTTGACGACGAAATTGAGATCCGGGCAATATCCATGTGTTAATAGTAGGCCCGTTAATTATGCACGCGTTTAAATGTGAAAAGCATATCTAAATTATACGAGCACGTTGAGTTGTCTATGTGGGTCAAAGGGGGGGGGAGGGGATCTATACAAATTCATGCCGGAGTAAGCTTCTCGATGTTTGAGAATTTAGTAGCGACGACTACTGTGCATAGTTGATAGACTTGAACTTACCATGGCACTTGTGGATGCAATGGTTGATAGACTTGGACTTGCCATTGGCATCGCGGTTTAAGACTTGGACTTGCCGCTACCGGATGATTGCGTATTTTTCTCCCTAGAGACCATTTGATGTGATTTATGAGATTAGAGCATGATTTATCATACATACATATGTTAGAAATTGTGCACTCAGCATATAGCTAAGCAATGAAGATTTACTCCATTACAAATATGAAGAAAGGCAAGAGGAAGTGTGAGGAGTGAGGCTGTGGAGACGACGAGAAATCTTAGTACATGTTTTTGGTTTCCTTTCCAAATTTTGTAATATGTAACCAAACTTTTTTTAGTTAGTTTTGAATTTGTCTGAACTCATGAGCTCATGTTTTGAAAGCTTAGCTTGTCAAATTCGGATTTTGGGATGTATGTAATAGAACTATTGTGTTTAATCCAAACAAGCCTTAGCTTGTTCCATTATCGTTTTGTTTCATGGATTAGCGTGTCTTAATGGTGTTCTTGAAAGCTTAGCATAGATTGTAAAGTTTGGATTAATGTGAAGTGTGTTTGGAGTATTGAAATTGGCGAAGGGTGAATGGATCCTTAGCAAAATTCTGCTACTAGAGGGAATTCTGCTAAAGGGTCATTGACCGGTCGAAGGGCGTCGTTCGACCGGTCGAAATACCCCCTGCCAGAAATCTTTTTCTACTACTACCGAAAATTTTCAAAAAGTTTTGATTGGTTCTTAGGGTACCTTTGGGACCCCTTTCAACATAAATTTACTCGTTTCGATATATGATTACGTTTTCAATTTTATGCGGATTTTACAACTCGGAATGTATCATTTCCTAAAGTATTAAATACTCAAGGTTGTTTTAAATTCTTTTTCGCTGCGCACAGTTATTTCATGATTGGATGAGCCTTAGTGGCGTGTCACGTGTCCTATTTCCACACATGGTGGGATGGGTTGTGACAGTATTTGTCACACCCCAGAATAGCAAAAATAGAGAAAAAGATATTTCCTTTTTGGGTTCATAGGGAATGACTAGTGAAGTCACAGAATTGTCCACACCACACAGTACTAAACAGCAAGTAAGAGATAGTAATAACAACTTAACTCACTAGGCATAACAGAACTTACTAACTATTATATCAGAGCGTTTAACATAATATAAAAGAGTATAAAGGCAATATATGCCTTATTACAACACATACTTGTTTAAACAGATAGAACTATAATCTATTTTATGCCTTCAGCTGGCGGTATACATAATCATCAGCGTAGTAATCTTCCCTGATGCCTCCATCCTTAATCAGTCCACCCTCAGCATATCCTTCCTCTGGATAGTAGCCATCCTTGTATGGTCCGTTACCTGTGGCATTGGCATGAAAGGCCGTCAGCTTACTGAAAGTTGAGTGAGTAGAAACTAAAACAGTATCATAAGCATAATGAAATTACCGATTATGAAGGAGATAAATATAGTTTTACTAATAGTATATTTCCTTTTATTTCAAAACCATTTATCGCTACCCACGTCTTATTACCCAAAGACCGACAAGGTACTCTTGATTGAAGAACAGACTTGATAGTTCAACTCTATAGATATACCATCATTTCTTCCACCCACCGCTCTTAAGAACATAACCGGCCACTGCTTGACATGGACACCACGTCAGTCCATCCCCCGTTGTTAAGGACATTACTGCTTGTCATGGACACCACGTCAGTCCATCCCCCGTTGTTAAGGACATTACTGCCCACTGCTTGTCAAGGATATAACGTTTGAACAACAGCATATTGATCTATTGCCACGACTTAGAGACGTCTACCAGTGATCCCAGCCCACTGCTTTTAAGGATATATTCTCAGTCCACTGCTTTTAAGGACATATCATAGATCACCTGGCTATCTTAGGATTACTTGGTCCAGCCCACTACTTTTAATGACATATTCACAGCTCACCACTTTTAAGGACATATCATGACCAAGTGTCCGCCCACGTATGATTCCCAAAACTTATCAAACCTATCTATGTTTCGTATGAGTACTGATACATCACTTCCCATTGTGGCTTGACTTCTTTGATTAAAATGAAATGGACCATCAAACCGATTCCCGACTACCACGTTACCTATATTACGAACGTTCTCACCTTACTCTTAATCATATCTCGTTATCGCGTCGCAGTACCCCTTATTCGATCAATATCATAATGAAAGTACAAAATGATAATTAAACAACTAAGCAGTTAACAACATATATCCCAAATCTGTAAGTACCAATCGATTGAAGTCACTTTTAATCGATTGGGAAAAATTGGGTTCAATCGATTAAAACATTTTCAATTGATGAAGGGAATAGTAAGTTCGATCGATTGAAATCCCTTCAATTCAAACGATTGAATCATGTGCAATCAATTGAAAGTCATCTTCTCTAGGCAGTGAGGTCCATAACTGCTAGGGTGCCTTGGGGTTCATTTCTACACGTTGAACACTAAACTTTAGCTACTAGTGAGTTTAGAACTCACCAAAGTAAAGAGGGTGTGTTTGGGTGTGAATTCTTGGAGCTTGGTCTCCAATGCCTTCCTCTTTGCCTTCTCTTTCATCTTCTTTCTCTTCCTCTTCTTCTTTCCTTTCCTCTGTTCCATTATTCTTCTCTTTCTTCTTGACATTATATATATAGTGTATGTGTGTATATATATGAGAGTATGTATGTATGTTTATACATATCTTCTCTCTAACCTCTCTCTAGTCCAAACGCCCATCCCCCCCATACACACACACACACACACGAGCACAACATATATATATATAGGGGAGGAAAGGGTGCATGTGGCAACTTCAACGCAAAACTGGGGCTAAGATTGCAGACATCTTCAATCGATTAAGATGGCTTCGATCGATTGAAGACATGTGACACAATTTCAATAAATTGAAGTGGGTCTAATCACTTGGAAAAGGGTCCACGTCATGGTTTCAGGTCGATAAGGTTTCAATCGATTGATATGACTTCAATCGATTGAACATGCCAACATGTCAATCAATTGAACAAGGAGTTACAAGTATTGTAAGAGCAGTTATACATAATCTTATTTATTTATATACATTAAAATATATAGGGTGTTACATGTATTTATATAACCACACCCTATATTATATATTGTATATATATATGTTATTATATAAATATAAATAGGCTATAAATAATCAAGTTTATAATAGAGATACTCTAGCATATATAGTATAATGATTTGAAAACTTTAAGGCTGCTGATCGGGAGAGAACTAATCCTAATAATACGCCTTAATTCACATTTGTTAGTACTTTTTATCCTGTTTTTGTATATTTTTACTTCGTTTTCTATTTTCTGACAGGTTTTGGAAGAAATCAAGTATATCAGGTTAAACAGGGTGAAAAAGCACAAAGAAAGAAGCTGAAAAAGCCAAGTCGCGTGTGCGACCCGCGGGCGCGAAAATCCGAGAATCGCTTGCGCGATCCGCTCGCGCGAAAACCCAGAAATCGCTCGCGCGAAGGCCAAATGTCGCGCTCGCGCGATATGTGTAAAAACCAAAGTTACGTATTTCAGTATACTGAAGACTCTTGTGCAAACGAAACTGCTGAACGACGTCTAGACTGTAAATTACATCAGTTTCAGTTCATTTCGGGTTAAGAAGGCTTCCAAAACTTGTTGTAAATCTATATATACCCTATTTTATTATAATTAAAGGGTTAGACATTATTAGCAACTATTACATACACATTCTACAACCATACTTCCAGCCATTGAAGGGAGGGAAGCAAGAAGAAGAAGAAGAAGACCAAGGATTTCCATGGCCTCCTCTATCAACTACTTGCCATCTATCACTTCCATGGACGGCTAGATCATAGATCTAGGGTTTCAATGAAGCCCTAGACGAGTAATAGGGTTTTATTTATGTTTTTATTTTAGTTTTATTATGTATGGATGACAGTCACATGTTTAGAGGATTTTTATAAATAAATCGTACTTCTAGTGATTAAATCATTGCTTTCAGAATTTATTCTTGTCTTAGATCTATTTTGATTGTTATGTGCTCAACGATCTATTCTTACTGTGCTTGTTTAGATTGTTTATATGTGATGGTGCTTTATTGATTTGTGCTATCAAGTGTCCGAATAGTCCATGCCTAGGTTAGACGGATTAGATCACAACCCTAGTTTAGTGTGGGATAATTCGTGCTAACCGAAGATGGATTATGTTGATGCTTGAACCATGAATATCTTCTTGTCGGAGGAATTGGGCTTGTAGCTACAATTCCCCATAATCATCCAATGTAATAAGCTAAAGTAATTCATAAATATTCCTATTATGAAGCTAGTGGTGGATTTGCAATCCTAGGTTCCCTTAAACATTATTTAAAACACTTTTAATTGCTTTCATAGTTTAGATTTATTTTTATTGTTATTAGTTTAATTAAATTCAAATCAAAATCCGTTTTTATAATTAATTAGATTTAGGTTTTAAGATTAAAACACGGTAGTTAATCAATCTCTGTGGGTTCGACCTTTACTTCCACACTGCAAATCTTTTGAAAAGTAAAGAATACTTTTATATCTTGATACTGACAACATCAATTTTTGGCGCCGTTGCCAGGGATTGCGTTACTACCTTTAATTTTATAATCTTAGTTTAGTTAATTCGTAAATATTAGGTTAGTTTTATTTTTCTTATTTTCCGTTTTGTTTTTAGTTACTAACTTGTTCTTTTATTTTGTAGTCAACGTTTCCGAGTGGAGCAGCTAATTACATCAAAGGAGCTTACGCAAATAAAATAAATAAAAATTAAATAAATTACTTCTTGTGAAACTTGCTCTAAACCACTGTAAGTCAGGGCGCTGTGACGCACTATTTGCATTAGTTTAGGGTTAATTGCACTGCATTAGCTAGGAAACCCGGGGCGCTGGGCTTGACGCGGTCATTGCATTACAGGATAATATTCATGCATCACAGTAGTTGAGTGCTTGTCGTCTTATTTGCGTGATTGTTATTTGTTTTTTTTTTAATTGAGTCAGTTTTTGTTTTTAGTTTACTTTTTTTTTTAGTTTATGTTAGGTACACGTTCAAATAAACCGGAATTAAAACCTTTTGACTCTGAACTTGAACGTACATTAAGACTTAACAAGTCTTCAAACTTAACTTCTAGAACAAGGTTTTTAATAGACGACGATTTGACACCGAAACCAACGTCTTTATTTGAGTCCGAAATACGTAGTACTCTTACAAGACTAAATAAACCACGCTTTCATAACATAGAACCGATTAAAATGGCAGACATTGGAAATAATAACGAAAACAACCAAAATAACAACGGAAATAATTTGAATAATCCTAATATACCACCACCTCCTCCACTTAAAGATTATTTTATTCCTACGACTTACACGCCACAAACTTGTATCGACTTACCGGAGGCGACATCATCTCACTTTGAGATAAAGTCGTCTACGATCTCGCTACTTCCATCTTTCCATGGCCGTTTAAATGAAGATCCATATAAACACTTAGGAGATTTTCAAGATATATGTTCTACTTTGAAAATCCAAAACTTAACTGATGATGAATTAAAATTGCGGCTCTTTCCATTCTCGTTAAAAGATAAAGCTAAATATTGGCTTCAATCTTTGAAGCCAAACACAATTAGAACATGGGAAGCCCTACACACCGCATTCTTACAGAAGTTTTTTCCTATTATGCGTACAAATCAAATAAGAAAATCTATCACAAATTTTGTGATGCAAGATGGGGAAACACTTTATGATACTTGGGAGAAATTCAAAGAATTATTACGTTCGTGCCCACATCATCAGGTTCCTAAGTGGCAACTTGTTCAGGTCTTCTACGAGGGACTTATTCCCTCGGTCCGTAATACTGTCGATACCGTTTGTGCGGGAACTTTCCTACACAAAAGCGCCGACGAGGCCTGGAAAATTTTTGAAACTTTGAGCGAGAATTCGATGCATCAGGCTGTGTCGGTACGTTTCGAGGGATATCATCTTCAACCTAAGCGAGAGGTGACAGTTGAGTCAAGTCAATCAATTCAAATACAAGAATTAAATAGAAAACTTGATCGACTTCTGCAAATGAACAAAACGTCCAATCCACCCTCTTTAGAAGTATGTGCATTATGTTCCGATCCGTCACATTCTATCCTTGCATGTCCTTCTGCATCTCAATATCCGAAATTTGTGGAGCAACACGTAAATGCTATGCAACAATTCCCACAAAATAATTATACTCCTAGGTCGAACAATTTTCCTAATACTTATCGACCCCAATATCAACAAAGTCAATACCAACTGCCTCCTCCACCTCCACGCAATAATGCATTTGAGGAGAAGGTGCTGGCCTCACTTGAAAATTTTGGGTCAGTGATTCAGTTAGTTCACTCTCACACTCAGTCTATCGCAAAGCGGGAGTCCCAAATGGGACAAGTAGTTACTACATTAAACCGTTTAGCTGAGAGTAAGTCGTCGAGTCAACCTACTCAGCAACCTAAGGGGCAATACGCAGTGGGTAGTACGAGTGAGAGCGTGAACGCTGTTTCGACTAGGACGACTACTCGAGATGAGGAAGTTGTTGTAATTCCGGATGGGGGTGAGAAAAATAAAAATTTAAATTTGAATAAGGAGGGTGAGGGAACGAGTAGAATTCAAAAAGATAAAGAACCGGTCCCAACAAATTATGTTCCGAGAATGCCGTATCCACCTAATGTTGAGGAACCGTCTAATTTTTCGAAGAAAAAATCAAAAATTGAAGATATACTCGAGGTGTTCAAACAAGTTAAAATTAATATTCCTTTCCTCGATGCTATAAAACAAATTCCCGCTTATGCTAAATGTTTAAAAGACCTATGTACGCAAAAGCGCAAAATACGCAGTCATACTCCTAAAAAGGTCTTCCTCACGGAAAAAGTTAGTTCAATTTTCCAACATGCTCCTCCGAAGTATAAGGATCCCGGTACGCCAACGATATCATGTGTCATAGGTGACACTATCATTCATAGGGCTCTCCTTGACTTAGGCGCGAGTGTTAACCTCTTACCTTATCACGTCTATAAACAACTAGGTTTAGGTGAACTTAAACCTACGGCCGCTACTATTCAATTAGCGGATCGTTCCGTCAAAGTACCTAGAGGTATCGTCGAAGACGTCCTAGTAAAAGTTGATCAATGTTTCTATCCCGTTGATTTTATGGTCCTTGACACCGAACCGGTGCTAGATAATAGAAAATACACTCCTGTTATTCGTGGTCGTCCATTCTTAGCCACGGCTAACGCCCGTGTCAATTGTAGAACAGGGGTGATGAAAGTGTCGTTCGGGAATATAAAATTAAAATTAAACGTGTTTAACGCTGTCGATCAACCTCTTAAAGATGACGATTACCTATGTGAGGTGGAAGGTGAGGTAAGACGGAATATTGAGCCTACCAAAGAAATAAATGTGAGTAACGAAAAAGATATAGTGGAGGATGACTGGATGAATCCTAATACATCGGACCCTAATGCTGAATCTACTCGGAAGGTAAGAAATCGATTTGAACATACTGACAAACCGGCGATTGAATTAATTCAAAGCGACGTGATTTCTGCTTACCATCGAGCTCTACCTGACATCCTTAGGGGTACACAGTCCGATTTACGGCCTCCATGATTCTTGAGCTAGAATGGTCTAGCTGAAGACGTAAAAGTTAGCGCTTCTTGGGAGGCAACCCAAGCCTAATTTCGTCTGTTTTCTTTGTTTTTAGTCGTTTTGGAGTCGTTTTTGTCTGTTTTGGAGTTTTTCTGGGCAGGTTTGGGGGTTGTAATTAATTCATTTTAATATTATATACATAATTTTAGACAAAAATTGGAAAAAAAACCATTCTCACGCGCGCGGCCCGCTCGCGCTAGACGTTGCTCGCGCGACCCGCTGGCGCGAGAATGTGACTTAGTGGAATTTTCGTTCTTTTACTTTTATGATGCCTCGGGTTCTCTTCGCGCCTGATATCGCGGGCGCGAGGTACCTCGCTGGCGCGATTTTCAAATCATTAAAAAAATAATAATAATAATAATAATAAATAAGTCGGGATTCGCGCGCGCAACGGCCGCTCGCGCGGACCGCTCGCGCGATACCCTATTTTCTGATATTTTCTTTTGTTTTCCCTATCAGTCCCCCACACTTTTTCTGATAGTTGTTACTTTTCTGTTTTTCTTTCATAAGCACTTTTAGATCTAGTACTTTGTTGGTTTCGTAGTTTTAGTTCTGTTTATTTTCTTTTATAGTTTATTATCTTTTTGTTTTCGTACTTTCTTTAAGTTTTATGGTTTATTTAGTTTCGTTTAGTTTAGTTATAATTCTTTTAGCTGTTTTTATTATTTTGTTTGTTTAATTTTCTTTTGTTAAGAAGTAACAGGTAACATTGAACGTTATTGCCATATTCCTTTGTGTTAACCTGTTCTATGCTTGTCGAGATCGAGGTATTATCGTTCCTTCCTTACCTACTTTCCTTTCTTTCGTTTTATTGTTTCATTGGGGACAATGAAAGGTTTAGGTTTGGGGGTATGCCCTTACACACACACATTATTTTTATGCAAAATTTTAAAATTTTTCAATAAGTGTGTTTCAATAAACGATGTTACCGACGTTTTTACAATCTTAATTTGATACTTCTTGTTCAATAACTTTGATTGTTATAGAATGGTAAACAAGGGAAGATGTGATTAAACATTTGCTGAAGTTATGATGTAACGTTTTAAGTCATGTATCGTTTGAATCGTAGTTTTATATCATAAATTTGCACATAAACTTATGCACTACACGTAGTCATTTGAATACATGTTGGTTGTGAACTATAATATGATTCGGATTTCTAGATAACACAAGGTGGAGACTAGACCCGGTGAGCTTTTGAGCCTATCTTTTCTTTTTAGAGGGTTATAAGTACATTATGTGTTTGTCGAATTTCACTTAAAATAGCGCATCTACTTGTTGTTTAGTCTCATTATTCTTGTTTTGGTTGATAGTTAAGTTAAAATAGTTGTTACCATGCTAAATAATCTTCCATTGTAAACATTGAAGAACCATATAACCATAGGACATGATTTTAGGCCCTCTTTGTTTATTGCCGACCGATAAATTATAAAATTTCTTTAGTTCGCCCTTTGAGCCGTTAAAATGCCATTTCTTTCTTTGATTATCATTATCCTTGTTTTTGCTCCGACTTGACAAACTCGGAGTTCACCACTGAGAGATTTGTCACCTTTTAGTAGTGTTAAGGTGATGTGTTGAAAAGGAAGAAGAAAATAAGATGCTACTGGGGTAGTTGCTTGGTATTCAATGAATAATCATTTGAAAAGCAAGAAAAGGAAAAGAAAAAAAATATATTGAAAAAAATAAAGAAGAGGAAGGTTGAAAAAAAAAATGAAAGAAAAGAAGAAAAATGAATGAAAAGGAAAAAGAGAAAGAAAAGATGAAAGTGGTAGAGAAGAAGAATGAAAGAAATCGAACATGCCTTACAATGCCATTCTGAAACTACTTGATAAATCCTTTCTATCCTTTTACAGTGCCTGAGCCACATTACAACCTTTGAAAAGTCCTATTTGATCCTAGGAAACATGGTTCGGATATGAAAACGATGGGAGAGGGATTAAAACATGGTAATCAGTAATTTCTCTTGATTATTGGCATCCTATCCATGAGACTACTATTCTTTTGTGTCATGCGTCTTGTTCGAGTCATATGTGAGCATTTCTCGTTTTGAAAACATATTTCCTTTACTCACATATTTTAGAAAAATTACACCTGTTTCTGAGTGTTTCATTTGAGAGTGTAATTCATTGTGAGATTCGTAGTCGAAGCATAGTTAGATGGTCATCCGAGTTATATTCCATGTTCATGACATGCGCGTGTTTATTTGACTACCACATCACACACGTGCAATCTTATGAGGAACTCTATTGATTCGTACATTGCATGCACTTGATTGTTTCTCATGATGTAGGTAGACGTTTGATTATGTTTCTTCTTGTTCGTTATTCTATTTCGAATCATTGTTTTATAATAAGGAGTATTGAATGTTATGTTTTTCTTTTTAATAAAACTTTTTAAATTTCTAAGTTAATAAAGATGGTTGTGGGTGACTTGTTGATGAGAACCCTCACGAGACTTCACTCGTCCGACTAGGGACACCTAGGGGTTTAAAAGACTTGTTGTATATGCTAAATGCAATCGTGATCCATGCGAAAATGGAATAGTATGTTATTAGTAGTTAGTTTTTATTTTAGTTTTGCTCGAGGACTAGCAAAATGTAGGTTTGGGGGTGTGATCGGGAGAGAACTAATCCTAATAATACGCCTTAATTCACATTTGTTAGTACTTTTTATCCTGTTTTTGTATATTTTTACTTCGTTTTCTATTTTCTGACAGGTTTTGGAAGAAATCAAGTATATCAGGTTAAACAGGGTGAAAAAGCACAAAGAAAGAAGCTGAAAAAGCCAAGTCGCGTGTGCGACCCGCGGGCACGAAAATCCGAGAATCGCTTGCGCGATCCGCTCGCGCGAAAACCTAGAAATCGCTCGCGCGATCCGCTCGCGCGAAGGCCAAATGTCGCGCTCGCGCGATATGTGTAAAAACCAAAGTTGCGTATTTCAGTATACTGAAGACTCCTGTGCAAACGAAACTGCTGAACGACGTCTAGACTGTAAATTACATCAGTTTCAGTTCGTTTCGGGTTAGGAAGGCTTCCAAAACTTGTTGTAAATCTATATATACCCTATTTTATTACAATTAAAGGGTTAGACATTATTAGCAACTATTACATACACATTCTACAACCATACTTCCAGCCATTGAAGGGAGGGAAGCAAGAAGAAGAAGAAGAAGACCAAGGATTTCCATGGCCTCCTCCATCAACTACTTGCCATCTATCACTTCCATGGACGGCTAGATCATAGATCTAGGGTTTCAATGAAGCCCTAGACGAGTAATAGGGTTTTATTTATGTTTTTATTTTAGTTTTATTATGTATGGATGACAGTCACATGTTTAGAGGATTTTTATAAATAAATCGTACTTCTAGTGATTAAATCATTGCTTTCAGAATTTATTCTTGTCTTAGATCTATTTTGACTGTTATGTGCTCAACGATCTATTCTTACTGTGCTTGTTTAGATTGTTTACATGTGATGGTGCTTTATTGATTTGTGCTATCAAGTGTCCGAATAGTCCATGCCTAGGTTAGACGGATTAGATCACAACCCTAGTTTAGTGTGGGATAATTCGTGCTAACCGAAGATGGATTATGTTGGTGCTTGAACCATGAATATCTTCTTGTCGGAGGAATTGGGCTTGTAGCTACAATTCCCCATAATCATCCAATGTAATAAGCTAAAGTAATTCATAAATATTCCTATTATGAAGCTAATGGTGGATTTGCAATCCTAGGTTCCCTTAAACATTATTTAAAACACTTTTAATTGCTTTCATAGTTTAGATTTATTTTTATTGTTATTAGTTTAATTAAATTCAAATCAAAATCCGTTTTTATAATTAATTAGATTTAGGTTTTAAGATTAAAACACGGTAGTTAATCAATCTCTGTGGGTTCGACCTTTACTTCCACACTGCAAATCTTTTGAAAAGTAAAGAATACTTTTATATCTTGATACTGACAACATCAGCTGCTGGATTGTGCTCGGTAGTTAAGGGCTGGGTTGGTCTGGCTTATAAGTAGTATGTATTGTTGATGGGCTGGGCTAGTAGTGAAAAGTAAGAAAGAACATGAAAATTTTGCCTTAGGTTACAACTCGCCTTTGTATACGCCCTTGGACACGTGTAATTAGTAGTAGGGGGTGAGACCGCAATGTCCATCGACTATTTGGATTTAGCACTCCATCTTGAGACATTTAGAGTGTTTTTGGGAAGATTCGAACCGATTATATGGATTCATAAGAGTACAAGTTCTACAATTTTAAGTATTTGGTGAGTGTCAATATCTACCATAAGAGTCTATGCTATTCTAATAACTCTCTCAAACTGCTCATTGTCAAACCAACATAACATTGGTCATCACAAGAACTAGATAGAAAGTGAAAATCAATTTAATGCTAGTCCTATCACAGACTTTCCCAAACAGACCCTTAAGGTATCAATACATGAGATCTTCTTATTATAGGGTGTTTTGATAACCTAATCAAGTTTATAAATTCAGTGCATTTGATAATTATCACCAACTTCAGTTGAAATAACAGCAAAAAACTACTGCAAACTTAAGTTGAAAAAATTATTGGAAAAGTCACTGGAATGCGGTCTATTTCAATACTTGGATTTTATTTTTTTTTAACTGCAGATTCTGTAGCTTAGAATTTTCAATATTAAAAATTTAGTACTTAATTTTTAATTTTATCAAACATGGTCGAAGTATAAAATCATGTAGGGGTGGTAATCTTAGTAACTTTAATTTTATGTGTAGTACTTTTATAAGTGGTGCTTGTTGTTGTTGTTGTTGTTGCTATTGTGTGTGTGTGTATATATATATATAATATAATGGAGGAGGGCAGATTCCAACTAGGGATGGCAATGGGGTGGGTTTTCCGGGTTCCCCGTCCCGCCCCGCCCCTAATAGGTAGGGTATGGGGGGAGCTTAATAGGGTTAGGGGCGGGTATGGGGGAGGTTTTCAAAACTCGAGTCGGGGTCGGGTCGGGGTCGGGGTAGGGTCAAAAAACCCGCCCCCGCCCCGAATATACTTGTATTTATATTTTTACCCCTCAATAGTTATGTGTATTACCATTTAAAAAAAAAACTGCACTATTAAGGAATTAATTGGGTAAGTTAAAAAAAAAAACTGCACTATTAGAGAAAAAAATGCATTAAAAAAATTGCTTTTTCAATTTGTGTACCAAAAAAAAAAAAACATAATCGGGGCGGGGTCGGGGACCCCGGGGGCGGGGCGGGGACGGGGGCGGGGAGAGCACTATGCGGGGCGGGGCGGGGGGAAGGTTTACTGAAGCGGGGCAGGGGCGGGGTATGGGGGCCCCGTCCCATACCCGCCCCGTTGCCATCCCTAATTCCAACATGCATGACATGGGAGGTGTTAGTGTTAGCCAGCTCGAATATGAATTCAATCTCAATGGTGTTCGTTGTTTAAATCCATTTTACTTGTTTAGCCATTTACAATTTTGGTGTTTCCTAATTTACAATTTGGCTAAAAAACATACATTCGATAAGTGATTTCAGGCTTAAAGGCGTTGTCATTGAGCACAAAAATAGTACGCCATCATTTTGTCATTAGAAGTAATTATTTTTCACATTAATTTGAATAATTTCTTGGAAGCTTAATGTATGAATTCACTGTATGCCTTGAACCACATCTATCCAACATCTTTTCCAACACCCAAAGAAAGACACAATCAAAAGTGTAAGCGAGTCTGGATAATACAAATCTCCTCACGAGCATCATCAACAGAAGCCTAGAGAGACGATAGACGACGATCAAGAAGCTCTTGAGTAGCAGCAGTAGAAGTGCGCAAAGTATCCAAAGAGCCACCAATATCAAAAACATCGACTCGTAAGGATGCGATGGCGCGCTGATGAAGCTCAACTGCCTCCTGTTGAGAAGAAGATAAGGAAGCCTGCATAGTCTCAAGAGACTGGGTGTGAGAGACAGATAGAGAAGAGATGGAGGTAGAGAGGCTCAGAACCTGAGCAGAAAGAATGGATAGCTGCTTCAAGATGTTAGGAGCGGATGTATCAACAACAGGTGGAGGTGGAGGAGCGGAAGATGAAGACGGATGAGAAGAAGAAGGAATGGGAGTGGTAGAACCAGAAGGAAGAGTGGGATCAGCAGAGACCTTGGGAACATATGCATTTCCCACGAGTTTGTATCCCATCAGGGATAGGATAGTGGAGGAGTAGAAGTCAGTGGAAATAGGGCATGACGATCAAATTCATCCTCCAAGGGAACCTTGAAGTGACGGAAAACAGAAGTCAAAGCAAAGTCATAAGGTAAAGAACTGGCTTTGGACTTCTTTTGACATTCACAAATGTGGCGGCAAAAGATATACGACAAATCATAAGTTTTATTTTCAAGAAGACACCAAATTAAAAAAATATCCAAGAAAGAGACAGAATCTCGACCCCCAGCACGGGGCAGAAGGGTATAGGTGAGAAGATGGTGAATAAGTCGTGCCTCAAAGGTTAGGGCAGAAGCCTTGGGCTTTACGGGATATGACAACTCATTGTTGCCAGTGATAAGACGGCATGCAGTGAGAGGGTCGAACCCGTGCCCTTGATTCCAAGAATTAATGTTATATTCAGTAATATCACCACGACGGATATGAAAAATAGAAGAAACAGATTCGGGATTCAAATGAATTTTAATACCACGAACAAATGAGTTAAGGGTGTCTGCACGATGGCCAAAGGTCATATTACAATAAAATTCCTTAACAAGTGTGGGATAGCATGGTTGGTTAAGACTAGTAAAGAGATGCCATCCTAAACATTCCAGAAGAAATCCTAGTCGAAGATTAGTGGATTTAGAAAAAGGAATGGGAAGAATCTTACCAAAAACTACATTCCTGTGAGAGAAGACTTCGTCAAAGTTTTCCTATTCCTCTTGAGTAGGGAAACGCTTGGCTTTGGTTGCCTGAGGAGCAGAGGACGGACCACTTGCAGGGGTCTTCCTTTTAAGCTTGGGAGCCATGATATAAAGGGAAGTTTAGATAGCGAAAGAGAAGAGAGAGAGAAAAGCGAGATGATGAGTCACAGGGGAAGGAAGAGATGAAGGAGATGAGGTCTAAGGAGTTCAAGGGAGAGGAGGAAGGAGAAGAGTAAGGGAAAGGATAAAGAAGACAGGGAGGATTTAGGATGGGAAAGAAAGGAAGGAAGAGAGAAAAGAAATCGCTGGAAGAAGAAAAGGTGAAGAAAGAAAAAGAAGGAGGACGCAGTTTATATAGAATTTAGAGAAGCAGTCGACTGAATCGCATAAGCAGTCGACTGAAGATCAAATTAGGGCTCAGAATATTGGGGCTAACAGAGTCTCAGTCGACGCCTTAGTCGACGGAAGTGGGCAGGGATTGAATGTGTAAAAACAGTCGACGCCTCAGTCGACGGAAGTAGGCAGGGATTAAGTGTGCAAAATCAGTCGACGCCACGGACGACTCCTCAGTCGACTGATATAAGCATAAACAAAGAATCAAAGGAGAAGGAATGGAACCAGTAGACTGTTACGGGATGCCAGTCGACTGCGTTGGTTAGAATGACACAAAAGGAGAATGTGAGTCTAGATATTGAATTTTAAGGCAGATCGCTTAAGCAAGACAAGCCTAATTCTCTTCTAATAACACAAAAACGTTCTTCGGGAAGAGGTTTGGTGAAAATATCAGCCCATTGACGATCGGTGTTGATGAAAACAAGATCAACATCCCCCTTTTGAACATGATCGCGAATAAAATGATGACGAATCTCAATGTGTTTAGTCCTTGAGTGTTGGATAGGATTTTTGGATAAACATATGGTACTAGTATTATCACAATTTATAGGAATATGATCATAATAAAGTCCAAAATCTTCTAATTGTTGTTTCATATAAAGTGTTTGAGCACAACAACTGCCAGCAGCTATATATTCGGCTTCGGCCGTGGATAGAGCTACCGAATTTTGTTTCTTACTAAACCATGAGACAAGCGAGTGTCCTAAGAAATGACATGTGCCACTAGTACTTTTACGATCAATTTTACAACCAGCAAAATCAGCATCCGAAAAACTTGTTAATTCAAAAGAAGTATTTTTAGGATACCAAAGACCTAAGTCTATAATACCTAGAAGATAACGAAAAATACGTTTAACCGCAATGACATGTGATTCCTTAGGTGAAGCTTGATATCTAGCACAAAGGTATACGCTAAACATGATATCCGGTCTACTTGCGGTGAGATATAATAGACTACCAATCATTCCCCGAAAAAGTTTACAATCTACCAGCTTGCCGGTTTCGTCTTTATCAAGTTTTAAAGTAGAACTCATAGGGGTTTGAAAAACTTTGCTTCCTTCCAATCCAAATCTTTTTAAAAGATCTTTAATATACTTGGATTGATTTATGAAAATTCCATCTTTATGTTGCTTTATTTGAAGTCCAAGAAAGAAGTTTAGCTCCCCCATCAAACTCATTTCAAATTCATTTTGCATACATGATGCAAATTCTTCACACATCTTCTCATTTGTGGCTCCAAAGATAATATCATCTACGTAAATTTGAACAAGCAAGATATCTTCATTTGAGGTTTTAACAAAAAGAGTAGTATCAATTTTTCCTCGATTAAAACCAAGATCAATAAGATATTTACTTAATCTATCATACCAAGCACGTGGAGCTTGTTTTAAACCATACAAAGCTTTTGTTAACTTAAAGACATGATCGGGAAGATGTGGGTTTTCAAAACCGGGGGGTTGTTTAACATAGACTTCCTTGGAGATAAAGCCATTTAGAAAGGCACTTTTCACATCCATTTGAAAAAGTTTAAAATTTTTATAACAAGCAAAGGCAAGAAGCATCCTAATGGCTTCGAGTCTAGCTACGGGAGCATAGGTCTCCTCATAGTCTATACCTTCTTCTTGATTGTACCCTTGGGTAACTAATCTAGCCTTGTTTCTCACAACAATGCCAGATTCATCCTTTTTGTTTCGAAAAACCCATTTTGTTCCAATAATAGTGTGATCATTAGGTTTAGGAACAAGGGTCCAAACTTCATTTCTCTCAAATTGATTAAGCTCTTCTTGCATAGCCAACAACCAATTTTCATCGTTCTCGGCTTCATCAAAATTCTTGGGTTCAATTTGAGATAGAAATACTAAGTTATTACAAATATTTTTGAGAGATGATCTAGTAGCTACACCTTGACTAGGATCTCCTAGGATTTGATCAATAGGATGATTAGGCACATTTTTCCATTCAAAGGGAAGATCACTTCTTAATTTTGCTCTTGGTGATTCAATGGAAGGAGGATCTTCTTTCTTAGAGTTTCCAAGAGGTAAAGAGTTTGAATCATTGTTTTCAACATTATTTGAAATATCTTTGGAAGTGTCAATGTCATCATCTAAGACTTTCTTAAAAGGATTTGCTTCATCAAAAACAACGTGCATTGATTCTTCTACAATCAATGTTCTTTTATTAAAAACTCTATAAGCTTTGCTAATTTGAGAATATCCAAGAAAAATGCCTTCATCCGATTTAGCATCAAATTTTTCCAAGTTGTCCTTAGTGTTCAAGATAAAACACTTACATCCAAAAACTTTGAAATAACTTATGTTGGGTTTTCTTCCTTTCCAAAGCTCATATGGAGTCTTATTAAGCTTGTTTCTAATGACCACGCGATTTATAACATAGCATGAAGTGCTAGTGGCCTCGGCCCAAAAATATTTTGGTAAAGAGAATTCGTTTAACATGGTTCTTGCCATTTCTTGAAGAGATCTATTTTTCCTCTCAACAACCCCATTTTGTTGAGGAGTTCTAGGTGCCGAAAAATTGTGACCAAAACCATTTTCTTCACAAAAAGAAGTAATCTCATTATTATCAAATTCTCGGCCTCTATCACTTCTTATGTTGTTAATCGCATACCCTTTTTCATTTTAAACACGCTTACAAAAGTTAACAAAGAGTGTAAAAGCTTCGTCCTTATGTGCAAGAAAGAACACCCAAGTGAATCTAGAGAAATCATCAACAATGACAAAGGCATAGATTTTTTCACTCATGCTAGCAACTCGATTTGGACCAAATAAATCCAAATGAAGTAACTCTAAAGGTCTACAAGTTGATATTTCCCTTTTCTTTTTAAACGATGTTTTGATTTGTTTTCCAAGTTGACAAGCATCACATACTTTATCTTTAACAAATTTAGTTTTTGGCAAACCTTTGACCAAATCATTTTTAGACAAATTTGAAAGTAAATTAATGCTAGCATGCCCCAATCTTCTATGCCAAAGCCAACTTGTTTCATTCAAAGCGGCAAAACACTTAACATCTTGAGAAGAAATATCATCAAAATCTGTCACGCCCCGGAGTAGCCAAAAATAGGGAAAATTTAAATTTTCCTTTTTTGGACCCATAGGGAATGACGAGTTACAAAGCCGTCCTGTCCTCTAACACTATAAACAACATAAAAGTAAAGGGGAGAAAGCTAATTGTAACTTAAACTTCAATCTGAACAATTACAAAGCACAGGTCCCAGTACTAATACAACAGACTATTAATAATACACGATGTTGTCGGCTATCTTTGGTCGTCAGTCTAGCTTTACACTTCCAGTGTTCCTTAGCATCTTACTCCCAAGACTGAATTGTTCTCTGACCAACCTGCAAGAAAATCTGGACATTGGATTGTCCAGGCGTAATATGCCGTCAGCTTTGCAACAAAGCTGAGTGGGCGTTCATAACCATATTCACTACCAATATACATACACTAACTACTCAACTCACGTTATTACTTTGCATCTTAGGATGTGGTTAGTCCATTATCGATTGACATCGCTCACACGGACATAGCTGAGGTATCAATTAACATGCGATGCAATTAATAAACATCTACTATAAACCAAATAACATGATCAATATAATTCATAACATGTTTGTCTAGTTTTGGTAATCATAACAACATATTCGTACTCATCAATTTCTCATTTCTATTATGCTCATGCATGTAAATGCGTACTCAATGAACCCAAACCCAAACTCTGGAATATTAAATTCCATAACCAATGCAACTTGATAACATCGGGTTATAAAACTCACAACGACAACTTACTCTGACAATACAAATCACGCTTCCACTGCGCACTCTGAAACTTGTTACATACTTAACGTCGTCGCCTTACGGCCTCATAGTAACATCGTCGCCTTACGGCCTCATGTAACATCATCGCCTTACGGCCTCATAATCCAAATAGCACGATGGCGGGATTGGCTCGATCATCTATACCCTCGCTAGTGAATCACCACCCAACGAGTTGCACGTCAGAATACTAACTGCGAAACGGCAAGCATGGTGGCAACCCACACACCATGTGTACTATCACAGCAATCCCACCGCAGAGGACGGTACATTAGTAACTGACTAGCGCATGATATAAAGCACGGCGGCAACCCATACAACGTGTGTACTATCTCCGGCAACCCACTCGGACGACTAGTACATTAGAGTGCTAACTGCTAAACAATATGATGTTAAACCCAAACGCATGTACCATCTCCGGTAATTACACGGACAACTGGCACAATAGCAGCTCTAACTGTTCTCTTACTATTACAATCACAATATTCAGTATCTCAATCACTGTCCCGTCATCTCATAAGGTTTCCAAATCATAACAATTCCTGACTCATGATACAAGAATCTCAATTATATCAACTCGCACTTCCCAAGACTCCCAATTACTTCAACTCACGACCTCACTTGGCCGGAGTCACTGACACTGACTACGTGTACTGACACTATGATGTGATATCCAGTTACATGATTCTTGATAACATAACTTCATTCGGTAAGACATATAAATAAAACTCTTAACAAGCTCTTTATTCTCATTTTCATACTTTAGCATGGTTTTCAAAGCAATAAACAATCACGTGCTCATATAATCAACATTGATATATAAAACGTACAAATTAACGTTCCATAATCGATTACTCATAACAACTATCACATATAGTTCTTTCTTTTACTTCGTATCAATATATCATAATAATATCTAACATGCTTGTCTCATGTCAATCAATTTCATAATTTATATCACGTATAGATCAAAGCATATTGGTACATACATACAAATACTCTAGCAGTCATGATGTATATTGAGAGTGAGGTTAGAAACACTCACCTGGATGTCTTGTCCAGCTTATGACTATCCGAACGGCGGATAAGTTACAGTCCTACAACGTATAATAGAATAACGGTGATGAAGCGTATGTGTTAATGATAGGGGTATAATGGTAATTTTACCAAATGAGGATATAAATCTTGAGGTAGTGATCTACATGTCATTCTAAGTCCAACGTCATTGACTAGACTCAAATCGGAGTCCGTCACATAAAAGGTTGAGTTTTCTATACCAGTGTAGGTCCTACAAGTGATAAGTATTTTCAACCGTGTCAAAAGGTCATCAAACTTTAAGGGGATGATCTAGATATTATTTTAAGACTCTGGGAACTGACCGCGTATTTTTCTGAGCTACGGTTTATTTATTATGAATTTCTGAAGTTTAAAACGTCTAATAATAGACTGCGGGGCCCTATAATTATAAAATATGATTTAGGGAGATATTTGGCCCTTATAAAATATTTTTATTAAATACTAGGCCTCAAAATAGGCTAGGGGTATTTTTTTCATAATTTTCGGGGCCCATTTGGTATTTAAAATAATTTAAAAGACAACCAAAGGGTTTCTTTTATTTAAATAAATACAATGTCAAATTTAGGTTTTATAAGTAAATAATTTATAAAACAAGGTTGTTAGACCTTGGAAAAATCAACATAATTTTCCACATATTAAAAATGGTCATTAGGTATTTAATACCTAATTATTATAATTTAAAACCATTTTTGAATATTTATTTAAATTAAATAAATAATAATTACAGTATATAGTTTTTAAAGTATAATTTCAGAATATACTACATACATAAATATGATATTTTCCAGAATATTAAAAACTATTTAATAATACCATAAAACTATTTTTTTTTTAAACATAAAACAATAACTAGTATATATTTTATGTTAATCAAACAAACCTTTATTGTTTATTTAAAACTAAATAAATAATAAATATAATATCTAAAATATATATAATTTCCCAGAATATAAGAAACTTTAAATGATAATATTTCAGCATTTTTAAAAGTTTAATAAATAACATTTAAACTATTTTGAAATCATTTAAACCATTAATCTATTTAATTACTATAATAAGTATAAAATAAATTAATAAATAATTACTAATAAAAGTTAATTGTTTACTAATCATCATTAGCATAAAAATTATCAATATAGAATACTAATTAATCAAGTTTAGCACTAATCAACAAGATTAATAATAAATTAATTAAGAACTAAAGACATAAGTTCTGTTTGGCAAACCAAAAACCTAACACATAGAAGTTGATTCATAAGCTGTTTTGCCAAACGAGGCATAAGACCAAAGTCTTCTTCCCCAAATTCACGATATGGCTGTATATACATATATAATTCGTATACATATATACATAATATTACACAAAACTTCAAACGACCATAACTCACTCAAATCTTAACGAAAATATGTAAACTTTATGTCGAAATTGAGTGCCTTGACGAGCCGGATCTAACGGTATAGGTCTTGAATCTTGAATCTTAACGGTCTGCGCGTACGGGGGCAAAAACAGTCACGATCAAAAGAGAATAATCGAACCGTAGGCCGTCCAAACGCGACTTAATCTTCGGGCCATTCATCGAGGGTGTTAAGGGAGCCATTAGGGTCATTTTGGGATTGGGTTTGTGTGTTTTGGTGGCGGTCGAAAAATCGAGCTCGCCGGAGCTTTAATGGTGGTCCGACCATTGTTTGGCTCTCGGGTCTATTTTGGGGGCTGCGTGAGGGTGAGTGTGAGTCTATGTGTGGGTCTGTGTATGTACAGAATATAGAAGGGGGTGTGAGACGTTACCTTCCTCGGTTCCGGTCCGTCTCGGGTCTCCCGCGGCTCTCTCTCTCTAGCTTGCTCCGGCTCCTCTTTCTCTGTGTTGTTGTGTGGTATATGTAGTGTGTGCTGGGATGAGGGGCAGAGACAGGGAGGAGGTGGTGGCAGTGGGTGAGGGTGAGGGTGGCCGGAGTTGGGTCTTCTCCTTTCTCTCTCTACTCTCGGGTCTCTCTCTCTACTCTCTAATCTGTCTATATATATATATATATATATTAACACATGCACATACACAATATATATAATATTCATAGTATACATATATTACATGTAATATAATACATAACACATAATACATACACATACATGATATACATATTGGTGTGTGTGTGGCGTGCTTGGCGGTGGCAGTGGCGTGTGATGTTGATGAGGGTGATTGGGTTGCAGGAAGCGTGATGGGTGGAGGTTGATAGTTCGGGGGCGTGGGGTGGCAGTGGTGTATGTTTTACACAAGTGTAACGTGTGTGTGGTATATCCTGTGGTCCAAGAGGGGGGTGACGTGTGTGTGGGGTGCAGAAAATGGTGTGTGTGAGTGTGCTGAATATGTGCATGTGGCATAAGTATGTGTGGAGGGGTGAATCTTGACAAGTGTCACACGTGAGGGTAGATGTGTGCCAAGTGTGATGTGGTGGGTTCATGCGTGCTTGCCATGTGGGTGGGGTGATAGCCGCATGGCTGCCACGTGGTACTGGTGGGCCCTCGTCTCAATTTACGTGTAATACAGTCTCAATTCTACACAGATTTTACGGGTTCACGTGAATGTCAGCCCGGGTATAATTTACAGCCCGAGTCTAATATGACTGGGTCTTAAACGAAAATGTCAACAGTCCGAATACTAACTTAATGTCCGGAGTTTAAAATAAAAAATGTTAATACTATATATTATAATTATAGTCGGAAACTAATACGACATCTGGTTCGGATATTATAGTATATAATTTACAGTTATAAATTATAAATGACAATTAATATTAAAATACAATATATTGATATGCGAGGGGTCGGGTTTATATAATCCAAAGTTGAGCGACAAATAAAATATCATATATTTTATAGTTATAATTTAAATGCGACAGCAAATATGGAATAATATATCCTACTGTTATAAATTTGAAATGACAAATAATATTAAATCATAATATGTTAATATACGGGATTGGGTTTATAAAATTCTACAATTAAGCGACAACGAAATATATATTAATGCATAATTGAAATTCTAAATGATAATGAACATATATATATATATTATAATCTACAATTATAATATTAATGGCAATGAATATTAACATAACCTATAGTTACAATATCAAGCCACAATTAAATATTAAAACATGTAATTAATATACGGGGGTCTAAATTTATGTGACAATGAAAATATACATTATAACTAGTAGTTATAAAATTAGCGGCGGCGAAAATGTAATATAACCTGTAGTTATTAATATTAATGCGACAGTGAATGTAGGATACGTCCAATAGCTATAAATTAAAAGACACGAATATTAAAACACAAAATCAATTTACAAGGTCACACTAAGGAATTTAGGAAATTACATTAACAGGACAGTACAGATTTTACGGGTACTACAAAATCAATTGTATACACATTGTCTTCTCTAAAAGCAGTAAACAATATTTTATCACAACTAGCATACGTAATCATGCAATAATTTGATTCAAACACAACTTGAAAGCCTTTATCACACAATTGACTAATGCTAAGTAAGTTATGTTTAAGACCTTGAACCAAAAGTACATTTTCAATAGTTAATGAGGAATTCTTACCAATATTACCTATACCGATGATTCTTCCTTTAGAGTTGTCTCCAAATGTGACATTTCCTCCATCCTTTGGAGAGAGAGATGAGAACTTGGATTTGTCTCCGGTCATATGTCTTGAGCAACCACTATCCAAGAACCATCTATCCTTGCTAGAAGATTTGAGACAAACCTACAAGACAAACTTAAGTGATCCTCTTTGGTACCCAATATTCGTTGGGTCAAATTTTGTTAGCAAAGGGAGGTGTTGTTCCCTTTTTAATCCACACCATTTTGAGTTTTCTTTTGTTTGGACACTTGTAGTTTATATGTCCTTTTCTCAAGCAATAATGGCATGTAATACTAGGATTGGAAACACTTGAGGAGGCTTCTTTAACAAAAAAGTTTTGATGAGAATTTTTTACTTGATTTTTGTTAGAGCTAGTGGAAGTACCTTTTGAAAATAAGTTATTGTATTTCTTTTCTTTAAAGGTAGGATTGAATCCTAAACCGGCTTTTTCAAAAACACACCTTTGTTTTCCCAAAAGCATATTAAGATTTTGTTCCCCAAGAGTGAATTTTGTTATTATTTTGTTTAAATCTTCCACTTGCTTCTTCAAGTCTTCATTTTCTTTCTTTAAGATACTTGAAGAAATTAAAATCGTTTAATGAAAACTCTTCCTTTTCTTTTCTCAATAAATCATTTTGAGATTTTAGGTCAATTAGAGCTTCATTTTCCTTTCTCAAAAGATCATTTTGAGTTTTCAAATCACTTAATTCATTTGAAAGTAATGAAAAATTCTTTTTAAGATAAATATATTTTGCTCCCAAGTTTTCCAATTCTTGATGTAATTCCTCAAAAGCATTTTGGAGTTCATCATATTTTTGAGAATCAAAACAAGTATCGGGAGTAGGATCATTTACCTCACTCAAGTGAGCCATTAGACAAATATTTGCCACTTCCTCATCACTTGAGTCATCTTTTGATGAATCACTATCGGAATCATCCCAAGTTGCCTTCATTGCCCTTTTCTTGGTTTTCTTGTAGTTATTCTTCATCAAAAGACAATCGGCCTTGACATGGCCCGGCTTTTTACATTTGAAGCATATAATTGGCTCCTTTTTAGCTTCTATCGCCTTAGGAGTTCTCCTAGTGAAGTTCTTATCCTTTTTTAAGATTTTTTTGAACTTCCTTATGATCATAGCCATCTCATCATCTTCATTGCTATCACTATCTTCTTCATTGTCTTGAGATGTTTTGAGAGCAATGTTCTTCTTCTTGTCTTCCTTATCAAATACCGCCAACTCCATTTCGTGAGTAACGAGAGAGCCCAAGAGTTGCTCCAATGAGAGTGTTAAGAGTTCCTTGGCTTCTCGGATTGCTGTCACTTTAGGTTGCCAATGCTTTGGAAGAGACCTAAGAAATTTCTCAATCATCTCCTCATTAGTGTATGTTTTACCAAGACTTTTTAAACTATTGATAATAATAGTGAAACGAGTGAACATTTCACTGATAGTTTCATTAAAGACATTTTAAACATCTCATACGATTGAACAAGTAGATTTATTTTTGATTTCTTAACTTGATTAGTACCTTCATGAGCAACTTCAAGTTTATCCCAAATTTCCTTTGCGGATTCGCAAGAAGAAATTCTATTATACTCATTTGGGTCTAATCTACAATATAAAATATTCATAGCATTCGCATTCATCTTGATAAGCCTTTTATCAATGTCATTGTATTCCTCAATAGTTTTCTCAATTTCAACACCGTCTACAATCTTGATGGGAATGTGAGGTCCATTCACAACAAGTTGCCAAAGATTAAAGTCTTGAGCAATCATGAAGATTCTCATTCGATTTTTTCAATAGGCATAATTTGAACCATTAAAATAAGGAGGTCTATTTGAGGATTGTCCCTCACTATAGATGATAGTGGTAGTGGTGGTTTCCATTTGATCTTTAACTCAAATACGTTAGAAATTTGAGCCGAGGCTCTGATACCAATTGTTGGCCCAAAAAGGAAACCTTAGAGGGGGGGGGTGAATAAGGTTTTTAAAAAACTAATTTAAATTTTGTTCAAATTAACTTGCCCAAAAAGAAAAATCACAAAAGCAAAGGAAAGATAAAGAAAAGAGATACTATGCAAATCGATTTTTAGGTGGTTCGGGAAACCGCACGTCGCACCCTACTTCCACCCCTCAAGAACACCTCTTGAGGATTTCACTATCTCAATCTTCTTTTGGTGAAGATTAAACCCTTACAATCTCTCCAAGGAAGAAAATCCTCTTCGCTTGAACTAGGGTTACACAAACCCTTAATACACACTACCTTTATAAATAAGATTTGATACAAGAATGAAGACTCTCTCAATAGAGTGGATAAATACAAGATGAAGCTTCACAATAAATTGCTCTTTAGATATACAAATGAAGACTAGAGCAATAGAATTTATGATCTCACCAAACTAGGGCTCAAGGAGTAAATGTGATGAAATTTATAGTTGGATTGATCAAAAATGTATTAAATGAAGTTCAAATATCTGTATTTATAGCTTCCTTAGGATTTTCAACCGTTGGAAGTAGTTGGGAGAATTAAATAATTCATTTAATGTAGTTAACTAGCCGTTACTGTGATTATCGCAGTCATTCAGTCGACTGGATTCTCAGGACAGTCGACTGACTTTTGAAAGGATATAGAAAAGCACAAGACTCAGTCGACTGCGTCAGGAGGGCAGTCGACTGGATTGCACACAGATAATATCTCTGTGTACCCAGGTCGACTGTTCAGTCGACTGGATAATCAGTCGACTGAAACGACTTCACAGTCGACTGCTCTTTGCAGATTTTCAAAGATAGGTTGGGTTAACTATGTAAAACCTTTTTCTAATCAAATTTGAGCCCTTAAGTAAGATGTTCACATAAATAAATTGCTTACATATATAGAGTCCAAAAAAAATGACCCAAATAAGATTCTTCAACTTGTAAAGCTCCGTTTGGCTTGAAACTATTGAGCACAAATCACCAAGACATTATGTAATGAGAAGATATACGATCAAGTGAACATATATTGATGTATGATGTTTCCTGCAACTTAATCAACCTAAGATCATTAGAAAATACAACTAAGTAGTTTGTTAATCATCAAAATTATTCATTTAATTTAGTGGAATAGCATTTTGGGGCTAACAGATATATATATATATATATCAATAATTCTATTTATCCACCTTCCATAACTAAAAAGTAGTGTTGCTATATTTAAGTGATTATATATTTCTTCCACTACATCTAATAATAAGGGCAAATCAGTCTATTAAATTTGAAATTGGACTTTTGACCGAAAAAGAACTAGACAGGGGCTTTTACCACTAAAGTTTGTTAATGCGGGATTTACGGGTAAAAAACTATAAAAGATTAAAAGAATTGAATTATTTAAATAAATATTAATTAGTTAACTTCTATTTTAAATAATTGCAATGAGGGGAGGGCTAATGCAATGGCTATGTAAGGTTGTATGTAGGGGAGTTTGGAGAGAGAGAGAGAGAGAGAGAGAGAGAGAGAGAGAGAGAGAGAGAGAGAGAGAGAGAGAGACTAAGGTGTGTTTGGCTGAGCATTTTTGGCAGTGTTTGATTGTAGAGGATTTTTTTGTGCATATGGGCAAATTGGCCATTTGATAACTTCCGTCTATGTGTTTTTTTTTTTTATAAAGTGAATTTCATTCATGGGTATTGGGCAGATGAGGGGGTCATTCATGGACAAATTGGTCATTTGACAAATTCCGTCAATGTGTTAGTAGTAGCAATTGATTTCAGATAGATGCGGATGTCATTTGTTCAAGAGTAATATTTGGGGCACAAACAACACTTACAAACACATTCTATCTCTCTCCTGAGAGGCGGAAATTATCCGGAAAGTGTTTGTGCCCCTACCATTGTTCAATCAATTTTTTTTGCTCAGGGGTATTAGTCAAAATGGGTTAGAGTTTAGGGGCTGTTCGTGTAATTTACCCTAAATACCACCCCCAAATTATTTACTTCTCCTTGAAGACCAAACCTAAAGGACATTCACTTATCGATGATAGAGAGAGAGCGCACCATCGAATTGGTACCCACTCCGGCGACGACAAATTCGGCAACTCCTCCGGGTGAGTTTCATCTTGTACCGTTTTGAGTTTTTCCCTCCTTGAGAGAGAGAGCCTTCGAATCGCCAGCGCTAGCCCGCGAGTCATTTAGAGCTTCACATGCACTCACTAATCTGGCTTCTAGGGATTTAAAAATTGTAATATGGTTGATATTTAGGGATTTTAAAAAGTTGAGTGGGGGCAAGCTCCCCCCCTGAATTTGCTGTAGATCCGCCCCTGCCCGTTTGGGGATTACAGTGATTATTTATTAAGAGCTTTTTCAGTAAGAAATTTTTAAAAACGAGATTTTTTTAAAAGTTGTTAAGCTTTTGGGATTGTATTGGGAATAAGAGATTTTTTTTTTTTAAACAGCTGAATAATCTGGAAAAAAAAAAAAAAGGAAGCTTTTTTTTAGCTTTTTATATATTCTCTGTGGTGGATTTCTAGTGCGGCTAGCGGAGTGTTTTATGTGGTCGCTTATGCGTCCCTATCTATTTGTTCCTTTGTTATGCTTTTTGTTATTTTTGTATTGTTTTCTTTGTAATGTTTGTTTTATTTTAATGAATGTTGTTTGAGCAAAAAAAAAAAAAAGATAATCTCTAATAAACTCAAATAAGTGTTACACTGTTACCAAGCAGATCAACTTTTTAAATAATCTGGAAAAAGCTGAAATAAGTGAATTACCAAACGGGCACTTATAAAACAGTAAGGCATTTATATTCCCTATTATGATGCAGTACATTTTAGCCCCCAGTGCTATGTTTTATTTTTATTTTTACTTGTTATTTTAGCAGTTGAAGTATTAGTGGGCTGTTATTCTTTTAGTTGGTGATAGCTCATAGCTTCTGTCTTTAATATTGCTCAAGTTTTAGCTAATCTTTTATTTTAAGGCTATAATATAACAACAATGCTAGGGGCACAAAAGGATACAAAAAACTTCCACAAAATGAGTGGAAAGTCTATGTGGCACAGTGGGACCCGCCAGTAATTAAGCATTGTTTCCATTAATTGCTGGCAGGTCCCATTGTGCCACATAGACTTTCCACTCATTTTGTGGAAGTTTTTTGTATCCTTTTGTGCCCCAATCATTATTCATAATATAAATAGACTCTCTCTCTCCACACTTTGTAGTCATTTTTTTTTTTGTTGAGATATTTGATTTTAAATTTGAGAGCTTTTGCTCATATTATCTTCTCCAAAGCATTCTTTCTTTGAAATTAGGGATTGTTCATCTCATCTAAGATTTTTATGTATGTGTTGCATTTTACGTCTTATTATTCCGCTTTTTCCTATTGTGATCCAGCATCATCAGCTATGGCTGCTGTGGTGCAACTCCGACAGAAGCATGTGTCACACAAGCAAACTTTCTTTTATTTAGAGCAGATTATTCTTAGGCATGATGCAGCTGCTCGCGCCATAATAATAAAGCAGGCGGATCAGGGCATTGATTTTTTCTTTGCCAAAAGGAGCCATGCTGTTAAGTTCATAGAATTTTTGGGTAATGTTGCTCCAATAACAACGAGTAGCAAACAACTTCTCTCGCATGATGGTCCCAAAAGCAATAACTACAAGTATGCTTTCTCTCTCGTGATCTGCCCAGTCTGTCGTGAGGATTTGATCTGTCTGAGTCCAAGGGTTGCGGTTAGCCTGGGAAATCTTGGTCCTCTTGTGATATGCACTAAAGTGAGCAACAACATTGCTTTATTAGATCCATTTACTCTAAGACACTACTCTTTCTTGGATGCCGACGAGTATGTGAGCGCATCTTTCAAGTCTCTACGATCTAGCAGGCATCTTGTGAAATATCTAGTATGTGATGTGGAGGTTGTTTCTTCTGAAGTTAATGTTGATGGCTCAAAGTACACATTAGCTGATGCTGTAGTTGCTAGTGTATCAGATTTTGGTAAGTTATTCTGCATAAGAACACATATAGGTCACCTTTTAAACCCTGGGGACTATGCTCTTGGCTATGACCTAACTGGGGCTAACAGTGCTGATGTAGAATTGGCCAAGTACAAAGGTCTTGTTTTTCCAGAAGTCATCTTAATAAAAAAGTGCTATGAAGAGAACCGGCAGAAAATGTGCGGGAATCCTCGTTCATGGAAGCTTAAATCCCTTTGCATTGAAGTTCAAGATTCTAAAGGTAAAGTTGAACAAGCGAAGATGAACTTAGAGTATGAAAAGTTCCTGAGAGATTTGGAGGAAAATCCTGAATTGAGGTCTAATATATCATTATACCACAATGAAGAATACCAGCCATTTGAGATGGCATCAATAACTGATGGAGAGGACATTCCTTCTGTGCCGGAGGATGAGTTGCTTGCTGATCTTGATTTAAGCAAAGACGAGGATGATAGCTTGTTGGTTTGATGTTTTATTATCTATGTTATGCCGTTTCTTTTCTTTTTTCTTTTTTTTTTTCTTCTTGTCAAGTTTACGATTTGATCACATTGTAGTAAATTTATTATAACTTATCCCCCTTCCTATGTCTCACATTGGACAATTGTGTGGATAAATACCGTTATCTGGTTTTGCACATCTTCATTACCTGTTTACTTTTTTCCTTCTTTCCAAATTTCTACTTCTTCTATACACGGAATTGCAAGACATCGTAGGGTTGAATGCGTGACACTTTTGCACATGTTTTTTGACACACTCAGCTTTAAATGCGTGTACCTTATGCTGTTTGAATTTTTCACACTTTTTTTGTGCACCACTTACACAGCACAGGGTACACGCATTTAAAGCTGTCTGTCAAAAAGTGTGTGCAAAAGTGTGTACACCTAGCATTATTGTTCTTATTTGTTTTCACAGTGAAACAGTTGGATTGATGTTCTATCAAGAGTGACATTGATATTGATGTATTTGTAAACTATTCTGTTCCCAATGCAGAAATTTGTGCTGAAATGTAGTGCAAAATTTTTTTACCAAGTTGATCATAAAATCTGGTGCTTGTAAATGATTTGTCTCCTCCAAATATTTTGTTTATTGTAAAATCAAGTTTTGCAGATTTTTCAATATTGGCTAAAAAATATTTCAGTCTCATGCAGTTTTAGCGAAATATCCCTTTGGGCCCTATATTTTCAAATGCATCATTTTGGTCCTCAAGATGTAAAAAGTTTCCTTTTGAGCCATATATTTTCAACGTTTTGGGTACCAAATTGATACAATTTTGAAACTTGAGAAACCAAAGTGATGCATTTTGAAATGCAGGGCCCAAAGTAAAACTTTGGTATATTTAGAGGGTACTAAAATGTACTTTAGCCTTTAATATTTGCAAAGACATTTGAAGATTCATTAAGTTAAAAGTCTGCCAAGACAAACAGTGGTGTAAAGATACTTTACAGGTTACACTTTCCTTTCAACTTCACATGGTAACATTTCATGTTTTCGGTTTTCATAAAACAAAAACCAGTATCTGTTTTCTTTTGTAAAAATGAAAACAATTTCAAGTTTCTTGGTTCTATAAATGTCTAATAAATCAAAGTTATACAGTACTAAACAAGTAGTCCTCTTTAACACCCTCTAATAGCGTCGTCGTCTAGGAAGCACGGGTGCGGCGGTCCGACACCCAGTGCGGGTGCAACTGCCTTTAATTAGTACACATCTAGTGAGGGTGCGGCTGCCTTTCCGAAGAGTCCGTACTTCCTAAGTCGTCGTCATCCACTCCAGCCCTAAAGTTCCGGCTTGGTGTGGACTTTGAATTCGTCTTTGTAATTGCCTTCTTTCCTCTCCACCATTGCCGGAGATTAGCAACGTATCTTGATTTTTGTCAGAAATTATATTACCAAAATTGAAGTCATGTTAAATACCAAATTCGAGGGGACGTGTGCCTCATCATTAGCATAATTGTCTTCAAGTGCATCTTCATCGCCAGAATTTTGGTTCATCGAGTCTTCCTTGAGAACATTTGCTTGCGGGGTGCTCCTGGCATACCTTGAAACAAAGCCAAACAACTTTTAGAATATGAGCCTACTTCGTATTTCTTGCTAGCTTTGAAATGCCAAATCTGATTCCCACAAAGTAGAAGCATTTTGTTAATAAAACTGTGGGGATAAAACTGTGGGGGGGGGGGGGGGGGGGGGGGGGGGGTTAACAGAAACTAATGATGAATTTTTGTCCATGATCTTAGATTACTAAAACCAAAATGTTCCTGAACAAGCACCAGAGCAAGGATAACCTCCTGATTTGGTTACGACGTTCATAATTTAGAGTTCAAACACACGGTAGCCTCATTCCATCTATAATAGTGTTGAGAGTTTATAACATAATTGAGGTACCAAGGGACGGCTAATTCAACACAAGAATGTTATCAAAAGATAGTAAAATACACGGATAAAAATACATAATCAAGAGAAACAGAAATGATATCCACAAGGCTAAAAGCATGCTTGAGTTTCACTGAGCTTTGAAATGAGCCTCTCTTTCTTCTAAATCTGCAATTTCTAATCTAAGAGATTCTACCTCTGCAGCAGTTAGCTCAACCTGTCAATCAAAATGGTTGATTGTCATGAAAATGGAAATTTCATCAACAGCAATTGCCAAGCTAAAGATATCAATCAACCCTTTCGTGACCATCAGTACCAGATCCAGAAGTTAGGCCAAGTAAACTAAACAAGAAATTTAACTCAACACGTGTTTACTCGAGAAAAATTAGCCAGAAAAGGTATCCATACATACGTGGATGTTGAATAGAGGAAGTTTTCCCCCGAGAAGAGTATTCAGTGGATTTTGAAGCCTGAAAGTGATCTGGGAAAAAAATCTATTTTTCCAAGGCCATCACCCATCAAGCAAAGTTCTAATTTTGAAGAAGGCACAAACATAGACCAGAAAGCAAACAAAACTAATATAGGTAATCCAATTTCACACACTTACACGTTCAACACACCATATTCTGAAATTGAAGATGGAGTTTAACATACTATAACTAAGATCCTCCCTCCATCGATAAAAGTTTTGTGTTGAGAAGGTAACCCATTCAATCTTATGTACTCAAATATCATGTAACATTGAATTAGTGGAAAATTCAAGACTTTCACAACCAAAATATTCAATCAGCTATTCAAAAAGTTTCCTCTGAACAATCCTCATTCTCCTAGCAATGGGAATTTTGGATTTTCACAACCAACAATATTCATCAGACTTGTAGTAAGAACTGATATACCCGAAATAATCCGTTAAACCACAACCCGGCTCCGCTAGGTGAGTCGGGTCTGGAAACTGCCTTGACAGCTGTAAAGGCAAACTCAATGATTTATATACAAGATAATCTTCTATAGAAGGGATAACCATCATCACTATCGGCGGGATACACTTCCCTTATCGGGATTCAAATGCCACCATCTTTTTCAGTCCCTCAATCAAAGGGATCTCACAGATCAGGTAACTGACCTATAAAAACCGGGCAGCCAGGTAAGTAAAGTGATCCAATTTCCGAACTCTAAACTGATTACTCTTCCTTTTCCCTCATCTTCCTCACATACTAACTTTGCCATCGGAGGGACTTTAGTGGCACCCCCACGAGGTCTTTTTGCAAGTGTTCCGGAACATTCATTAAGAGACCCACCATCTCCGGCGAAGCCAGGAATGTGGTCTATGAAGCACCATCTAGCGTCCAGGAGGTCGACCAGCGGAATCCCCCAGCTGGAGGCGCTTTCCCTCCCCCTGGTCAAGGTCAGAGGAGAGATCATTTATCAAAGAAAATAAGTAGCCTTTTTTCTTTTTGTGTGTGTTTTTTTTTTTTTTTCTCTATAGCTCCAAATTCATTCCCTACCCTATGGTAAAGAAGAGGAAGTAAAGGGTTTACGAGTTGTTTTGGATCGTTTTAATCGTATATAAGTCTGAAACAAGCTCTTGCCATAGACCTATAAGTCTATAACAGTATAAGTCTCTTATTTCAAATAGTACTTCCCAGAAAAATAAAAGGACCCAACGCAAATATGAAATAAAAGGCAACAGTTTTTATTTTTTGGTCATCACTAGATTTCCGCTCATCATGCACTTCTTAAGGCCCAAGAAATGACTCTATTTCATGATAAATCTGGCCCACATAATTTGATTGAAATGCATGTTACACATGTAATTTTCAGCGTTCATTTTCAGTCCACATTGGTTAATTGAGGTACAGTTTAGTATTGGCAATACAACATGTTAGGTCAAAAGGCACGGATGTAGCCAAAGCACAAGGACAGAAACTTCAAATTGAAAATACTAAAGTTGAAAGATAAGAATAAACAGGAAATATACATAAACACACAGAGGCGCACATTCATATTGTGGAACTTGTTAGAGATGGGCAAAAACCTGCAAAGAGTTTTCATTTCGTCCTTCCACCCACTTTCTATGAGCCTTTCCCTGAGAACTGAGAAGTTCCATCAATCCCTCTTTTTCCCCACTCTCAATCAACTGTAGGTTCAATCAATTGAATAATTCATTAACCACCATAGTATTATGCAGTTTCTTTGACGTAATTACAAAACACAGCTCAGTTAGTGTCTTCAAATCCCAACTAATCGTGAAATTCCATGCCTAGCAAACTTCATAATTAATGCTGCCGTTTAATTTCTGGATTTGTTCCAATATTTACCAGAGTAGAGTTAACATGCATTGCTATGTTCCAACATGCATTGCATTTTTCAGGAAAAACCAATAAAGCACATCCTGTTTTTAGCCGAAAAGGGGAGTGAAGTACAAAACAACAAAAAATCAAAGATTATCTAAAACTATACAGATCTTTAAAACCAAAATAATCGAAGGAAAAAAGCAATTTCAATGGTGAGTGTAGTTAACAAAACAAACGGAAGGTTTGGCTCCTTTTCTTGATCATCCCTTGCGTCTGGTGTCGGGGGACAATTTACCGAGTGCCTCCTGTAATTTTTACGCCATAAATACACAAACTTATACTAGTTAAGAAAACCAAAAGGGAGGCAAATTGTCAAATTACAGAGCAATTAAACAAACAGATGTGTATTACATGTATGCGTATATATTTTTTTGTGTGTGTATATATATATATATATATATAGAGAGAGAGAGAGAGAGAGCACATGAGGTAGCCTAGCAAGGCGACGAATCTGGTAGAATCCTTCCGAGCCTGCGGAGTCTCTCTTCGACAGTTGCTCGGAACCTCGAAAGGAGTATTATTATTTTATTGAAGAAGGGTGACTGGGTGAGACTTCCAAACAAGTTTTAAGCAAGCAGCCCATCCCTCATCGCTAACTTATCAGAGCAGTTTTAAGTGTTTATAAACAAAACCAGACTAAGGGTTGTTCCTTCGGGGACATCCGATAAAATTGGAACGATACAGAAACAATTAGCATACCGAGCTGCAAGCTTGGTATTTGTCTCTCTGCTTTAACAGCCCGTTTGGATTGCCCCCAACAAGGAATTGATTTTCAATTTCACCCAACTCCTGTTTTGGGGGTTTACAAATTCCACCAAAAAAAGGGTGGGATTTGGTGTGAGAATTCATTTGGAATTCTATCATTTGATCAAAATATCCCTGACTTTTATCCTAAAGATAACATAAAAGGGGCAATTTGGGAAATTATATTGATACAATTCATTTCCAGCTTCAAACCAAACACAAAATTGAATCGAATTGAATTCAATTTTATTTCAAACCACACAGAAAAACTAGAATTCCAATTCTATTCTTTTCTTTTCTATTTCAAAATCAAACCTAACGAGTGTAAGGGTCAGGCCACTGTTCATCGTTCTTCTTTTAAGAGTAAGATGGGCCGATCGATTAAGAAGAATCAAATAACTAGGGCTTTATTTTTCGCTATTTAAGCTCTCTTGGTAAACAGATGACTGGTCCTCAAGAAGATAAATTTTTTTTTGTTAATCTCAATTGTCACACCTCGTCATATTGATAATCTGTTGGTCAAATTTTGTTGGTGCTTAATTCAGTTTTCATGTTCTTTCCGTGTCAGATACATATACTTTGACCAGGGAGGAACAAAGTGTGCATAGAATTCAAATTTTCTGAGTATCCAGCTATTGTGTATATCCACGGAATTAACACCTGGGTAGGTTTTTTGGGTTTACTTTATCTTGTGTGAGTAGAAAAGAAGGTTTAGAAATAGGAGGAAATTAGAATGATGTTTCTGGAAAGTTAGAATGATCTTTGAAGCCCATACTTATTTTATGGGATGTTTGAAGAAACACCTAATCTTCTATTAAATATTGGATGAAGCCCCTACTTGATTTTGGGATCCCTACGTCTGGCTTGTACTAAAGCTGAGAAAACAAATTGGTGTTGGACTCGAATCTGCCTTGAATGTTAGATATAATTTCTTGGACGATCCTGTTCCTTTACTCTGCAGAGTAAAATTCTATGTTGTTGATCTTGCTTCAACCCCAAATATCAAAGTTCCCACACACTGAGTCATTAGCGTCGCCCAACGCAAATTCCAAAATATAAGTGGACCCTATTGTGAGTGTTCTTGCTGCTTGAATGTTCTTGCTGTTTGAATCCCAGCCGACCCCCCGAGACTATCACTATCTCGACTGCTGCATTGCCTGCTGGGACAGAGTAGTGTTTGGAGTCTATGTATTTGACAGATCCTATCACAGACCATTGTGGTAATGCAGATTTTACAGGACTCCTCTCAGGATCCAGTAAAAACCTCTGACTCAGAGTTATCCAAGAAATCCGGGCCCTCTTCAAATCACCCGGTAAGCAACAGGTTATCCGTGTTCATGAGATTCAATTCCCCATTGAAACAAGATTCAGTATTAGCAAGAGGGAATGCAACTCAAAAATGAAAATATTTGTCCTCACAATGTTAACATGCTTTTACTTTGTTTTCATTTTCGAAAGTTTGGTGCAAATTGTAAAAGCTTAAGATCACCATTGGTAGCAGTTTTGACTAATATTTAAGTAAAGAAAGAGAAAATGAATGGTCATTGCTGATATGAAATAAAAGATCCAAGTGGTATCTTCATGGCCATTGGCAATTTTTGTTTGAATAAGGTGTGGGAAAGATTAGAATCTTGGATGATCCCAGAAATTTGAAATTGTATACTCTTTAGGCACTTTTTGGTTAATATATTTTGCAAGGGAAAAAATACAGAGAATAACATTTTACTTTGTTCTAAGAAAACAGTGAGAAAAATAAAATGGAAGAGAAAATAGGGTGAGAAATAAATAAGAAATTTTGAATTTTGTAAGTTACTTCTCTTCCTCTTTTTTATTGAGTTCATATTGTATTCAAAAAAAATTTAATTTGGAGTGTTATTTAAGCAAGGAGGAAACCATTGCAAATATAATTTTCCTTAACATTTTCCTTCTCTATATCCGCAGACGAAACAAAGCAAAATATTTGTTTCCTCTTCTTGTTAATTCCAAATTATTCTCCCCATGACTAGATATGAACGTTTAGGTAGTAGAATGATTTTTCCCTAACAAAAACACACCTAAAGCTTCTATTTGAAGCACGGACACGGACGCACTGACACGATACAACACGAAACGGACACACCGACATGACAAAATTCTAAATAAATTGCACGTCGACACTCCAAGAAAAGTGTCCGTGAAGTGTCGTGTCCGTGTGTCGGACACGATACGACACGTGACACGTTTCCTTCTTAGAAGTGTCGGTGCTTCCTAATAATGTCCGTTTTCTTATCTTACCAAAATAAAGTCCCACAAAGTGAAGTATGAGCAATTTAGCCATAATATGAGAAGGAGATCTATATACCGTTGCCTTGAGTTGGTGTTTCGATAGACTTACGCATAAGAGCGTCAACAAGCAGCCAACGGGTGCTGTTAGGACCGACTTCACTTGCTTGGCTTCGCAAAACCAAATTAATGGACTCACTATGACCCCACCTGCCCAAGTATCGACCATAGCTTTCCCATGTTTTCTTTCGATACTTGCTTTCAAAGAAAATTCAGAAGCACTATCTGGAGCTGAAACTACAATGCTGGCATTGTTTGAATAATTCTGACCACCCAAAGCAACTGTAAAGGTCAGTAAAATCAACATTAAATCGCTACTCACAAGAAAAGTCTGGTTGATTTTCCCATCCTGTCCAATCCTCTACCATGTCCATTCCCCGGGAAAGGGATAGTTGGCCGGCTGTCACATGCTGGACTGTGCCTTCAAATGACCATCCCGGAGTTGTACTATTGTCGTTCAATAGCAGAAATGGGGAACCAGAGCTTCCCAAGTTCGATGGTGGGACTTCGAAATACGGATTCCATAGAAGATCTGTTCATGAAAAATAGATTTTCTTCTCCAAAATTCAGAGCCCTTCTGATTTTGCTGGTTTACCTGCAGACGCAACAGCTACGAAGATAAGTAGTATCAGATTTATTGCCGGCTTCGTCTGTTAGAGACAGAATGGAATAGTGTTGGCCTGACTTTTGGTTAAATATATTTTCATAATGCAAAGAGTTGGTTTTGGAACTTTGGTTTGAATTCAGATAGTATTGATGTTAAAGTTTGTATGCAATTTGTCCAACCCTTAAAAAGGGTGCAACCGTGCAAGACATATTAATAGTCCATTAACAGTTGAATCTAGAGGTTCCCACCTCCATACAAATGGATTGTGCGCTTTACGAATCCTTAGAGGCATTTTTTGGGTATTTAAACTAGACTGGTTTTGTAACCACGTGAAATGAACTTAAAACACACACACACACACAAGAAATGGCAAGTTCATTTGATTCAGTCTCATTGGTAGTCATGCTAGTCCATGCCACAAGCTTCCATAATTAGGGCGAGCTTCACCTAATAGATTTCTTCTTCAGAAAGAAAAAAGAAAAAGAAAAAAAAAATTTACACCCAACTATGAGGGGGTTCTGTGTAACCTCTTAAAGTACAAGGAGGCAATGTGAAAATGGCCCAAACCCCAGGGAGGTAAAGTGTATTTATCCCTACATTCTTTTACATGTCTTGCCACCCAAAAAAAAAAAAAAAACAACCCAGAACAGTATGTCAAGAAAATTAATTACCAAATATTCGTCATGAGAAAGAACTTAGTAAAAGCCCACAATCTTTTTTCCTTGGAGTTAGGTTGTCTCTGTTAAGACTTGCCAAACAGCAAAAGGAATGAAGTTTACCATAGACACCATCTTCTCTTTATTGGTGCAATTTCATATATTTAATTTTATCATCTGAAGTCAGGTTTCGAGATTCCAAGGTCTTTTGCAACCAATGATTCCAAAAAGATGCCAACCAAATGCATACGCTAAGATTGTGCGTCCTTCTTAGTGGAAATATCGTAATGCAGTGAAGAGTCAGAGTAGTCAAATCACATAAACAAGGACAGTTTCTTATCCGCCATCGTAATCTCTTTTTCACAAATTATAATCCGGACCCATCTACATTAACAATTGTCAATTCGTAATTGTCTTGATAAACAAATTGATCTTATGGAAACGTACAATATTCAATTATCACAATCCACAAGGCTCCACCCAGGTGTTTTCTTCAACTTTCCTTCTTTCATCACCTTCCTAAGCCTCAGAACATCCTCGCATTGTTCAGCCTCTGCAAACATGTTAGATAAAACAACATAAACTCCATGATTGTGAGGTTCCAAACCAATTATTTCTTTCACTACCCTTTTGGCAATCTCAATATGCCCATGATTCTTACAAGCACCTAACAAAGCTCCCCAAATCACCACATCGGCTTTCCATTGCATTCCTTTTATCAGCCCCTCAGCCTCCAGCAGCCTCCCACCTCGCCTAAGAAGATCGACCACGCACCCATAGTGCTCTATATTGGGCTCAATGCTATACACCCTTTTCATGGAATCAAAAACTTTGCGACCAAAATCTAGCAAGCCAGCATGGCAGCAGGCAGATAGAACCCCAACAAATGTATCATCGTTTGGCACAACTTGCTCACTCTCTAGCTTCTGAAAGAGATCAATTGCTTCTTCAGCGTGTCCATGAACAGCCAACCCACAAATCATCGCATTCCAAGTTGCAATATTCTTTTCAGCCATACTACTAAAACACTTGCGAGCCATAAAGATTGCACCATTCTTTGCATACATGTGCACCAATGCTGTTCCAAGGATCACTCCCACTTCAATCCCTTTCTCTTCCATAAAAACATGAATCTGTTCTCCCAAATCCAAACACCCCGATCGAGCACAAGCAGACAACACAGAAGCCAAAGTCACGCCATTGGGTTGAAACCCGACAGCGATCATTTCATCAAACAAAACTAATGCCTCATTTGAAGAAAAGTTTTGAGGATACCCACAAATCATAGTAGTCCAAATACTCAAATTTCTTTCGGGAACTTGTTCAAACACTTTCCGGGCATCTTTCAAATTACTTGAGACAGAGTAAGCCCTTACCAAGCCATTGACAACATGCAAGTCCAGGTCTAACCCGAATTTGAACAGCTGGGTATGTACTTGTTTACAAGAAGAATCAAGCGCCGACGACCGTAAATAGAACACGCCTTGAGAAGAAAAGGGAAGGTGTGTTTACCAGGTACAACAACACCGAGCCTTCGCATATTAATGTAAAGAAACAGAGCTTCTGAAGGGTTTGGACTACCAGCCATGGCCGGCCCAAAGGGGGCCGAAGGGGCAAATTTTCATAATTAGATTTTTACTTTAAAATTTTTAGTATTTTACATTTAGACATCCCAAGGGCCAATTTAGTGTCATCAAATACATATATATTGATATACATGTATATAAACTCAAAAGCGAAGGCCCTAGAATTTTGAAAATTACACTTTTAGAGTAAAATTTTATTGAGTTTTAGAAATAGGGCCCTCTAGAATTTTGAAAAATACCATACAATGTTTAAGTTTCATAATTAGACTCATAGACCCAAAAAAATGACCAATTGTGTATAAGCAAATCCTAAAAAAATTATCAATAATGTATAAGTAGACCCAAAAAAACGCCTCGGGGGCGTTACCCCCGAACCCCGTATAAGGGCCTCCCTTTTAATATAGTTCGTCCCAGGCCTCCAAAAACTCGGGACCGCCCTGCTACCAGCTTGGGCTCTTATGAGTGTATTCCACATGAATGAATTGGGTTCTTGGGTGTTGCTGAAGAGCCTGAGCGCACAAAAAGAGAGTAATCGGCTGGCGGCGTAGTTGTCGTAAATGCGGGAGGAGACGATCATTTGGCCGTGGACTTGTTTGAGTTGATCCATTGAAGAACATCTGTCTGCAATCAAAGAGAGGTTCGGAGGTTTGGATGATGGCAGAGGAGAAAGAGATGTGTGGTAGTGGTAGCCGTAGGTATGAGCGAGAGAGTGTTTTCCGAAAACTAAAAGGGCTGTTCTTGGCGGGAACATTACCAATCGTCCCCAATGCCCATAATCAAACTGAGGCATAGTGCATGTTCTTCTATGCTCTCATTAATAATCTCTCATTTATCAGCTTGTCATTTACAAATTTGGAGGGAAGGTCTCCAAATTGAGTAATGGCAGATGCATAACCAAATGCACAATCCTGTCTTTGGATACATACAAATAACTTGGTTGTGTCTGCCTCTCAGGCATACACAAATAATTACACAATATGTTAAGCTTGGCCGATGTTGAGAGTAATTTACTATTGAGTAATGCTATGCTGCCCAAAAAATGTTTTCAACACATGTAGCACTAGGACCCTCTTTATTAATTGTAGAACCACTTCAACATCAACTAATCAAAATCAATTAGACTCATTGTCACATGAATTGAGAAACACTTTTGGAAAGATAAAAAAAAAAATTGTAAAGCATAGCATTACTCTTTGAGCAATGCTAGATGCACAATGATTTGTTCAACGATTTGTACAAACATACACCACAAGGTTGGACCTTATGCTGAAAAACCTGCACACACAAAAAGGGGTGTGCGGGCTTTTCAGCCCAAGGTCCAACCTTGTGCTGCATGTTTGTACAAATTGTTGTACAAATCGTTGTGCACCTAGTGCTTTTCTTACTCTTTACTGTTACTCCTACTAAATGGTATCTTGAAAGTTAATTTTAAATGAAACATTATTACTCTCAGCTTTTTTTCCCAATGATTATTACTTTCAGTTGACATCTAAAAAAATTATTAATGACACTTAAAGTGAGGCAAAATAGCAATATATTCGTAAAAACTCAGATCTAAAAATTGGGATCAAAATAGCAATTTGTTAGTGCAAGCTTAGATCAAAAAATTGGGATGCAGACAAGGGTGGACCCAGGAGTAGCGGTGGCCATGGGTCGGGTGAGTTGGGTTTCACCCCATCCGACCATCCATATCCCATCGGGTTACAAGTTTATAATCCATCATTCATCCGTCAAGTCGGGTGGAACCAACTCGTCGGTTTCAGGTTGGTTCGGGTTGGTTTCGGGTGAAAAACCGACAGAATGAACATATATAATCAACAACTAGATTTAGGTGTGAAAATCATTATATACACACACACACACACAGAGGGAGAGAGAGAGAGAGAGATAGATCTATATATACACACACACACAGAGATCTATATATATACACACAGATCTATATCAGTATATATATATACACACAGAGATCTATATATACACACACATATCTATCTATAAAAGGTGTTTGATATCAGATCTAAAGGATGAGAGAAGGGGCCTACCTCGATCGAATCGGCGGTGGCTTCCGATGGAGTGAGAGATAGAGAAGGGGTGATGGATTCCGATGGAGAGAGAGAGAGAGAGAGAGAGTGAGAGAGAAGTGGTCGTGGCCCCATGCGCATGAGCTGCTGCCAGAATAGAGAGTCTCTGTAGTGAGATAGAAGAGAGAGATAGAGAGGGGTTGTTGTGACTGTAAGGAAGTGAGGGAATTTTTTTTAAGGGAATGACTCATTCTGAATGAGGGAGTGAGAATGATTCAATACATATATTGTGTTTTCTTAGTTTTCAATAGGTGGTTGGGTTGGGTCGGATGATGTCGGATTTGGATTATAAAAACCGACATCTGAACCATATGTCATACCCGTTCCAGAATTTCATAATTTTATCATGCATGATATGAAGCTTTATGATTTATCATTGATATATGATAAATGGGGATAAGTGGTTGACTGTGGTCAACGGTGAGGTGTCAGTGAGGACACAGGAAAATTCGTAATCGAGTTTTGCATTGGCATGAGTAAATGGCATTTATGTGATTTAAATGTTATTTGACTTATTTGGTACTTTGTGAATATTAAATTTACCTGTGTAGGGTAAATTCTGATAATCTTGATACTGTTGTATAGTATTTTGAGAACTGTGATGAGAACGTGAGTGTCACGTTAAATAAAAAGGTAGGTTGTGTAGAGATTCCACATAATTTAGTTTTCGAACGTTACTTTTGGACCCAAATGGGACCTAGTCGAAAACTTCGGAAATTTATATTTTTCACTCGTAAAGTTGTAAAATGGACGTGTGCAAAGTTTCGGGAGTTAATTAGAAGTTGAGAAACTCACGGGGAAGTAAACGTAATTCCCGAGAAGTTTTTCTATAAATAGTGGAGGATATAATTTCATTTCTTAAAACTTTATAAAATATCTGGAGAGAGGAGAGAAAAAAGGAGATTTATTGCCACGAGCTTTGCGACGACGATCGGCGACCTTTCGTCCGTCAGAATTTCACCAAATTCAAGATTTGAACTCGATGAGGTAAAGCCTACGTTTTGATACTACTTAGGCTGTGTTTGGCCAACTTTCAATAAAAAGCTAATTTCTAAACTTTTGGGGAAAACCCAGTAAAACTTGTAAGAATCGTCTCAAATTCGAAATTCGACGATTAATTGGCCCCCTAGTCGATCCTTTAAAGTTTGGAGGAAATCGCACGAGGTATGAAGTCCTAACCTGTGAAATATAGAGAAATACATGTTTTATATTTCGACGACGAAATTGTGATCCGGGCAAAATCCATGTGTTAATTGTAGGCCCGTTAATTATGCACGCGCTTAAATGTGAAAAGCATGTCTAAATTTACGCGAGCACGTTGAGTTGTCTATGTGGGTCAAAGGGGAGTCTTATACAAATTCATGCCGGAGTAAGCTTCTCGATGTTTGAGAATTTGAGTAGCGACGGCTACTATGCATGGTTGTAGGCTTGGACTTGCCATGGCACTTGTAGGGATGTAATGGTTGTAGGCTTGAACTTGTCATTGACATCGCGGTTTAAGGCTTGGACTTGCCGCTACCGGATGAAGGCGTATTTTTTTTCCTAGAAACTATTGATGTGATTTATGAGATTAAAGCATGTTTTGTCATATATTACATATGTTAGACTTGTGCACTCAGCATATAGCTGAGCAGTGGAGATTTACTCCATTGCAGGTAAGAAGAAAGACAAGAAGAAGCGTGATGAGTGAGGCCGTTAAAGAACGCCGGGGAATCATTTGTATATGTTTTTGTTTAATCCTAAACGTGTGTAAGGATTTGGGTTTTCGTAATATGTTGTAATAGAACCATGGATTAATTTCGTAGTATTATAATCCTGTAATTGAACGTCTGTAGTTATGTTTTAAATGTTGTAATTGGTGTTGGCTGTGGTTGTTGTTGGTGTGGAGAAGCATGAGTTGTTGATTTTCACAACAGGGCTGCCCAGCAAGGGAGTAGTCGACTGGAGCTCGTGTGGTTGAGACACTGAAAGTGAATAGTAAGAGAAGCAATCGACTGGACCATTGACCAATCGACTGAACACTGTTGATTTTTGGCTCCTGTTTCTAATAATGGTAAAACCAGTCGACTGGGTCCGCAGATCAGTCGACTGGACCCCCTTTACAAAAATGTGGATTTTGGTTCTGCCAAGCACAGTCGACTGAAAGGAATTCAGTCGATTGAAAGTTGAAGGCCTCAGTCGACTGAACCATATCACAGTCGACTGGGCCTCTGTTTTAAAAACTGATACTTTTGGACGTGCTTCCAATTGGCCAAAACTTTTTATAACTCTGATTTTAATGGATTTTAATAATGTTTTCCGCTACTATTTGACTTTAATGGAACTGGATAAGCCTTGGTGGCGTGCCACGTGTCTCATTCCTGTGCAATAGCGGGATGGGTCGCGACATTTGTTGGTATCAAAGCAATAGGTAACAAAACCTTGGGAACGTTCGACGAAAACGAGGGGAGTGTTGAGTGAATTGGCACATGTTCTAGATTGCATCTATGCATTGTAGAGATGTTTGATGTATATGTATGTTGTTGTACATACGTGATATTGTCCTTGTCATACATGCATAGTGTTTATGCATTGGAGTTAACAGGTTGAACAGTCATGGATGACCGAGATTTATCACCGCATACTCGACGTATGAATGAAATGGCAGAAATGATGGGGAATATGGGGGAAATGATACGGAATATAGCGGAACGTCTGCCTCCGACACCTCCATTCGAACCACCACCGTTAACTGTGGTACATCCACCTGAGAGTAGAGATATGAGATCCATATCCGAACAATTTACAAGGAAGAAGCCAACAGAATTCCATGGTATATCTGATACTACACTCGCTGATCATTGGATCATGGACATGGAGATAATTTTTTGATCTATTCCGATGACAGATAGGGAGAAGATTGAGAACGCTAGTGATATACTTAGAGGGGAAGCCCAGAATTGGTGGGTAAATGTGTTAGAGCAAGGGGCACCGATTACTTGGGAAGGGTTTAAGGTAGAATTCAACCGCCGATTCTTTCCGCGAGCCGCTCACAATGCAAAGAAGAGAGAGTTTGATAATTTGAAGCAAGGAGATATGACTGTAACCGAATATACTTCCAAGTTTAATGCGTTACTAAGATTCGGCAAGGCTTCAGTACCGGAGGAAGAAAATAGGGCGAGGAAGTTTGAAGAAGGGTTAAGAGAAAATATTCGTTTGAGAGTGGAGCCGTATGAACACTCAACCGTTAGTTCCGTACAACAAACAGCACTTGTTGTGGAAAGTGGGTGGGAAAGATCGAGACAAAATCAACAGGGTAAGCGGGGTAATGAAAGTAGTGATCGGAACCATGGCAGATCTTTCAAGAGACCGTTTCAAAGAGGCTCTGGTTCTAGTTTCAGTGATTTCAGGAGGATGCCGAGTAACATACCGCTGTGTTCACTTTGCAACCGACCACACTCAGGCCGATGTTTCATGACCAAACCCCAGAACAGGAACCAAGGAGGGGGTAGTGTTAATTCAACACCCGACATGAGAGGCAAGTGTTACGATTGTGGAGTATTTGGACATCAAGCCAAGGATTGTCCGAGGAAGCATTCTCAGCAAGGGGCTAGTTCTATGGCTTCTAGTGGGTCGAAGCCTAGATAATTTAATGACGGGGGACAAAGGATGGAGCAACGTCAGGGGAGAGCATATCAGATGAACCCAGAAGATATGACTGCTTCAGAGACAGTGGTCTCAGGTATGGTGCTCGTATGTTCGCACTTAGCACGCATACTTGTTGACTTGGGATTTAAGCATTCATTTGTGTCGCATGACTTTGTTGAACATTTGAATGTTAAATCGGCACCGTTAAAATATGAATTGTCTATTGCTGTACCTCTTAGTAAATCGCTAATGACGTCTACTATATAGAAGAACTATGAGATCAAACTAAGTGAGAAGTTGATGACTGTAGACCTTATACCAATTGTGGTGAACCATTTCGATGTAATTTTGGGAATGGATTGGTTAGCCCTTAACCAAGCTACGATAGATTATGAACGGAAAGAAGTTAACTTTCGATCACCGGTGCATGGGAACTTTCATTTTCAGGAAAGTGGGGTTATACCGCCGCCGTACTTGATTTAAGCTATCCGAGCGGGAAGATTATTGAAAAGGGGATGCCAAGGATTCCTATGTTCAGTGATGACGTCTCAGCGACTGAATCGAAAGTAGAAGACATCCCAATAGTGCGAGAATATCTAGATGTATTTCCTGATGACTTGCCAGACGTATTGATTGAGAGGGAAATTGAATTCACCATTGAGGTTATGCCAGACGCAAGACCTGTATCCAAGGCACCCTATAGGATGGCACCCGTAGAATTGAAAGAGTTGAAGGTTCAACTACAAGAACTACTTGATAAGGGTTTCATTCGACCAAGTATTTTACCGTGGGGAGCTCCAGTGTTGTTTGTAAAGAAAAAAGATGGCTCGATGCGTATGTGCGTTGACTACCGAGAGTTAAACAAGTTGACAATTAAGAACAAGTATCCACTACCGAGAATCGATGACCTATTTGATCAACTTCGTGGGGCATAAGTGTTTTCAAAAATAGACTTGAGATCGGGCTATCATCAGTTAAAAGTAAAGGCCGAAGATGTTGAGAAAACAGCTTTCAGAACGCGCTACGGACACTACGAGTTCTTAGTCATGCCGTTTGGAGTTACTAATGCACCAGCCGCGTTCATGGACCTTATGAATCGAGTATTCAAGGATTATTTGGATGACTTTGTGATTGTGTTCATTGATGACATTCTTATCTATTCACCGAGTGAGATAGAACACGAGAACCACTTGAGGTTGATACTTCAGAGATTGCGAGAGAAGCAATTATTTGGGAAATTCAAGAAGTGTGAATTTTGGTTGTCTAGTATTACTTTTATTGGTCATGTGATTGACAAGAATGGAGTCTCAATTGATCCTCACAAAGTAGAAGCTGTATCTAATTGGCAGAGGCCGACATCCGTATCTGAAATTCGAAGTTTCTTGGGATTGGCAGGATATTATCGCCGTTTTATTGAGCATTTCTCGAAGATTTCTTTACCTATGACAAAGTTGATGAGGAAAGGGATTACATTTGAATGGAGTCAGGAATGTGAAGACAGTTTTCAAGAGTTGAAAGCACGACTAACAAGAGCACCTATTCTGACAATACCATCTGGAACCAAGGGGTTCGTGATCTATAGTGATGCGTCGCATCGAGGGTTGGGATGCGTGTTGATGCAAGGTGGTAAAGTAATTGCCTATGCTTCTAGACAATTGAAGACACATGAGATTAATTATCCGACTCATGATCTCGAATTGGCCGCGGTAATTCAAGCTTTGAAGATTTGGAGACACTATCTATACGGGGAAAAATGTGAGATCTTCACGGACCACAAGAGTCTGAAATACCTATTTAGCTTAAAGTTAAGTTAAGTTATGGTACGAGATAAATGGTACAAATAGTGGTGTAGCAAAGGAACGGTTAAGTTTCGATGATTTAAATGGTTAAATGATGGCCGACTAGGTTTGGACGATCATGTGTTGTCTGTACGAAAATGAAACAATCATCTTATGACCGCTTAGCATTGAGACATATGAACTAGTTTTGATTATGGCATGTTGATCTTCTATCCCTCGTTAAAAGGTTACCACTCTTCCGTTTTCCCACTAAACGGTTATCACTCTTTTGTTTCTCTGTACCATAAGGAAACTTAAGCGTAACACAATTTAACTCTCCAACCAACTTTAAGTTTATTGTATAAACAACACCACTATGACACCAAAACTTATATTTGTCCTAGTGGTGTTACACATCCACACTATTGTGGATGCTCATACTAGAGTACAACTAAAAATAAGTGCTGTAGAAATTTTTTGTGTTTGGTGAACGTTGGACAAACTCGTCCCTATGAGTCATCCAATGAAAAGCCGCATTGGATCCCAAAAGATGACACATGTTTTAGTCTATTTATACATATTAATAGGTAGAATTGGTTTTATATCCCATTTCATTTTAGTTCCCTGAATTATGCTTTCTATATCTATGATTTTTAGTTTATGCAGTCAGGCTCAGGAAAGGGTGTAACAACCTGCATTTTTATTTAATTAAGTGTATTTGCATTGTCATATTTAATTCAATATGTATTGTCTACTTTTATTTTAATTACAATCCTCACGTGTTAAATCTTGTTATTTGTTTTATTTCATGTCTAGAATTTTTATTGGGGTTCAACTTCAATTTTGTAAATTTAGTAATACCTGTGCTGGATTTCAAATCTGTATTTCAAAATGGTGGAAAAGTTTACTTTGGACTCAAACTGTATTTTTATAAAACCGGAAAATCGTTTCTTACATTAAAACGAATTTTTTGTATTTTTAGGGTGACCACCGCACCACGAAAATACCAGTTTATGTTCAAAACTGTCCGCGCCGCATTTGACTCCCATAATCTTGGACTTTCCACCAATTGGGATTTGACACTTGCTTTCCCATTTAAAGCAACTAATGATTTCTTATGTTTTGTTTGGATAATGCAATTGTGTGTGTATAATTCCTAGTGCCATAAGTTGTTTGCCAAACATTCTTTTGTATTTGCCTTGTTTGGCAATGAGAACCTTGCATAAGTTAATTGATGCCTTGAACTTAGTTTACCCAAACACCTTAGTTGGCCCCTAGGAGTCTATACTTGACTCTTGGCTAATTGTAGAGTTTATATCATCTGTGTATATGCTATATACGTATGCATAATGCGAAATCATTTTGTGTAATATTAAAATTTAAAAACCAATTCATTTGTTGAGTATGGGAGATTGTTCTTGGGCTCCAAATAGCTTGGTGTTGAGTTCTTTATATACACTACACACACACACACATTCAGCTCACCCTTGAAAACTGAAAGTTTATAGAGAGAGTTCTGAGAATTTAAAATTTTTTAGAGAGAGAACTCTTAATCACCATAGCCAAGCTTGGGTTGGGATTTCTTATATTGCTTTTCTTTTTCAACAACTTCTCCAACCTATATCACAATGAGTATTATCAACTCACGCAAGATGTATTTCATGTTTCAATTTCTGTTTATATGCTATGATTCATGAATCCACCATTGGTATATAGCTATGGAAGCTTGAGCTTTAAAAATCAAGATTGTCCAACCTTAATCAAAATCGGTTTTTATAGATAATCATGAAAGATTATACATCATAGATGTCATGTTTAAAGTATTAGAGCCTAATTTGTTCATGTGAGGAAGTATATTAGAAATTAAGTTTTGACGTCTCTCGAATTTTCGTAAAATCCGAGAGCTACGGATCGATTCGTGTCAAATTGATTGTAAATTCATAATCCTTGCGAAAAACCGAAGAGATCCATATATATTAAGGCATGGGTAACAATTGAATTGCAAAATGGGTCAAATTGGACCCTTAAAATTGAAACAGGGCATTCCTGCGAAAAAGATGAAGCCACTGCATGAACTCGTGTGCGCGATAGCGCGAGCGGCCTGCACGCGCGATCCCTGTATTTTCTGATACTTGGAAAATTTTTATAAGAAAAACGAAAATTGGGCATATCGCCCGAGCAGCCCGCGCGCGCGACTTCTGACAGTTTCTGGTTTTTGCTTATTTTCTGTTAAGGAACTGTTTGGATAATGTTTTATAAGTTTTTAAAGCTCTGTTTGGGAAATATGTTTAAACAAATTATGTTTTGTTATGTTTTGGTTATTAAAGAACGATTATGATTTCGGTTTTTCTCATATAGACATAATTATCATTCCTAGTACTTTATATGTCCCATGTCATTCATGTGGAGTCAGTTGTGCATGCATGGTGAGTGATGGTCAGTGTAGAAAAGAGTATGTGGTTGAGATTGTGCTTTGGACACTCCCTGGTAAGTGAGTACCAAAGTGTGATGTTGCGATGTTACGGCTAGAGTGTCTTTGAAATGTGACGGTGGCAAAACTGGACACTCCCTGGCGCCCATGGTAGCGCTAAAGTGTATGACGCCGAACTTGGACATTCCTTGGCACCCATGGTAGTGCTAAAGTGTGGCCTACTGGACACTCCCTAATATGCATGGTATAGTCAAAGTGTGAGGCATTGGACACTCTCTGGTACCTCGTACTAAAGTGTGAGGCAAACTGGACACTCCCTGGTACCCCTGTGCTAAAGTGTGGCTATCTTAGCGTTTCAAAGTTACTAGTGTGTGAGAGTTGGGGTGTTGTGTTTGTCGAGAGAAAATAGTTGGTAAGATGAGAATGGTCGTTTGGTCCTCATGCACGGTCACATGTTTCATGGATTGAAATTTATAATATCATTCCTATTGTTTAAAATGCGAATTCATTTCCATATTGATAACCTGCTAATTTGTGATACTGTAAAATAAGGAATGGTAAATGAATATATTTTACATTCGGGTACGTGTTTTTAATACTCACCGGCTTCAATAAGCTGACGGCGTTGATGCGCCCTGGACATTCGTGTTCATGCTTTTCAGGCTATGATCAGGCTGAACAATATGACTATGCGAACTGAGAACAACTATCCGAGGAAGAATTTATTTTATGTGTTTTAAGATATAAACTGGTTTTTGTAATAAGGATGACTGTAATAGACATTAGATATTATTTTGCTTTCAAGGCGGAGTGTACCTTAGTTGACCCGTGCTGTAATATTTATTAAGTTAGAAAAATATTTGTAAGCCTTGATTGCTCTACTCTGATTTATATTAATATGTTGTTCGACGTTTGGGATGGAATCGATCCTTCAAACTGTCGCGACCTACGGGTCCATAAAGGAAATTAAACGCTTTCCATATTTATGCTACGTCGGGGCGTGACAAAGGGCGCTCTCTCTTTATTAAAGAGAGGGCCTCTGTTTTGGCCGTCGGATCGTATTTTTATTAAGGGTAGTTTTGTCATTTCATAATTTTTAAACATGATCCAACGGCCAAAACAGAGGCCCTCTCTTTAATAAAGAGAGGACACCCTTTCCTGAGAATTTTCGTTATTTTATGTGTCCATTAGTCTTCTTTCTATTAAAAAAACTCTTTGATCCTGAATGCACCCAATCAAGACAACTGACAATCAATATCAGATCACCAATTTTGAATTTTTCCTTCTTCTTTTTTTTTGTGGGCAAAATCAAGACAACAATATCTGGCATTGACAATGAGCCAGACTTTGACTCCTATCTTTTTTTTTGGAGAGCATTTTTGCTCACTCAAAAAATGGTTCATCAATGCTCACCCAAGCATCCTATTGGCCAATCTGCATTGGCCAATAGGATGCTTGGGTGAGCATTGATGAACCATTTTTTGGGCGAGCAAAAGTATTTTCTATTTTTTGGGTGGGATGGCACTGACTACTACATAATAAAGTCATACTTATTATAAGTTATATTGGAGTATTTATTTATTGAGTTAATTACACTCACTTCTCCTGGGGTTTGCCCTAATTACATGAGCCTCCCTCATATTTTGAGAAATTACACAGACTTCCCTTCTCGCTAACCGTTGAGTAACGTCTATGACGGATTAAATGAAAGTACCAAAATGTCCCTATATAAAATTACACAAACCTCCCCTGAACTATGGTCTAATTACACGAACATTCTTCGAATTTTAAAAAATTACACGGACCTCCCTTATCACTCGTAATTACAGTTTGTGCATATGTATTATTATATCCACAAATAAAATTTGCTTTTGCAATAAGAAATGATTTAGGTTAAACTTTTCATACTACTAAAAAATGTATCTTTCAATTTTTTCAAATTCCTTCTAGCAATTTCTTCAGGCATTTCTTCAAATTCTTCAGTTTCATAATTTAATTTTCTTGGGTTTGATTTTTTTATTTCTTCCACCTGTTAATTTCTCATGTCTATGGAATAATCATGACGGATATGATAGGTCAATATAATCTGAGCAATCTGCAATTTGTTTTGTTGGAAAGAATTTTCTGTGTTTCGTAAAAAATTGTAGGGACTGAGAAAAACGGTAAGGATAATATAGTCTTTCTGAACAATAAGATATATGATTCTAAATTTTGGAAAAATTTAATTTTTGATGAGTGGCGGAACAAGGGAAGAAGAAGAAGAAGAGAGAGAGAAAAAAACATAAACAATTTTTATTTTTTTCAATATCATAATTTAAATTTCTTGGATTTGATTTTTTGTTTCTTCTACTTTTTAGTTTCTTCTATTTATGGAATAAATATGACAAATAATATGACCAATCTTCAATTTGGATTGTTGGAAAGAAATTTCTGTGTGCTTCATGTAAAATTCAAGGGACTATAAAAATGATATGGAAAATATAGTCATTCTTAAACTTAAGAGATGGAAAAAAATAATTTTTGTTGAGAGATGGAACAAGAGAGGAAGAAAAAGAAGAGAGAGAAAAAAAATAACGAAAAAATATTTTTGTTATGAGGGAGGTTCGTGTAATTAGGTCATATCTTAGGAGAGGTTAGTATAATTATTCTTATTTTCTATTAAGGGAAGCAAGGGTATTTTTGGCATTAGGTAAGCAAAAAATCACTTACATCATCAATTTCTGTTAGGGGGATAGACGGTCAACTAACGGAGGGGAGGCATGTGCAACTCAACTTAAACCTCAAAGGAGGTTCGTGTAATTTCTCAAAATACGAGGGAGGTCCGTGTATTTAAGGCAAACCTCAGGGGAGGCGAGTGTAATTAACCCTTATTTATTTTATATGTGGAGTGGGGCTATATACACCACCTTTTTTTTGTTGCTAATTTTACCACTTTCACTCATAAATTTTTCATCTTTTAACATTGTAGGGTCGTGTAATTGTCACAGCCCGGAATAGCAAAAATAGAGGCTTCAAGAGATAGGCCCAGGCCCTATCCAAGATGGTAGGCCCGGGCTAGCCCTACCTTGGGCTTGGGCCATGCTTAAGGCCCATTTTTTTGAGTTGGGCTTCAGGTCGGGCTTTTTTTACACCCTTATATAGTAGTGGGTGTTAATGGGTACATACTACCATTTAATTGGTACATGAAGGACTCTTCCTATATTTAAATCGTGTACAATTCAATTCAATATTTTATTATGATCATTTTAAAAGGCTATTCTTTCTTTTATTTATTTTTATTTTTTTTTCTCTTTTTGTTTTTCTTTTCTTTTCTTTTCTTTTCTTTTTTCAGCCTATCCCATGAATTTGTACTACTTCTTCCATGGTTTTTATAAGCTTACAACATTTTTTTTACCTCTATGGTGCTTTCTAAGTTTTCATGAGAAGAAAGTACTCATAATTTTAAGAAAAATACGATTAATTTGTATAAATGGATCGATTCTGGGTAAAATTTTGTATATGCTATGCGAAACTTTATACAAGGACAATTACAAGTGTGTACTTTTTATTGAACTTCCGTTGATAACAATATTCATCATCAGTATTTTTTATTTATTAAAAGTACAATGTAGCCGTGCATTGCGCGGGATACATGCTAGTAAAATATAAATCTCAAGCGACGTTATTAAATTTTTGGATAAATTACAGTAATACCCCCTCAATTATGACTCTTTTTCTTTTTTTGAGTCTTACCTGGATCACAGCTGGATACATCGCATATGCCCCATACACGCACACAAACGCAACCCAATCCAACCCCACCCCCACAGCCCCACAATGGCCCATAGCAAAGCCCAACAAGGGCCATTCATTCTGACTGAACACAGAAATATGGGGGACAAGAACTTCCCCTAAGGGGAATCGAACCCTTGACCTCTCCAATGGAGAGATCAAGGTGGTACCACTTGACCACTTGGGTCGTTGGTATGACTCTTTTTCAAATACCTTCCTAACTATAAAACTCAATAAATTGACCCCCTTAACTATTGAATTTTTCCACTAACACATCTTCTAAACAGCAAGTAAAAGATAGTAATAACAACTGAACTCACTAGTCATAACAGAACTTACTAACTATTACATCAGAGCGTTTAACATAATATAAAAGAGTATGGAGACAACAAATACCTTATTACAACACATACTAATACGTACAGAAATACCAGGTCAAGGTCTTACCGCCACCTCAGCAAGGAAATGCCACATGTCATTCGGAGTGGGCGCTTGCCACTCAGCCACCCTGGGCTGCCTGGCCTATGACCGCCCGGTTTGAGCTCACAGCTCGGGATTACAAAGCAGACTAGGCCCCAAGTGGGCGCGACCTTGCCTGCCCCGTGGCTTGCTCTACAAGGTTCTAGGCAGTTCTCTGACTCGGTCATAAGACTAATGGAAAGTGCAAACTGTTTCCTGTTCCACTTAGGAAACTTCCATGATTTATGCTAATTAGGCTTCCTAAATCAGCTGGTTACCTTGTACGAGTGGACTCTTACATCTATAAAAGAGACCACTCACCCCCATCAAAGGGGATCACACTCTTATCTCACAATAATAGCAAGATAAATCATTCGCACGCATATACCCGGCCGGTTCCTGGTAGTGTCGCCTTCTCTGTTGGTTCACCAAGGGCCGCCGGTGATTTGTTAGTAAACGCGCTCCGACGCACACGTGGACATAGGTCACTTGGTTAACGGGGTTGAACCATACACAAACTTTCTTGGTCCCCATCTTCTTGTTCTTACCCAAATTTTGGCATCATCACATACTATTAAGGTTTAAACATATAGAATATAATCTATTCTATGCCCTCAGCTGGAGTATATGTAGTCGTCAGCGTAGTAATCTTCCTTGGTGCCTCCATCCTCAACCAGTCCACCCTCAGCATATCCTTCCTGCGGATAGTAGCCATCCCTGTATGGTCCGTTACCTGTGGTATTATAAACAGGGTAGGCTGGACAGGGAATGTCCAGGCATGAAAGGCCGTCAGCTTACTGAAAGCTGAGCGAGTAGACACTAAAACAGTGTCATAAGCATAATGAAATTACTGGTTATGAAGGAGATAAATATAGTTTACTAACAACATCTTTCCTTTTATTCCAAAACCATTTATCATTACCCACGTCTTGTTATCCAAAAATCGACAAGGTACTCTTGATTGAAGAACATACTTGATAGTTCAACTCTATAGATATACCATTATTTCGTCCACCACTGTTAAAAACATAATCGACCACTGCTTGTCATGGACACCACGTTAGTCCATCCCCCGTTGTTAAGGACATAACTGTTGGGTTTGTGCCCTCAAACCATTACTTTATGTATGAGACATTAGCATTTTAATATATGGATATCAGTTTTACATTTCATTATATATGTTCCTTTTATGAGATGATTGTTTATCCTTAAGTATCATAGTAAGTAATTCGTGTGTGTATGAGATACATACAAGTGAGATACGAACTACTATCTTCTTAATACTTAAAACTTATCACAGTGGATGATGAAACTGGATACCTCATCACATTTACACTGTAGCATAATTGACTACCATTGGATGGAGTGATGAATCTCAATCACTAGAGTGTAACTCTTAGTTGATATGCTAGTGCTTTGTAATACCCTGTATTTCGGTATATTAATAAAACTTGGTATTTCATTTCTATACTCGTATAAACTTTCTCTTCCTTTTGGTGAATTTTTGATACCAATCGATTGACATTGTTCCAATCGATTGACACTTTTCTGATACCAATCGATTGATAAGTTTCCCAATCGATTGACATTCAACCGACTAAAAGTGATTACGTGTCAACATTTCCAATCGATTGCCATTTATTCCAATCGATTGACATTGTTTCCAATCGATTGACTACAAATATCTGTTACCAATTGTCACACCCCAACCCGCCCCCGCGGCCTAGGACACGTGTAACAAAGACAATAAGGACCAAACAATCAATTTTAACGTTCCAAAGATGAACATTTTGATCGAAATATCTTTTTTTTTTATCAGACAAATTAATAAAAATGAATAAAGTAAATTTTTAAAACCGTCAAATGGTACTTGGGCAAAGTTTCCCCTATTATAGCACCATTTACCCTGTTTTCACAAATAAAACATTTTTCACCCCTGCTACATTTTATTTCCTATTTAAATATTCCGAAACATACCAAAAGTCCAACTAACAATATATAAACTCTTTCTAGCATTTATTTCTAAACATATCTGAAAACATAAATTTTAAACTTATTACAACCTTATTCAAATCCTCACATATAAACATACTCCCAAGTTGTCCATAACCCCGTGGTTTAACGCTTCTCACAATGATGCTCATCTGAACCTGCGTGGTCATTAGCCACAAAAATCGAATAAGCTTTCGCTTAGTGAGTACGTGGTGCTAATCATGCAACTGGAATATTTAATGATTCATAATACCAATTAAACATCACAATAATAAATGGTCGCCGGCGTGTCAAGTAACCAATCACCATCGTTCTGGACCCCTGATTCCGGGCCATTCTCACTTGTCGTCGCTTTTAAAGCGATATCACTCACTCTCATGTAGCCAATTCGTTCATGTGGTCGTCACCACTGTCCCCTTTTCTCTGAGGACTTCATCATCATCCCCCTTATCTCTGAGGAATGGGCGTCCCTTATATACGGGCTAAATAATGGTGATTATCACTTGAGACCCTTTGACCCACATAAGCACATAAGCATTTCAACATGTCAACATGGCAATTTCAACATTTCCAATATGTTAATTGCTAATTAATCACATGCTTTTCTACTTAATCATAATTAAGCAATTAAAAACAATTAATAATAATTAAAAGACATTAAACATCCAATTTTGGGATTAGGACACTCACCTCATGAATAGGTCCAAATAAAGCCTAGAAATTCCAAATTCCTTCGCGAAACTAGCTCCTAATGATTCCAATGATAATCCTATACAATTTTGGTAAATTAAATATTACCAACTCATTTGGGTCACGAAAAATCTATCGATTAAACTGAAAATAAATTACACCAAAAGGTTAGGCTTACCCCCACAAGTCCAAATATGACTTCATATCGTGAGACATGCGACAAATGGTGAAGTTATAGCATCAAAAGTGACGGAGAAACCCCCCAGCTCTCCTCAGCCCTCGGCTCTCTCTCTCAGTCTCTAATGTTATGCTTCTTTGGTTGTTTTTTTTTTATTATTCCTAAGTTAATTAATATATTATATTAACTCGGCCGCCACCGTTTAAACAAACCGTGAGTTTGTTTACTCTTTTTTTTTTTTTTTTTTTTTTTTTAAAGATAAGATGAGTACGAGAAATACTATGGTGCATCGCAATTCATAATAATTCAATACTATTTACGCTTACACCCCCTAATCTTTTCAAATTCTATTATGAAAAATCCAAACGATTTAATATTAACTATCTAATATCTCAATGATTCTATATCTATGTCACATATAGGCCCCAAACGTGGTCCCAAATATTATATGAAAGCACTAATTAGCCTACCAATTATGGCACGTATTTAATTACGCCCTCACAAGGGTACCCAAACTGGTCTCATAAATAAACATGAATAATAATAGAATATTAAAACACTTAACATTTCATCAATTAATTAATCATATGGCATCAACATGTATCATAATGTACACATTTACATTTACATGTCTACCATTTAATCACATAAATGCAACCAAATGCAATTTACCCAATCTGGACCTCCCGTGGCCCCTTTTCACATCTGTCCAACTGTGCCCTTTTATCAAGCACTTATCACCTCGGGGTAACTGCAACTTACCCAAATAATCACATGAAATTAATTATACAAATTAATGGATGTAAAATAAATAATACTACCTTTTTCCGGGTACGGGTATTACATCTCTCCCTCCCTTTTAGGAAGTTTGTCCCCAAACTTTTCTCATCTTCACGAAACAAATAGATACAAGTAATTCTTCTCAACCCTTTACTGGTTCATCTGCGGCAATATGATGATAAAAAAAATGTTACACCCACTGGTTTGACCACAATCACTACTGACATGTTCCCATTCTTTCAATATTCTCAATTAGCACACTAGAATTTCAATCCCACTTGGTTTGTAAAATTATACCATTTTCTGAAGATAAATCTTCTAGAATATTTCTTTCCCCATAGTAGTCATTTCCCCAATTACTCTAGAACACCAAGTATCAACGGGTGATAAAACGTCTCGCAACAGTTCAGTTTCACTTTCATTGCTTCTTGTAAGATTCCAGAACTTCTTCATAATCGACTATTTCCTGCTAGAATGACAAGTGCTAGTATCCATGTAATTTCACAATTCTTTTCACATATAGGTTGTTAATCCCAGCAAATCCGCAATTTCAATCAATACCACATTCTGATTGGATCAACCTATCGACAAATCATTATATGAAAACACCTAATTCTTGTTGACTTTGGCAATGCCGTCATGGAATTTAATATGATAAACATTCAATTCAGATTGTCAATAATATCAATCAGAATATTCCCATGGATCTTCATTGTTTCTGCCCTTATACCACATATCGCAAATAATACTTTACATTTCCTCATCTGAATCCAGCTTTCTCGATATCTTAGTCTTCAAGAAAAACTTGTGCTTTTGTGACTAATTACTAAATCATCATATGCAATGAAATGCAATTAGTAATATCACATACCCAAATTACTAACGTATTATATACTCAAATCTCATTATATACTTCAATATTTCTTCTGAACCCATTCCCTTGAGCTATCTTTACTCGAAGTACATACTTGATCTTGAGATTCTGACACTTTTTACTATAGAGTAGAGCTCAATTACTTTCCTTTCAGTATTGTATCACAAATTTCTAAAACAGAAACCCAAACTGAACTTTAAGTCAATTTTCACTCATCTAGTATAGTAATGCTGATTGACCTCAATTTACAATCGTCATTCCTTCCCTAATTCTGAAACAAATTTAGTTGCTAACAAATTTGGAATCTTGACTCAAATCCTTTCTGAATAGTCAATGCGCAACCCAACCTCCATTGATCTCTGATTCGAGCACCAAAAGTCATTTTTGTCTTCACCTAATTAGTATAAAAATTCAAACTGTAGCCATCATTAGTTCCAACTGTCCTTCATACCCTGTATTCAATTGTCGTTGTATAACTAAGTATCCAAGTCATGACAATTAATCTAAACTTCCAGCTTGTAAGAATATCACTGCCAAATGCTCAATATAAAAAGAATATACTGAACTTTAGATTTTGTACCAGATAATTCATTTTCTAAAATTCCAACCATATGCAGTATAAGTCACTGTTGCATCAACATATAACCCAATCCCAACACAAAACTTTGCAATAATAATATCAATATCATCATAGATCAATTTTCTTTGATTATTGAGAACTTCACTGTAATCAATATAAGTTTCACACATGTCCTCACATAGAAAAGAAATCTTCAACAAGTTTTCAATAATACTCAGTCAGTTCTGTATCTTCAAATTCATTTCACCTTCTTATGTCCCAATTCATTTATTTCTAACAACACCCACGAAATCTCTATCTTTTTAAATCACATACTCTGGAAACACAACTCACCCACAAGATGTTCAACATAAGCTAAAACTTCACAATTCTCAACTTTTCAGATTGTAGAACATACATGTCTTTCGGTTTATGCTGTCTAAGCCCCAATATATAGAAATCGATATACCCATTTGTCCCCTCTTTGTAGCACTTATAGTCAATAAGCAAACTGATTTTGTCGTAACAAAACTTGAATATGATCCAGCACTCCCAAATCTCAAAAAAAATTTCTATTACACAAGTGTGCAATACCCTTTTAAAGAAGTCACTTGTATGTAAATAAGATCACTTGTTGATCTCCGACTGTATTCCCAAGCAACAAGTGATAACCTACCATTTTTTTTTTCCATTATTAGAATTCTACACAACCATACGTTTGAAGTGCTTCATTGCCCTGTTATTCTCACCTTCCAACCAAGAATATCCAAACTCAATTCCCAAGAAATAAATTGATGATCCTTATAACCCATCAACCCAATCATGTACTCGCAACAAATAGTATTAAGAATAATACGTAGAATATCACAAGTTACTTTCAGACCATTTTCTTACCAAAGTCATTTGGAATTCCTTTCAAAATATAATATTCCAATTTAAAACAAAAGTAAAAGTAATGTACTCAGTTGAGCTTCTAGCCCAATAGTATTTATTTAAAATCTCTCTCCATAAAATAAAAATGCTTACACAACTATCATGTAGTCAAAATATTTTCCATTAATAACTCTTTTAAACAACAATTGAAATACCCATATTTGATTAAAGCTCTTTTCACTAGTTTCCTCCTTCTACCGAATTTGGATCAAATTCAATTATCTCCTTTTATCAAAATATTTCTAAATACTTTCTGATTCACAAATAATCAGTTTTTTTTTTCCACAAGAGATGATTTCAAAATATTTTCTACTCATTTAAATATATATAACTCACTTAATGTCATTCAAATATCTCTGAAATTTTGAATACATTATTAGTAGCTAAATTCAAAGTCTGAAAGTTTCTAGTGATATACTAGGATACCTGACAATTGCTACAGTGCAGTGCAATATTCAGATCTCGATTGCTTACATATAAAGTATAAAGAAATAATAAGAATACTATTACCTGAAGCACATGGTGGTGGAACAGATCTTATAGTGGTTTGGTTGTCAAAGAGGTTACTACTTACTAAACTGGTAACCCATTTTCAAATTCAAATCTTTGGTAGAAAATTCTGATACCCCGTGTAGCCAATCAACCCCATTAATTATTCGCATAACACTACTTAGTTTTGATCCCAATCAACCATATTCTTAACCATAAAAGAATAATTTAGAACCGTAGTGACACCCAATCAATAGAAACACAATGGAAAAGTCTATTACTTTTAGTTAACCCCCAAGTCTACTATTCATACTGACACGTTGGAGAAGCAATCACTTTTCGATAATAAGAGAGGCATCCCAATATATGGAAATAAATAAATTTATGTTGAGAGATTCCTCAACAAGCCAATATAACCCAAATAAAGTTGAGAGATTCCTCAACGACCCAATATAATCTAAATAGAGTTGAGAGATTCCTCAACAACCCTTGAAAACTCAAGCAACTGGTAAATCCCCAAATATCTTATCACCTTGACTAACTCAGTAATTCACCCTCAATCCCAAGAAATATATTTATGAAGCTTAATAAATACTCCCAAAGACTTCACCAAATAAATGGAGAAATAAGAGATACAATAATACCATATCTGCTCATGAGGCCCATATAAATCATAAGAAATCCAGAATTCCCCAAACTATAATATTTGAATACTAGAAGACCCACCGTAAATAAAGAAATCCAGATATCCATTTTCTTGACAGAAAATAGGAAATAATCTTCACAAATAATAATGATACCCATAATATTCAGGAAGAAATCCACACCCACAATTATAACCCAATACTCAATAACCCTTCATCAAGTCAATACCCTTGATAATATAATATTAGTCAAATCATTTCAGAAATACCAATTCAACCCATAATTTCTGAACCCAAATTCCACAAATATTCCCAAACTCGGATTTTTCTTTCTGAATTTACAATCCCCATTTCAAACTCAATTAATTCAACATATGGGAAAACATTTCCCCTTTGTACTCCACTTTTTCCACAATGAAGTTTCCAACCATCTCTCCACATTATAATATGCAAAATGCATGCAACATGATATGCATGTTCAACAATATTTAAATCACGTGCAGTAAACATGTATGTCTCTACATGTAACTATGTGTCACGATTAACATATACATGTTTTATTTTATTTTATTTTATTTATTTATTTTACGCGTCGTATTCGTCTCTCGTCCCCAAAGGCTTTAACCTAGTGCTCTAACCTATTGCTCTGATACCAAAATTTGTCACACCCCAACCCGCCCCCGCGGCCTAGGACACGTGTAACAAAGACAATAAGGACCAAACAATCAATTTTAACGTTCCAAAGATGAACATTTTGATCGAAATATCTTTTTTTTTTATCAGACAAATTAATAAAAATGAATAAAGTAAATTTTTAAAACCGTCAAATGGTACTTGGGCAAAGTTTCCCCTATTATAGCACCATTTACCCTGTTTTCACAAATAAAACATTTTTCACCCCTGCTACATTTTATTTCCTATTTAAATATTCCGAAACATACCAAAAGTCCAACTAACAATATATAAACTCTTTCTAGCATTTATTTCTAAACATATCTGAAAACATAAATTTTAAACTTATTACAACCTTATTCAAATCCTCACATATAAACATACTCCCAAGTTGTCCATAACCCCGTGGTTTAACGCTTCTCACAATGATGCTCATCTGAACCTGCGTGGTCATTAGCCACAAAAATCGAATAAGCTTTCGCTTAGTGAGTACGTGGTGCTAATCATGCAACTGGAATATTTAATGATTCATAATACCAATTAAACATCACAATAATAAATGGTCGCCGGCGTGTCAAGTAACCAATCACCATCGTTCTGGACCCCTGATTCCGGGCCATTCTCACTTGTCGTCGCTTTTAAAGCGATATCACTCACTCTCATGTAGCCAATTCGTTCATGTGGTCGTCACCACTGTCCCCTTTTCTCTGAGGACTTCATCATCATCCCCCTTATCTCTGAGGAATGGGCGTCCCTTATATACGGGCTAAATAATGGTGATTATCACTTGAGACCCTTTGACCCACATAAGCACATAAGCATTTCAACATGTCAACATGGCAATTTCAACATTTCCAATATGTTAATTGCTAATTAATCACATGCTTTTCTACTTAATCATAATTAAGCAATTAAAAACAATTAATAATAATTAAAAGACATTAAACATCCAATTTTGGGATTAGGACACTCACCTCATGAATAGGTCCAAATAAAGCCTAGAAATTCCAAATTCCTTCGCGAAACTAGCTCCTAATGATTCCAATGATAATCCTATACAATTTTGGTAAATTAAATATTACCAACTCATTTGGGTCACGAAAAATCTATCGATTAAACTGAAAATAAATTACACCAAAAGGTTAGGCTTACCCCCACAAGTCCAAATATGACTTCATATCGTGAGACATGCGACAAATGGTGAAGTTATAGCATCAAAAGTGACGGAGAAACCCCCCAGCTCTCCTCAGCCCTCGACTCTCTCTCTCAGTCTCTAATGTTATGCTTCTTTGGTTGTTTTTTTTTTATTATTCCTAAGTTAATTAATATATTATATTAACTCGGCCGCCACCGTTTAAACAAACCGTGAGTTTGTTTACTCTTTTTTTTTTTTTTTTTTTTTTTTTTTTTAAGATAAGATGAGTACGAGAAATACTATGGTGCATCGCAATTCATAATAATTCAATACTATTTACGCTTACACCCCCTAATCTTTTCAAATTCTATTATGAAAAATCCAAACGATTTAATATTAACTATCTAATATCTCAATGATTCTATATCTATGTCACATATAGGCCCCAAACGTGGTCCCAAATATTATATGAAAGCACTAATTAGCCTACCAATTATGGCACGTATTTAATTACGCCCTCACAAGGGTACCCAAACTGGTCTCATAAATAAACATGAATAATAATAGAATATTAAAACACTTAACATTTCATCAATTAATTAATCATATGGCATCAACATGTATCATAATGTACACATTTACATTTACATGTCTACCATTTAATCACATAAATGCAACCAAATGCAATTTACCCAATCTGGACCTCCCGTGGTCCCTTTTCACATCTGTCCAACTGTGCCCTTTTATCAAGCACTTATCACCTCGGGGTAACTGCAACTTACCCAAATAATCACATGAAATTAATTATACAAATTAATGGATGTAAAATAAATAATACTACCTTTTTCCGGGTACGGGTATTACACCAATCGATTGACTGGTGTCTCAATCGATTGACATAACCTGAGAAATGTTTTCTTCTTTCCTTCAGCTTTAAATGCGTGGCACTCCCTTATCCCTATATATACTTTTTCATTCATGGCCTTGGGGCTGTTTTTCAGACCATTGAGAGAGGGAGAGACATACTCTTGAGATATATACATACATATATCTATATCTATACATATATACACACTCTACACACACTCACTGCCTTAGCAGCTGGGAGAGAAAGAGAAGGAGAATCAGAAAGAAGAAGAAAGGAAGAGACAGAGAGAGAGAAGGCTGGACAGAGAAAGAGAAGGAAGAGAAAGAGAGAAAGCTTGGAGGTTTCAAGCTTAACACAAGCCAAACGCACCCTAGGTGAGTTTCTAACTCACTTGGTCCCTTTATATGAAGTTTATATAAGCTATTATGATGTTTAGATGGGTTACATGCATGTTGTGTACGTTTATATATGCTGTTTTTACAATCTGCTGGAGAAGACGTAGTACCAATCGATTCAATCGATTGACATGATCTCAATCGATTGACATCAGTTGCATCCCAATCGATTGAATAGGATTTTCAATCGATTGACATTATTCCAATCGATTGACATGTTTATCAATCGATTGATATAACTTTTGTTCCAATCGATTGAACCTATGTTCCAATCGATTGACATGATCAGAACATGGTTTCTTTTGCCTGTTTATTATATAAGAAGTTTAGTTGTTCGATTTCTGATCCGGAATTCCATTATGTGACTATGGGGTAGACAGGAGTAATGTGACACCAAAGATTTATGGATAATGAATAAAAAGAATATGAAGACATGGGTGACGTGTTGATTTTGATATGAGTTTGATATCCGATTTCTTTTAATCCGAGTAGTCAGGCCACATTGGGAGTTTGTCATGTGTCGATGTAGAATGGAACGTAAGTAGGTTTGGTAAGTTCTGGGAATGGTACGTGGATGGACGATTGGTCATGATATGCTCTTAAAAGCGGTGAACCGGACCATGGTTCTTAAAAGCGGTGAGCTGGACCAAGAAGTCTTAAGATAGACTGGATGATCTATGATATGCTCTTAAAAGCGGTGAACCGGACCATGGTTCTTAAAAGCGGTGAGCTGGGATCATTAGTAGATGACGTTAAGTTATGGCAATAGATTGATATGCCTTGTTCGAAACGTTATATCCCTGAAATGCGGTGAACAGGACCATTGTTCTTAAAAGCTGGGGACAGACTGACGTGGAGTCCATGACATGCGGTGAGCAGGACCATTGCTCTTAAAAGCGATGGACAGAATAAGGGTGTATCCCTAGAGTTAAACGATTGAGTCTGTTCATGAAAGATCAGAATGTGTTGAGTTCGGTATTCGAGTAACAAGACGTTAAGGGTCGGTTTACAAGAATGAATAGAGAAACAAGATATGGTTATAATAAGATGTTAACTCGAGTTTTCATAAGCTTGTGTTTACTTCAGATAATTGGTACTTCGTTAGTTTATGCTCACTCAGCTCTCAGTAAGCTGACGGCCTTTTATTGCCTGGACATTCCCCGTCCAGAACATCCTGCCCCTTATTTTGCAGGTAATGACCAGTACACTGATGAGTGTTATCCAGAGGAAGGCCCCACCGATGACAGTTACGCCAGGAAGGATTATCCTTATGCCAGTTGAAGACTGAAGATGTTATAATTAGATTTAATTTCAGTTGTTCTGTTAAATCTTTTGTAAGCGGGTACTTGGGCATTTGTTGTCTTCAGACCTGTTGTGATCCTGTGGACCATACTCTGATATTTTGTAATAGTTAGCACTGTGTGCTATTTTCAGTTGATTACTGTTGCTTTTCTTTTGGACTAGTACTGTGTGGTGTGGATTATTAGTGACTTTCACCTGTCATTCCTTATGGACCCATAAAGGAAATTTATTTTTCTCTATTTATGCTGCTCCGGGGCGTGACATGCTTATAGTGCATTGACGGACCTGAGCTTTCCTTTTGACACTCAAGACTGTCAAACAGTCAATAGGAACTCATAACTTGTATAAGGTACGTGTTCTCAATCTTGAGACGATTATGAACACAGACTGTGGATATGGCTGCTTTGACTTACCAATCAGTGAGGTCTATAAAAGATCAACACCTGGGTATCTTGGGTATGTCATGTTCATAGGGTTGTGAACATATATTGTCAAGATAGAATCTACCCTCTGATTCAGAGTAGGCATTCCCTTGAGTATGTCACCAAGTTGATTACTGAGTACTGCAGTCTTGTTGATAAGAGTTATCAACATGTTTGGTAATCATGAGAGGTGAATGAGACTCGAGGATTATAAGAAGTAATCATGATTCAGGTTGACAGTAACCGTTTATCCGACTACATGAACATGATTGCGAATGCTGATGGTAGAGGGACATTAGTACAACATACAAGTCTAGTTATTGCTTCGGATATGCTCTTTTGCGTTGGAGTTCAGTTAGTGTTTTATAGTGGAGTAAACGTTAACTGACCAGTTGGTTAATTTGCTGATCAAAGAGTTTGATCATGGGAATTAGCAACTAGTCTGAGCCAACAATAAAGAGCCTAGGAGGTCCCACTCTTAGCTCCGCTAGGATGCTTGGATAGGCAAATGAGGATGATGTCAAGATAGGTTCGATCGATCGAAGTGGTCTCGATCGATTGAAGTCTAGACAGGTTCGATCGATCCAAGATGGTTCGATCGATCGAATGTTCGATCGATCGAAGCCACTTCGATCGCTTGAGATCTAGGTCGGTTATGGGAATCTATAAATAGGGCAGCTGCGTTCTGGAAAAAGGTTGTTCGTCGTTTTGAACGTTTGAAGCTGCAGAAACTACTTTTAGAGCACCAAACCTTCTCCTTCCTCTCTATTAGAGATCCCACCATCTCTAGTCTCTCCGGGAAGCATCTGCAGGAGACATAAGGGTGAAGACAACCTAGTGGAGGTTGCTGCATCACCAAGGAAGAAGAATATCAGAATTGGGTTCAAGACTTGAGGTATAATTCTTGTTCCCTCTTGTGCGCTTCTATGGAATTGACGATTAGTAGATCCTGGCATGCCAATAAAGTTTTATAACTTGATTATTTCCGCTGCGTGTTTAAATTTAACTTTAAAGCTAACTTTTCCTTCAATAACTGCCCACTGTTTGTCAGGGATATAACGTTTAAACAACAGCGTATCGATCTATTGCCACGACTTAGCGACATTTACCAGTGATCCCAGCCCACTACTTTTAAGGATATATTCTCAGCCCACTACTTTTAAGGATGTATCATAGATCACCTGGCTATCTTAGGACTACTTGGTCCAGCCCACTACTTTTAAGGACATATTCACAGCTCACCGCTTTTAAGGACATATCATGACCAAGTCTCTGCCAACGTATGTGACACCCAGCAAAAATAAAGTGTATTTCCATTGAAAAATAAAATGAATTACACTTTGATTCTTTAAAATAAAAGTACAATATTTCTTTAAAACTCCCAACAGGCCCATATTCTCCACAAATCTCCTATATTATCCTTAGTCTTATCTTCCTTCCAAGCTTCGGTTACCGGCACTACCTGCATCTAAAACCACACCGGGAAGTATACAATACGACAGGAATATCAAAGGCTCAAAAGGTACAACGAAATCAAATAAATAGACCAATCACGCAAACCAACCGCTCACACAAAAAGCATCATACTAGGTTCCTCTTGGTCATATAGCAAAGAGTCACCTCACCTCACCTCACCTCACCCGTCTCCAGTACGTCGGTCCCTAAGGCCTGTTGGACTGTTGGTAGGTGCTCCTTGCTCATGACCCTTTAATCCTATAGCACTTAGCAATAAACACATACTCATTGATTCCAAATGAAAGCGCAACATAACTGAAAAAAGAGTACAAGTGGAGATAACAAAAAAATACTCTAGAGATTTTAGAAAGCATATTGTACACAACCCGGTACCTATAAATGATGTTGAGCAACTCCCAAACACTTCTCTTCTTCTTCTTCCTCTAACTTTCTCTTAGAAATTCTCTTTGACCTCTATGAAATTTGGTGTAAAAGTAATGAAGCATAGCATGCATATATATAGTTTTTCAAAAGGGAATATGTTATAGAATATTCTTTAAGATATTTTTCAAAAGAGAATATGCTATAGAATATTCTTTAAGATATTTTTCAAAAGAGAATATGCTATATAATATTCTTTATGATATTTTTGACTAAAATCGAGATATCTTCTAAACGAAGATCGAAAACTCTTAACTTCCAACACGAATACCAAATCATTTAACCTTACGCAACTTTTTCCTAAAATTATATTTTCAGTTCATGACTTACAAAATTGAAAAAATGACCAAAATACCCCTGTGATCAATTTTCGCTAAAATCGCACACGAAGTTTAAATCGTCAATTTAAACATGAAAATACGGGTTACTACAATCTACCCTCCTTAACAGAGATTTCGTCCCGAAATCTAGAGATAAAAGTATTTGGAAAATAACTTCATAAGTTTCTTAAAACAATGTTTAAAACAAATATAGTATATTTTGTTTTGTTAAACAAATATTTTTCTACCTTCTCTGACTCTTCCCAGGCGATGTAGACTATCCAACCTCGACTTAGTCCTACACTTCCGGCTGGGAATAGATGATTCCCAAAACTTATCAAACCTATATATGTTTCGTACTAGTACTGATACATGACTTCCCATTGTGCCCTGACTACTCTAATTAAGATGAAACGGACCATCAAATCGATTCCCGACTACCACGTTGCCTATATTACGAACGTTCCCACCTTACTCTTAATCATATCTCGTGATCGCGTCGCAGTACCCCTTATTCGATCAATATAGTATAATGAAAGTACGAAACGATAATTAAACAACTAAGCAGTTCACAACATATATTTTCAGAGATATCCCAAATCTGTAAGTACCAATCGATTGAAGTCACTTTCAATCGATTGGGAAAAGTTGGGTTCAATCGATTGAAACATTTTCAATTGATTGAGGGAACAGTAAGTCCGATCGATTAAAATCCCTTTAATTCAATCGATTGAATCATGTTCAATTGATTGAAAGTCATCTTCTCCAGGCAGTGACATTCAGAACTGCTAGGGTGCCTTGGGGTTCATTTCTATACGTTCAAAACTTGTAAGAACACTAAACTTTAACTATTGAGTGAGTTTAGAACTCACCAAAGTAAAGAGGGTGTGTTTAGGTATGAATTCTTGGAGCTTGGTCTCCGATGTCTTCCTCTTTGCCTTCTCTCGTCTTCTTTCTCTTCCTCTTCTCATTCCATTTCCTCTGTTCCCTTCTTCTTCTCTTTCTTCTTGACAGTATATATATACTGTATGTGTATGTATATATATGAGAGTATGTGTGTATGTTTATAAATATCTTATCTCTAACCTCTCTCTAGTCCAAACCCTCCACACACACACACACACACACACACACACACACACACACAGGGCACAAAATATATATAGGGGAGGAAGGGGTGCAGGCGGCAGCTTCAACGCAAAACTGGGGAAAGATTGCAGACATCTTCAATCGATTGAGACGACTTTGATCGATTGAAGATAGGTGGCACAATTTCAATCGATTGAAGTGGGTCCAATCACTTGGAAAAGGGTCCATGCCATGGTTTTAGGTCGGTAATGTTTCAATCAATTGATATGAGTTCAATCGATTGAACATGCCAGCATGTCAATCAATTGAACAATGAGTTACAAGTATTGTAAGGGCAGTTATACATAATCTTATTTAGTTATATACATACAAAAATACAGGGTATTACATATATTTATATAACCATACCCTCTATTATATATTGTATATATATATTGTTATCTAAATATAAATAGGTTATAAATAATAAAGGTTATAATAGAGATACTCTAGCATATATAGTATAATGATTTGAAAACTTTAAGGTTGCTAGATTGTGCTGGATAGGTAAGGGCTGGGTTGGTCTGGCTTAGAAGTAGTATGTATTGTTGATGGACTGGGCTAGTAGAGAAAAGTAAGAAAGAACATGAAAATTTTGCCTTGGGCTACAACTCGCCTCTGTATACGCCATTGGACACGTGTAATTAATAGTAGGGGGTGAGACCGCAATGTCCATCGACTATTTGGATTTAGCACTCCCATCTTGCGACATTTAGAGTGTGCTTGGGAAGAGTCGAGCCGTTATATGGATTCATAAGAGTACAAGTTCTACAATTTTTAGTATTTGGTGAGTGTCAATTTCTACCATAAGAGTCTATGGTAGTCTAATAACTCTCTCAAAACTGGTTCATTGTCAAACCATCATAACATTGGTCATCACAAGAACCAGATAGAAAATGAAAATTAATTTAATGCTAATCCTATTATAGACTTTCCCAAACAGAGTCTTAAGGTATCAATGTGTGAGATCTTCTTATTGTAGGGTATGTTGATAACCCAATCAAGTTTATATTTCTTTAGTGCATTTGATAATTATCACCAACTTTAGTTGAAATAACAGCAAAAAACTATTGTAAACTCAAGTTGAAAAAATTATTGAAAAAGTCACTGGAATACAGTCTATTTCAATACTTGATTTTTTTTTTTTTCGAAACTGCAAATTCCATAGCTTAAAATTTTCAATATTAAAAATTCAGTATTTAATTTTTAATTTTATCAAACATGATCGAAGAATAAAATCATGTAGGGGTGGTAATCTTAGTAACTTTTATTTTATGTGTAGTACTTTTCGAAGTGGTGCTTATTGTTGTTGTTGCTATTATGTGTGTATATATATATATATGTATATATATATATATAATATAATGGAGGAGGGCGGATTCCAACATGCATAACATGGGAGGTGTTGGTGTTAGCCAGCTCGGATAGGAATTCAATCTTAATGGTGTTCATTGTTTAAATCCATTTTACTGGTTTAGCTTTTTACAATTAGGTGTTTCCTAATTTACAATTTGGCTAAAAAAAACGTACATTCGATAAGTGATTTCAGGCTTAAAGGCGTTGTCATTGAGCACAAAAATGGTACTCCATCATTCTGTCATTAGAAGTAATTATTTTTCACATTAGTTTGAATAATTACTTGGAATCTTAATGTATGAATTCACTGTATGCCCCCCCCCCCCCCCCCCCCCCCACCACCAAAAAAAAAAAAAGAAGAAGAAGAAGAAGAAGAAGAAGAAGAAGAAGGAGAATTCGATGTATGGCACATATTAATCCATAGCCTTGTGGTCTTTATATGTTTTAGTTAGACTTGTAAACGGACCGAATTTGTGAAATTCGAATTCATTTGTTAAGAAAATCGGATTTGTGTTATTGAATTTGGATTCAGATTCGGATTGGATTAGCTTATATGAAATTCAAACCCGGATTTGTTAGGATATCTGTTAAGCAATTTATTTTATTTTAGTTTATTTTTTAAAAAAATAGATTTTTTCAAATTATGACAGTAGACACCCCATTTTTGCCCCAAACAAAAAAAAAATGTTAATACTATGTACCCTAATGTACCCTATTTTTATTTTTTTACCCCAACCCAAAAAAAAAAAAGATTTTTACTTCTTTCTTTCCACCAAGTTAGGTAGAGTTTTTTTTTTTTTTTTTTAAAAGGTGAAAGAAAAAAAAGCAAAACAAAAAAAGATGTTGGGATTCCTTTAGTAAACAAAAAAAAAACGAAAAAAAAAAGATAGTGGAGTTTTTTCTTTTCAATGGTAGAGTTTTCTTTTCAATAAAAAAAAATGCAAGTGTTTTTTTCTTTTACTTAAAAAAACAAAATGTGTGGGTTCTTCTTTTTTAAGTGGAGTGTTTTTTTAATAAAAAAAAAAAGAGAAGTAAACTTTTGTTGTCCTCTGAATGGAGACTAAGGCAAACCATTTCAAGGCGGGAGCAACAGCCTCTCTCCCCTCTAAGGCCTTGTTTAGCCCTCGCTCCAATCTCCTTTCTCCATCTTCATCCTCCTCACTACACCATTGAAGCACAAAACAGCCTCTGCTTGCCAAAGTCCACTGCTGTGATAAAGATAAAAAATTCACTATGAATTCATTTGTGATTCAAATCAAATGAAACCAATTGGAGAGTGTTCCTAACTCAATGATAGTTTCCTATGATTTTTCTTAGAATTTACAAAAATCGTATGGCCCATTTTCAAAGCTCAAACACACAAGGCATACAATATGTCAGAAACATCACAACATGTTTGCTCAATAACATCCTCCTTTTGGACACTTTAAAAATTTTGTTTTGCTCTATTGTTATTTTTCTCATTAATCTTATCCTCTTACCTATCTCTATGAATTTTTCCAGATTTTTTAAAAATCATTAAATTTTCGTAAAAATTCGTTTACTTTTGGTCGACAGTGCAGTCCCTGATTCTGAGTAAGGGTAATCCTAAATTCAATTACTCCCAATTTACAAAATATATTGCAAAACGGGTTTCTCCCATGAAAACTAGACTCATTTGGGAGCCTTCCCTCAAAATTTCATAAAATTAGAAGCACCGAGACCCCTTCGTTCCATTTTTGGAATACTCAACTCAAATCTGCCAAAAAACTGAAAGAAAACAATTTTTTTTTTTCTTTTACCGAATACTCCTAACTTATCAAGTTTCTCAATAACTTTGATAAAAAGGAAATTCGAACATCACACTTTTCAATAAACAAGGGCACCGTCCCTTTCTTCTGGTATAAAATCAAAAATACAAAAAAAAAAAAAAAAAAGAAAAGAAAAAAGAAGACAAAAAGAAAAATACAAAAAATGGACTTTCTCAAAATAAAACTCCAATGCCACCTTTGCTTGGAATCTGCTAATAATATAGGTAAGACAGGTAAGTCTTCTCACTCTTAATGGGCACCGACCCGTACTTCTGGTAAAACTTTCACATCACCCTTTTTTACATCACTGGGCACCGATCCATACTTTCGGTACACTCTTTTACACCACTGGGCACCGACCCTTACTTCCGGCACATAAAACAAAAAAGACAAAAAAAATCATAAAAACAATAAATACAAAAAAAAAATAAAAAACAACTCATCGCATGGTCGATCTATCCGACTTTTGTTCAAAACACTTTCTCATATCTCACTACATTATCAAGGTTAAAGTCTAGGACTACACCATACAGGTTAACGTTCCTAGCTACACCGACTTTACTCAAAACACTAGTTTACACACTTATTGTCTAGATCGACCAAAACACTCAAGCACATACACAGCACAGAACTACGTACAGCTTGATTCTCGTGTCGAGATACGTATGCAACCCATACTTGGGTGCGGCCATAACTATTTTCTTTTAAACTATCTCGTGTCGAGATACGTATAAATACTTTCAAACTATCTCGAGTTGAGATACATATACATAACTATTCTCTTTCAAACTATCTCGTATCGAGATACGTAAATCGGCAACCGCGTGTCACGGATGCTCGTGTTTAATCTCTTGTATATATATATTCTACTATTTCTTACTTATGCCCCACTACTATGAAAATCACTAAAATTGGCAACTGTGTGTCACGGATGCTCGAGGGTGCCTAATACCTTCCCTCGACATAATCGAGTCCTTGAACCTATCTTAAGAACTCTGGTTTTGCACGACTATCAAGAGTCATACTTTTAAAGGGCCCACTTTTCTCAAAACTGTTCTCAAAAGTTAAAGATGATTACTCTAATCGTCTTTGCAGGGATCCTAACTCCCGATAACGTTAGGTGGCGACTCTGAACTTTTACATGGCCCTACTCCCACTCGCACGTACTTTCATACATTTCTTTTCACGCTTTTGTTCGCTGCTTTGAGTCTTTTATATTATTTCATTTTATTTCCTTTAAAACGACCCACTCCCACATCATTTCAGCTTTCACACACCTTCTCTTCGCCTTTATCGGCATTGAACGGTCGCGATCCTCGGAGGGACCGCCCCCCACCTTCGGGGCGGGCGTGACAATGACTCCAAATTTAGTGTATACATATCACTCTCATTATATAATATATTGTATATATGACATATTTATTGTGTAGATATAATTTTTATTGTATATCAAAATATATTGTGACACCCGCTCCCGCGATTTATATTTAATACTGCTTTAGCATGCATAATCATGAGTTAATGTTAATTGATGTGTTATGTGACACTTATTGGAGTGGGATTGACCCACTAAGTTGATTATGGGTGTCCAGTTGGGAACCCAGTTATGGCCAATATGGCAATCCCAAGTTGGGATATGTGTTGATGGGTCCCAGTTGAGATGGGACATTATATGTGGAATACCTTATGTGCTTATCTGTTTATTAAGGCTTAAATGATTTATTATTTTATTGTTGATAATATCATGTTATTAGGTAGTGACCACTTCTGGGGTCAATTAGGGGTACCTTTGTGAGCACGAATTGAACACGTTTCATAATTAGTAGGCTAATTAGCAACTTCACATAATTATATGGGACCACTTATGGGACCCATGCGAGACATAGACAAACACCCATTTAGATTTGGGATAGTTTTAATGCAGTTTAAAACTTAATAGGGGTATAATCGCAAAATTAGCAAACTAGTGGGGGTTTCATAATAAAATCGAAAACTTATATATAAACTTGAAACCTAGAGATGACTCATCATCTCTATATACAATATGTGGGTGAGATTACAGAGACGAGACAAGAGTTGCGAAAATATTGATGGTGACTTTTCGACGCCGAACGACGCGCCGAACGACGTTGGTTTTTAATTCTGATCACATATTCGGACTCTTGGGGGTGAGCCTAATCTATTGGTACTAATTTTATTGAGTTCTGTGAAAGTTTTTCCGCGACCCATTTTAGGGTTTTAGCTCATAACTTGTAATTTTTATATAGGGTTTGTACCTGGTTCCTAGTAGGGCTTTAATTTCACATTTAGGAGCGAAACCCAAGAGGTGAGTGATGTTAATTTTGATGTTTGGATGATTTTCATGTTAGATTCAATTGTAATGACAAAGCATGCTTAATTTGCTTAATTTAATTTATTTAGTTTATTATTGGGCAAAATTCATGTGGCTAAGTTAGGCCCAATTAATTGGCGAGAGCACGGTGTAATGAATTATTTGAGCATGTTGAGTTGTCTATTTGGGTCAATGGAAATTACTAGTTCTATACCACTATGAGGTAATCGATGTGGTGACGACCACGGCCGCCAGAGGCCTATGGGACCGCACGCGTGAGGGCGTGGGTCATAACTAGGTCACGTGGGCTTAGGGAGTGGAGCCGCGGACTAGTTGGTAGTCGTGGTAGTGAACTAGTAATTGCCAGAGACTATAGTTATTTGTAGAATATTGAATTGAGTGTGTTTATTATCCATGTTCATAATTGGCATTGCTCACTAAGCATATAGCTGATATATATTGTAATGGTTATTGAATAACCATCGTAGGTGATCGCGGCGAGGACGTGGGGAAGTGAGCTGAGATGTGGCTTGGCTAGCATATGGGTTTTTGGGGATTGATATAACATTGTTAATAGTTACTTAGTTTAAAGCCTGCAATATAGTTGTAATTAGTTGCTTTTAATCTGGTTTGTGGTACGAGTTATACTTTGGTTGGGTGAAGACTTATGTAATATTTTTAGTTAAGCTTTATACTTTAGGTGAATTGTAACTTAACTTCTGTAACATAAGGTGGATTGTGTTAGTTGGGTTTATATTTTATTGTAGTGTTTCTATAACTAATGTTATTAGGTTGGGTCGTGTGAACTTGGAGATTTATTCATTGGATTGGTTGTAAATGGTTTTATTTAGTAATTTTTTTTTAAAGTGCTTCAAACTCTTGCTAAAACAGGGCTTTTTGGGCTAATTGTATAGGCGGGATTTTGCCCTTATTGGTTGAAATTCTTTAATTTAAGCTTGTTTCAAATTTATTTCGGAACCTAAATCACTGGCGTAAGGCCTTGGTGGCGTGTCACGTGTCCTAGGATCATCTGGGTGGTTCCGGGGCGTGACATATATTGTTTGTGATATGTATTTTATATTTATTGTAATCTAATATATATTGTATCAAAATATATTGTTTGTGATATGCATTTTATATCTATTGTAATGTAATAAAGATTGTCGGATTCGAATTATTTATTGTAATAAATTCACATTCGATCCGCTAACTAGTATGATAATTGGATTTGGATTTCAAAACTGAAATCCAAATCTGACTATATGCCGAATTTGAATCAGATTCAGACTAAAATCCGATAGGTTTACAGGCTTAGTTTCAACTCATAAATAGGGAAAAAATATTGAATATGTGCATCAATTTACCTTCTCCTAATTAACCAACATGACGTTAAGAGAAATTATTTAGTATACTCGTAACCTTTCAATATAGATCATACACCTGCCCCTATTTACAGAGGTGATAACAATCATACTAGTATTTGTCATAACCCCCACTAAAAATAGGGACTATGTGTGGTCTAGATTAAAAGGTCACATAAACGTGGTGCGACCATTACACTGAATAGGTTCTATTGAACACGACGAGTGCAATAATCCTGTGCTATTTAATATTTTCTCCATAAATTGAACTTCCAATCGGAGAAGGCGTAATTGCTCACGAAGCAGAAAGGTCTGTCAAAATAAAATGGTGATAATGGCATCATTGAATGTGGTCGAAACCCCCCGCACATTGGATTGTCGAATTTTATACTATTAATTAATTAGTAATATTTGCAGACAAGGACGTCAGCAGAATTCACAACCCCTCCGTGGAAACCAAAGTGACGATGATGTCTGTCTCTGGTCCTTCGAATTTGGTGGTGATGGTGGTTTTTCTCGACTAGGTTTGTTTTTCGTAGAGGGGTCCTCGGGTTTAAAATCCCAAACCCTCTCTCTCTCTCTCTCTCTCTCTCTGTTTTAGGTTTTGAACACAGGTAGGTGGTTTTTGGGGAGGGAGGCTAAGAAATGCCAGGAGTAAGAGGACCCTCTGATTATTCACAAGAACCCCCTCGTCACCCTTGTCTCAAAATTAACGCCAAGGCGAGCTTCTTTCTACCCATATCATATACTCTCCTCATTCTTCTCTAAACTTTGTATATTCAATATATATGTATTTATATACATGTGTATATTATATATATGCAAGAATCGCCCATATTTACTGGATCATGGTTTTGATTCGATTTTGTTTTCAAGTCTTAATTTTGATATCATTCTATTGTCCTGTAGTACTATTTTGAAGCTTAATACGTACAGTACATAAATTGTTCTCTTGCAAATCATTGTCTTTGGCAGCAAGTTTTGATTTTGCTTCAATGTTGCCGCCGGATTCCATTATAGTTCTAAATTCGTGGGGTGTACCATAGTCTTTGATCGTTTCATTGTATTTCAATGCATTTAGTCTCCATAATGACAGACTTTTCACTGTGTTTGGAACCAAATCCTTTTGTGAATGTGATTGGAAAAAAGGAAATGAAATAAGAGGAAACAGGAATTAAATTCAAGAAATCCTTTTTTTCTGCTTGGATATACAAGGAATTATGCATATATATATATATGTATGTATCATACATATCTGTAAAGTGTATATAGAACATCTGAAATTCCATCAAATTTCGCCGTTCCAAACAAATGGTTAATATGGTGATATAGCTTTGTCTATATTGTCTGATTTTTGGCTTCAAATTGTGTTTCATTCCATGTGCAAATTGTACCCCAAATGCGAACAGTACAGAAAACTGTACCATCTATTTTTCTGATAATTGAAAATTGTAAAATATATGACCGAGGCTTCAAATCAATATGGTGTCACCCTGCTTAAGGATAATTTTTTCTATCAGCAATATTTGTCAAGGGAAAGGATTTTACTGCTTTATACTAAATGGGTTTTACCCTGTGGTGGTCCTGCTTAAGCAAGGTGTTGAGAGGGGTAGACTCAATAAGACCTACCTAAACCTCCTTTTTTTTTCTTTCCCGGCACTATTTAACAAATGACCCTTTTAAGCGAACTTTTGATTTTGATATTACCACAATATCAGAAGCCCATGTTATTGTGTTTGTGTTGAGTTACCATTGTTGGTTTGGGTAGCCAATGAGCATTTATTCGCTTCTACTTGTATAGCTTTTTAGCCCAACAATCATGTTATCTTATTATCCATTCTGGTGTAGGAGCCCTTCAATGCCGAACCACCTCGTTCAGCCTTGATTTCCTCATACGTGACTCCAGTGGATTTTTTCTACAAGAGAAATCATGGACCAATCCCAGTTGTTGATGATATAGAAAGGTTAATGCTATTTCGCTGTCCCATGTACCAGTTGTTGAAACCTTCATATTGTTGCTGTGTATGAATTTTACTGACTGGCAGAACCTGTTTGGCTGAGCAGATATTGTGTCTCTATAACTGGTTTAATTGGAAACCCCAAAGAGGTGTTCATGAAAGATATCTGGTGAGGGTTAGAATGGAAGATGCATTGTTTATGATACTACTAATTTACTGCTTCAAGTGAAATTGTTTGAATGAGGACCTAAAAGTGCTTTATAAATAATAGGAACCTTCCGAAGTACAGCGTCGCTGCCACTCTACAGGTATGTTCCTTTCCTACAAATTCGGCGGGCCTACGTTGTTGTAGTCTGAAGATCATAAATTTTGGAAACTTGTTAATCTTGGCATCTTTCGAGTTGTACAGTGTGCTGGTAACAGGAGAACTGCGATGAGCAAAACCAGAACAGTGAAAGGGGTTGGATGGGATGTCTCTGCAATTGGGAATGGTTAGTTTTTGTCAACGTTGTTCCAAATTTCTCGTAATTCACGAATTTATATTCATGAGGATAATGATTTATGTAGGACTACAGCAGAAAACCTCAGAGTAGTGTTGTTTAAGATTAGATTTACGGTGGGTTTTGGCTGTGGAAAATGGAGGTTTTTGGCGTTTAAAATATTGGAAGAAATATTGTAAATATTATGGATGGAATGGGACGGATATTGGCTTGGTTTAAAAGTGAGTGGTTGTGTGAGTTCAGATGATTAGTTGCTAGAGATTCTGGGATACATGAGTTGTCAAGTCTGTGTTATTCTTTCTGGCTTAAGTATGACCACTTGTGCTCATACCATGTGGTTTGAACTACAATTTTATTCACCAGCTTACAAAGATCTTAGTATGTAGTTTATATAAGGTTCTTGTTCATGCAGTGCTTAAATGTGAATAAGAATCTAGTAATGCTGTAGAGTTATTCTTTACATCCAATATCTAATTTTTTCTTCCTATCCTCCTATATATTCCTCTCAGCCGTCTGGGGTGGGGCAAAATTGGCAGATGTTCTCGAACTTATCGGTATACCCAAGTTGACAAGTGTGACACCCTCAGGTGGAAGACATGTTGAATTTGTTAGCATCGATAAGTGTAAGGTAATTACCTTGATCTCTTGTCTCGTATTATGAGAACTACACCTCTCCCAAAAAAAGAAGAAAGAAAAAAGAGAGTAAAGTAGTCAAGAGTTTCAGTGCTTTTGCCATATTTTTACTGTTTAGTGGTGTATTACCTCTTGATTCAATTATAGGAAGAGAATGGGGGTCCATATAAGGCGTCGATTCCATTAATCCAGGCTACTAACCCCGAAGCCGATGTTTTACTTGCATATGAGATGAATGGAGAGGTAAACAACTCCCTTGCTCAATAGCAACTTTTTCTTTGATTTGGATGGACGATACAAATCCTCTAGATCAGCTTGCTTGGAATGTTTGCATATTTCTAGTTGGTTTCAATTACTTTGATCTTATTTCTTTCTCTATTAATCTCCATAGCAGTTCTAGAAATAGCCAAATAAGTCATGTGTATTTAATCAATGTGCTCTTTTTGATGAATTATATTTTATGCAATTAGTTGTTTATTATTTTGGATCACATTATGTCTGTTTTTTTTTTTTACTGGTACAAGAAATCATTAAAATATATTATGTTGTTACATTTCGGTTTGACTGATTTCATGACTATGTATTGTTACCTAAGAAACACCGATGCGGACACGACACGAACAAATACGTGGACACGATATTTCTAAAAAAAAGCAGGATATGAATATGTCCGGGACACGTATTTTTTACCATGTCTAATCAAAATTGGCATAAAAACACATAAATTACAACAATATTATGACATCATGAGTAATAATTGATATGCACAAAACTATCAGGAGGAAGTAAAGCTCCGCGGTTCGCCCGATGTTATCCGGTTCCGACCAACATGTCGGGAATACTGTGCGACTCGGTTCGTTGAGGAGGGAGCCCAGCCACGTCCCATGACGTGATCCAGAAGATTCCAGGCAATTTCCTACTCGAGTTAGAAGACTAGTGGAAAGATTGGATTGTTTCCTCATTCAATTAGGAAACTCGTACAATTTGTGCTAATCAATCATAATTAGATTGTATTGCCTAATTAGATCTCTTGTATCTGTAAAAGAGACCACTCACCCCCTACAAGGGGCACGTCATTCTTATCTCATAGAATTGCACTCTTGTTTAATATACTCGTATATACATTCACCCGGCCGGTCTCTGGTAGCTCCACCTCCATTGTTGGCTCACCAAAGACCCCCGGCGATTTGATAGTACAAGTGCTCCGACACACAACGTGGACATAGGTCTCTTCGTTAATAGGGCCGAACCACATACAAATCCTTCAGCCTCATTCTTCTTATTCTCTCTTAACCAAATTTAGGCATCATCATCTTGGCTCCGTCTGTGGGAACGATATGGATTTCTTCCAAAACAAATCTCTTTACTGTTCACCATGCCTCCAAAAAAGAGTAAGAAGACTGCTGCACCAACGGGTCGGGCGGGTTCGCAGGCCAAGCAACCGGCGGCTTCCATGACCTCAGAACAGATCACCGTGGCTCTCGCACAACTTCTAGAAGGTCAGCGCCAGGTACAGATGCAAATTGAAGCTTTGCTGGCCCAATTAGAATAAACCCCCGCCGACTATTGTACCGCACGGGAATGACCCCTACGGATCCGACGACGAGCCCATATTGCACCAGCATTCCCCCAGGCTGTGGGGCAGTCCGGGATCGGCGAGCGTGGCCGGGCTCCTATACGAACCCGGCAACGTGCCTGGGCCAACCTGAACTGCATGGGGGATGCCAAGGAAATCATCAATGACAGGCCAGGAGCCGCAGTGACCTTAGGCATACGATCAACCGGAGTTATAGCCGAGCCATATCCTTGAGGACGACACACTTTGAAGAAGAAGCCTCCAACCTACCAGACTGATACCAGTTGGAAGGACGTGGAAGCTCGCATCAACGACCTGCAAAGCAAATCGAGAAGTTGAGTCGAAAGCATGGTCGTGACTATACTAATACCGAGACCGAGTCACCGTTCACCATTCAGGTCACAAGATTTGCAATCCCACGCAAATTCAAGCAACCTCATTTTGATTCTTATGATGGATCCGGAATCCCGGTCAATTACGTTCGAATTTACAAGGCTCAGATGGCACTGGCAACCAATGCCGATGAACTGCTCTGCCTGGACTTCCCCAGTACCCTCAAGGGGCTAGCCGCGCAGGGGTTCCACTCGTTAAAGCCCCGATCGGTTGACGACTTCGAGGAGCTTAGCAAGCTCTTTGTCGACCAGTTTATAGGTATGCTTGGCTGGCCATAGCCAGACATTCAGCCGCTGAATGTCAAGTAACGTAAAGGAGAATATCTTAAGGACTACGTTGATCGGTTCAACCAGCAGAAACTTGAGATCCACAACCTGAACGAGATGGTGGTGATCACGGCCTTCTGCTCGGAAGTTCAGAACACCAAGGTCGCCACGTCATTCCACCGACAACGACCCGCAACCTTGGTTGAACTCTCGGAGAGGGTCGGCAAATATATTGACACCGAGGAGTTCCTGAAAAGCAAATGCTCAAACTTCGTTGAAGATGATTCCCCGAGGGTCAAACGGAAGCGGGAGACCTTTGAAAAGGGCTCGGAAAAGAAACAAAAATAGAATCAGCAACGAGGAGCTCGGGAGCAAACCCCGATCGCTTCACACCACTTTCCCAACCTATCCAAGAAGTCATAGCTGCTGCTGAGGCTCAGAAGCTACTTAAGAAGCCCAACAAGTTGAAGAGCCCACCAGAAAATAGGAATCGGGACAAGTACTGTCGATACCACAAAGATCATGGCCATGATACCGAGGACTGCTTCAAGCTCAAAATTGCGATCGAGAAGCTCATTGAGCAGGGTCATCTAGCTGAGTTTGTCACTACAGACAGACTACCACGACAAGATACCCGGGCTCTCGAGCAGCAGCAACCCCTCGGCCATATTAACATGGTTTCCGAAGGAACGTCGGGCGGAGGGGACTCACAGTCGGCCAAGAAGAGGCATGCCCGGGCATCCTGAGCGGATGTCCTGTAAGTCCAACCAGCCAACTCCCCTCTGAACGTATCCTGACTTTTTCATCTGACGATTAATATATTACATCACATAAGAAACTTGAAATAGGAAAATCCAAAGATAAGATATCATCATAAGATCTAAGCCAAGTATCACACAATGCAAAGTGAAAGATCACACAAAACAAACCTAGGAAAAATCGTCTAATCACATATCAAGTAATAAAGTTTTCCTAATCTAAGGGGACATGAATTGTTCTTGAAACAAATAATTCAAGAAACCAAAATATGCTTAGCAAGCTAGTATGATGCATATTAATCTTTGAGAAAGAAGATCTCTCAATCCCCGGGACGGATGAGAAAGGAAGATTAGATCGAGGGGAAGCATGGACGTGTGATCATGATCATTCCTTATAATCTTCTAAGATTAGGAGTCACAAAAGCCCCAAATCTTGCATGAATGCAATGAATGATCCTAAAATGTGCAAAGGTTGTAGTGTGTTTGTGTACATGGACTTGCTAAAGTGACTTAAAAGCCTAGAGAATGAATGAATGTATGAATGAAATCATGAGATATGTACAAATGTAGTATGAACTACTTCCTAAGATATGAACTAATTTGGAATGCATGTAAGCATCAAATCAAAGAATGAAAGCTAAAATGTGCTTGCTGTGAATAGTGGACAGAACAACAACATGATCTTTTAGAAATTGAAAAGAGGGGTTCGGAATGTTTCCAATGCATGATTTTTTATGGAGATCTTCCTTATTGTGTCTAGAACACAACCCAAAAAGCCAATCTTTAGTAACTATCACAGATTGAGAGAAATCATATAAACAACAGAGGTCACTCAGGAACAGAGTCCGTACTGTCGACTGAAATGTTGAAAAATCTTAGAAAATGAAAACAAATGATCTAGAGGCCCATTTTATACAGAAAGTTCCCTAAGACATTGAAGTTTAAGGGAAAAATAAGTTAGGACCATCCCTTTTGGAAAAGTTTTCTGAAAAAGAAGTTGGAAGTCAACCAAGCTGCTGTGACAGCAGAGGCAGAATGTCTGGAGGGAATGTTTGGGTCCAAATGGACCATTTTCAAGTATTTCCAAGTCAAACCAAAAATCATGGGTGTTCTCTAATGAGTTAGGAAGACTTTCCAAGTGGCCTTGCATCTATACATTGAGGATTGAGTTCTAATGAAATCTTTGAACTCAGATCACTCACTGTTTTGAAGATTTTGGGTAAAACTAGAGTTTTCTTTCTTGAGATCAAAATGAGGGGTTTTAAGAGGGGTTTTGAAATAGAGGTTTTGAAAGCATATTTTCAATACTCAATGAAGATTATAGCTACTTAAAATGTCAACATCAAACTCATCATCAAGAACCTCCAAGATTGTTGGAGAGATTTATTTTCATATTTGAACATAACTTCAAGGATACCTTGGAGGTATTGAAGTTATGATCATCATCTATCAAACATGTTTTTGAGGTCAAGAGCTACTATCCATAAGGATTCACTCACCTCAAACTTCATGTCATCATCTAGATGATGATGGACTAGTAAGTAAATAAAGAAAATAAAAAAGAAATGAGGTAAGAAGAGATGGACATTGTATATAAGGAAGTAGATAGCAATCAATAGATGATATTCATGATGTATTGAACTTGTAGTTTGGTGTTTCACTCATATGTGATGACATTGGACATGGAAGAAGCTTCCACTCTCTTATATGCTCACTAAAATGGTGGTTGGGTGTATTGAATATTGAAGTAAATAGGAGTAATGAAGTAAAAACAAAGTTTAGAACTCACTTTTGTTTTGAAAATCAAAGAAGAAAGCTTCTTTTCTCTCTATTCTAACCTTATCTCTACAACTTTCTCTCTCAAAACTTTTCAAAGCTTACATTTGACACCCCCAAAATGAGAAGCCAAGGGGGGTTTATATAGGCCAACTTGGGGTGGTTTTGGGGTTTTAGAAGTGTTCCCATTGGCTCCAAACATCTGAAAACATAGAACTACGTCGTTTTGGTTTTTAATTAATCAAAATGGGACCCCAAAAATATTTGCAAAAACATACTGTTCTGGAGGAGAGTGCCGCGTCGGCAGTGGGCCAGTGCCGCGGCGGCACTGCTCCTCAATCGTCTGGATAATCCCATTTAGGCCCCCAGAGGTTCCGGTATTCGCGAAAAGGCCCTATTTCGTCCGAAATTCACAGAAAATGCGTACGAACTCCAAATTGAGGTTGTGATATACCGTTGGAAATGTAATGGAGTCTACTTTACATAAAAAATAGTTCGGGGATAGGTCACTTTGAAAAGTTTTGCGGTATTTGTGATAAAAGCCGATTTGATCGCCTTTTTCGCCTTCGAAAATTCACAATAAACTCGTTTTAAATCCAACAATTATGTGTGATATACCGTTGGAAAGCTATTGACCTTTAGTATCTATGAAAAATATTTGAAAATTGTTACGGTGTCCCGGTTCTAAAGTCAAATTCTGGTCAAACCTGGAATCCCTGAGGAGTTCTGGAAACTTCTGGGAGCTCCCAGGAGCTGATGTTTTCGCTCGATTTTCTTTTAAAACTCATTTTAATACTTTCCACATGATCTAGAATGATTCTGGAGAATTTGGACGATTTCGGTCAAACTTGGTCAAACCTTGGTCAAACCGGTCAACAGGGCCTTTCCGGGAATTTCCGGGACTTCCGGGGGTCTCTGGGAGCTGACGATTCCATCTGGTTTTACTTAGAAACTCATTTTCTTACGACATAGCATGTTTCCAGAACTTTTGGTCCATATCTGGGAGTTTTTTGGGTTTTCAGGGGCATTTTGGTCATTCTGAGCATTCTGAGAGATAGAACTGACTTCCAGGAGTCCTTTTGAGTCTTTTACGATCATTATGAACCACCAAGCTATGGGTCTCCTGAATCTGATAGCCGACAAAATGGGGTGTCTACAGCTCTCTATACCCAATTACATGGTGAAGAGAGTGCTTGTAGACACGGGTAGCTCCTCGGACATACTGTTCGCCTTAGCCATCGATCAGTTTGGGATCAAGGGACCGGCTCGGACCAGTGGCCATCACCTTGGTAGGATTCAATGGATCTAGCACACAACTGCTCGGGATGATCGAGCTGCCAGTTATTATGGGAACCTACCCACAGCAGACCTCCGTACTCGCGAACTTTGTTGTGGTAGAGGCCTCGTCTGCTTACAATGTCATCCTCGGGAGGCCAACGCTCAACAAAGCCAGAGCGGTTGTGTCAACTTACAGCCTGATTGTCATGTTCCCGAGCCCTCAGGGTCGTGGAAGTCTTGAAGGGAGATCAAGCCACGGCCCGGAGCTGTTATGTCAATTCCGCAGTTTCCGAAGCGCTGAACATTAAGGAGATGGACCCAAGGAACGCTAGGGACGGAGTCAGCCCAGTTGAAGAACTCAACCAAGTGGTGTTGGACCCCGAGTTTCCTGACCAGTCCGTCAGCATCGGCACACTTCTGGTGCTGAATCTCAGGGAAAAGCTAGTCCACTTTCTGAGGCAGAACCAAGACGTCTTCGCCTGGAGCCACGAGGACATGCTTGGAATGGATCCTCGGGTCACGTCTCACCGACTCAAGGTTGACCCAAGCCACTGCCAGGTCAAGCAAAAGAGGAGGGGAATGGCCCCAGAAAGACAGGCAGCCGTAGGAGAGGAGGTCCGAAAGTTTCTCAAAGCAAAATCAATTCGAGAAGTATAGTACCCCGACTGGTTAGTCAATGTGGTGCTAGTCAAGAAGAGCAACGGAAAATGGAGGCTGTGTGTATACTTCACCGACCTGAACAAGGCTTGTCCCAAGGACTGCTATCCACTGCCTAGGATAGACCTCCTTGTGGACTCCACGGCCGGTCACTCACTCTTCTCCTTTATGGACGCCTACTCAGGGTACAACCAGATCTGCATGTACCCTAGCGACGAAGAAAAAGCATCCTTCATCACTGACCAAGGGACATATTGCTACAAGGTGATGCCTTCGACCTCAAAAACGCCGGGGCTACTTACCAACTCTTGGTCAACCATATGTTCAAAGATCTAATCGGAAAGACGATGGAAGTGTATGTCGACGACCTCCTGGTCAAAAGCCGGGAAGAGCCCGACTATCTCGATTCTGTTGTGAAAGGCGTGCCAAAGGCGCGAGGCACAGGCAAGCGCAAGGGGTGAGCCTCGCCTTAGGCTGGGCGAGGCGACTTCAAGCAGGCGCAAGAGAGGCGTGCCTTTTGGCGCCTTTTTACAAGGCGCACGAGGCTAGCACCTAATACAAACAAGGCCCCAACAACATTTTAACCCCCCAAATCCCAATCGCATCTCAGTTTTGGGGGAAAAAAAAAAGAAGAAAGGAGAGAAAGAAGATGCCAAACCAGACTACCAGAGGACTGACGGGGCTGCTGAAACCAGGTATTTCTTCTTCTTCTTCTTCTTCTTTGATCATCTTCTTCTTCTTCTGCGACTGTTTTTTTTTTTTTGAGACCTGTGTGTGCAATCTCTTCTCTTCTTCGTCATCTTCTTCTTCTTCTTCTTCTTTAATCATCTTCTTCTTCTTCTGCGACTGTTTTTTTTCATGCGACCTGTGTGTGCGATCTCCTCTTCTTCGTCTTCTTCTTCTTCTTCTTCTTTCTTCTTCTTGTGAACTGTTTTTTTTTCCCTATCTGATCTGCGATCTCTTCTCTTCTTCTTCTTCTTCTTCTTCTTGCACTGATTTGCGGCCTTGTTTTTTTTTTTTTTCTTCCCCCCTTTCTTTCTTCTTCCTGCAAAACAACAAGACAAACACTATTTCCCCCCCTCCCCCTTTATAGTTGATTCATGAACTCATTTTTTTTCTTTCTATTTTTTATTTATTTATTCTTTTCTTTTCTCTCTCTCTCTCTCTCTCTCTCTCTCTCTCTCTCTCTCTCTCTTTTCTTTGTATCATTGTATGGTACTATACTAGTTATACTACTACCCTGTTTTTTTTTTTCCCCTTTCTTTGTTCTTCCTGCAAGACATCAAGACAAACGCTATATTCCCACACAAAAAAAAATTACAACAGTTGAGTTTATAGGCCAAAGTGTTCATTATTGATGATTTAATCTCTTTAACTTGTATATAATAATGTAAAGTCATATTTTAAATAAGCTATTTACATGTAAAATCATGTAAAAAAATCATGTAAAAGTGCGTCTCGCTTCGCTCGGGCGTGCGCCTCGGATTGCGCCTCGCGTCTAGGCTCCAGCGGACCTTTGCGCCTTAGTGCGCCTTGCGCCTTAAATAACCTTACATCTCGAGCACTTAGCTGGGGCCTTCAGCATCTTAAGAAAGTTCAGGATGAGGTTGAACCGGCTAAGTGCGCGTTCGGGGTCTCGTCCGGCAAATTCCTGGGACATCTGGTCAGTCGACGAGGAATTGAAGCCAATCCGGAGTAGATCTAAACAATTATCAACATGCGGTCACCCAGGTCAACCAAGGAGGTTCAGAGTCTGGCAGGACGGGTGGCGGCACTGAACAGATTCATATCCCGAGCGACCGACCGGTGCCTACCATTATTCAAAATCCTCCGCAAAGCCTTTGAATGGTCAGAAGAGTGTGAGGAGGCGTTTCAGGCACTCCAGAAGTATCTGACATTGCCTCCCCTGCTCTCAACGCCCGTACCAAAGGAAGAGTTGTTTCTTTACCTGGCGGTATCACATTCGGTGGTAAGCGCGACGCTGATCAAAGAAGAGAGCGGGATACAGTACCCGGTCTATTACATAAGTCGGGCACTCCAGGGCGCAGAAAGCCGCTTTTCTTGTATAGAGAAGCTCGCCTTTGCACTCATCACTTCGGCACGGCGGCTCCGCCCATACCTTCAAGCCCATGTCATAGTAGTCCTCATGGATCAACCCCTGCGCAGGAATCTATGCTGGCCTGAAACATCCGGGAGACTCATGAAGTGGGTGTTAGAGCTGGAAGAATTCGAAGTCATTTACAAACCCCGAACAACCATCAAGGCGCAGGCAGCGGCGGATTTCCTCATTGAATTCACATAGCTGGAAGATCCAGTCGAGGAGTTCAACCCGCTCGAGTTACCGCCCGGGCCACAACTTGACATCTCGACCTGGATACTCTATGTAGATGGGTTCTCCAACAAGCAAGGCAGCGGGGCGGGGATCATACTGACCACACCCGACGGGATCCAACTAGAATATGCCTTACGATTCGGATTCCAGGCTTCTAATAATGAAGCTGAATACGAGGCTCTACTAGTCGGGCTGCAGTTGGCCACTTTGATGGGTGTGCAGCAAGTCCAAGTGTATAGTGACTCCCAGCTAGTTGTCAATCAAGTTAATCAGGAATATAAAGTCCGGAAAGACAACATGGTGGCCTACCTGGCCCTTGTCAGGGAGGTTACTAGCAAGCTCGAACGGTTCTCCATCACGCAGATTCTAAGGGAAGAAAACACTCGAGCTGACCGGCTAGCACGCCTTGCATCATCTTCTGAGTCGGGCCTACCCGGGATATGGGTAGAATACGTACCTGAACCCAGTGTGTCTAACTAGGGAGGCATGGAGGTCGATCCAGCCGACTTGGGCCCCAGCTGGATGGATCCTATCAAGATGTTCCTCACAATCGGAAACTTACTGGTCGGGAAGGATGAGGCCCGGCGGGTAAAATACAGAGTGGCAAGGTACCACTTCATCAACGGTGTGCTCTACAAGAGGGGATTTTTCATCCCCTACCTCCTATGAATCCATCATGCCCGGGTACAGGAGATCTTGTTCGAGATTCACGAAGGGGTATGTGGAAGCCATATTGGAAGCCGAGCCCTCTCCTGTAGGGCACTGCTGCAAGGCTACTATTGGCCTACAATGGCCCTAGATTCCCAGGATTATGTCAAGCGGTGTGACAAATGCCATAGACATGCAAACATGATCAACCGCCTGGCAGAGTCCCAAACTCCAATCCTCAGCCCCTGGTCGTTCGCTCAATGGGGCATCGACATAGTCGGACCGCTCTCTATGGCAAAGGGTCAAGTCAAGTTTGCCGTTATCGCAGTTGATTATTTCACCAAGTGGGCATAAGCCGAGCCCTTGGCAACAATCACCGAGAAGAAGATGGAAAACATCCTCAACAGGTTTGGCGTGCCCCGGGTACTAGTCAACGATAAACAAATGGAAGACAGTTTGACACGCCGGTATTCAGGCAGTTCTGCTGGATATCATCACTACTCTTCTCCCAAGCATTCTTAAGCCAATGGACAAGCCGAGGTAACAAACCGAACAATCCTACAGTCTATTAGAACAAGGCTTGAATAAGCCAAGGGACTCTGGGTAGAAGAACTACCGACCCTTCTGTGGGCCTACCGTACCACTCCCTGAGCAGCACAGGAGAAACACCGTTCTCATTCACCTATGGATTCTAGGCAGTGGTACCCACAGAGCTCGGATTACCAACTTACCGGGTGGCAAACTTCAGCGAGCAAGGCAACGAGGAAGCCCTTAGAGGAGAACTCGACCTGTCAGAAGAGAAGCCAGACCGGGCATACCTAAAGGTGGCAACATACAAGCAGAGGGTCTCAAGGTACTTCAACAGCAAGGTCAAACATTGCAGTTTCTAGGTCGGGGACCTCGTCCTTAAGGCAGTAAATCAGTCTACCAAAATCCCGAGTTACGGGAAACTGGGACCAAACTGGGAAACCCCATATAAAGTTACCCGGGTCAACTGACCGGGAAGCTACTGGTTGCAGACGCTGGACGGACAGGACCTGTCCCACCCTTGGAACGTGGAGCATCTACGGAAGTCCTTTCAGTAAAATGGGGATCAATGTTGGTTATGGCTTTCTTTATACAAATTGTAGCTCTTTCAGAGCATTCTTTTTTTTTTTTTTGAAAATGAATAAAAATTTTCTTACAATAAATGTACCTTACCAATATTCCATGGCCCCAAAAAGACCTCAGGATCACACCCGAGGCACCAAAAAGACCTCGTGATCACACTCGAGGCACAGGTGCTGCTTAGGCCCATAACCTATGATGGGGGCAAATCTCCCTAGGTGGCTGAGAATAGCAAACTCAAAAAAGCAACGTTTTAGGTTGGCTACCTACAGTCACCGCCTTTGTCAACATCCTCCTTAGCAAAAGCTTTGGGGGGCAGGATGGGATAACGGACTAAACAGGAAGTCACACCGAGCATTTACAGGGCTTGAAATTAACTAAGTGTAAACTCTTAGACATCCAAGCACCCACAATGCTCCGAGTTCACGTCGGGATTACTATAAGGAGCCTGGTTATCCCCAAGCACTTAGTTTCCCGACAGGGCTATACAAGCCTGAAAAATCCCAAGTACAGAAGCTCGGGAAATGTCAAGGTTTTACAGAATCCCTAAAGACCAAGTGTTCCCTATCAGTCACAGTTCTAAACCTTTCACTATGGCAGGGTTTTGATAAGACGAACAACTGGTCGGACACAGGCAATGACAAACAAAAATAAGCGAAAATGTACAAGTTTAAGCGGTATGCAAAAAGTGACCTCAATGGGCCTTTTTCATTACAAAGTACAAAAAGTATAATGGTCGGGGGGCAATTATAGTAACCTTTAAGAAAAAAAGAAAGGAAAAAAAAAAAAAGAAAAAGAAAAAGAAAAGACATATACACAAGTCGGGAACTAAGGGTCATCCACGACGACAACTTCCTCCTCTGTCTCCTCGACCTCCCCACCTGGAGCAGTGTCCTCGGTCGGCACATCTTCGTCGGCAGCTCCTTCAGCAGCATCGGGTTCCACATTCCAGTAGTCGGAGTCCGCTCCCGAGTAACCAGTAAGGTCCTACTCGGGATGGTCCAGAGCCACCCTTCTCTTCAGGTTCGCGTAGCCCTGAAAGAAGCCGCCAGTCGTCAGACCTCTGCGTCCTCTCCCGCGTGGCTGCCGCCTTAGCCAGAGCCTTCTTGTCGGCCTCTGTAGCCTCCAGACTCTCTCGCACGGTACCCAGCTCCGTCAGGGCAGCCTCCAGCTCTGCCTGATCTGCACAAAGCCATCCCCTTCACTTTATCCTTCTTCACGGCTAAGGCAGCTTCCTTAGCTTCCAAGGCTGCCCTCTCATTTGAAAGAGTAGCCTCAGCAGCGACCGCCTTCTCAGCCAAGGCGGGCAAGAAGGATTCAGCCCCAGCAGCCATGCAGCCGACCTACACAGAGCAAGGCAAAAACCGGTCGGTCACACGCAACAAATGATTAAAAAAAAAAAAATGAAGGAAACAGGGCAAGTTACTCACGAAATGAGAGAGGCTGTATAACCATCCCTGGAACGACTACGGGGACATCCTCGCGCACATCTCCTCCTGACTCGGGAGAATGCCCAGCCTGATCCTCTCCCGAATCTCTGCAGAATCTGCCAGTGGCATCTCGGACGGTATGTCCCTCCCGGGAGTGGTGTCATGTACAACCTCCACTCGCGGAGCTGATGTCCCGACCGGTTCATGGCGAACCGCAAGACCATGTCTTTGTTAGATCCTTATAATGTGATTCCACTATTTTAGAAATCAAATAAACATACCTCCTGCCATGATAATTGATTGTTCAAAAAAAGAGCTGGGTTCAAAATAGCTTCAGCTTCCAACCAACGCGATCAGCTTTCTCAATCAATTGCAGCGGAAAAACAATATATATAGAAAGTGATGAGAAGAAGGTCTTCCTCCTTCTACTACAGTGTATGTTTGCCTAAGTAGATGGGCACCCACTGGCCTCAAGATATGAATACACGTTGTAGTGAAGTTGGGGACCAACTTCTTAATTTATAGAGAGCTCCTTAACCCATCAAAGGAGATCTCTGCAGATTCAAAGGGGTTTGTTACTGCCACGTTGCTAAAGTAACGTTACCAACCGGATATCTCTCAAAGTGGGTATATATATTGAAATCTGAACCAAATATATATATAGATATAGATATATATACGTTAGTGGTAGAGAAATTCAAGGATGTTTAGGAAACACATAGATAGAGATAGCCTTAGTTTGTAACAGATTGATAACAAAGAGATAGATAGTGAGAGGTGTTGTAGGGCCACTCCACCACATAATTGACGTGGTCAACATTCTCCCACTTGGCCGAAAACACATCTCTTTGTTAATTACCCAACGTCCGCATACTTAAGTAAAAAGAATTTAATAGTACGGATCATAGCGGTTAAATATTCTTGAGCGAACACAACCTTCTAAGTATCACACTACTATTGATTCATTTTACCAAGCTCTTAATATGGTGGCTTAACCTTTTAAACAGCTTGCTATCCTAGAGCTTGCTTAACCATTCACTATGCTTTCCACATTAAAGCATGCACCAAATGAAAGCATTAAAATAACTTTAATCAATTGGGATCAAGAAAACATAATTGATATCATTTAAACAGAAAGTCAAACTACATATATTCAAAAGCACTAACTAGTCCCATGCGGGCTACATGTTCAATAAACGGTTTTGGCGCCAATCCCTTTGTAAGAGGGTCTGCAATCATGAACTGTGTACCAATGTGCTCAATAGACACCTTACAATCCCGAACCTTATCCCTCAAGGTTAGATATTGCACGTCAATACGCATACCCACACGCGTAAATTTGTTGTTTTTGGAGAAGAAAACTGCCGAGGAATTATCACAATACATTTTTAATGGCTTAGAGATTGTGTCAACTACTTTAATACCCATTCTGAAATTCCTCAACCAAATTGCCTGTGGTAAAGCATCATGACAAGCTATGAATTCGGCTTCCATGGTGAAAGTAGCGGTGGTACTTTGCTTTCCACTTCTCCACGAAATTGCACCCCCTGCTAGTAGAAAGATGGATCCTGACGTAGATTTCCTATCATCGGGGCACTTCGCATAGTCTGAATCATAATAGCCAATCACCTCCAAATGATCGGACCTCCTGTAGGTGAGCATATAATCCCTAGTACCTTGAAGATATCGCATGATCTTCTTTGCAGCTTTCCAGTGATCCATACCAGGATTCTTTTGAAATCTACCTAGCATGTTCACGATGAAACAAATGTCTGGCCTTGTACATGTTTGAGCATACATCAGACTTCCAATGGCAGAAGCATAGGGAATTCCATTCATTTGCCTTTGCTCAATTTCATTCTTTGGACATTGTTGCAAACTAAATTTGTCCCCTTTAACAACAGGAGCTGGTGTAGATGAACAATTCTGCATTCCAAATCTTTCAAGAACCCTTTTGATATAAGCCTTCTGAGATAGACCAAGTATTCCTTGAGTTCTATCTCTATGGATTTCAATGCCAATTACATAAGAGGCTTCTCCCATATCTTTCATCTCAAAGTTCTCGGAAAGAAACTCCTTAGTTGTATGCAACAATCCCAAGTCATTGCTTGCAAGTAAAATGTCATCCACATAGAGGACTAAAAATATAAATTTGCTCCCACTAACCTTAAGGTATATACAATTATCAACAATGTTTTCCGTAAAACCAAAGGCGGAAATTACATCATTGAATTTGATATACCATTGACGTGAAACCTGTTTTAGTCCATATATGGATTTTTGAAGTTTGCAACCAAGATTTGGGCCTTTATCTGAGATAAATCCCACAGGTTGTCGCATAAAGACCTGTTCATCCAACTCCCCATTGAGAAACGCTGTTTTCACATCCATTTGGTGGAGCTCTAAATCAAAATGAGCTTCCAAGGCCATAATTACCCTAAACGAGTCTTTCTTAGACACTGGAGAGAATGTCTCATGGTAGTCAATTCCCTCCTTTTGTGTGAATCCTTTGGCTACAAGTCTGGCCTTGTAACGTTCTACGTTGCCTAAAGAGTCTCTTTTGGTTTTAAAAACCCACTTACAACCAACAGTTTTGGCTCCTTTAGGCAACTCTACTAATTTCCAAACTTGGTTCTTAGCCATTGACTCAATCTCTTCTTTCATGGCATTGTACCACTTGTTGGAATCACTTCCACTCATGGCCTGTGAAAATGTCAAAGGATCTTCCTCTATCCCAATGTCATAGTCAATTTCTTGAAGGTATGTAACATAATCAGATGATATTGCAGGTCTCACTATTCTGCCAAATCTAGTTGATTTAACTCCCTCTTCTGCACCTTGTTGATATGAAGGAACAGTGTCAGTATGAACAGTGATGATTGGTTCATCATGAAGTGGTACATCGTTAACAGGTTGTTCCACCATAGCTTCATCGTGACAGACAGTTTGCTGTACATGAATAGCTGGCATGTCAAATGAAGTTATTGGTGCGGTAACTGAATCCTGTAACTCCTCAAAATATATATTTTGAGATTGTACACTCCCACTAATCTCTCCATCCTCAAAAAATCTGGCATTTCTCGCATCCACAATTTTTGTAGTGCGAGTTGGACAATAAAACCTATATCCCTTGGACTCATCTAGATAGCCAATAAAAAAGCCACTAGTTGTCTTCATGTCCAAATTCTTCTCATTTGGATTCCATAGTTTGACCTCAACTGGACAACCCCAAATGTGTACATGTCCTAAGCTAGGTTTTCACCCCTTCCACAATTCAAAAGGAGTTTTCTGAACTGCTTTAGTGGGGACCCGGTTTAGAATGTATACAGCGGTTTTTAAGGCCTTACTCCACAAAGACAATGGGAGAGTGGAATAACTGATCATACTTCTGACCATGTCCATTAGCGTTTTATTCTTCCTCTCGGCTACACCATTTTGAAATGGTTCACCTGTAGGGATGGCAACGGGGTGGGTATGAAACGGGGCACCCTTTCCCCAACCCCGACCCTGGCTAAAAAAATTTACCCCAAACCCGTCCCATTCCCGACTTATGCCGGGGCGGGGTTTGACTGAGATTTTATCGGGGGCGGGGCGGGTTCCCCGACGGGGCCAAATATTTTATAGTATCCTTTATTATTTGCCATGTGTAACCAGTAGATTCAAAAACTGTGCAGTGGAATGACTTTGTAGAAGCTAAAACTTCTCATTCAGTGATTGTTGACCGATGTGGGACAATATTTTTATTGTTTTAAAGCTAAAATCTCAGATGCACATGGGATCGTTTCTTAGATAATCACGCTGACTTGAACCACGTGGTTTGTCAGTCCTTAGTTATGTTTTGGAAGGTTTTTGCAGTGCTTTTCCTTGGAATACGTAATATGTACTCATATGCTTTTAACAATTTTTTTACACTTGTTCGTGAGATTGGTACAATAAATGTATAGGAATAAATCCTTGTAAAGCACTATCGGGTTGGGACGGGTTTCTCAATCTAATCCCACCCCTGCCCCTAACCCGAGCCGGGTTACTGATTTTTAACCCAAACCCGCCCCTACCCCCAATTTGACTACTCCATACCCGTCCCAATAGGGTTGGGACGGGGCGGGGGCCCGGCTATTTCGGGGAAATTGCCATCCCTATTCACCTGGCATTGAGTATTGAGCTGCAATGCCTTGTTCTTTTAGGAATTTTGCAAAATGGGCCAGGTCTTTGTCCATTATCATACCTTCCATAATATTCCCCACCTCTATCTGATCTCACAATCTTAATTTTCTTTCCTCTATGTCGTTCTACTGCCAATTGGTATTCTTTAAAGGCCTTTAATGCCTCAGATTTTTCATACAGTAGATAGAGATGCATGTACCGTGAGAAATCATCAATAAAGGTAATAAAGTACCTCTGACCATCCAGACATGGAGTATCAAACGGTCCACATATGTCTGTGTGTATAATCTCTTAGAGCTCAGAGCTTCTTTTGGCACCTTTAGTGGTCTTATTTATTTGCTTTCCTTTAATGCAATTAACACATACCTCAAAATCGGTAAAATCAAGAGTTTTAAGGACTTCATCATTTATCAATTTCTTTATTCTCTTAATGGAGATATGTCCTAATCTCCTGTGCCATAACATTGATGACCCTTCATTGGTCCTACCACGTTTTGTGCCAACATTCACATGTAAGGTTAAAAGATTTTGTTTATATTGAGAATCAAGAAGCAATTTATATAAACCATCAACTAAAATTCCAGAACCAATAAGTTTGGATTTATTGCAAATACGAAAGGAAGATGATCCAAATTCAAAAACATAACCACTTGCATCAAGTCTGGAAATTGAAATTAAATTCCTAGAAAATAAAGGAACATGGAAAGTGTTCTCTAAATCTAAAATAAAACCAGATTGTAAAATAAGCCTAAAAGTTTCAACAGCTTCCACACATGAACGCATTCCATTTCCCATGCAAATGCTCCGTTCACTTTCCGTCGGACTTCTTTTGGTCAGAAAACCCTGCATAGAGTTGGCAACATGGATTGTAGTACCAGAATCAATCCACCACGTGTTATGAGGTACATCAATTAAATTGGATTCTTAACACAGAAAAGAATAAAGATTACCTTTCCTTTTGAGCCATTCCTTAAATTTGAGGCATTCTTTCTTCATATGTCCTGGTTCCTTGCAAAAGTAGCACTTACATTTGCCATTATCATGTTTTGGCTTCTTAAAATGCTTCTTGTTGCCATTAAGGACATTTTTCCCCTTTCCTGAAGGTCCATTATCCTTATGAGTGACTAGATGGGCACTTTCTAGTTTCTCATGCTTAAGCCTACCTTCCTCTTGAACACACATTGCAAGTAATTCATTTACTGACCATTTAGCTTGTTGTGTGTTGTAGGATATCTTAAATGGTCCATATTGAGAAGGCAGAGAGTTCCAAATAAAATGGACAAGGAATGATTCAGACATCTCTATTTTAAGTGACTTCAATTGGGCCGCAATGTTGCTCATTTCCATTATGTGCTCACGTAGGCCCCTAGAGCCGTTAAATTTCATGGAGCACAAATTTGACATTAAGGTGCTAGCCAAAGACTTGTCAGAACTTTCAAATTGCTTTCCAACAGCCTGCATAAATTCCTGAACAGTCTTACATTCAGGGATGGAACCCCGAATGTTTTTCGCAATATGGGATTGTATGAGCATCAAACTGAGACGGTTAGACTGCTCCCACCTCTCATACAAGTCCCTCTCTGCTTGCGTACTTTCTTCCATAGGGCTGGGTGGTTCAGCCTAACGAAATGCAAGGTCTAAATCCATGCACCCCAATGCAAAATAGATCCTTTCTTTCCACTCAGTGAAGTTTTCACCACTTAGCATTGGGACATTCACAAATTGAGTTGTCATAACTCATAACTGAAGTAATAGCTGCAAATTTAGACAAACAAATGATTTATGTGCTCAAATGTATGCACAGTACTATAGTTGTCATGAACTATATATCAATTCTTTACATATAAATTGTTAAAGCTGTAAACAATAGATTAACAATTTCTCAAAGAAAGTAAACTGCTGCATCATCATGTTTCTTGCTGTGGCTATAGGATCACAACATGCTAATGTTTACTTAGTATTCTTTATAGTGAGAATGATGGGTTCCAAATAAATAAATAATTGTAATAGTAATCTAAGAGGTTCTGACCTGTGGGTATGGAAACCATTTAGATTACAATTTAAATATTTTTCTCACATTCCAGGATCTTCATTCAAGTGTTGATGCCATTCAATATTAAAAATAACCTTTCTGTGACAATGATAATGCCATATGAAATCTAGGATGCTGTGGCTACTCCTTAGATATTCTTAAAAAAAATTAACATTGATCACAATTCTATATATGCAAATATTTCATACCTAAGATGCTGTGGCTATTCTCTAGGTACCCATATTTACATAGCAAACTTCTAAATAATGGCATCAAGGTTATTGAGTCTTAATAAATAATTTACTGTAAAAACCAAATTGTAAATTTACATCATAGCAAAGGTATTTTATATCAAACAAATACAAGATCTATATTCTATAACAGAACCTTGTGCTCTGATACCAACTGTTAGATCCTTATAATGTGATTCCACTATTTTAGAAATCAAATAAACATACCTCCTGCCATGATAATTGATTGTTCGAAAAAAGAGCTGGGTTCAAAATTGCTTCAGCTTCCAACCAACGCGATCAGCTTTCTCAATCAATTGCAGCGGAAAACAATATATATAGAAAGTGATGAGAAGAAGGTCTTCCTCCTTCTACTACAGTGTATGTTTGCCTAAGTAGATGGGAACCCACAGGCCTCAAGATATGAATACACGTTGTAGTGAAGTTGGGGACCAGCTTCTTAATTTATAGAGAGCTCCTTAACCCATCAAAGGAGGTCTCTGCAGATTCAAAGGGGTTTGTTACTGCCACGTTGCTAAAGTAACGTTACCAACCGGATATCTCTCAAAGTGGGTATATATATATTGAAATCTAAACCAAATATATATATAGATATAGATATAGATATATATACGATAGTGGTAGAGAAATTCAAGGATGTTTAGGAAACAAATAGATAGAGATAGCCTTAGTTTGTAACAGATTGATAACAAAGAGATAGATAGTGAGAGGTGTTGTAGGGCCACTCCATCACGTAATTGACGTGGTCAACAGTCTTAGCCACCTTAGCGGCTGAACGCCAGCCGCAAGCTCGGCAGCTGGCCTCTTTCTCCTCTCAGCAGCCCAAGCGGCCGCGATGGCCTCTCTCGCCTTCAATGCTTTCGGGATCTCTCCTTGGGCCCATTTCTGCAAAAAAAAAAAAAAAAGGAAAAGCAGGCGAGTAAGTGATCAGGAAAGCAATAAAAAAAATAGTTGAAGGGGCAGTAAAGATTACTTGGGGGGGGGGGGGGGGGGGGGGGGGGTGTGGGCAGGAACTTACCAGAAATAATTGGAGGAAAGACAAGAGCTTCGAAGGGCTGGCTAGGCTCGTAAGTTGCCTTCCGACCTCCCGTCCAGGTCAGCACGTTAGCAACATTGGTCGGTTCCTCAGCCAAAGCCCTGATCTTGTCTTGGCACTCCTCGGGAATACTCGGCGGGTCAAATGTCCCCACTGCAAAAAAGAGCATCTCGATTAGTCCAACAGAAAGAATAAAATAAAAGGAGAAACAGATGCAGGGCTGGAGCTTACTCCTCAACCGCCAAGCCCAGGATGTCCCTAGCTGAATCCCTGGAGCGCCCTCACATAGCCCGAGGGTGGACACATGGAAGAACTTCTTCTTCCACCCCTTGTTACTTGGGCACTTATCAATTATTTTTCTCCCTTGTCAGGCCCTTAGGGAGAAGAAGCCGACCTCCCCGTGCAGCGGGAATGGCCGGTGGGTCCACAAGAACTCTTTAAGGGTGAGCTTGTACCCGAAGACTTGGGGCCAGAGATGTATGACCTCCATCAGGAATCTCCACTCGTTCGGGTCGAGTTGCCCGGGAGCAATCCCGAGGTAAATCAGCACATCTCCGGCGAGAGGGTGGAGGGGAAGACAAAGGCCCGCCATGTAGGCGTCCTCATAAAGGGTAAGGAAACCCGACCGGCGGATATGAGCCCCACCGTCGGGTATGGCCAATGAACAGTGGTCGGGGATATCGTACCTGTCCCTGATCCGTCCTAGGTCATTGACGAGCAGACTACTAGCAGTCCACTCGCAAGAAAAAGCTATGTCGGGATTATTTGGCACCGGCACCTCATCGCCCTACCCCCAAGACACAGAGGCTACTTGGAGCCCCTGGCTCGCCTCATCATCAGAAACACGAATAGGAATCCTCTCTTCGCTGTGGTGGTCTGATGGAGTCAGCGAAGGAGGGTCCAGAGTTGTGTCCCGGTCCCCGACCTCGATTGCTCATCTTCCGACAGGGAAGACGAGTTAAAGCCAGAATGACACATCTCTAAGTCTCCAACAACGGGACGAGTGAGCAACTGGTGACCAAAGTAAGGGTCGGAAACCTCAAACCTAAGGTACAAGGGGGGCAGGACTAAAAGCCGGTAAGGCAGGATGTACAAGGTCTTCAATGTAAGGTAGCACTCGGTCAGAACTGCTCCAAGACACCCCAACCGGTTCAACTGCTCCACCAGGGAAAGGGAACTACCTGACCTAAAGAAGAAGATGAATCTGAGGAAGAAAAAATCCCACTCCCTCACAAGCCCCAGCGGATTCCTATTCTCCAGCCTCACTTGGGAATGTTGGCAAATGAAGAAGAGAAGAAAAAGGAAAAAAGTACAGTGAATCCTAAGACTGGTGGGAGGAAGACTTACCAAAAAACGGCGCAGAGAAAGAGCTCGAAAGTCTTGATCGGATGCTTTTTCTCTTATACCGCTCGATAGACTCAGGAGGTGGGTAGCACAAGTAGCAAAAATGCCCAATTGCTGCTTTTATAGAATGCAAGGACGGTCCAGATGATCTCAGATCCAACGGTCTTGTAGAACTCCCGCCTAAACGCATGCCAACTGGCGCCTCGGGCAGTCCAAACGGTGTCTCAATAGGCGTGCACATTAAATGCACGATGTGACGGTTCGGTTACACGATGCAACCCGCCTCGTTGGATCCTAGGCAGGCCAACCACCCTTTGACACGTGGCAGGTATCTACCCCAAGTTCCCGACGTGACCGATCCGTACAGACCCCAAGTGACCAAAGAAATCGGTCCGGTTCCGAGCACTTTCCCGAGCTAAATCCTGGACGATTTACCGAGCTGTGCAAATTTTCAACCCTCATCTAATGAAGCATCATATTAGCCTTGAAAATGGGGGGCAACTGATATGCACAAAAATATGAGGAGGAAGCAAAGCTCCGCCTTTGCCTAACCCGAGCGGTTTGCCCGATGTTATCCGGTTCCGACCAACATGTCGGGAATACTGCGCGGCTCGGTAAGTTCCGAAGGCAGCCCAACCACGTCCCATAACGTGATTCAAAAGGTTCCAGACAGTTTCCTACTTGAGCTAGAAGACTAGTGGAAAGATTGGATTGTTTCCTAATCCGATTAGGAAACTCCCACAATTTGTGCTAATCAATCCTAATCAGATTGGAGAAAGCTAAGGAGGTAGAAAAGACCGGGTATAAGATATTCTATACAGGGAAAGATAGGCATAGAAATGGTGTCGAAATCGTGGTTGACAAGAACCTCAAGGATAAAGTTGTGACAGTCACAAGGAAAGGAGACAGAATATTGCTTATCAAACTGGTAGTTGGAGTGGATATAATTAATGTGATTAGTGCATACGCGCCCCAAGTAGGATTGGATGTTCACACTAAAAGACAATTCTGGAATGAGTTGGACGCTTTAATGCAAGAAATACCGGGAGGAGAGAAGATAATTGTAGGTGGAGATTTTAATGGCCATGTAGCCAAAGATAGAACTGGATATAAGAGGGTGCATGGGGTTTATGGTTTTGGATATCAGAATGAGGTAGGGGTGAGTATTTTAGATTTCGCAGTAGCATATGATCTTGTAGTAGCAAACACCTTTTTCAAAAAGAGGGAAGAACACTTGATAACCTTTAAGAGTGGATCTAATAGAAGCCAGATCGATTTGTTCCTTGTGAGAAAGGCAGACCGCTTAGCATGTAAAGACTGTAAGGTCATCCCAGGAGAGAGTTAAACATCTTAACATAGACTTACTATTTTAGATATCCGTATAAAAGGACAATGTCGTACTAGAAAAGACCCTATAAACCCGCGAACTAGGTGGTGGAACCTTAAAGGCGAGAAACTAGCAATATTCCAAGAGAGAATGTATACAGAAGCACCTTGGAATTTGGAAGATGGAAGCAATACTATGTGGGATAGAATGGCAGGGTGCATCACGAGAATATCGAAGGAGGTCCTCGGAGAGTCGAAGGGAAGAGGGTTAGCTTCTAAAGATACTTGGTGGTGGAATGAAGAGGTACAAGCTGCAGTAAAAACCAAAAAGGATTGCTTTAAGAAGTGGCAAAATGATAGAAGTGAGGAACACTTCAAAAGCTATAAATGTGCAAATAAGGAGGTTAAAAGGACAGTTAGAGTTGCTAAAATGGAAGCCTATGACGCCTTCTACACCAAACTAGACACTAGAGAGGGAGAAAAATGTATTTATAAAGCTTGCTAAGTCGAGAGAAAGGAAAACAAGAGACATTAATCAGGTTAAGTGTATAAAAAGCGATGACTCTAGGGTATTAGTGAACGACGAAGAGATTAAGGAAAGGTGGAAGAGCTATTTTGAGAAGTTGCTGAATGAAAAACATATGGATAACACAATGGAAGAAGAAACTGGAAGTTACGATGAAACTAGAGAATACAGATTCTATCGGAGAATAAGGAAGTTTGAGGTGGAATTTGCTTTGAAGAAGATGAAACCCAACAAGGCCTTAGGACCAGATGGGATCCCCATTGAGATTTGGAAATGCTTGGGAGATGTGGGGGCATCTTGGCTTACAAAAGTTTTTAATAGGATTTTGATGACTAGAAAAATGCCTGATGAGTGGAGGAAGAGCATCCTAGTGCCTATATATAAGAGTAAAGGAGATGTACAACAATGCAACAACTATAGAGGTATTAAGTTGATGAGCCATACTATGAAGGTATGGGAGAGAGTGATGGAGCATCGCTTAAGAGGCGCAACATTAGTGTCAGAAAATCAGTTTGGATTTATGCCTGGGAGATCAACTATGGAAGTAATTTATTTACTTAGAAGACTAATGGAAAAATATAGAGAGAAGAAAAAAGATCAACATATGGTTTTTATTGATTTAGAGAAAGCTTATGATAGAGTGCCTAGAGATTTAATTTGGTGAGTGCTAGAGAAGAAAGGAGTGACCAAGGGTTATATTGACGTGGTGAAGGATATGTATGATGAAGCGGTTACTACAATTAGATCACCAGCCGGAGAAACAAGCAAATTCCCAATTACCGTAGGCCTGCACTAGGGATCGGCCTTGAGCCCTTATTTGTTTGCCCTAATTATGGATGAATTGACTAGACACATTCAAGATGAGGTCCCATGGTGTATGTTGTTCGCAGATGATATTGTCTTGGTTGATGAGACTAAAAGGGGACTCAACACTAAACTAGAAGCTTGGAGAGAAGCACTTGAGACTAAGGGGCTAAAGATAAGTAGGACGAAAACAGAATACATGGAATGTACTTTTAGCGACAGTGGAAGTAGAAACAACGAAGCAGTGAAGATCGAAGATCAGGAGATCCCAATGAGAGAACACTTTTGCTATTTAGGTTCAATGATCAGTAGAGACGGAGAGATTGGCGATGACGTGACCCATAGAATTAAAGTGGGCTGACTTAAGTGGAGGAGTGCTTCTGGAGTATTATGTGATCGGAGAATACCAGCAAAATTGAAAGGAAAATTTTATAGGACAGCTATTAGGCCAGCTATGCTCGACAGGACAGAGTGTTGGGCAACTAAGAAACAACACATTAGCAAAGTGAGTGTAGCGGAGATGAGGATGCTAAGATGGATGTGTGGTAAGACTAGGAAAGATACAATTAGAAATGAGTACATCCGAGAGACTGTAGGAGTGACACATATTGAGGATAAGTTGAGGGAGAATAGACTTAGATGGTTCGGCCATGTGCAACGAAGACCTGTAGATGCACCCGTGCGAAAGAGTGATAAGATTGTAGTGCCTGGAATGGTTAGAGGGAGAGGCAGACCTAGACTGACTTGGGAATATGTAGTGCAACAAGATATGAACATATATAATTTAAATGAGCATATAGCTCTTGATAATGCAGAATGGAGAAAAAGGATTCATACAGCCGACCCCAATTGATTGGGACACAAGGCTTGGTTTGGTTTGGTTAATCCTAATCAGATTGTATTGCCTAATTAGATTACTCACCTTGTACGAGTAGATCTCTTGTATCTATAAAAGAGACCACTCACCCCCTACAAGGGGCGCGGCATTCTTATCTCATAGAATTGCACTCTTGTTTAATATACTTGCATATACATTCACTCGGCAGGTCTCTGATAGCTCCACCTCCATTGTTGGTTCACCAAAGACCCCCGGTGATTTGATAGTGCAAGTGATCCGACACACAACGTGGACGTAGGTCTCATCGTTAACAGGGCCGAACCACATACAAATCCTTCTGCCTCATTCTTCTTATTCTCTCTCAACCAAATTTAGGCATCATCAATAATAAAGCCAATAAATTAAATTCAAGAACATCTTCATTAATCATCATTCATCAACATTCATACGTTACTTACGTTATTACATTACTTACGTATACTTTGTTTTATCGTTGTTAATCCTAAATTTTCTTTTTGTGTTTGTTTAAACCCATCGCAATTTAAGAACTTTCATAAACATCCATTATGTATAACAATTTAGAAAAATTATAGTTTATTCCTAAAAATTCAAAACATTATGTAAGAATAGCAACTTAGTGTGTCTTGCATGTGTCCTAAGTGTGTTGTGTGCGTGGCAGTAAGGTGTCCGTTTGAAAAATAGCAACAAAACAATTCAGACACAATATTAGAGTATCCGACACGTGTCCAGAGAGTGTCGGTTTCGGATACGCTGTTGACACCGATACGATGGCCAAAAATAGAGTGTCAGTGCTTCATAGACTGTTACACAGACTGGTTGACTATCAAGTGAACCAAATAAGGATGAACGTTATTGATGTATATGCAATTATTGCTTTGTTCCCCTCAATAAATTAGGCAGGATTGAATGTTCACCTTTACGTCTTGCACGACCTTTTCTTTGTGAGAGGAAAAAGAAAGATCTCCTTTCATTTTGAAGTTTTACTGAAAAAAGCAGGAAGGATCAAGGAGGAAGAAGAACATGATGATCCTGAGTCCTGACATCACTAGGAATATAGAATATTGCATGTGCTTTTGTTTTCTAATCTTTTGGAGTTCTCTTCCTAGAGACCTGGTGCTTGTATTAGTTCGGTGAAGATTTAGCTTGAACCTTTGTTTTTGTCTGTTAGGATACCTTCCGACTTTCTATAGTCTTGGATAAAGAATGTCAAAATTCCTAGGTTCACTGGTTTGCAGAAGTTATTATCTCTCTCTCTTTCTGCAGATACCTGATGTTTTTAGATATGCATGGACAGAAACTAAGATTAATACTGGCAACCTAAGGGGCATTTGGAAAGTCTAAAAACCTGCTGCAGTGTTCATAAGTGAATTATTTCTGTTTGGTAGATGTCTTTAATTTCTTGAAATATAGTTTCACTCTTAAAGGGATTGATAGTTTCACCCGCTCGGCCCGCTCCTGTTGGGATGGGGATGTGGTAACCATATCCAGGGAATAGAATGTGGATGGGTTCAAAAAGTTCAACCGACACATGGTGGGGGAGGGTTTGTGTTGATGGTCATCAGCGCCATTCTGCCCCGTTTATGCTAAGCTAAGCTATGTGGCATGGGGTAACAGGGGAGCTCACGTGTACAGGGGTTTTTTTAGCACACGTGAAGGAGACACCTATGTGGGATAATATGAAAGACCAACATCATTTGACTTTTGAAGTTCATGTTCCTTCTTAAGTTTTTGTCCCACATTGGCATTGGGACATATTTTGTCTCTATGAAACATAAGCAAGGCCTCTATAGCTTGTGCATGAGGCCACCTGTATCAAATGAGTAGAACACACTACCAAAATAAAAAAATAAATTTTTTTTTTATAAAAAAAGGTGTTACATTGCATTTTCCACATGAAATTACGTTGTAATTTTATAACATTCAGATATGGTTTGGGATGGTCATTTTCCCCGTCCAGTCCTGCGAAAGCTTGAACAAAACCATACCCAACCTAGGGTGTAACATTCAGATATTGGGGCCTCGTTCAAAATATTTAACAATATTCATATGCATGTGAGGAGATTTACCCTTTAAGTTATACAGTGTCTGCAGTCACCCTGCACATATTTTCCTCTATTTAATTTTCATATTTAATTTTCTTTACTATGCTATCTTGCCAAAGCCTCTGAACAGGGACCACGGGTATCCATTGCGTGGGGTCGTCCCGGGTGTAATTGGTGCCCGTTCTGTGAAGTGGCTCGATTCCATAAACATAATTGCAGAAGAATGCCAGGTCAGAATCTTTTTTTTCTGCATATGGTCATTATACATTCCCTTTTCCTGTGTTTTTAAAACTCAGTTCAAATGCTACTTAATAGGGCTTCTTTATGCAAAAAGACTATAAAATGTTTCCACCTTCAGTTAATTGGGAGAATATCGACTGGTCTACCAGGAAGCCACAAATGGACTTTCCTGTTCAGGTACTTGCTTGGTGTGCCCCCCCCCCCCCCCCCCCCCCCCCCCTCTCTCTCTCTCTCTCTCAACTGGTCTACCAGGAAGCCACAAATGGACTTTCCTGTTCAGGTACTTGCTTGGTGTGCCCCCCCCCCCCCCCCCCCTCATATTTGGAAAATAAAAGCTTATGTAAATGCCAACTCCAGTCCACTAATAACAAATTTATACAGCCTCAAAATTTCTGTTAAGCAATTTGACTAATCATTTGCACATTTACTTGTTACAGTGTGTAATATGTTCCTTGGAGGATGTGAATGTAGTAAATGATGGAAAGGTCAGTGATGTTTTCCGTTGCAAGTCCTGATAACTATGTTTCTAGTTCAAATTAAATATGTTCTGTCAGTTATGTCTCGCGAGTGGAAGAAATATGAACCTCTTGTTTGTTGTACCAGTTCTGCTGTACCATAAATTTTATTGTCGGAAAAACCCAACGCTTTAAATATTTTTGGAATTGCGCGTACTATAGACAAATGTTTTGGTCATCACATTGCCTTTATTTCAGTTATACATGAAGATAATATATGGTGCCTTTCCGCAAGGATATTATCCGTTCATATATGCAGCAGTTTCCACAGTTTTCTTGGTTTTCAATCGTGTATGGGAAGTTAATACAATTAGAGTCCTACTTAGGTGAACTCAAACAGTTGTGTTCTAAATTTATAAAAAAAATTCTCTTTGTTATGTTTCTATGCAGATAACTATCAAGGGATACGCGGTATCAGGAGGTGGACGTGGAATTGAGAGAGTAGATGTTTCTGCTGATAGTGGTAAAACCTGGGTGGAAGCCTCTAGGTACCAGAAGTCTGGCATGCCGTACATTGCTGATGATGTAAGTAGTGACAAATGGGCATGGGTGTTTTTTGAGGCCATGGCTAATATTACACACAGTGCTGAGATAGTTGCTAAAGCGGTATGGCATCCATGTTTCTTCTATCACAGCATTTTCCTTTTCAAATTTTTTTTTTTGGTATTAGAAGATTTTTATTCTCTACAACCGTGTAATCAAGGCTATCTAAAAGATTTAAATCCATTGTAGGAAAGGGAAGTGGTGGTTTAAAGATTTTTTTTTGGGTTTTCAGGGGAAAATGTTATGGGTACTTGAACAGGTTCCCTGGGTTTGCGTCAAGCGTATATAAAAACTATCCTTGTATTGGTAAAGCTCAACTTAAAAAAGTTCAGCCTTTGTCCAATAGAACTGAAAAAGTTCAGTCTTTGTCCAATAGAATTTCTTAGGGGTATCTTATCCATCTACTTGTTCTTGACTGGATATGTAGCCTCTTGATTCTGGCATGTCCTGCTCAACTGTAGTGTGTAAATAGATCTTCTCCTGCATGACATGCTGAAGTTCACGCAGCTTCTCATTTGCCACAAACTGTGCCCCCCTATGCCTTCGGTGTGTTTATACATTTATTGAGAGAGAGAGAGAGAGAGAGAGAGAGAGAGAGAGAGAGAGAGAACACAATGGATTCTGGAAAACACTTTTCTTAGTTCGGTTAATTAGGAAAACAGTAAGAGAAAAAGGAAGAAAAACAAAATGGAGTAGAGAGAAATTATAAATTTTGAATCTTGTCACTCATTTCACTTCCTCTTTTCTCGAGTTCCTACAGTATGATGAATATTTTGTACTTTCTAATGTAATTTAAGCATGCAAGTAAACACAAACACTGAAGGAAAGAAATGGTTTTCCTAATCTAAATCCGCAAAATATAAAAATAAAAATGGAGCCTTATTGAATTGCATAACTTCTGTTTGTAATTTTGCTTATTGTTCTGTCCATTGCGCTTGATAGATAGTTGCACTATTGATGGACAGGTGGACTCGGCAGCAAATGTCCAACCTGAAAGTGTGGAAAGCATCTGGAACTTGAGGGGAATACTCAACACTTCATGGCATCGGGTTCATGTTCGGGTTGGTCACTCCAGTATGTAAAAAGCTGAAGACGAGGAAAACATTTTCGGAGTGTCAGCAACGATATTTTCTTCTCCTTAGCCTTGAAAATGTACAAAAAGTTAATGGTGTTGAACTTGAAAGATAACTCTTGTTTGATGGGTCGTTGAAGCTTTTCATTTTTCAATAAGGAAAATGTAATTGATGCCACAGCATTTGACATTTATTTTAGCCCTGAATAGTAAACTAAGTTACTTACCAATGTATGTTTTGATTCTAAAGAAAAAAGGAAGCCAGACCTGACTCCTCCAAATGTTCGAATTCATATTTGTATAAGGTGTGATTAAACTACAAATTATTTTTTCATAAAAATTACAGTAACGTGAGATAATAACATGATACTATTGACAGTAACAAGAGATAATAACATGATACTATTGACAGTAACATTTTTTCAAATTGACCAAATAATTGCAAAATTATGGCTATGTTATCAAATGATATTATTGCCTTTATAATACTTTCCAAGTAAATACAATAATATATTATCAAAAACTAAACGTTTTTACAAATATAGTAACATCATTGTTGTAAAAAATTGCAAAATTAGGGTCATTTCATCGCTGTTACGGTCTTTAAAAACTATCATCATACAAAAAAGTAACATACCATTAAAAATTAGCAACATGTATTAAACGAAGAAACAGTAACATGTCGTTGACAATCACATTCCTTCAAATTGAACTAATAATCGCAAAATTATGGCCAATTTTCAGATGTTACTGTCCAGTTAAAGATAGAAATATATCATCAAATATATATATATATATATATATATTTAGTAATATCATGTTACTGTCACAAAAGAGACAGTGACATTACGTTACGTTATAGTGGTCCGACAATAACATGAAATTTTTTTTTACATTTTTTCATAGTCACTATGGATCTTGTTTGATAGATCTTTCCTTCTAGATTACAAATATATAAGTTTTTTTTTATAAAAAAAATGGAGTTATGGTTTGAAAGTCATAGCATTTTAAAGCTTGAAAAAAAAAAACACTTCCTTGAAGAACGTGCTGAGATGGCAAAAAAGAATCAGCAACTTCCTATATGTGTGACGGTGCAACTTTGTTAATAAGCCGGGCAACTTTGTTAATAAGCATTATCTTCAATTTAAAAGTGGACTTAATACCATAAAATAAAAAAATGTTTGTCTTTTCCTCCTAAAAATAAACGCACTGGGCCAATCCCCATTAAGAGTCCATTCTACGAACTGTTAATTAATTTTCCCAATAATTTATAAGCCTTTACAATTGTTAGAATTTCAGGATTCACCTGTCTTCTTCTTTGTTGTTTTCGTAAAACTATTAATGCATGTTGCTTGTCTTCTTCGCCATTAATGAAACTACATTGTAGAGCATAAAAAAAAACAACAAAAATGTTACACCAATACCAAATTTCACACTTAATATATTTTGATCCTTGATTCATGTGGGTTTCGTGTAGAATCTATATGGGACTCATATAAGACTCACTAGGATCAAGGACCATGATTGTTGGGTATAAAATTTAGTGTAAAATTTGGTGTGAATATAGTATTACTCAAAAAATAAATCAGCAGTTCACGTTGCTTGTCCTTTTTTCCGCGAGATAGTTAGATTTGAGTCAACTTTATGTATCAATTTTTTAAAATTGAAAAAAATATCAATAATAATTAAAAAAAAAAAATTGAAAGTCATCAACAAAATTATTAAAAAAAGTATCAACTTTTAAAAGTTGATTTATGTTTGTCTACTTTTTGTTTGCACACTATAAACTTGCACAAAAACGTTGTAAATATACTCCCAAGTCATGATCTGCCCTCGATTTTATGCCGAGTTGCTCCTCAAAATAACAATGTTATAATATGTTGCTCCCCATGTTGTGAAGAGTTGTTTCCAACATTGTATAAAACTTGATGACTTTTAACTTTACACAGAAGTTTACATTTTTTAAAATTTTAACAAAAGTAGTAGACTGACTTTTAATTTCTACACAAAAAAGTGACTGACATGTAATTATCCCTTTTTCCTTTCCAGTAAGGAAACTAAATAGTTTTTACCAAACAAAAAAAAGGAAACTAAATAGTTGACTGAACAATTGCCAAGGCCCCTTTGTTTAGTATAAATCTCCCTTTACGACGTCGTATGTAATGTAGCTGCTTCTTATACATGCCATATGATTTACAGAACCAATGTGACTTGTTACTTTAATAGGCCATCTACCAAACCCAAACCGCAAAAATATACTCTCTCCGTTCTATTTTATGTGTGTCAATATATTTTTTTTGAGATATCCTAAAATTATGAGATATCCTAAAAGAGTTGTCCACTTTCCTAAATTAGAATGCAAATTTTATTTAATTTTCCATACTACCTTTCCTTGCAATCAACACCAAAACAAAACAAAAAAAGAAAGTGCAATGATTATGGGCAAGTGTGAAAGGGCAATGCTATAGTGAGCAACTTCTCATATGAGAATGCGGGTTTTAACCGTTGGATGAGCATCTAGTCATAAGATTCTCAGGAATCTGGAGAAACATTTATTACTAGATACTCATCCAACGGTTAAAACATGCATTCTCATATGAGAATCTTCTCACAATAGGCTTACCCATTGTGGAAAATAGGTGTAGATTATTTTTGTCACCTTAAATAGTTGGATTCTCCAAAAAGGACATATAAAATGGAACAAAGAGAGTAATACTAACTAACTTGTAACCCATGCCATACAAGGATATTATTTTTGAGTATCAATGTCTTTGAAAGAGAGGGAGTGTATAAGTGTGAAACTTATGTTGTCCTTTTTATCTGCACCAACAATTCAAAAAGAAAAAAAAAAAAAAAACCCTCAACCTCAAATGAATAATCTCTATTAGTGTTGTCAATTCTCACAAATCTCAACCATCCAAATATCAAAAAAGAAAATAAAAAATGATCTTCAAATGTGTAAATCTTTTTGGTTTTAGACAGTGTACAATTCCAAAAAAGAAAAAGTAAGCCACAAATCTTAAACAAATTACATAATGGAGATTACTTAGATGCAGGTTGATCAGATAAAGTAACATTATAGAACATATAGTTTGTGCATACACCTTAAAAAAAACTACTTCAGCTTAACAATGAGTGTTTGCCATGCAATGTTACAGACCTATGATTCTCAAATTTGTATCTTAAATTAAATTTCCAAATTTGATTTCATGAACATTTATTACTGAAGGGAAATGGACAGACATGAGAGATACACATATCATTCCGTGGTTAGACATAACCTCCAAACATGTATATATTTACAATAGACATAACGGCAGCTAACTCTGGGGAAACTACTCATTTGCCTCTTTTTAAGTTCTTACCCACTTCCTATATTCTTAAGATTGCATGGTAGAAGTATAACTAACTAACAACATATTGAATAATCCAATGGAATTTTTGTATGAAAAGAATAACTTACAATGAAAGCCAATTCTTACCAGCAAACAATGTAAACTTGTAATCTTGGAAGCACGGATGTGTCGTGTCAGACACTCATAAATGACACTTTGCGGTCACTTCTTTATGCGGTGTCGACGAAATTTTTTTTTTAGAATTCTTCGTGTTGGTTTGTCATTGTCGTGTCGTATCCGTATCGCCGTGCCTGTGTCCGTGCTTTATCGATGGTAATTACTTATCCTCCAAACCAGAATCTTGGATTGAATACAGAAGAGAACCAAAGCAATTGGAGAGAGAACTTTAAGAGAGAGAAGGGAGAGGGATTGAGAGAAGTTTGGTTAAGGGGTGTACATTGGAGATGATTGGGTTACCCATTTGTAAAATTGATTTCAATTATTATTAAGACTCTAATCATGACTTGAATTTCGCAATTTAGAAAGGGAAGAAAAAAACAAAAACAAAAAAGAAAGAGAAACATGTGAGAAAGGTCACATAATATATATTTATGAAACTTTTCATTTTGGCCGTGTATTGCATTTAATTTAGAAGAGAGAAACATTGGGGTTTTGTTTGTGATGAAATTATCTAGCCAATAAGCAAGTGCCACAAAGGATCTGATGTGGCAAGAGAGCTAACTAAATCAGGGTAACGTGTGGACAGGTATTGGCAGTTTTGCCATTTTACTCTGTTTAAAATGTAAACTGTCAAGAGACACGTGTTGATCATTGAAGAATAACTGAAGAACAGGTGTCAACTCTATTCTGTGCCATGTGGAGAAGCAGTTACCAGTTTGAAAAGAAGAGGGAACATTCAAACAAGACTGTTGTGAAGCCTCGATGCTTATAAATAGAAGGAGTTTGCGTTCGAAAAGAGATCCTTCGATCAACATCAACATATATCTTTCAATACCTTTACTGTATTTCTATCTAGACACTTAAATTTAGAAGTAGAATACCTTCGAAGTCATCTTCAAGGTTAGATTGTAATCTGTTTTAATTTAATAAAGTAGTCTGTTACTTTATTTACTGTTCTTATTTAGGAGTAGTTACCCATTAATCAGTTCGAAGTACTTTAATTAGTTACATCTTTACACATTTGAAGTCCTTGTTAAGGCATCGAATGTCACCACAATTTGTCTGGTGAGGCTCAGTTTGGATATCAATCACATCACATATATTGGCAATTTGCTTGCTTGGCACACTCGCGCACATATATAATTTTTCAACCAAACATTTTTGGCACGCCTGGTGGGACCCTAGTGTCAAAAGATGGCAAACAGAAACCTTCGAAGCAATAGGTCTGTTGATAACACCAATGTTGGTGTTAATAATGTTGAGACTGGTGGTTCTCCACACCAAGATCCTCAAAGCAACAATATTGGGAATCATGTAAACAATGAAACTCATAAGTATGAGTTGTGAATTTGAATCCAATTCCAAATAATGGGGATATTGGTTCAGAAAATCAACATGACTTGGTGAATCAATTGACACCAATATTCGACCATTTGGGAAACATGATTCAAAACGTTAATGTTCTGATTACTTCCCTTAACAACAACATACCACAATTTGCACCAACAATGGTGCCAAGTGGAAATCCTTCTGTGGTTCGACAGAATGAAAGGGGTTATACTCATGGCTTATTTCAGACAAATCCTATGATTCATGCAAAGGGGCCTCCTTTTAGGCCTAATTCACAAGAAAGCTTCTATATGTCTGTCCCTAATAATAATCCTCCAATACTCGAAGGGACGCAAGGGAATCATATAGGACATGGTCAAGATCATATCTATAGATAAGTGAATATCGAAGAACCTAGGCTTAGAGAAAATATAATAGGCCAAAATAGGAGAGTAAATAACAATCCTATATTCGAACCAGACCCAGCTGGAATAGGAGTGGGTCGAAGGAATGAAAATCCTAGGAGGATAGATAACATTCTCCAACCACCTCCAATACCACCAATGAACCCTCCTTTGGGTCAACCAGGTCATCAACAACCACCTAATATGGTTGATAGAAATGCCATAATTAATTTAATCCATGAAGTTTGTGTGTCACAGCCCGGTCCCACAATAGCGGTACCGGAGCCCGTGGCACGCCACCGAGGCTAAATCAATTCATTAACGTTCCCAAAAATTAGTTTGAAGAACACATGCAGCGGAATAAACAAGTCATTTTGAAAACCAATCCGTCCAGTCGACTGATCCTCGGATCCAGTCGACTGATCCTGGTCCAGCAGAAAGTTGGGTTTTAAAACACCATCCAGTCGACTGCTTTCTACACCCAGTCGACTGGGGCTTCAAATTTTCAGTCGACTGGTAAAGTTCGGTCGACTGAAGTCCAGCCTGGCCAAAATATCAGTTTTGAAAACCATGATCCAGTCGACTGTGTCGGGGACCTAGTCGATTGATCCTCCATGAAACAATGCAGAGAGTTGCTGAAAAGGAGGCTCTAGTCGACTGTTCAACAAATCAGTCGACTGATCCCCTGGCAGCAGTACATTCTGCAGCATTTTCAAGTTTTAAAAGCTTTTGAATTCAAACGGGGATCAAACACATACTTCCAAAAGTACTCCAAAAACAATCCTAACTGTATTAACATATTACCAAAGCACAGTTACATCATGTTACTAACTATTACAACGTTTTAGATTCATTCTAACATACCAAGTTAAACATAACTAAAAACCATAAGAATTCTTATCACAACATTCCTATTTTCCCAAATCTACAAGATTAACGTTCAAGTTGCCTTCTAAAAGAACTCCCAACTCACGTGCTCACTTCTGCGATTCCTCGCCAACATTTATACCTGCAATGGTTATTTGAATAACCACACATATTCGATTTGTTTAAGCTAAAGCTTAGTGAATAAATCAACATATGTACATGAATGATAAACGTGTCCGCATTCACATCTCTACATTTCATACTAGTCGCCGGAGACTCACGTGCACGTCCATACTCCCAATCCGCGACTCCTCGCCAATAAGTCCACGCGAAAGGGTAAGACCCACGATTCTTCTCTTCAATCGTGCGACCTTAATGCCTATATCGGCTCCACAAAATGGCACGGTGACCACGTGTTCCTTCTGACCCAAATAAGCAACTTAACATGCTCAAATACATATTATCATGCTCGCGGTAATCAAAACATTTCATCGTGCTATTGGGCCTACTTATCAATATAAATGCCCAATATGAACTACACAAGATATCTCTAAGTATTAATACATGCTATTCAAACATAACATGAATACATGTCAAGAAACCATTCCAAAAACATAGTTGAATCACTCACCTCCGATTAACGCTCCTATAATTCAATCTGAAGAAAACCCGTGCACAAAGAACGTGTAGAAGTCCGTCTAGTAAAATTCCTATGGATCAAAATTCCATTTATCAACTTTTATGAAAAATTCTAGAAAAAAACTTTTTGGAAAACTTGTCCAAACAAGCCCTAACATATATCAAAACGAAGCTCTTACCTCGAGGAGCTCGAATATGAAATATGGGAGAAAACAGACTGACAGAAGGTCGTCGTTTGGCGTCGCAAAGCTCTAAGCTCCTAAAATCTCCCTTGGCCCCTTCTTGAACTTAGGTTAAGAGTTGTAGAAAAATCTAAAGTCATCTCTATCTATATATAGGCAAAACTCTCGGGAATTACGTTTATCTCCCCATGAGTTTTCAAAACTCCTAATCAGTCTCTGAAACTTTCTATACAGCTTATTCATAGCTTTACGAGTGAAAACTCCAAATTATAAAAGTTTTCGACTAAGTTTCGTTTGGTGGCTAAAACGCGAATTTCTACATGACGTTTCTGAAGTTGCTAATTAGCCTACCAAATTAATAGCGTGTTAATTCGTTCTCACCAGGATACTAAAACTAACAACAGATATAAATTCTAAAACAGAAAATAATACAGATATTGAAATACACAGGTAAACATTTATTTCCAGATAAACATTTAAAATGTTCCTCAGTGACCGTCTCATACTCGGAGAGACTTCACAACAACAAATCCTCAATCACCACAGTTTCAAAGGGTTCTCTAATACAGACACCCAAATCAACTCGTGAGTCAAAACTCACCCAAACATGTGTCATAAGACACGCCACATCATATTATCATGCATGACAATATAATGCAAAAGCAATAACACAAATACGGGTGTTATATTGTGGACCCATGGCTCGGGGGGTACAAACTCTAGTATATAGGAAGCCTTATCCTGACTGGATTGATAGGATCGAATTCCCTAGAGGATTTAAGTTCCCTACCTTTGCTATGTTTGCTGGAGATGGGAGTCAATCTACAGTTGCACATGTAGCAAAATTCACCAGTCAGTGTGCTGATGCAGGAAACAATGAATACCTTAGACTTCGTTTATTTCCTAGTTCATTAACAGATACAACATTCACATGGTTATCAATCTGGCCCCCAATTTGATCCATAATTGGACACAAATAGAAGAATCCTTCCATACTCAGTTTTTTCAGACAGAACCAGAGGTGTCTATGGCTGATTTAGCAAAACTCTGTCGAAAGCCTGATGAAAAGGCCACTCAGTTCATAAATAGGTTCAAGAGGGCAAGGACAAAATGTGAAATTATTCTACCAGAGCCTGAATTTGTTATGTTGGCTCAAAATGGTCTCGAATTTAGACTTCGAAAGAAGTTTGATGCATTAGAGTTCAGTGACCTTGTTGAATTAACTACTCGAGTCTCTAGATATAAGGCCTTGTTGGAAGAAGAAAACAAAAGGAATGCTTCTTCATTGAAAACATATTACAAAGATCATAATTATGAGATAGATGTTGCAGAAAGAATAGGAAAATAACATTTCACATGTAAAAGTCTAGTGAAGAAAAACGTTTCTGCTGAAGTAAATAAATCTAAAGGATCATTCAAAAAATATTCATTCGATGTCTATAAATTGGATGAAATATTTTATCATCTGTTAGAAGAAAAAATCATCAAGTTGTCTGATGAAACAAAATTGCCTTCTAATGGTGAATTAAAAGGCAAAAAATACTGCAAGTGGCATAATTCTTGGACTCATTCAACTAATAAAAGTACTATTTTTTGAGATAGGATTCAAGATCTGATCAAGAAAGGGAAGTTAAAGTTTCCTGAAAAACAGATGAGGGTTGATGAGGATCCATTGCCAGCAGTGCAAGAAGTGTTCATCAATGTCCACAACATTTCCCTCGAAACTCTAGTCAAAGAAAGAGAAATTGCAAAGGTAGAGGACCAAGAGAAAAAGCTCGAAGAAATGGCAAGGAAAAGCCCTGAATTGTCTATTTTCAACCAGGAATATGCAAAGAACTTATGCATTGGTTGTGAAAAAAGATATGTTAAAATCTATGATGAAAGGGTTGGGGCTAAAATAGGCAGAAAAAACAAACCCTCATTCAAACAAAAGGAGGTGAGTACTTCGTATGAACCTCCATTTCAGCCAATCATGAATGTTGGGAGAGGGCAGTTTAAAGGTCCAATTTATCAAGCCTCGACATACACTAGACCAACGACAGCAAGGTATGCTCCAAGACCAATGGCTCATTTTAGAGCAAATTTCTTAAGGAATTTTTATGCTGGTAATTATGTTCAACCACCAAGGAACATGTAGTATGTGAGGCCAGTTCCACCCCATGCACCAAAGAAACATCACATGGTGCAAAAAGGAAAACAAACCCCATTTATACCATCGAAACTAGTACCAGCCAATGTAGTACAAGCCGAGATGGACATGGAAACCTCGAATAAATCACCAAAAGTTGGTAAGACATCACAATCAAATGGACCTGCATTGGTGCCAGGGGTACCAAATTGGTTTGTCATGCAAGATGATAGAATAAAAAATATGCTGAAAAACAACAAGGATCTCAAAACAAAAACAGGATGATCAAACCTCCTCAGGTTGAGAAGAATTGTAATACCCGTACCCGGAGAAATAATATAATATTTGCATTATATGTATTAATTAGTAGAATTAATAGCGTATGATAATTTGGGTAAGTTCCGGTTACCCCGACGTGTTAAGTGCTTGATAAAAGGGCACAGTTGGACGGATATGAAGTGGGACCCACAGGAGGTCCGGATTAAGTAAAGTGCATTTAGTTGCATTTATATGATTAAATGAAAATTTGTTTAATTGCTTTCATATTTTATTGCTAGTTGCAATATTTTATGGTGCCAGTTTGAGTACCCGTGTGAGAGAGAATAGGAACCGGATTCATAACTAGTAGGTTAATTAGCAACTTCACAAAATATGTGGGGCCACGTTTGGGACCCACGCGTGACATAGACAAATACCCACTTAGATATTGGGTAGTTAATATAATTGTTTAGGGGATTTCATAATAAACTTAAGAAAATATTGGGGAGGTAAATGGAAATCAACCAAAGTTGGCTAGGAAGCTCAAGAGGTTGACACCTCTTGAGCATGACTCATCTTCTTCTTGTATCAAAACAAGAAAAGAGTTGCAAGAGAAGGAGATTCGGCCATTGACGGAAGTTCCGTCGTCTCCGCCGTTTCTTCGCCGTTTCGTCGCCGTCGGTACATCGTTTCGCGAACCGAGACTGTATTCGGACTCGTGGAGGTGAGAGGATCGTCTCTATATCTTTTATTTTTAGTTTCGTTAACGTTTTTCACGACCGTCTTTGACGTGCCGATATATATATGTGAAATTGATATGTAGGAATATCATTGGAGTTAATTAGAGCTAAAATTAGCAAGGAATTTGGGGTTCTAGGCTTTAAATTGGAGCAATTTGTGAGGTGAGTACTCTAATCCTAACTTGGGTGTTAAATAGTGCTTATGTAATATTGAGTATGGTTAAAATGCTTAGTTCTTGAGGTTGTAGTTAAAGCATGTGTTAATTAGAGCTTAACATGTCAAATTTTGTAGAAATTGTTATGTGATATGTTTGATGTGCTTATGTGCTTAATTGGGTCAATGGATGTCAAGTGTTAATCACCATTATTTAGCCCGTAGTAACGGGACGATGTTTTCCTTAAGAAAAAGGGGACGGTGGTGACGACCACAATGATTGACTACGGTCACGTGAGAGTGTGTGTGATTTCGCTATATGCGACATTGAAGTGAGAAAAGGCCCGAAGTATTGGGTCTGATGCGATGGTGATTAGATACTTGATATACCGGTGACCATTTTATCGTTGTGTTGCTTAACATTGCATATGCACATTTCATACTCCATGGCACGGTTAAAGTATTCACTAAGCGTAAGCTTAAAAACCAAAACTGTTTTCTGTGTGGTTATTGAATAACCACCGCAGGTACGGATCGTGGCGTGGAAAGGAAGTGATCGGGAATCCGGGCGGAGCATCATCTTGTTTATATGTTTATAGGCATGTAAATATGTTAGTCTTGGTGGTAATGGACTCATGTTGTAGGTTGTATTTGTAAATGATTTTGTTGGAAGAATAAGTTGTACTTGAGTTTAAACTTATTTTGTAAGTTGTAAAATTGTCAAGCACCAATTTTTAATGCTTTAGAATGTGGTTTGGGAACTTGTTAATATGTTGGGTGTTCTTTCATTGAGTGTAAGTATTGAGCTCTTGAACTCATATTGTATGATATGAACTTGAGATTGAGTTGGGAGTCATGTTGGAGAATGTTATGCTTGTAAAATGGGACTTGTTTTCAACTTGAGTTGCTAAAGAGTTATAGCTTGGTTTGAACAAGTATTTTGAAAAGGTTTTGAACTCATTTCTAACTAGTTTTTATGCTCATACTGGTTTTTGACAAAAAGTAAGAATTTGGTTGCTTGATTTGTCCAAATGAGGTTGAGTTTATAATTTATAAGATGTTAATGGTGTTTTCATATGTTTGGTTAATGTTGGAGGAGTTTTAGTAGGTGTTTGAAATGTGTTTCCAAAGTTCCAACAAGGTTGGTTTAAGTTTGGGTATGTTTAGACTTGAAAATAGGAGTTTTAGCAGCAGGGAAGACACTTCTGCAGAATCCGGATCGATCCGGGTCTCGTGCGGATCGATCCGGGGTATCCAGGGGAGCATAAAATGAGATTCTGCTAAATCCGGATCGATCCGGTTTTGGGGCGGATCGATCCGCTTTTCTGTTTCCAGCCCGACGGTTTTTACGGAAACGGGCATAACTCTCTCTAAAAAATTCGGATTCGCGTGCCCTTTTTTGTGTTGGAACCGGGACTCAAAGACCTATCTTTTGGTATAAAATTTGATATATCTTATTAATTACCATTTTACCCTTGGGTCTATTTTTGTCACAGTAAGGTTCTTTTATGTCATTTAAAACATGTGTTTCTTAGTAATTCGCTTGTTTTCTTTGCTAATTAGTATAAATGATCACTTGTGGCATTGTTACACGTGTCCTAATCCACCGGGGCGGGTTGGGGTGTGACAAGAATACATGGCGTGTGCTTCAACATCCTAAGGAAAAGAACCAAAAGATGCTTCCTGTGATAAATAGGACTTAGCAAGGGAGACTTTAGAGGAAGTTTACTATGTGGAAGGAATTTTCCAACATGCAGACTCGAAGTCAAGAATTAGAAAATGAGATTGAAAGAGATTCCAGTGATATTTCGAGGCCTAATCCAAGGTTCGATCGAAATATGAAAGCTGATAATGATACTATGTCTGAAGAGAGTACCATTAAAGCCAAAGTTTTAGAATTGTAAAAGGACATGAGCATTGATGAAGGGGATGAAGCAATGACAGTGGTAGAATCTCAAGTTTTGGGAAACACTGAGATGAAACCTAATGATGAGATTGTCAAGAATGAGAATATACGCATTCAGTTTAGCACATTTCCAGAGGAAATGGAAGTTAACACTACCACATTTATATTACCAAAGATCTTCGAAACAACAGAAGATCAACAAATGGATGAAGAACTGGAAATGGAATCATCTACTGAAGATGTCTTTGAGGTAAATCTTCCTAAGTTCATTTTTAGTGATTGTAATTTTGTATATTCATTCGAAGAACCATCAGCAGAAATGTCTAAGTACCTTAAACCATTATATATAAAGGCTTGTTTGAATGGAGTTCTTTTAAACAAGGTATTGGTTGATAATGGTGTTGCTGTCAATATTATTCCTAAAAACACTTTGAAAAAGATTAATAAATAGGACTTAAAGTTGATATAGACTCATATTATGATATCAGGTTTCACTGGTGATAAGAAAAACACCAAAGGGGTAATACCTATTGAAACTATAGTAGGTTCGAACAAATCCAAAAATGCTTTCTTTGTGGTAGATGCTAGTCCTAGTTATTATGCCTTATTAGGAAGAGATTGGATTCATACTAATCGATGTGTTCCTTCTTCAATGCATCAGAAACTGTTGCTTGTAAAGGAAAACTATGAGATTGAAACAGTGAAGGCTGATACTCAGCCTTTCCATGCAAGTTCTAACTGCGTCGAAGCTCAATTATATCCAGAGAATATTAAACCAATTGATCTTAAAGAGTTAGAAGATGAATCCACAGAAGTGAATTGGGATATTTTGGCTGATATGCCATTTGGTTCTTTGGAACCATTAGATGATGACAAGGTGGTTTAATGACTCACATATCCATAGAAATAGAAGATGTAGAAGAGACCATTTGACCGGTCTTACCAAAGTTAATGATTGCAAATTTAGAATCAAGGATTGAAAAAGATTCGACCTTAAATTGGTTAGATTACGTCTTTAAAAAGGATTCACAAGAGTTAAAGGATGTTGGCAGGGAAGAGTTATCTGTGCTGCCAGAGAAGTCGATACAAGAAGTATCACAGGATCCTCTATTGGAGATCAATTTAGGATCAGATCAACAAAAAATAATTACTTATTTAAGTTCTAAACTTGGAAAGTGTGACCAATATAAATTGATCAAGTTATTGAAAGAATTTTGAGATTGCTTTGCTTGGAATTATGATGAATTAACAGGACTCGAAAGAAGCTTAGTAGAGCATCAATTGCATATCAAAGCTGGATATAAACCAGTAAAGCAGCAACCTCGAAGGATGACACTAGAAATCACCATGAAGATTAAAGAAGAAATCGAAAGGTTGCTCAAGGCATGCTTCATTAGAACAGCTAGGTATGTTGAGTGGCTTTCGAATGTTGTTCCAGTTATGAAGAAAATGGTAAATTAAGAGTCCGTATTGATTATAGAAATCTCAATTTGGCCACACCTAATGATGAATATCCTATGCCAATAGGTGATTTATTAATTGATAGATCTGCTAGAAACACTATAATGTCTATGATGGATGGTCACTCAGGATATAATCAAATATGTATTGCTGTGGAAGATATTCATAAGACTGCATTTAGATGTCCTGGGAGTTTAGGTACCTTCAAGTGGGTACAAATGCCTTTTGGTTTGAAAAATGCAGGAGCTACTTATCAGAGAGCTATGAATGCTATTTTTTATGATATGATTGGAACATTTTTAGAATGTTACATAGATGACATAATTGTTAAATCTAAAATATTCGATGATCACCTCAAACATATGAAATTAGCATTTGAAAGAATGAGATTTTTCAAGCTCAAATTAAATCCATTAAAATGTGCCTTTGGGGTTAGTACTGGAAACTTTCTAGGATATTTGGTACATGAGAAGGGAATTCAAGTGGATAAGAATAAAGTTCAGGCAATTATTTAAAGTAAACCCCCTCAACCAAAAAGGAATTGCAAAGATTCCTGGGACAAGTTAATTTTATTCGAAGGTTTATGTCACGCCCTGGGACCAACAAGGTAGTCCCAGGTCACGTGGCACGCCATCAAGGCTTACCAACACTGATTAAAGTTTCAAAAGTAACCTTAATAAAATTTTGCTCCCAAATAACAAACTTCTAAAAAGATTTTCAAAGGTTTTATTAAACACGTACCCAAACATGCCTTAACGAGTTTCGTTTTTAAAAGGAATAGTTTTATAGGTCAAAGGGTCCCCAAAGGTACCCCCATACCTAATTAGAGGTTGATTCGAACATTGGAAGTAGGAGTTTGAAATTTCTGGCAGTGGGAATTTTGACCGATCGAATTGCCCCGCTCGACCGGTCGAATGGGGTCTGGGCAGAACCCAACCTCCAAAAGACCGTTCTCACAATTGCCGACTGTCACACCCCAATCCACCCCAACGGATTAGGACACGTGTAACAAGGCGATACACATCCAAAAATACACTAATTAGGAATAAAAAGTATGAATTAAACCACCTTTAAGAGCTTTGTTGTGACAAAAACCAACCCAAGGGCAAAATAGTCATTAATAAGTATATCAAATTTTTATACCAAAAGATAGGTCTTTGAGTCCCGATTCCAACAAAAAAACGGTGCGCGAATCCGAGTTTTCTAGAGAGAGATATGCACGTTTCCGTAAAAGTAGACGGCTGCTGGAAACAGGGGTGGATCGATCCGTCTACAAAATCCGGATCGATCCATATTGTTATTTTTCTAGCAGAATGTCCCTCTAGAACCATGGATCGATCCACCCTTTGTACCCGGATCGATTCGGGTTCCTGCAGAATGGTTTCTGCAGCAAAATTCTTGCTGCTACAAGTTTTAAAAACATGCCAAACATAACCAAATCACATGGAAACTTTATGAAACTTTGGGAGAACATATTCAACACATTTACAAACACTTTTAAACTTAAATCAAGCATGGATTACACAAACACATTCACCATTTGATCAAATTTACCAAGAACTCGTTTCATTTGAACTAAAACAAATTTTTAAACTTTAAAACTCAAATTTACTCCAAAGTACATGAAACTTGTTGTGAATTAACTCAAAGTTATAACTAGCATTATAAACACAAGTGAAACATGTCTAAACACTAGCGACACATCCGGACTTGCTGAAATGGTCTTAACTACCAACTTACACCACTTGAGCAAAAACAAGAGAGATTATGCATAAGCTCTCTAATTCACTTCCAATTACCAAAATACTAATTTAGGATCCAAATTCATCTCCAACAACTCAAGTATGAATATTAACATAAAAGTAATCATAATTTACATCATTTTACAAGTTCCAAAGAAGTTCATATGTATGAAGTTCAAATCTCCCCCATCTCTCCCAACGCAAGTCATTTCCTCTCCGGATACGGCTCCGAACCTGCGGTGGTTGTTATGTACCACAACAGAAATAGGAAAACGGTTTTCTTAAGCAATTACGCTTAGTGAGCAATCTAACATGATTGAATATTTAACACGTGTAATAGTACAATTAATACATAAAACACAACCGTAGTCGCCGAGTCACCGGTTATATGGTTCATTCAGACCCGAAGACCTCCCTTGGTCCCGTGGCCACTTCTATTCCTTGGACTTCCGTATTTATCGGATTCTTCCTCTACACCACCCTTATTACTCCCAACAATGAACCATTTTCCCTGTGCTCATTGACTACCACATAAACATATAAGCACATATAAACACATATACATGTATCAACATATACTTTTCATAGATTGACAAAGAATGCACATGATTAACATCTTTATAGTCTCTAATCATTAATTATCATTCCTAACATCACATATAGCTTGAACCCATTAAACCCAATCAGTTTTAGGTGTAGAAAACTCACCTTAAGCAAGACTATATCCAAATTCAAGCTATAGAAGTGCTAAATTTCACCAATTTAAGCTCAATTTCCTCACCAAGTAAATCCTACAAGAATTTCGGTAGACGGTGTCTCACCGTTAAGTATGAGCTACCAAAATCCAGTAATTTAAACGTAAATTAAGGGTATAGAAACGTTCATCTCACCTCCACGAGTCCGAAAATGGCTTCGATTCGTGAATCCGTCGGTGACGGTCCGTCTTCTCTCTCGGTGATTTCTCTTGTTTTGTTTTAATTTGCTGAAAATGGAGACTTCTCCATCACTTGACACACACACACACACATGCATTGAGCATGAGGTGTCTTCACCTCAATTTTCTTCTTTTCATTTACACCCCCGAAATTTATAAGGTTCTCATTATGAAATCCCCCAAACATTCCATTAACTACCCAATTATCTAATAAGTGTTTGTCTAAGTTCCATATGGGTCCCAACGTGGGTTCCACATATTTTGTGAAATTGCTATCGTACTTACTAATTTTAAATTTTTTCATTTATACCCTGATTTGGGTGTCCAAGCTAATGCTAACACATATTAATATGATATTATGAAAGCAACTTAACAAATATCCATGTAAGCATATAAAATGCATTTAATCATTTAAAATATAAATTACCAATTTACCCTTCGCTGGGTTCCATTTCAATACCTGTCCCACCTCACTGAGGACTTTTCCAACTAGTGTCCCTCTCTGAACACTTTTTACATGGGCGAGTCCAAGCCTCCCCTTAATCCATTTATACACTAATAATATTAATTAATGCATATTAACAAGTAATTAACCTGTTCCCTGGGTACGGGTGTTACATTTCTCCCTCCCTAAAAAGGAGTTTGGTCCCCAAACTTACTCTTACCTCACAAATCGAATAAGTGCGGGTACTTGGCTCGGATTTCATCCTCCCGCTCCCAGGTCGCCTCTTCAACTGAATGGCTTCGCCATTGAACCCTTACAAGCGAAATTACTTTGGTTCTCAACACTTGGTCCTTCCTATCAAGGATTTGTACTGGATGCTCTACGTAAGTCAAGTCCTCTCGAATCTCTAACGGTTCTGGAACGATAATATGTTTCGAATCCGGCACATAACGTCTAAACATCGACACGTGGAACACGTTATGAACATTCTCCAACTCTTGTGGTAGCTCTAACCGATAATCTAACGGCCCAACTCAGTTAAGAATCAAATATGGCCCAACATATCTCGGATTGAGCTTACCTCGCTTACCAAACCGAGCTATGCCTTTTGAAGGCAATACCTTCAAAAACACATAGTCACCCACTTCAAACTCCAACGGTCTTCTACCCGTATCCGCGTAACTTTTATTACGACTCTGAGCCATTTGTAATCTCTGTTTAATCAGTCGAATCTTGTCAGTAGTGATTTGAACTATCTCTGGTTCCAAAAGCTATTTTTCACCAACTTCTGTCCAACAAACCGGCGATCTATTCTTCCTTCCATATAATGCCTCATAAGGCGCCATTCCAATGCTAGTTTGGAAACTGTTATTGTAAGAGAACTCAATTAGAGGCAAATGAGTCTCCCAGTCGGCCGTGAAATCCATAACACAAACTCTCAATATATCTTCCAAAATTTGAATCACCCTTTCGGACTGACCATCGGTCTGGGGATGAAACGCAGTACTAAAATGTAAAGCCGTCCCCATAGCTCTCTGTATGCTCTCCCAAAATCTAGACACAAATCGAGTGTCACGGTCTGACACTATCAAAACCGGTGCTCCATGAAGTCGAATAATTTCCCGAATGTAAATCTCTGCAAGTTTCGATGGATCTTTGGTCTTGATAGGTAGAAAATGGGCTGACTTGGTCAACCGGTCAACAATGACACAAATGCTATCATTAGAATTTTTAGATCTTGAAAATCCTGATACGAAATCCATCGTGATATGCTCCCACTTCTATTCCGGTATTTCTAGAGGATGTAACTCTCCTCCAGGTCGTTGATGTTCCAGTTTTACCTTTTGACACGTCTTACATTTAGACACAAATTCTGCGACTTCTCGCTTCATACCACTCCACCAATAAATTTCTCGCAAATCTCGGTACATTTTGGTACTACCCGGATGTACTGAATATCTGGTGTTGTGAGCCTCTTCCATAACTTTGTTTCTTAAATCACCAACTTTAGGAACACATAATTGATTGATGTACTTCAGAACACCATCTTGAAAACTGAATTCTGGCCTTTTCCCCTCAGGTAACTCATCCACAATCTTCTTGAATTCTGGATCCAAGAGCTGATTAATCTTGATTTCACCAATTAAACTTGGCTGTGCCACGATCGCAGTCATTAAACCACCTCTAATTTTAGGAACTACTTCAAGCTTCAATTGTTCAAATTCCTTTATCAACTTTTCCTGTCCAGTCAAGGCATAAGCTAAGTTTTTCGACGACTTTCGGCTCAAGGCATCGGCAACTACATTTGTTTTTCCCGGGTGATATTGAATCTTCAAATCATAGTCTTTCATAAGTTTCAACCACCTCCTTTGTCACATGTTAAGGTCCCTCTGAGTGAACAAATACTTTGAATTTTTGTGATCGGTGAAAATTTCACATGTCTCCCCGTATAGATAGTGTCTCCAAATGTTCAAGGCAAAAATAACCGCTGCTAATTCCAAGTCATGTGTTGGGTAATTCTTCTCGTGAGATCTCAACTGCCTTGAAACATAGGCTATTACCTTGTCATCTTGTGTTAGCACGGACCCCAAGCCTTGGTGAAAAGCATCACTATAAATTCTGAAATTTCCAGTACTTATTGGAATTGTAAGTATCGGTTTTGTTGTTAATTTCTCCTTCAATGCTAAGAAACAATCTTCACACTCCTTATTCCACTCAAACGGTACGTATTTTCTCATTAGCCTTGTCATCGGAGTCGCGATTCTAGAAAAGTCTTTAACAAACCTTCTATAATATCCGGCTAACCCTAAGAAACTTTGAATCTCGGACACATTTGTCGGCCTTGACCAATTCATAACAGCTTTAATCTTCTGTGGGTCTACAGAGATACCTTCTTTAGAAATCACATGCCACAGAAAAGTGACACTCGTCAACCAAAACTCGTTTTTCTTTAATTTCCCAAACAACTGTTTTTCTCGTAGTCGCTGCAAAACTTGTCTCAAGTGACGTTCGTGCTCCTCCGGACTCTTAGAATCAATAAGAATGTCATCAATAAAAACAATCACAAATTCATCCAAATATGATTTGAACACTCGATTCATCAAATCCATGAAGGTGGCAGGCGCATTAGTAACCCCAAACGGCATCACTAGAAATTCATAGTGTCCGTATCGGGTCCTAAAGGCTGTCTTTTTCACATCCTTGGCTTTAACTTTCAGTTGATGATACCTTGACCTCAAGTCAATCTTTGAGAATACCTGAGCCCCTTGAAGTTGATCAAATAGATCGTCGATACGTGGCAACGGGTACTTGTTCTTGATTGTTACTTTGTTGATTTCCCGGTAATCAATGCACATCCGCATTGCACCATCCTTCTTCTTCACAAATAATACTGGTGCACCCCACGGAGACACACTAGGCCGAATAAAACCCTTGTCTAACAACTCTTGTAACTGAGATTTTAACTCTTTCAGCTCAATTGGTGCCATTCGATATGGTGCTCGTGAGATAGGTTGCGTCCCCGGCATAACATCAATACCAAACTCAATCTCTCGATCAATCAATACACTTGGTAACTCCTCTGGAAATACATCCGAAAATTCTCTAACAACTGAAATATCTTCAAGTTTTACATCAGAACCTCTAGTATCAAGAATACTACACAGAAACCCCCTGCAGCCCTTCTTTACTAAACGATAAGCTTCAATAGCTGACATGATATACGGTGGTGATACAACACCCTTACCTTGAAAATAAAACTCATCTTGATTTGGAATACAGAATACTACCCCTTTATTGTTACAATCAATGTTAGCATGATTAACCGCTAACCAATCCATACCCAATATGACATCAAAATGCTGAACAATCAATGGCACTAAATCAACCGTTAAGCTTTACCACCTATATTTATGTCGCATTTTCTAAACATCCCTAAACTAATCATCGGAATCCCCAACGGTATTGCAACAGATAAGTTATAGTCTAAAAACTCTAATGGTCTATCTAGTTGTTTAGCAAAATGATGTGATACGAATGAGTGTGTGGATCCCGAATCTATAAGTACATTTGCTAGGTGTGAGTAAATGGGAACCATACCTGAGACAACAGTGTCGGCAGAAGCAGTATCCCCTGGCCTGAGTTGAAATGATCTTGCCTCTCGCTGCTTCCTTCTCGGTGGTTGAGTAGTCCTTGGTATGATAGCGCTGGCCGCAGAAGATCCAGAACCCGAAGCTCCTTGGCGTTTAGTAGAACAGTCCTTGGCTTGATGTCCCAACTCCTTGCAAATAAAGCATCGACCCCTCATATCCATATTCTGATTCGGACAATTCCTAGCGATGTCCTGGTTGTCAGCAAATGTTACAAGTAATCGGATTTGGGAGTTGATTGCATCGTCCCCAATAGAATTTCTGACATGTCTGGCATCTCGGCTTGTTCCCACTAGAACCACTACCGATACTAACTGATGATCCTCCTGAACTCTGCCTTTTTGAACTCCCTTGACTACTAAACTGACTCGATCCAGCCCTTTTGGTTTGTTGACTCGGTGCTGGTGGCATGTTTGAAGTATAACCAAGATCTCTTTCAACTATGGAGGCAATATCCAATGCCTTAGCATAGGTCTCTGGACGGAATACGGTTACTCGCCCTCGAATGTCACCTCGAAGTCCCACCACAAACTTTCTGGCTTTCACTTTCTCAGTTGTTATCATATCTCCCGCAAACCTTCCCAAACTCGTAAATTGTGTTGAATACTCTCGGACCGACTTTTCCCCTTGCACCAATTCCATAAACTCCTGAGCTTTTTGATCTCCAAACGATTCTGGAAAAAATTGTTCATTAAACATCTCAAGAAATTGATCCCACGTTGTTGGTTGACCCGGGCCCAACTTGGTATGCCACCAATATTGTGCTTCATCCTTTAATGTGTCGGCGGCAAATAAAACTTTCTGTTCCTCTGTACATGGTAACACCCTGAAAATCTTCTCCATATCTGAAACCCAAAAGTTTGCTTTCATTGAGTCAACCTCGCCACGGAATATGGTCGGCTTCTGCTAGTGGAATTTTGAGATTGTAACAACTTCCTCCGTCGGATTTGGGTTCGGTTGTACCGGCCTTTCTTCGACCACATGAGTTTCAGCGACTCAAACCAATCCTTCTATTGCCCTTTCAACTCGTTCTATTCGATTTGAGGTGTCACCTCCAGACATAATACCTGGCACCCACATTATTACACACACACACACACACGTTACTTTTAAATACACACACGACATTCTAATCAAGGATAAAAGCATGCTAAGTAAACGTGTATGTATGTTTATACAACTACATGTTGTTGTGTGCACACTACGTGTCGTATACGTCTCTCATCCCCAAAGGCTCTAACCTATAGCTCTGATACCAAAAATCTGTCACACCCCAACCCACCCTAACAGATTAAGACACGTGTAACAAGGCGATACACACCCAAAATACACTAATTAGGAATAAAAAGTATGAATTAAACCACCTTTAAGAGCTTTGTTGTGACAAAAACCAACCCAAGGACAAAATAGTCATTAATAAGTATATCAAATTTTTATACCAAAAGATAGGTCTTTGAGTCCCGGTTCCAACAAAAAAAGGTGCGCGAATCTGAGTTTTCTAGAGAGAGATATGTACGTTTCCGTAAAAGTGGACGGCTGCTGGAAATAGGGGCGGATCGATCCGCCCACAAAATCCAGATCGATCCATATTTTTATTTTTCTAGCAGAATGTCCCTCTAGAACCCTGGATCGATCCACCCTTTGTACCCGGATCGATCCGGGTTCCTGCAGAATGGTTTCTGCAGCAAAATTCTTGCTGCTACAAGTTTTAAAAACATGCCAAACATAACCAAATCACATAGAAACTTTATGAAACTTTAGGAAAACATATTCAACACATTTACAAACACTTTTAAACTTAAATCAAGCATGGATTACACAAACAGATTCACCATTTGATCAAATTTACCAAGAACTCGTTTCATTTGAACTAAAACAAACTTTTAAACTTTAAAACTCAAATTTCTTCCAAAGTACATGAAACTTGTTGTGAATTAACTCAAAGTTATAACTAGCATTATAAACACAAGTGAAACATGTCTAAACACTAGCGACACATCCGGACTTGCCGAAATGGTCTTAACTACCAACTTACACCACTTGAGCAAAAACAAGAGAGATTATGCATAAGCTCTCTAATTCACTTCCAATTACCAATACTAATTTAGGATCCAAATTCATCTCCAACAACTCAAGTATGAATATTAACATAAAAGTAATCATAATTTACATCATTTTACAAGTTCCAAAGAAGTTCATATGCATGAAGTTCAAATCTCCCTCATCTCTCCCAACGCACGTCATTTCCTCTCCGGATACAGCTCCGAACCTGCGGTGGTTGTTATGTACCACAACAGAAATAGGAAAACGATTTTCTTAAGCAATTACGCTTAGTGAGCAATCTAACATGATTGAATGTTTAACACGTGCAATACTACAATTAATACATAAAACACAACCGTAATCGCCGAGTCACCGGTTATATGGTTCATTCAGACCCGAAGACCTCCCTTGGTCCCGTGGCCACTTCTATTCCTTGGACTTCCGTATTTATCGGATTCTTCCTCTACGCCACCCTTATTACTCCCAATAATGAACCATTTTCCCGGTGCTCATTGACTACCACATAAACAAATAAGCACATATAAACACATATACATGTATCAACATATACTTTTCATAGATTGACAAAGAATGCACATGATTAACATCTTTATAGTCTCTAATCATGAATTATCATTCTTAACATCACATATAGCTTGAACCCATTAAACCCAATCAGTTTTAGGTGTAGAAAACTCACCTTAAGCAAGACTATATCCAAATTCAAGCTATAGAAGTGCTGAATTTCACCATTTTAAGCTCAATTTCCTCACCAAGTAAATCCTACAAGAATTTCGGTAGACGGTGTCTCACCGTTAAGTATGAGCTACCAAAATCCAGCAATTTAAACGTAAATTAAGGGTATAGAAACCTTCGTCTCACCTCCACGAGTCCGAAAATGGCTTCGATTCGTGAATCCGACGAACGACGGCGACGGAACGACAAGATTTCGACGTCGGTGACGGCCCGTCTTCTCTCTCGGTGATTTCTCTTGTTTTGTTTTAATTTGCTGAAAATGGAGACTTCTCCATCACTTGACACACACACACACATGCATTGAGCATGAGGTGTCTTCACCTTAATTTTCTTCTTTCATTTACACCCCCGAAATTTATAAGGTTCTCGTTATGAAATCCCCCAAACATTCCATTAACTATCCAATTATCTAATAAGTGTTTGTCTAAGTTCCGTATGGGTCCCAACGTGGGTCCCACATATTTTGTGAAATTGCTATCATACTTACTAATTTTAAATCTTTTTCATTTATACCCTGATTTGGGTGTCCAAGCTAATGCTAACACATATTAATATGATATTATGAAAGCAACTTAACAAATATCCATGTAAGCATATAAAATGCATTTAATCATTTAAAATATAAATTACCAATTTACCCTTCGCTGGGTTCCATTTCAATACATGTCCCACCTCACTGAGGACTTTTCCAACTAGTGTCCCTCTCTGAACACTTTTTACATGGGCGAGTCCAAGCCTCCCCTTAATCCATTTATACACTAATAATATTAATTAATGCATATTAACAAGTAATTAATCGTTCCCCAGGTACGGGTGTTACACCGGCCCTTTTTCGCAAATACTGTTAATTACCGGCACTTTTCTAATAAACGTCGTTAATTCCCAGTTCTTCCGCACAAACGCCGCTAATAAAATAATACTCATTTTACAAAAAGAACCAAACCAAACAAAACCATCTCAAATTCACGCCTTTCAAACTAAACCATTTCAAACCAAAATCCATTTTAAAAGCTTTGATAGCCATTTTAAGATATTGTGCAAACATACAAAACATTTATACAACAAACCAAAGACCCCCGATTACAAGTATCAAAAGTACAAGCTTCACACGTCTCGGCAAACAAGGTCCTAAGGTGGATCAAATGCCATACTCGCATACAAAACAAGTCTTATTACAAGTTGCACGGTTAAACATTCGGCATGAGTTAAATACATATTACAAACATGGTTCAAGTTCTATAAACATAAGGAGCTTCCGGTCATTCCTCGCCTCATTACCCGCGATTCTCTCCTCCTGTCCTTGCCCCTGAATGGTTATTTACATAACCACAGATATATGGATTTGTTTAAGCTAACGCTTAGTGAATAATATAAATCAAGCATACGGATGAAAAATATGTTACAATCCATCATAACATAGCTATTCGGTCTCTAGGGAATAAGTGCACATTCACCGATCCAAAGTCTTAAAACTCAACCACGACCCATACCCCTTCGACATGTCGCGTTAATGCCTTTCTCGGCAAGTGACCGTCGCTACTACTAATCCTCTCCCTTCGAGAGGACGTCTCACGGTGAATTAGCGCAACTCCCCTTTAACCCACATAGGCACATAAACATGCTCATCTAGCAACTCATCATACTTTTCATTTCAACATGCCTTGGGCCTACTTTACACATGAGTTTTGCCAAATATGAACTACACATGGTATCTATATAAAGTCCCTAGCATATCAAATGCATTAAACCATAGAACCATCCAAAATTCAAGATTAATATCACTCACCTCAAACGATTTGCTTAAGAACGTGAAATAGAAGTTCACTTCTACACCGGGTTCGATTCCTACACAAAATTGGCCAATTTTGGTTATGGGTCCCACATGGGCCCGCCAAGATCCTATCGATTAAACTCAAAATAAAAGATAGATTTACATAGGCCTTACCTCCACGAGTCCAAAATCGGTCTCGTATCGAAGATTGGAGGTCGATTACTACTCGGATCGTCAAGAAATGATCAAGAACAACAAAGTTCTTCTCTTTCTCTTCTCCCTATCTCTAACAATGAGTATGTAATGAGAAGACAAATAATGAGTCATCTCTTTCTCTCTCCTCTATATAATATCTAAACCATATTATGGGTATTTCTAGTGAAACTCCCACTAGTTTTGATTCATTTTAATTACACCCTTACTAGTTATTAAACTAACTAGTTAACTACCCAAAAGTATATGAGTATTCAACTAAGTCCCATGTGGGTCCCACACATGGTCCCACACATAAATTTTACAAAATTACTAATTAGCCTCCTAATTATGTAACGTGTTCAATTTCATCCTCACCGAGTATCTAATGACTTCGATGAGTCACTATCAATAATATAATAATAAATTATATTCACATATGCCTAAATAAATATTTAAGCACATAATAATAAGTTATACCTCATTTTCCCAATCGTACGGAATTCTCACATGCCCACCTCTGGACTGCTTTCAAGGCCAAATACCAGGTTCTCAAAAGACACCCTCTAACAACTAGTGAGTCATCACTCACTTCACAAGTGTTAATTAACACAACAGTAAGCATACCATGCATGCTAAAATAATATAATTAAATATCGCGGGAGCGGGTATGACAGTTCATTTCCAATACTGCTGGGAACACTCTGATTTTTGCTCCTTTATTGAAATTGAAGGATCATGAAGAATTAAAGTGGGAAGATAAACATCAGACTGCCTTTCAAGCCTTGAAGGATTATTTGGTAAAGCCACCAGTGTTAATGCCTCCAAGAAAAGATAGGCCTATGAAGTTATATATCTCAAAAGTAGAAGCATCAATTGGGATCTTATTAGCCCAGGATAATGATGATAAGAAAGAGCAAGAGGTGTGTTACCTTAGTAGGTTTTTAAATCCTGTCAAATGCAAGTATTCCTTTATAGAAAAACTATGTTTATCTTTGTATTTCGCAGTAATAAAATTAAGATATTACTTCTTCCTACTGAAGTCTATGTGATTGCTAAGTTTGATCCAATCAAATATATGTTGACTCGACCTATTTTGAGGAATCGAATTGGTAAATGGATTTTGGCTTTGTCAGAATTTTGTTTACTTTATGTAACACAAAAGGCAGTGAAAGGGCAAGCCTTAGCTGATTTTTTGGCTGACCATCTAAACTGCCTCGAAATAGAGGAAAATTATGAAATTGGGCATATAACCATTAGTCCATGGAAATTATGGTTTGATGGTTCAAAAACTGAATTTACTGTAGGCATTGGATTCATTATTGAATCACCTAAGAAGATTAAAATCAAATATGGCCATAAACTTGATTCGAATCAGTGTACCAATAATCAAGTTGAGTATGAAGCTCTAATAATGGGTCTCGAAACCCTGTTAGATCTTAAAGCTACATTTGTAGATGTTTTTGGAGATTCTTAGTTGGTTTAAACCATATAAATGGGATATATAAATGTATGAGTAGTACATTGAAAATATATTACCCTTTTGCATATTCTTAGAAGTTTTAATGAAGAAGCCAATGATGTGGCTCAGAAGGCATCTGGATTCAGAGCAATTGTTGAAGATATTGAGATGGAACAAGTTACTTATAGGAAATTATTGCCAATGTTGGTGGATAGATTACCTTTTGTTGATATCTCAAATATAGAAATTCATAATGATTGGAGAAAACCAATCATAGACTATCTCTCAGGATTAAATGAAAAGCCTAATCGAAGTATAAGGGTGAAATCCGTCAATTACATCATGTACAGTGGGAAATTATTCAAAAGAAGAAGTGATGGATTACTGTTGGAATGTTTAAGTAATCTTGAAGGGATCAAGGCTATATTTCAAATCCATGAAGGATTGTGTGGTGCTCATCAATTTGGAGTAAAAATGAGGTGGTTACTTCGAAGGCATAACATATACTGGCCAACAATCTTAAAAGATTGTATTGAATTTGCCAAAGGATGTCAAGAATGTCAGAAACATGGTCCTTTGAAACATTTACCCACTGTTGATCTTCAATATGTGATGAAACCTTGGCCTTTTAGAAGCTGGGCCTTGGATGTGATAGGAAAAATTTGTCCTCCTTCTTCGAAAGGTCATGGATTCATTATTGTAGCCACATATTATTTCACTAACTGGGTAGAAGCAGAACCCATGCAGACTATGACCCAAGTAACAGTCATCAAATTTCTAGAAAATATAGCCTACAGATTTGGTATTCCTCAAACCATTGTATCTGACAATGCCTCTATATTCGAAGGAGATGTGGTTGCTTTTGCAAATAAATTGGGGATCACAATGTCAAAATCAACCCTATATTATGCTCAATTTAATGGTCAAGCTGAAGCAACCAATAAAGTCATAAAGGAAAATATGGCTAAAGTCATAAAAAATAATCCAAGAATGTGGTATGAGATTTTGCTAGAAGTTTTATGGGCATATAGAACTTCGAAGCGAACAAGTATAGGGGTGTCCCCCTATGCTTTAACTTTTGGTCATGAGACAGTCTTGCCAATTAAAATAAAAGTTAATTCTCTTCGAATTATGAAGCAGAATCAATTATCCTTGGATGATTATCAAACATCAATGGCTGTTGAATTGGAAGACATTGATGAAGAAAGATTCAAGACTCTTAATAATATCCTAATACAGAAGAGAATAACATCAAAGGGATATAATAAAAAAGTTCAACCAAGAACCTTTGATGAGGGAGACTTGGTTTGGAAAACTTATTGCCTATTGGATCTAAAGATCCAAAGTATGAGAAATGATCCTCTAAGTGGGAAGGTCCATTCCAAATCCACAAAGTTTTTAAAGGTGGATTTTACCATTTGAAAATTTTGAATGGTTATGTCCATATAAGGAAAATCAACGGCAGGTTTCGTAAACAATATTATCCAACTATTTGGGAAGCAAGAAATCTAAAATGAAAGATGTAACATTCGAAACAAAATTTAAGTATTTCACATTCAAAGTTAATACAAAACCAGATTTTGGTAAACTACACAGTTTTATTGGTACAATCTTTCATACCAGTTTCCTTATAAACTGAGCCTTCAACCTAAAATTGTCCCAAGACCTAGTGTACAGTTTTGACTGACTAAGAATGAATTTTTGCCTAAAGATTGATTCTTGGTTCTTCACAGGCTTCGATTCAAACTCTGTCTTCAAAATCAGAAGCTTTGCTTCAGCACCTTTTTGGTCTTCAGGTTGGCGAATTCAATCTCTACAAGCTCGAGCTCCTTTTTAAGTTTGTCCACTTTGCCAGATAGCTTCTCAATTGCAGTGCTGGTTTCATTAAATTATGCTAGTCTTTGGTCCATCTAGAGAGTGTTTTCTATAGTGTATTCTATGTCAACTTCTAGTCGTTTCCTTTATTCAATGACCTTTTCCAGCAGAAAGCAATCAAAATCAAAGGTTGACATGACTGCAGAAATGGTCTCTTTGTCTGGAACAGAGATGTCAGAACTATCCAATATAAATTGGCATAGAATTTTCATGGCTCTTTGTACTTCTTTGTCCTCGAAAACTTTAAATGAAACTTGACTGAAAAGTCTCAATGTGGCAAGCGCGGCTACTGGGTCTATCGAGGGTACTTTCGATTTGCTTCGACCTGTCATCTGTTGAAAAAATTCTTGAACATTGGTTGAAGCAGTATCTCCCATCTTTAAAACATGTTTTAAACCTTCTTTAAAGTCTTTTGTTTCTTCAAGAGTTAAATTGGGAGGGAGAGATATTTGAAATTCCCCAAAACTTGAAGCTGGTTATGGAGCAGCTTCAGGATCAGAACTTGTACTAGTCTTCGAAGGACCAGTTTCGGTCTCAGGAACAGATTCAGTCTAGTCAACAAAAGATAAATGATTATTTACAATTTGTTTTTGAAATAAGATAAAATATCAGAGAAGTTTGGATGCCTTACCATTGGTTGATATTCTAGTAATGGAGGTTGAGTGCCCAGTGGAGGAGACTTCTGAAACATTGGGGCTCTAGGATGTTGGTTCTGCAATTATTTGTGTCGATTCAGGTTCAGGTTCCACCTTCGAAATAGGGATTGCTGGAATAGGAACTTCTTTGATGATCTTCGAACCAACAGGTGGTTCAATTGTTGTCTTGGCCTTCTTCTTTCGAATCAGTGTTGAGATTGGACTAGTTTCCTCCTCTTCTTTAGGTTCAATATTCTCATAAGCAAGAGGAGGACTCTCTGCTGGGAGGATTAATTTTCTTTTTGGCCTCGAAGGTGGTCTAGCAGGATCTGAAGCCTTAGAGGAAACTAGGATCTTGGGTACAACCTTCAAAATTTTGGCCTTTGGTGAAGAGCTTTCACCAATTGCTTTCCCTGTATTGTAAAGTGTAAAACAACTTTAGTTCAAAAAAATTTCCATTACTCAAGAGAAAGGAGATTGAATTGGTGATATATTTACCTTTTGACTTTGAGTCAATATACCTCAAGAGTTGGAATTTGTCCATCTGCACTGTCATCAGATTCTTCCACCAACTCGAGAAGGCAGGTGTGCAATTGGTGTAAACTGGCAGAGAGGTGAACTCTAGGTTGCTAACCTTGTTCTGATAAACTGCTAGTGCAGTAGTTAGCACTATTTCTGGTACCCTCGAGGTTGTCTTATAAGCCATCAATATATTGACTTGGCTTCTAATTGGGAAAGGTATTGATTGGGTGAGCATAAACTGTCTCGAAAATTGGTTAGGTAAATAGAGCTCACCATGAGACTTAATATTGAGAATGTTCCCAAAAAATAGATCTCTACTGATCAAGAAACTCCCCCATGCAGCTTTTAGTTCGACTGCACTTGCTATTCTGTCCAATATTTGACACAGCCAGATGGGGAAAAAAGGGGTTTTAGCTTCAGAATTGTAGAGGACAGAGAATGGTTGAAGAAAATTATTCGACCTAACTGCAGGAACATTGAAAAAAAAGAGAGACTATTTGAAGGTTTTTTCAACATTTGGCAGTAAGGCAAAGAAAACCCCATGAGGTACAGTGTTAGTTATAGGTCCTAAGTTGTGAATTTATGGAAAATAGGCATAAAGCCACAGTTGTAAAATCCAGAAATGACCACCTTGAGTGGGGAGAAAAGGGTCGAAACACAAATCAGAAAAGGATCTATAGAGAGATCCTTATAGATCCTAGAACAAAGGGAGCCAAAGCTAGTCTTCGACCAGCAGCCAGAGCTTTGGCAATATTAGAGAATTCTGGACAACCCTCTGAGAAGAGGTGCAGAACAGATGCTTCGAAAGCCAATAAAGAAGGAAGCAATAATATTCTTTATCTGTCACACCCCTTGATGACTTTTTATGAGAAGTCAGGAAATTGGTGTATCCTAATGACTTTGAATCAGTATTGATGGAAGGACTATCGAATTCAACCATATAAGGATGAGCGTCCTCTCCATAGGATAAAAACCCTAATAGGTGACAAAAATCCAGAATGGTTGGACCTATTAGACCAAATTGAAACTGGAAATGATTGAAGATGGGATTCCAAAAACATAAGGCTCCATCCAACAAGTCAGGATTGGCTTCGATAGGGAATTCTGAGAGATTAACGGCGTGATAAATCCCAGTGGCAATCAGAGTCTCTCTCTTATTCTCTAAAATTCTGTCTACCCACTCTGGCCATTCTTTCCCAGGCTTGGGCCAGTGTCAAAACCTTAATTCAGTTCTAGGGATAAGAATTTCTTGCTGATAAGCCAAGTGCTGTTGTCCTAACCTAGGATAGTAGATGTAAAGTTTGAGGTTAGGGGTGCTCAAACAGGGACCTACGACAATGGATGGTTCATGGTTAGGGAAAGTTATGGGGACAATGATCTCATTGATTAACGAAGTTTCTTGCCCATTCGAATATTGTTCTTGTTCATCCCGAATGACTTTTTCAAAATCATCACAGATTTTCTGAAGTTGAGTGTTATCACCGGAAATAGATGGGAGAAGAAAAGTTTGCAGAAGTTAAAAGGGATTTTCCACCCTTATCTCTTACTTATTTATAGCCTTTGGTGACGTTTGGGGAAAAGATGCATTTATTAAAAAAGTAGCCGTTAGAATCAGTTGTTAAATAGCCGTTATTCTAAAGAGGAATACATACCGGTTTGGAATGAACCATTTCAGTTTGATTAGAACATACATGAATTTCTCATAATTCATTGCATTAAAAGAAAATTACAATTACAATTACAATTCACAGACATAATTGATAAAAGTGTGGAAATCCATAAGTCACAAGATTATGGAACATGTCCCAATAGTAAGCAAAATATTCTGCTTCTAGTTCTATCTCGAGGCATAGGTTCCTGGTTTGCAATGCCAACTTATCTTCACTTCGAAGAGTGAGATAAACCTCCTTGAGTTGTTCTTCATACTGGTTTAACCGATAGTTGATCTTGGATAAGGCTTTGCGAAGACCTTGAAGTTCCTTGGCTAATGGAGTTTTACCTCGAAGAGATATGCCAACAGCTTTGGCTTCATCCTTGAGATATGCAATTCGACCTTCGAGGTCAAGTTTTGAATAATGGGGAACATTGCTCTCTTCATCAGAGCTTCCACATCCATTGATGTATTTGTCTTTGAATTCTGAAACTTCATCAAGGAGTGCATTTGGACCTTCCTTAAGATTTTCATAGAGATCCATTAAGTAATTCAAATGATGGACACTTTCTTGGTGATGGGAATACCACCTTACATGAGAAGACAAGGTTCGAAGGGTGAAATCCATTTAGGTTCGAACAAGTGTTGAAATACTCCATTCATGGCATAAAATGTGACAACTCCATTCAAAGTTAATTCGAGCCCTTGAATTTTGCAAAGTGGAGAATGGGAGATGTGAGAAGGCAACTAAAAGTTTTTTGCTTGGATAATTAAGCATGGGGAAGGTGACAGAATGGGAGGAGTATGTTTGAATATGGGACTATTCCTACACAATTGGTCTAGCTTTAAGAAATGATCACTCATATCCTTAGTGGGGTCCACCACTTGAACTTTGGTGTCTGAAAAACCTAGTAAAGAGTAATCAAATAGAAGCACTCTTTCTTTGTAATCTTTCTCAAAAAGTTTGCATTTGGAGAGAAAAACTGAGTAGTGCTCATTGGAAAAATTTTTATGAGATGCCCTTACATATGTATGGATGGGGGGTCTGCCTTGAGGAATTAAAATGTTGCCTCTTTGAAGTCTTTCACCAGGAGGACTGGTTGAAGAGATCAACCAGGCATTCAGTAGGTTTTGTTTCCTAGAAAGACGATTCGAAAATGGGTAGTATGGTTTTATTATCCTGCTTCGAATGACTCTTTCAGTTTCAAGATATTCAAAGCTTGGATGAATAACTGAAGGCACTGTGATTGGTGTTTCGAGCTTCATGCCTTTGTGATATCCTACCCCTTCACCATGGGAAATGGGTTGTTCCCAAGATGGAGGGAAATTTTGATTATTGTAGATTGATTTTAGAGAACTTGAAGATGAACTTTGTCCTGATGAAGATGCACTTAGCCGGTTCAGCATGTTATGCCATTTTGCCCACTTCAAGTAGGTGAATGGTTCAGGGGGAATCTCAGGAGGATCTCGATTGGTTCGATGAGGAATTTCAGGATGTTTGGTTGACAACATCACTTCTTCGGGAAGGTCTAAAGGGAAGTGATCACTAGTATCGAGTGGGGAATGGGAAGAAGACATGGTTAAAGGAATGAATTTGAAGTAATAAGCAAAGTTGAGAATACAAGGAGGTGAGCAGATAAGCAGCCAATATGAAGATAAATGCAGATTTGGATCTTCAATTTAATCATGTTCAGAGAGTTGCTTGAAAATCAACTGCCCAGCATGATCTTGCTACGATCGCCATTATCTTTTTCGAATCAATAGGAAAATGGCGCGGGGGTAATGTTTGTGATGAAATTATCAAGCCAATAAGCAAGTGCCACAAAGGATCTGATGTGGCAAGAGAGTTAACTAAATCAGGGTAACGTGTGGACAGGTACTGTCACGACACGTGTTGATCATTGAAGAATAACTGAAGAGCAGGTGTCAACTCTAGTCTGTGCCACATGGAGAAGCAATTGCCAGTTTGAAAAGACGAGGGAACATTCAAACAAGACTGTTGTGAAGCCTCGATACTTATAAATAGAGGGAGTTTGTATTCGAAAAGAGATCCTTCAATCAACATCAACATATATCTTTCAATACCTTTACTATATTTCTATCTAGACACTTAAATTTAGAAGTAGAATACCTTCGAAGTAATCTTCAAGGTTAGATTGTAATCTGTTTTAATTTAATAAAGTAGTCTACTACTTTGTTTATTGTTCTTATTTAGGAGTAGTTACTCATTAATCAGTTCGAATTACTTTAATTAGTTACATCTTTATACATTTGAAATCCTTGTTAAGGCATTGAATGTTACCACAATCTGTCTGGTGAAGCGCAGTTTGAATATCAATCACATCATACACATTGACAATTTGTTTGCCTGACACGCCCGCACACATATATAATTTTCCAACCAAACAAGTTTAAGAAAGAGAAGTGTTTGAGCCTGAAAAATGGCAATTTCCGACTGCGAATATACAGCGTAGCAATTAATTTGAGACAGAAACTATTGGCAGGTAAGAGAAAGTAACATTGGGGTGGGGGCCTATTCCCTTTTTGTGCTTGGCATATCAATTGTTTATTGTACTGAATTTTAATAGAAAAATATTGGGACTTTGAGGTATTCTTTTGAACAGAGAGAGAACTCTAGGAGGCTTTTTATCTTGATAATATGTGGTATTGTGGCTTCCGTATTAGTATAATATAGTAATATGTAGATAATAACAATAATAAAAATTTGGATCATGAACGTCTTTGATTATTAATTTATTATCCACACAACTAGACAGGCATCTTTTTAATAATGTCTTTTTAGTTTTTTTTTTAAGTGTGCTAGCTGTGATCAGATTGCATCAAATGTGAATCAGTCAAAATCTTTATCGTAACGTGCTGATTCTGTTCACCATCTAATTACTTTGTGCTGAAAGTTGTTTTGCTTTGACAACAGGGGCTGCTATTTTTTAACCAATCCGAGACCCACTGTTTTGTGGGATGCAACAAAGAATAAAAACAAGACGAATTATTGAGTAAACAAAACTAGAATTTTGGTCACTCAGAACAATATTTTTGATGATCCAAATGATTATTTTCATCCAATAAACTTCAACGGCAATGTATTTTGACCTCCAAAGTTGGTTTTCCAACCATTAGGCAGACTGGTATTTCATTTCCACCAACATTTGATGACCTTCTCTCTCTTCCCATTGTTCGTATTTTTATTACTCTATTCACCAGTCTGAATTTTGGTTACTAATTTGATTACCCTGTTGGAGCATCAATTAAAAGGCTCTTACTATTCCCCCTTTGCTAACTCCACTCTTCCTAATTGTATCCTTACTCTGACTCTGTCCCAATCCACTAATGAGTTATACCAACTTTTATAGCGTTTAATATTAGTCCCTCCGACTTCACTCCTCGCCGCCCCGTTAACTAAATTTTCTACTTTCATATACTATTATCAGATAAGGGTTTTCAGTGTTTCGTAAATGCAATAACTAAAACTAAAACACGTGTTGGCTACGACAAAATATCTATAATTGATATTTTGGAACACTTAAATTATCCACTTGTTGATGTGGATTTCCAAAACTATTCATAAGCTACCAAACAAAGTTCAAATTAATTTTATAGAAATATAAGGTTTGGTCCCTATTTTGGACCATTAATAGGAATTGATCATAGCCATATTGCATGTATAGTAATTAGTCCCTGATTTTGGGAGGTAATCAATGTTTAGTCCCTTTTTCCAATTTGATAGAGATTTTATGGACTAATATGCCCTTCGTTACATACATTTATACATACATATATATATATATATATATATGTGAGAAAATAAATTTCTCACTTTTTACACGCTGCTCACTTTTTTGTGAGAAATTCTCACTTTTTACACAGTCCGTTTTTTAAGATCCGGACTATATATATAGTAATAAAGATATATATAGTGATAAAGACTTAAATTTAGGGGTTTTAAATTTAAACTTCAAACAACTATCTATATATAATTATATATAGAGAGAGAGATAGGAACTCCACAGATTTTATATATCTCGCTCTTTCCAATTCTCTCTATTTCTCTCACTCTCTCTCTCTCTAAAATACAACCACACAAAAGGATTATACCCATCATCATTATCATTGTTGAGATGAAGTTTGGGATTTTCGATGCATATTGAAGCAGCCATACCCGATTGGAGGGATAAATTTCTTTGTTACAAACTATTAAAGAAGCTCCTCAATCACTTTCCGGTGACCACTACCAATCATCCTTACCTTTTGATTGATGCCGATGCCGTTATCGGAGTTGACGATTTAGAGAGTTACATGCCATCTTTGGAGGCTCTACAGGATTGGTAACAATTATTGTTGTGAATGAGAACCAGAAATTTGAGGGCCAGAGTTCTCGACACAGATTGATGCAAAAAAGAGAATCACAGATCAGAAATTTGAGTGAAGCACAGTCTGAAGTTCTAGTATAGAGAGCTAAGTGAGAATTTCTTTTCGAAAAGTAAGAATTTCTCACCTAAAAGTGAGAAATTTGTATTAAAAAGTGAGAAATTTATTTTTATTTCGTGAGAAATTACTTGTCATATCAATTTAAAATGTGTGAATTTATTTTTTATTTTTTTTGGAATTCTTCTCGAAAATTGTTAATTGTTGATAAATTTCTCATCAAATCCTCTCTATGTGTATGCTTATTTTTGTTTTAAAAAGTGGGTTGTTCTACCCTTTTAATATGAGTGAGAAATTTTTCATTATTATACACATTAAAATATGAAATTCTCACTATTTTCAATACTTAGTTAATATAGTGAGCAATTTCACATTATTTTAGTGCACTCTCATTGATAATTTTTTTTCAGTTTTTAAGTATGAAGTTCTGAGTACGTAGTACGAATTTATCAAGAGTTTGTGAGAAATTTCTTGGTGATGGTGGACTTTATATGGAGATTATTTCTCAGTTTTTAGCTATATATGGTAACTGATTTATCATATATAAATTAGTTTATATATATACATGTATGAATTGTGGAGTAAATGATGATAAATCAGTTACCATATATAGTTATATATATATATATATACATTTCTATAAAAATGATATAGGGGTATTTTAGTCTTCAAATTAGGCAAGAGACTAATTTCTAGATTCGTTTTAAAAAAGGACATATTTCTAGTTAGATGCATATATTAGGACTAAATATTAAATTACCCTTAATTTTAAAACTACCATGACACATCAACTGGTAGATGATCTATGTATCTCATTTAGGTGTACCTAGCATTACTCTTTTAGAATTATTGAACATCATATTTGCATAATAGAAGTTTGGAAACACATAAATTACTTATACAACAAGATTATTGAATACACATTAAAGAAAAAGAAAAAAGAAAAAAAAAAAAGGTATACTAGTCAATTGACTACAGGATGGAACGAGTGTAGAGGATCTTTTACTAACTTCGGAAATTTTGCCATCCTTAGATGGAGAGTTTCATATGCAACTATGCTACAAAAATAGCATACCCTTCAAGCAAAATTCCACAAATTTTAAGAAAGACTTGTAGAAATTACTTTTTTTTTTAAAAAAAAATCGGTGAATTTTTGTGTAAATTAATTACGAACAAGCAAACAAAAAGGAAAAGAACTATCATGAAGTGCAAACAAAATTCAAGAATATCTAGATTAGTGGACTCTGTTCTGTTTGGGAACTAGCAGTTTAATGCCAATTTGGAAGCGCGAATCACATAATGCTACGGTGCTACCACCAAAAATAAATAAATAAATAAATAAAATTCTTAATTTATAATACACCAACCATTGTGTCTGATCACCCTCTTGCTATTGCAATTGCAAATGAGGCCGTAGTCTCCATCGAATACAATTTGATGTTGTTCATCAACGTGCATGTGGTAAATGAGTGGCACAGTACAGTAAGACTCCCTTGTTTTATTTTCCGGAAAAAAAAAAAAAAAAAAAAAAAAGAAGAAGAAGACTCCCTTGTTTTTTTAGCGTGTGTGTACTAGAGTGATGTCCTTGTTTGGAGGGCTACATAAAAAAACAAAAAACAAAAAAACAAAAAACAAAAAAAAAATAAACAAGAAAGATCTTAATCCTTTGTGGACCATAGCATAATTGAAAGATTCGTGATATCAAGCCCCACGTTGTCTCCAAGGACATAACTATGCACTTTGGACTTGTTCTGTAGTAATCTCCAAGGATCCGCTTACCTTACTGGGGATACTCTTAAGGCCCTCCCCGGATTCAGAATCGATGCTTTGGGAGAAAATTCCAAAGAATTTTGAACTCTTTCGGATTCCAATTCTCAAAAAAAATTTTAATTTTTTTTTTTGGAGTTTTCAGCATATTCGAAATCTAGCTAAATTTTAACTGTTTAGCAAACTGGCTTTTGTGATTCCATCGTAAAATAAAATGAGTAAATTACATAAATTTGTGATTTTCAAAAGTTATCTTGAAGAACTTTCGTCCAAAAACAGTTTCTTGCAATAAAATCACAGAAATAGGAATTGTTTCCAAACATGAAATGTTCGATATATCTTGAACAACTTTTGTCCAAAAGCAACTGCTTCCAAACGTGCCCTAAGATGATGATAGGATTGATTTTAGCCTCCGCATCATCATATAACTGTTGGGTTTGTATTCAAATACCCAAACTAATTTTGTGATTCATTTTTGTGAAGTAACAAGTGAAGAGGTTTGAGTTGATGAGAAAAGGGTAGAGCAAAAAACAGGGGCTGCTATGTATCTTTCTCCAGCAGATTTTTACAACACAAAATAAAGTTTATCTCTATGCCAAGCTTACCCTAGAAGGATCATATATCATCCATACACTTGGCACCCATCTATTACAAGATAACAAAAGACTAAAAAGGACATAAGCTAATAAACAAATTACAAACATAGCTAACATGGCATTAACATTTTAACACTCCCCCTTAATGCCTTGTTGTGACACCCAACATTTCTCTAAAGTATTCAAACTTATCTCTTGGAAGAGCTTTGGTGAAGATGTCCGCCACTTGATCTTCGGTATTGCAATACTTGATCTCAATCTCATCATCTTCCACGACTTCTCGAATGAAGTGATGCTTAATGGCTATGTGCTTTGTTCGGCTATGGTAGACAGGATTCTTTGCCATTGCAATTGCGGATTTGTTGTCACAAAAAATTGGAGTAGCTTCTCCTTGCTTCTCACCAACATCTTCCAATATTCTTCTAAGCCAAATGCTTGTGAGGTTGCCAATGATGCCGACACATACTCGGCCTCGGCGGTAGATTGTGCCACGGTTTGTTGCTTCTTTGATGCCCAAGAGAACACGCCGGAACCAAGAGAGAAAGCATAACCCGAGGTGCTTCTCATATCATCACTACATCCGGCCCAATCACTATCACAAAATCCGTTCAATTTTGTTTCAACATTTCTCTCATACACAATACCAAAGTCAAGAGTACCTTGAATGTATCTCAAGACTCTTTTTACCGTCCCAAAGTGTGTTTGACTTGGCTTGTGCATAAACCGAGATAATAAACTAGTAGCAAACATGATGTCCGGCCTCGTAGCCGTCAAGTACAATAAGCTTCCAACCAAGCTTCTATAAAGAGATGCATCAATCTCATTGCTTCCATCTTCTTTCAACAATTTTTCATTCACCACTAAAGGTGTAGCCACCGATTTGCAATTTCCCATTCTAAATCTTTCAAGAAGAGTTTTTGCATATTTCTTTTGGCAAATAAAAACACTATCATCCTTTTGGTTAATTTCAATGCCTAAGAAATAATGCAACAATCCCAAATCACTCATTTCATATTTGTTCATCATGTCTCCTTTAAAATCTTGGATCATTGTTTCATTACTACCGGTGAACACTAAATCATCAACATAAAGTGAAACAATAAGAATATCGGTAGTACCTTGTGTTTTGACATACAAGGTTGGCTCACTTTTGCTTCTTTGAAAACCCCTTTTGGTGCAATAAGCATCAAGCTCACTATACCATGCCCGCGGTGCTTGTTTTAGGCCATACAAAGCTTTCTTCAATTTGTACACCTTTTCTTCTTCACCATTCTCAACAAATCCTTGTGGTTGTTCAACATAAACTTCTTCATTCAAAACACCATTTAAAAAGGCTGATTTTACATCAAGTTGGTATAGAAACCAACCCTTGTGAGCCGCCAATGCAATAAGAGATCTAATTGTGTCAAGACGAGCAACCGGTGCAAAAGTTTCATTAAAATCAACTCCGGGCTGCTGTGAATACCCTTTTGCCACAAGTCTTGCTTTGTTTCTTTGAATTGAACCATCCGAATTGAATTTAGTTTTGAATATCCACTTCACCCCAATAAAATCTTTGTCTTTCGACTTCTCTACCAACTCCCAAGTTTTGTTCTTTTCAATCACATGAATTTCTTCTTCCATGGCTTGCTTCCAAGCCTCTTCTTTAATTGCTTCTTCAAAGCTTTCCGGTTCAACAACACAAAAATTACAACTTGCATACACATCACTAAGACTTTTCATCCTTCTTGGAGTTGAGCTTGGAGATGAGGAATTGGAACTTGAAGGAGAACATTGTGGACTAGCAATGGGAGACATTTGTTGTGGAGCTTCAAGAACATCTTCATTTTCATTTTCTTGATTCTCCGATTCTTCATTGAAAGTAGAGACTTGAATTTGAATTTTCTTCTCTTTCCAATCCCAAAAATCTTTCTCATTAAAGAGCACATCTCTACTAATAATCACTTTGTTTTTCTTCAAACTAAAGAGTCTATAGCCCTTTGATTGGGAGCTATAACCCACAAAGATACACTTTTCACTAGCTTCATCAAGTTTGCGCCTTGTTTCTTTGGGAATATGAGCAAAACAAATGCAACCAAATATTTTCAAATGGTTCACGGATGGTTTTCTACCACTCCATGCTTCAAATGGAGTTTGGTTTTCCAAAGTCTTTGTTGGACATCTATTCATCAAATAAACCGCCGTGTATACCGCTTCACCCCAAAAGGACCTAGGCAATCCTTTCTCATGGAGCATTGATTTTGCCATTTCTTCAATTGTTCTATTCTTTCTTTCCGCCACTCCATTTTGTTGTGGAGTGTGCCCAACGGTCAATTGCCTATCCAATCCGATATCTTCACAAAATTTATTGAATTCATTGGAGTTGTATTCTCCACCTCTATCACTCCTCAAAAACTTTCATGAGATATCCACTTTGCCTTTCAACAAGATTTTGAAACTTTTTGAAAATTGAAAAAACATCGGATTTTTGTCTTATAAAATACACCCATGTCATGCGAGTAAAATCATCAACAAAGATTAAGAAATATTTGTTACCGGCATGAGTTGGAGTTGTCATTGGTCCGCAAACGTCGGTATGAACAAGCTCCAATGGTGCTTTAGCTCTCCATGCCTTCTCCTTGGGAAATGACTCTCGGTGATGCTTGCCAAGAGCACATCCTTCACAAACTTCTTTGACTTCTTGTATGTTTGGCAAACCATACACCATGTTCTTTTGTTGTAGATTCTTCAAGCTTTGAAAATTCAAGTGCCCAAGCCTTCTATGCCAAAGCCATGACTCATCAACAATTTCCATCTTCAAGGCAACATTTTTTTAATATGAAAAAGTGAGAGGAAAGCTTCTATTTTTCTCCATCTTGATATTTGCAACAACTTGACTTCTCCCCCCTTTGTCATAAATCTTGCAAGAATTGTCTTCAAAGTGAACCGAGTATCCATGGTCCACAAGTTGCCCAACACTTAGCAAATTTTGCTCCAAGTCCGGAACAAGCAACACATCCTTGATGAATTTTCTTCCCTTCTTTGTTTCAATAGCAATAGTGCCTTTTCCCTTTGCTTGGACCAATGCACCATTTCCCATCTTCACTTGGGAATTTGAGGAAGCATCCATATTAACAAAAATTCTCTTGTCACCGGTCATGTGATTACTACAACCACTATCAAGGAACCACACATTATTTTTGTGTTCCGATGCCGATTGACAAGTATAGAACATATGTCCATCACTTTCTTTCTCTTCGAAAAAATTTGCTTGTTGATTGTTCTTGAATCGACAATCCTTTTGAACATGCCCAAATTTCTTACAATCATAACATTGTGGTTTACCCTTAAACCAACAATCTTTGTCAACATGACTATTCCGCTTACAAATTCCACACCTTGGTTGAGTGGAATCTACATTTCCTCTTCTTCCAAAATTAGTTCTTCCTCTTCCTCTTGCATATCTACCTCTTCCTCTTGCTTGTCTTCCACCTCTAGAAGACTCCCCTTTGGTTTGATCAAATTTTGGTACTTCTTGAATATTGAGTTTAGATTGAAAAGCACTTTCAATTGATTTTTCGGAGCGTTGTATCAATCTTTGCTCGAAGGCTTTAATGAACCCATCAATTCTTGAATACTTAACTTAGACATTTCCTTAGTTTGTTCAATGATAGACACAATGGAATCAAACTTTTCAGGTAAACTAATCAACATTTTCTCCACAATAATTTTATCACTAATTTCTTCACCATAGGATTTCATTTGATTTACAAACCCTATAAATCTTGATGAAAAATCCTTTAACATTTCAGCATCATTCATTTTCATATTTGCAAATTCTTTTCTAAGAGTTTGAAGTTTCACATTTCTTACCTTTTCATCTCCTTCATACTCTTGTTGCAAGATATCCCATGCTTCCTTTGCCTTTGTTGCTCTCATGATTTTTGGAAAAATTGTATCAACAACTCCTTGTTGAATGAAAGTTAGGGCTTTTGCATCCTTCTTCTTGTGCTCTTTAATTTGCCTTTGAACATTTGCCAAAGTCTCTGCATCTTCCGGTTCTTCATACCCATCTTCTACGTACTCCCAAAGTTCATTGGATACAAATATAGTTCTCATCTTCATACACCAAAAGTCATAATTTTCCCCATTAAAGATTGGAATTTGGGGTTGAGTTCCCTGATTTTGGTTGCTTGAAGTTGCCATGTAAATCTTCTTCTTCTAGGGTTTGTTTCCCTTTCAAATTTATGAACTCCCAGCTGTGGTTGATCCACCTTGCTCTGGTACCACTCTGTTGGGTTTGTATTCAAATACCCAAACTAATTTTGTGATTCATTTTTGTGAAGTAACAAGTGAAGAGGTTTGAGTTGATGAGAAAAGGGCAGAGCAAAAAACAGGGGCTGCTATGTATCTTTCTCCAGCAGATTTTTACAACACAAAATAGAGTTTATCTCTATGCCAAGCTTACCCTAGAAGGATCATATATCATCCATACACTTGGCACCCATCTATTACAAGATAACAAAAGACTAAAAAGGACATAAGCTACTAAACAAATTACAAAAATAGCTAACATGGCATTAACATTTTAACAATAACCCTAACCCTCCGATCAATTGCTGAGTCACTGATGTGTTTTTTTTTTTTTAAAGTCGTCCTCACTTTTATGGTCTGGTTCACTACTGAGTGCGGTCATTTTGGCAAGGTAGAGAGGTGGCCCATTGCACTACCTACTGGATTTTAATGCTTAGCTGGTGGTGGATTTGGATTAGGGAATTTTAATGAACATAGTCAAGGAAATGTTACTAAACCAGGTCACCAGCCACGTGAAGGTCTGATGGCTGCTATGTTCTTGGTTATTCATACAGTCAGGTGAGCTCGATTCAATGGAACAGGGGACGAGTTCATTTTGTTAAAAACTAGAATATCCAAAAAGTAATTATGTACTTTGTTTAATGAATAATGTCAAAGGATGGGTTATTTCAAAACTGAGCTTGCATATTAATTGAATAATAACAGCACAAAATATTGAAAATTGGTCTTTGCATATTGCATATGTTAAATTACCAAATTTTCAAAAGCTTTGATTTGATTTGATTTTTTTTTTTTTTTTGGGGGGGGGTAAAATCAGGCATTTTCCGATCTCTTTGAGCACCCGCTAATTCTCAGTCTCAGACACGTGTCTGAATAAATCCCTATACAGGTAGGAAGAAGCAAAGTGTTATTCTTAATTCTTATCACAAAGCGCTTTCTAAAAATAAACCAAACAATACTAATAATAAGTGCGTTTGGATTCCAAAAAGACGTTTGGGGTCCTCAGTGGGAGAAGTTTTTATATACCTTCATTTTGATGGGATCCACACCTTTGACATGCAAGTCTCATCCAAATAAGTCAATCCTATTGGCTACAATCTGCAGAGTACCACACAGACCTACCATGCGGTACCCTGAAGGTATACAAAAATTTCTCCCAATGTGGGGCTAGATAACAATTACATACCAATTACTCAGTCCCTCTTTTTGTTGGTAATCAAAAAGATCGGAACATGTCATCCAAAAGGCCAAAACTATAGAGGGCATTTTTCTCAACCAAGCACTTCATTGGATGAGTGTGTAAGACCCATCACTTTTTAGGGGCAAAATGGAAATGAACAAAAGGAAATGCTACTCCTCCATCTAAATCCACAACAAATTTCACACCCAACAATAATGGTCCTTGATTCTAGTGGGTCCCAAATAGGTTCCACACGGGATTCACTGGAATCAAGAGCCAGGATGTGTTGGGTGTGAGACCCACTAGAATCAAGGGCCAAGATTGTTGAGTGTTGAATTAGATGGATTTAGATATGAGTTATACTTGGGGCACAACCAAAGCCACAACCTCACAGGACCCATCAGGAGAGAGATAGACACAAAATGGAGGTTGTGGGCAAAAGGTTGTGGCTTTGGTTGTGCCCCAAGTATTACTCTTTAGATATGGGTATAGCATTTTTTACAAACAAAAGTTGAAAAGTGATGAGTCCCACATGCTCACCTACCGACGATTACCAACTGTAACACTATTTTTATTGCTAATTGAGTAATGTTAGATAACACTTAAAAAGACACGTTGATGTAGATAATCAAAGTTCTTCTATAATTACAAAATTAAAGAACGTAAAATTAGATTAAATTTCAAAGTTGTCATTAATTAACACATGAGCAGTTAAACAGTTTAGGTCTCCCAAGCAGGTGTACTAAGCATTTTTTTTTTTTGGGCTATTTTATCCTACAAAAGTATGCTATGCTTTCGGTCCTCTTGCATGAGTAAAATATTCGGTATTACGGTGATACCATGTCACTACGGGCCTATTTGATAAAACTAAAAATTAAGTGCTGAAAATTAAGTACTGAATTTTATGTATTGAAAATTTTAAGCGATTGGTGTTACATTAGTGAAAACAACGTTTCAAGTATTGAAATAGACTGCATCCAATAATTATTTTCAGTAGAAATTTTTCACTTAAAGTTTTCAGTGAATTTGTCTTCTTTTTCAATTAAGTGATACATTATCAAACGCACTGAAGTAAATTCAGTGTTGAAAGTTTTCATTTTCATCACTTAATTAGATTATCAAACACACCCTAAATTCAACCTACCAATAAATTTGGTGATTATGCTTAGGTGAATAAGGATTCCACAAAAAATAGGAGACAAAAGTGTACTAACATATGAGTCTTATTAGAATTTGGATTGGAATACCATGTCACCCAAATAAAGTGCCATTGAATATTTTTCCCTCTCGCACACCTTTTAAAACTTTACAACGCCCAATCGCATTGGAACAGTGTTCCACGCTACTTTTGAAAAACTCCGCACACTGCGCGTCTGCGCCCACACAAGCACATATATATATATATATATATCCCATATATGACATGTATATATATACATATGTAGATGGGTGTGGTGTTCACTATCTATACGATTCATTCCAGCTATATATTTGCACCAAATGGGGATGTTGATGTCCATGTTCGCAATATACCCACTAGAGCTTATTTTACTAAGTTTACTCGTCTATCTGTTGCATAATGTTTTACATAAATTCCGGCAAGCTCACAAATTTTCCGGACATCGTCCACCGGAGTACCCAATCATCGGATGCTTGGTTTCCTTCTACAAGAACCGGTACCGTCTGCTAGACTGGTACACCGATCTCCTCTCCGAGTCGGCAACACACACCATTGTAATTCGCCGGCTCGGAGCTCGACGGACCATTGTGACCGCAAACCCAGAAAACATAGAGTACATGCTCAAAACAAACTTCAAAAACTTTCCAAAAGGAAAGGCATTCACTGAAATCCTAGGTGACTTTCTTGGTTGTGGGATATTCAATGTGGACGGAGATCTTTGGCACAGACAGCGCAAGTTAGCCAGCCATGACTTCAGTGCCAAGTCATTACGTGAATATCTAGTGAATACATTGGAGGAAGTGGTGGAAAATAAGCTTTTGCCCATATTAGATTCTATTGCTCTTGATGATGAGAAGGACAAAGTGGTGGACTTTCAAGATTTATTGAAAAGGCTTGGATTTGATATAGTTTGTAAAGTTACTCTAGGGGTTGATCCTTGTTGCTTAGACCCTTCCCTCTCCATTTCGCCTCTTGCCCAAGCTTTTGACACAGCAGCAGAGATATGCGCGAAAAGAGGTGCCGCACCTATTTTCATTATATGGAAGGTAAAGAGAATGCTGGGAGTTGGATCAGAGAAAAGACTCAAAGACGCCATTGAAGAAATCCATACATTTGTAATGGAGGTAATTAAAAAGAAGAAAAAGAAGATGGATATAGAAGGAGAGACTCATGGGAATAATGATCTTTTGTCACGAATGATATTGGCCGGCCATGACGATGAGGTGATAAGAGACATGGTTATAAGCTTTATAATGGCAGGAAAGGACACTACCTCGGCAGCAATGACATGGCTTTTCTACATACTTTCTAACTATCCTGATATAGAGCAAGAGTTGGTAAAGGAGGTAGCTAGGCTCCTAAAGGATGACAGTCTACCACAATATGAAGCACTCAAGGAAATGAGGTTTTTGAAGGCTTGTCTTGATGAAACCATGAGGCTTTACCCGCCGGTGGCGTGGGATTCGAAGCATGCCATCGTCGGTGACTTGTTGCCAGATAGGACTCTGGTTCGGGCCGGAGATAGAGTCACTTACTTCCCTTATGGGATGGGGAGGCTCGAAGGGTTGTGGGGTGATGACTGGTTCGAGTTCAAACCAAATAGATGGTTTTCTAAAGCGGAGAACGAGGGAAGCAGAGGAGCACCAAAGGAGGTAAATACTTACAAATTTCCGGTTTTCCAAGCCGGTCCAAGAGTGTGCCTTGGGAAAGATCTGGCTTTCATTCAAATGAAGTATGTTGTTGCTTCAATTCTTGAGCGGTTCGAGATCAGACGGGCAAGTACCGGCCGGCCAGTGTTTGTGCCACTCCTGACCGCCCACATGGCCGGCGGTTTAAAGGTACGTGTCCGGAGAAGAGAAAATCAGCCTGATAAAATAAGCCTGAAGAAATGTTGATTACATTAATGGGTCAACGGTTCTGATCCAGATTCACTAGTGACGTCATTGGATGGTGTATACTTACTATTCGTTAATTATAATTTTTCAATGGGTTACTCTTTATGGGCAAGTGACCTTATTAGAAATATTCAAAACCCAGAGTTCTAATCTTAGAACTTGATTGGTTTGACTCAGCGAAAGCAATTGAGGGGAGAGAGAGAGAGAACCTTTAATTTCAAACCAGTCTGGTCATGTACAACGTTTGAAGATCCAAGGTTTGATACTTTGATCAGCAGTGCTCTTTGTTGATTGATCAGCTTCAACGTTTGAATCTTAACCTCTCCTCTCCTCTCTTGTTTTTTTTTTTTTCCTTTTCTTTTTTCATCATATACCAAAGCTTTCCATTTACGTGTATGTCTCCACAATCAAGCCATTATTCTACTATTGTATTATTTAAGATGTGATGTTGAACTTTTCCGCATGGTATATTTTTCATGGTCGTGGTCGTGGGTTGGAACTTGGAACAGGTAACACGCGAGTGTGTATTTAAGATAATTTCGCACGTGGTTTTTACATTTAATTTAATCAGAATAAGCATTCAAATCTAAATTTTAATTTTTTTTTTTTATTTAGTTAACTAATGAAAGTCTTAAAAAAATTTGACCTTTATTGATTTTTATTGAAATCAATAATATATGTTGATTTAATACAAAATCAGCTCTTGGGTCTTTTTTAAACCAGACATATGCTCTCATATACCTTAAAGAATAAACTACACAAATATATACTATTTCCGTCCCATTTTATGTGTCCATCTTGGGTATCCCAAAATTGTTGTCCACTTTACTAAATTGGTATGCAAATTTTACTTAGTTTCTCAAACTACCCTTCTTTGCAATCAACACCAAAATAAAACAAAAAAAGAAAGTGCTATAGGCAATTGTGAAAAGTAGGTGTAGATTCTTTTTGTCCCCTTAAATAGTTAGATTCCCCAAGATGGACATATAAAATGAGACAGAGGGAGTAACTATTTAAAATTAATTCTTCTGAATGAAGAACAATACCAGTTTTAATTGTCTTACCCAAACAACCTCCAATATATTGATTGATACGTTTAAATTATTTGAATAAAGGAATCTACTACTTTAATATGGGAACACAAAAAAACAAAAGTGTACGTGACCACGTGGAAGACCAAGAACAAATTTCAACATGCGGACCCTTCTTTCGTAAAAGAGTAGTGCTAGACATTTTTTGACACCCAATTTTAAATTTATATACCTGTGTTATGTAAGTAGTGCACGAAAAAGTGTAAAAAATTCAAAACAGCATAAGATGCTTGTGTTTAAAGCGTAATGTATCAAAAAGTGTGTCAAAAAATATTTATCAAACATATCCCTTCATAAAATAAACTAATGAGCAACACAACTTGAATTAATCACTCGGTCACATCTATAGGAGAGCATTTTTGCTCAAATTTTTTTGATGGGAAATGCTATTATGAGCAGCTTCTCATGTGAGAAGGCGGGTTTTAACCGTTAGATGAGCATCTAGCCTTAAGATTCTCTCCAGATTCCTGGGAATCTTAAGACTAGATGCTCATCCTACGGTTAAAACCCGCCTTCTCATGTGAGAAGCTTCTCACAATAGCATTGCCCTTTTTTGATTCACCATTGTTTGTTTATTCGAGCCTTTACTAGATGACATGTGTTTCATTTCATTATCATTTTTCTCATGTAGTAATCAACATAATTACTAAAATGAGACACATGTCACCCAAGTCCTGGGTGAACATCGCTGAACTAAAATTGAGTGAGCAAAAATACTCTCCACCTTTACTGCGTGCGATCAAGATGTAAAAGGAGTATGCAATTTGTTCTTGTCTACATTTTACTTTTTTAGATGACGAGGACAAATCCCCCAACCTATCTTTCGTGACTTCGGAATTAATACCTATTATCGATTTATCGGAGTAGATCAAAGAGCAAACCCCAAGTACGTGCATCGACCCCACAACACACGCACCAGGTAAATCAAATAAGTGAGTGGTAATATTCGAGCTCATGCCAAACTTTGGATACGAGTCGTCCAACTATTTGAAATTCATCCTTCCACTTACATGACCCCTAGAGGGTTTTTAATCCATGACCTCTGGCCACAAACACTATACTTTTGATGAGTATGAAACCCTTGATCAAAAGTAAGGGTGGCAATCAGGTCATGTCGGGTCATAATCGTGTCATTCTTAACGGGTTATAATCGTGCCGGATCATATACGGGTCACCCGTCTATCCCGTGTAGGATGTCATCGGCTCGATTAAGTTCGGTTCGAATTTTTATTTTTATTTTTTAAAATTTTTGATTTTTTTTTCATGTTTTGAAAACCAATAGAAGTGGTCAGTTCGATCAATTTTTTCGCTTTTTGGTCAATTTTACCAATTTGGGCGGTCGGATCAACTTTATAGTTGCAAGTAATTTTAAAAAAATCGACCGGTTAGCTCAGTTCGGCTATTCGAAATAAGCTTACAACTCTACTAAGAACACAAATAAGTCTTTCATCAAATATATCAATTATTAACACGTACATCTTAAATATCAAAATACTACAAATATAACAAAACCCAATTATTATAAACTTAACACCCAAGTACATCCAAACAAAATAAATAAGAAGAAATATTGTTTTTACTAACTGTATAAAGAAAATTCTTCACTTGCCATCCATCAAGAATCAAGATTAACAGTTACATTTGCCTAATTGACTAATTTGTCTCTCTCCTAATTCAGCAATCCTAACGAACTTCCTCCATTTTCTTACTTTCTTTTTTTTTTTTTATAATTATTTTCTTTTTTATTTTTTTATGCAATACTTGATGCATGAATACTTTCAAGCTCTAGCTTCTTCCCTCCTTTATTAGTTATTAATTATTATATATAATTTTACTTATTTGGTAAGTTGTTAACTGCTCTCTTTTTTTTGTGAGCAAAAAAATAATAAGAATAGTTTTAGTTTATATATATATTTTTAAATAATTATTTTTTTAAAAATATATATATATATTTTAATTTTTATTTGTATTTTAGATTTTCAGATTATTAAAAATTATTTTTAAAACTAAAAAAAATACCCTAATTGCACTTAACTATTTAATCGGATCAAACGGGTTACACGGGTTGACCCACTTTAACCCGTTTATTAATCGGGTCAAATGGGTCGACTTGTTTATGACCCGTGCCATTATACGGACCACCCAAATCCATTATTTTCGTGGGGTCAAAAATTATCACCCCGATTCAAAAGGGTATAACACCCCTCTGTCAAGGCGCTCCTCCGCTTGGCTGTAATGGTCGTGGTATACATTTTCATGCTGCACTATCCAAAAGTAACGAAACAAAACTCTCTTGGCACTTGGCACCCTGACATGCCACTGTTCATCTAGAAGCAGTGGACTATAGGAAAAGACTAAAAAGTCGCATGTGACTCTTCGCCTAGTCAAATATAAAGTCAGAGATAACTCAGATAAAGACAAATATCAATGGGCCTCACCCTAAGGCTCTGTTTGGTTAAGAAAAAAAGAAAAGTTAAAGTCAGAAACTATAATTTCTATAGTTAATACAAAGAAAAAAAAATTAGAAATTTAACATAAAACCTCTCATTTTAGATTAATTAAGTTTAAAGAATAACCTGTTTTTTTAAATATATATTTTGGCCAAAACTCCATGACGAGTGAAACTTAATCGGATCAAGTCCATATGTTTTAAAAGTTATGAGAAATTTCACATAGCTAGTTCAATTTTTTCACAAAAGTTGCGTAAATTTCACATAACTTTTATAACATATGGCCTTTTTCATTAAAATAAAAAATATATAAAAATAAAAACGGATTGGACCTAATACAAAAAAAATATATTTTAGAGGACTTTTGACTTAAACTCCAAAAAAAAACAGGCTAGGCTGAAAAGTGAATAATAAATTTTGAATTTTGTAAGTCACCTTCGTTACTCTATTCTTAAGTTACTATCGTATTTTGAAAATTTTTTAATATCTAATGTTATTTAAACATGGAGAATACACACACTAAGGAAAACATAAGGAATTTTTTTATTTTTTCTTCTTGTTTTGCTTTTCTAATTCTACGACCAAACAGAGCCTAAGGGGTTGAATGTAGGGGAACCTTCGGAGCCAAGGTGGTATCAGGAAGGAAAATCAAGTTGCAAGTCTAGAATTCGAGCCTGCCACGATCTCTGCCTAGAAATTAACTAATTAATTTGTTTTATGAAGTTCTTAATCAGTTTATTACTAGTATCTACACTACTCTCACACACATGCATGAATGCATATATGCATGTAGTTTTACAGGTCTCCCCCATCCTACATACTACGTACCATAGCGAAGGCATTGGACCCCTATACAGGTCAAGAAGCTACCAAAGTTACTCTGTAAAAAAACCAGAATCTGTTATCAGGCTCATATTTGATGAGAGTCATGAGACCACCAAAATATATAATTCAGCTCGTAAAATCAAATGCATGAGTTTCAATTGGTTACGTTCGGTTCCCTTGCAAGCAAACCAAAGAAAACATATGTTGCACAGTTAACTTAAAGTTATGCATACGAAAACTTTTAGAGACCTGGCAAAACAGTAGAAATCTTGAGTATGAACAAGTCAAGAAGAATTTCAACATTGACTGCTCTTTCCAAATATTACTACATGCTGTAATTTGTCATATTTTATTTTTATCTCAATGCTAATCAAACTGACCTCTAGAGAGAGAGGCTTCCGAATTGTTTGTTCCACTCCTCATATGTACCAAGTTCATTCAAAGATACTGATGGCCTCACTTCTTGCAATGCATTCTCAAAATCCTACATAAAATGATTAAGTTAAAAAAAAACTGACCTTATGAAGCAGATAAATCGTCAAATATATGTTATAATGTATGTTATATATAGAGAAGTCCACACAAAAGAGAATGGAACAAGCTTTACTCATTTAACTGACTAGGAGTACCAAAGTTAAGTACATGCACCTGTTGAGAAATAGTTTTACCAAGCTTAGAGACACAAACTATGTCTCACGTTATTTTATTAGAGATGAGAATCAAGGACAAAATACATAATTACACAAGAGTCCCTCTAATATAACATAACTAAAAATGACACCTAAAAACATTATTCAACACTCCCCCCTCAAGCTGGTGCAAAACTATCTCTCATGCCCAGCTTACTAAGGATAAAATGAAACTGCCTATTAGCTAGACTCTTAGTTAGAACATCAGCTAATTGATCCCCAGACCTCAAAAATGGAGTACAAATGTTTCCTCTATTTAACTTGACAGTCAACTTCCACATGCTTGGTTCTATCATGCTGAACTGGATTGTGGGCAATACTAATCGCAGCCTTGCTATCACAATATAGACTCATCGAATTTTTTTGCTTAAGACCCAAGTCAGACAGAATGATCTGAATCCATAACAGCTCACAAACTCCCAGGGCCATAGCCCTAAATTCCGCTTCAGCACTAGATCTGGCTACAACAGACTGCTTCTTGCTTCGCCAAGTTACTAAATTTCCTCCAACAAAGGAACAATACCCAGTCGTTGATCTTCTATCAGTCACTGACCCTGCCCAATCTGCATCTGTATAGGCTTCTACTTGGGTATGACCATGCCTTGCAAAGAACAAAACTTTCCTAGGTGCTGACTTGAAATATCTCACAACTCTAAGAACAGCATCTAGATGAACTTGCCTGGGGGAATGCATAAACTGACTCACCACACTCACTGCAAAGGCAATATCGGGTCTGGTATGAGAGAGATAGATCAGTTTACCCATCATTCTCTGATATCTTCCTTTGTCTACTGGTTCTCCTCCTGGATCATCACTAAGCTTCAAATCGAGGTCCAATGGCGTATCGGCAGCCTTGCTCCCAAGCATTCCAGTTTCTTTTAGCAAATCCAGCACATACTGTCTCTGGGAAAGAAAAATCCCATCTTTGGATCTTGCTACCTCGATTCCCAAGAAATACTTCAAGCTACCCAAATCCTTGATTTTAAACTCCTTGGCCAGATAGTTTTTTAAATTACCAATTTCTTCTAGGTCGTCTCCGGTGAGAACGATATCATCAACATAGACAATTAAAGCTCACTTTACGACTGGGAGAGTGTTTAACAAAGAGGGTATGATCACCTTGACTTTGTTTGAACCCATACCTTAGCATAGCATGCGAAAAACGATCAAACCACGCTCTAGGTGATTGTTTAAGCCCATATAATGACTTCCGAAAGTGACAGACTTTCCCATTTGTCTTGGTATCTTCAAAACCTGGAGGAATATCCATGTAAACCTCCTCCTCTAAATCACCATGAAGAAAGGCATTCTTCACATCAAATTGGTGCAGAGGCCACTCTAAATTTGCTGCAAGAGACAACAAAACTTTGATGGAGTTCATCTTGGCCATTGGAGCAAAAGTCTCCTGATAATCAACCCCATACGTCTGAGTGAATCCCTTAGCTACCAGACGAGCTTTATACCTCCCAATCGTCCCATCAGCCTTGTGTTTCACAGTGAACACCCACTTACACCCAACTGTTTTCTTCCCTCGAGGTAATTCAGCTAATTCCCAAGTGCCATTTTTGGACAATGCTCTCATCTCTTTAACCATGGCTTCCATTTTGGATCAGATAATGCCTCCTGGACACAGTTAGGAACAGAAACAGAGAAAAGACTAGAACCAAAGGCTTTATAAGATGGAGATAAATGAGAATAAGATACAAAATCGGAAAGAGAATAAGGGTGTTTAGAACGAGTCCTCGTGCCTTTTCGAAGAGCAATAGGAATGTCTAAATCATTACTAGGATCAGAAACAAAAGATGAAGCGATACCTGAATCATTATCACTAGAAGAGGTTGGCTGGAGTGGAGGGAAAGGAACAACTTCCATATCTTCTACCCCAAACATCCTTCTCTCATTATTCTTTGAGTATGTGAGTAACTTCTTCCCTTTAACACTTACATTATCCTCTAAGCCTCCAATCTCCTTCTCCTTCTCTTTCTCTTTCACACTCTCCCTTACATCTTCATTTATTTCTTTCTCTCCCCCTTCCTCATTATCCCCTCTTTACTCGACTACTCCCTCATCTCTTTCTATGGAAAAAGGAACAATCGCAACAGGCCTCTCTTCCCCACTCTCCTTCTCCCCCTGAAGAGGTGGCTGTGGAGACTCAAAGTAGGATTGGGTTTCATGAAAGGTGACATCCATGGAGACATACCACTTACGAGAAGGCAAATGATAGTGAGTAGCCTAAAAAAACACACTTGAGTGCACGAGGATCCAATTTTTTTCGGGAAGGGGAATGGTTATGGACAAAGCAAACACAACCAAACACTTTGGGTGGTATGGTGAACAAAGAGGACGGATTAAGAATAACGTCAATAGGAGATTTCTTACCCAAGAGACGAGTGGGTAAGCGATTGATGAGATAGGCAGCTGTGAGAACCGCCTCCCCCCAATAGGACTTAGGAACTGCCATGGAAAACATTATGGTTCGAGCAGTTTCCAACAGATGACGATTTTTTCTCTCCGCGACCCCATTTTGTTGAGCAGTATCAATACAGGAAGTTTGATGGATTATGCATTGTTCAAGGAAAAAAGTTTCAAGACCCCCATAGATATACTCCCCCCCTTGGTCAGAACGAACATATTTAATGTTAGTGCAAAATTGGGTGCATATCATTTTATAGAAGTGTTTAAAAATCGAATACACCTCACTCTTCTCCCGCATCAAATACACCCAAGTAGTACGGGAAAAATCATCAACAAACGTAACAAACCACTTAAAACCTTTCAAAAAGGAAATATGGGATGGTCCCCAAACATCAGTATGCACAATTTGAAAAGGAACCGTACTTTTATTCAAGCTCAATTTATAAGTGGCACGACAATGTTTGCCAAGTTCACATGCTTCACACATAACATCGGAAACATTTTTATTATTTAAAAGGGTCGGAAATAAATGACGAAGAAGAGAAAACGAAGGGTGCCCTAGTCTTTGGTGCCACAGCCAAGCCTCTTTAGGAAGAGTCTCCCTCAAAGTGTGATGTGCACACTTAATTAAACTTCCACTCGCAGCATCTTGGGGTTGAAGAAAATAGAGTCCATTCGCTTCCCTACCACTGCCAATCATCTTTTTGGTGGTAAGATCCTGAAAGACACAGTGAAACGAATAAAAGGTTACAAAGCAATACAAATCACGAGTCAGTCAACTAATTGAGAGAAGATTAGTTGAAAATTTTGGTACATGAAGAACAGAAGACAAAGGCAGAGAATCAGATGCGTGAATGACACCTTTACCAGAAACAAAAGAGAAATTACCATCAGCCGTTTTAACTTTATCTTCACCAAAACAAGGAATGTAAGTAGAAAATAAAGAAGACAAACCAGTCATATGATCTGTGGCCCTAGAGTCAATGATCCAGGGTGGAAGAGACTGAGCATGTAAAGCACTTGCAAAATTAACTACATTACCTGCTTGGGCAAAAGATGTAGAGGAACTTATAGGAGTATCGCACTGTGCCATAATACGTCTTAGTGTCTCCAAATCAGAACTACTAATACCGCCAGAAATACTACTAGGAGTAGACGATGACTCTATAGAAGGATGGTGGGAATCAAAACTATCAAATAAGTGAGCCCTGGGCCCATCTCCTCAACTACCACTACGGGCTTCACCTCTCCCTCGGTTTGCGGGAGGACGACCATGAAGCTTCTAGCAAGTAGCGCGAACATGTCCGGGCTTATTACAGTGATCACACCACTTAGTATCCCGTGACTCAATACTCTCAAAAGATGGATCATTACGTGAATGATAGGAAGGACCATTACCCCCTCTCTGACTAGAAGAAACCAAAGCAGACCGATCTGTAGATGATGGAGGGAGCATAGCAGAGCGACGACTCTCCTCATTTTGAACATAGGCAAAGGCCTCACGAAGTGACGGTAATGATTCTATCCCAAGAATCCTACTTCTTACTTCATCAAATTCTGAGTTGAGACCGGCAAGAAATTTAAAGATCCTTTCACTTCCACAATACTCCTTAAAACTAGTGGCATCAGTAGAGCAAACAAGCCGGTAATTCTTCAAGTGATCCAAACGCTTCCACATAGTGCTCAAGGAAGTGTAATACTGATGGATAGAACGTTCACCTTGTACCTCAGCCTCAATCTGTCTTCAAAGTTCATAGACTTCAGCGATATTGCCTTTTCGAGCATAAGTTTGGGCTAACGTATCCCAAATATCAAGGGTTATCTCCATCTCTAAAAAAAACGCAGCAATGCTAGGGTCCATAGAATGGACAAGCCAACTCATAACGAGATAGTTTTCGACCTCCCACTTCCCGTAGGTGGGATCATCACGACTAAGTGCCTTGAGAATGCCATCGACATAACCAAACTTGGAACGACTGCGTAGCCAAAAAGTGGATGATTGACTCCAAGTAATATAGTTTTCTCCATTGAACAATTCAGCGGTAATTTTAGACCCAGGGTTCTCGGCAATAAGGGACTGCTTCTCATTGCCTATAGGAGAACGCACAACTCCGGAATTTCCATCAGTAACATTATCCTTCGACATGGTGATTGAAAAGGGTTTCCACAAAAGAAGCTCTCATGGCAATAATGGCAAAACTAGTCGTGAATCGTCTAATTTATGGACAAATCATGGTCCGAACACGGACCTAAACTGAGGGAAAATAAGAGTTCGTGGTCAGATCAAGGACCCGTAGAATGTCCTTTGATCTAGGGTTGAGAAAAGAAAGAAAAAGGGCTGCTGGGAATCTGTCAAGTCAGGCCAGGATGCTGCCTTTGAGATTGCCCAGCAGTTTTGAAAGTCAAGAAGGGAAGGAGAAAGAGATGGGTAATTCGGTTCAAGGCAGAAAGGCTGTCGGAGGTCTTATGGAGGGTGGGTGGACTGTCGGCAGGTGCTGGAGGGGCAGGGGGACAGTCGGCGCAGCCTGGGTGGGTGGTGGTGGTTGTGGCGCAGCCTTGGTTGGTGGTGATGGTGTCGTTCCAGGTGATGTGGTTGCTTGGTGAAGCCCTAGCCTAGGGAGGCTCTGATACCATGCTGAGAAATAGTTTTTAGAGACACAAACTATGTCTCACGTTATTTTATTAGAGATGAGAATCAAGGATAAAATACATAATTACACAAGAGTCCCTCTTATATAACATAACTAAAAATGACACCTAAAAATATTATTCAACAGCGCCTACAAGTGTTGGTTTTGCGTGTGCTACCTGAAGAGTTACCGGCCTCATATCCTCCTTTTTCAGCTTTGTAATTTCTATGCCCTGTTTCAGAGCCTCTCTTAATGGACCCATGGAAGCATCTTTCACTAAATTCTTCATGTCTGATCCAGAATAGCCTGAAAGATATACATGTGTAAATATCCAGGTTTAATTAATTGCAGTCAATGTGAAGTCCTAATAGAAGAAGGATTTAGCGATGTGCTGTATTAGCATAATATACCTTCAGTTAACTTGCATGTGGTATCAATATCTTCCTGTGAGAGCTTAAATAATCCATCCTTCCCTAAGAGGTTGCGGATAATCCAGGATCTAGCATCTTTATCCCAAATAAAAATGTTTAGTTAGGAACTCATAACATCAAGAAAGGCACAATAATTTTAAAGGTCCGAGATGTACCTGAGGAAGGGAGAGGAATATAGAGTCGCTTAGTAAGTCGCCTTCGTGCTGCCTCGTCAAGTTCTTGGGGTCTGTTTGTTGCTCCTGGGACATGTAGAAACAGCATAAATGAACAATATTTATCATATAAACTCCTTCAAAGTACCAAAAGTGGGAGTAAATGATTCTGGAAGCAAAGAGGATTTGCATTTGGAAATGTTTGAACATAACCAAAACTGATGCCAAAACCGGTCAATAAGTTGTCTTACTTTTTGAAAGAACTATAACAATAAATCATTCAAATGCAAAAGAATTTCTTCAAAATTCTATCCAAACAGTGCTAGTGGTAGCAGATGTGCAGCTTTAGAGTTTAGACTTGGCTTCTTATTTCTAAACCACTGATTTGAAACATTTTCTAATTAGTCAGATCCAGAGGTTTAAAATCTTCATGGAATGCCAAAAAAGAGAGGAGGAAACTTCAGCAGTTCAGCAATTACCTATAAGCAGAATCTGCTCATTTCCACCATCAAATCCTTCCATTTCAATTAGAAACTGTGTTTTAAGACGTCTACTTGATTCATGTTCACCTTCTGATTTGCGCTACAAGATAGAATAACGTTAGCAAAACCATCTTCCTCATAAGAAAACATAGCGAATTAAAAAGGAAATAACTGCATGATAAACAAGAGCATTTCCTATTAATAACGGTTTACACTAAAATTCAACACTAAAACCCTATCTTTTTGCTTAGTTACGGATGAACTCACCAAACTCAAACAAGCAGAGATCCCATGGCACATGCTTGTCATTGAGTGTAAAATTTTAGTTAATGGAACTAGAGTACATAGTAAACAATAAGCTGCTAGTTTGCAGAGAAGTTTCAGAAGGGGATTAAGACAAGACATTCAAAAAAAAAAGGATGTGAAGTAAGTAAAATTTGAACAAAAATGGAGGGGAGGTAAAGATTGGGAGTAAAGTTATACCAAAAATTAGGTGAACACTTCCATTATTTAGCTTCATTATCCATAGGGAGAATGAGATTATGGCATATGTTATGAAGTTCATTAAAAAAAAAAAAAGAAGCAGGATGTGTCCAATGGAGGAGTGCATATGACGAATTGGGTGGTCAATGTATGCCTTCGGAACTAAAAGGAAAAATTAATGGAACAGTTATTAGATCATCCATGCTCTATAGGATAATATGGTGGGCAGCTAAAAAATGAGATATCAAAAAATGGGTGGGTGCTAACATAACATAAATTCTGAGATGGATGTGTGGTATAAGATTTAAGGATAGAATTAAAAATCCCTTCCTGCGATGGTAAAAATAGCACCAATTTTTTATACAATAAGCGGAAACCAATAACATGGTTTGGACATGTAAAGAATACTAATGTCTGCAGCAGTTATGAAGAGTATGGCGTTTACATTAACAGTATTACTAGGAGAAAGGAACGATTACATGGATAGAGGTAGTAAGGAAAGATAAAGACTAAATAGCGTGCAATTTGAGTGAACTATGGTTTTATTGAGTTGATTGTATTTCAATTTTCTCCGACAATCATTATAAGTTGTGACTAAACTTTTTCTGAGGCCAGTTGAATTTTCCCCTACAAAGAAAACTTTGATGATATCTTCTTAAATATCAATGAATAAATATTTCCATGGAACTCAACTTTGAATATTTCCATGGAAATCAATATTTCCAGTTCAATTTTCTGGTAGCCAGCCCAAGAGTGACAACTTCAGCCTCCCCATTAATTCAAAGGTCGGAATCTAACATACCTGAGAGAGAAGCGAATCTATCTCATCAACGAATATTACTGCTGGCTGTCGACAACTGGCAACTCCAAAAAGTGCCCTCACTAGCTTTTCACCCTCGCCAATCTACAGTCACCAATGGAAATTTAATTACCTGAACATGTAACATTTTCTCAAATACAATATAACAAGGAAGCATCAAGCATCCACATTTTCTACTACCCATGTACAAAGAATAATAGGCTGCAGAGGTTAGCCACAGTTCTATTTACAAAGATATAAAAGACAGACATAACGGTCAAAGAACGTGAATTCTCAATCTGTAGGCACGTACCTGAGTGCTAAGATTTATAAGGAAGACACAAAATTGTTGAGATGTAAAACAATCAAACATGCATTTCATGGTACGTACTATGAAGTCATTGTCAATCCAATGGATGGTACTGATAGCATTTCTCATGCATACAACAGGGTTTACCCTTCCACTTGCTTAAATTTTGAGAAGTGGAGAATCAAGTTGGATATTTTATTTACCGGCAACTGCAGTCCACTTGTCAGGTGCTAGATATGAGACTTGTAGCACGAATCATAGAGAAAAACCAAGATAAGAAAATTGTTTACTTGGTACAGTGTGTTAGACAGCATATATTCGAGAAATATCTGTCCAGAAATTTGACGAAAGAAGTCATTACTAGGTAAGCCAAGATAAAGTTCATGAACATTTCAATTCAAGAACCACTGACATGTTTATAACTTTCACAGCAGTAAAAGAATATAATCTGGCTATAATAATGTTTAATGTAATGTGCTGATGAACTTCGGTAAAATTTTAGATGAAGAAAAATTATGCAAGAATTATTTTTTTCCCCGAAAGATCAGAGAGTTTTGCTAGTGAACCATCCAGAGAGTATATTAACAGCGATTATGCACACCCATTTGCTTGTTAATGAACTGGCTGATATGTAGAAAAAAGTTGCTTTAGCCTCTCCAGCAATAGCTTTCCCTATCATTGTTTTACCCGTTCCCTAAAACATAAGACAAAATTTTGTAATCAGTAAACAATTAAGGCTTCTTATCTACCATATGTAGGTGAACTAAACACTTACTGGGGGGCCGAACAGAAGAAGACCTCGCCCTGGTGAACGGCAACCTCTAAATATGTCAGGACGTAATAGAGGCCATATAACCATCTCAGTCACACATTTTTTAGCATGCTCCAAACCAGCTACATGTTGTGAACAAGTAGGATAGATCAGAGCAATAATGAAGAATGTATTTGGTCTACAAGAAAGTAACATGCAAAAAAGAAACATTCAGTTACCAATATCATCCCAGCGGACATTTGGATCCCGATCCATTATCTCATTACTGACATGTTCAATAAGACGAGGTTCCAAATTCCGTAGTTTCTCAGGAAGCTCACCATCAGGACCACATAACATCTCCAAACTAAAATCAAAACATGGAACACGTTTAAATAAACCTGCATAACTCAAAATTCAGCATTGTTCCCCAACTGGGTGTGGGTGGGAAGGGGGAAGAGAGAGAGAGTGGCCAAAACATTCTTAAAAGGTTGAAGGCTCCTTCAGAGACTACTTACTGGAGATTCAGAGACTACTTACTGGAGAAACAGCACATCTCATGACAAAAGGAGCTCCTTGGCGAAAGCAATAATGAATATAGTCTACATTTCTAATGTAATGAAAAGAAAATATATACCACTAACCATCTCTTTATCGAGTCATCTAAAGCATCATCACTCTTCCCAGCAGTACGCGAGATAACATTACCCCCATTACCGCCATTAGATCTTATTGGAGGAACAAAATTGCCGCGGATCCCACGACGTGAAAATCCATATGACTTGGTGCCAAAACCTCTGTTGGTTGCAGTGTTATCACTTTGTGGAGAGATAGAAGCACTTGGGGATGCTGCCAACCCACGCCTTTGTCTTGCATCCATTTCCTATGCCATGGAAGCGACAAGGAAATCATAACATTGCACAGGAATATATTAAATTTTCTCAACAGCATCAAATGAAATGTGACACAGTTAATGTAATACATGTTCCCAGAATGAAGCAAATCAACCTAGGAAGCACCGGTGCAGGTGCGGGGACGCGGGTGCGGGGGATTCGCCAATTTTCCAAAAAGCAAGGGTGCGGGTGCAGTATAAAATATTAAAAATGCTTCTTTTTTTTTTCTTGTTATAGTATAAAAAATATATAAATAATTCTCCGACTACATTGTATAGTTTTTAAATTTCTTTTTGTTTCTCTGTAATTAGGACATGAATAATAATTAATAAGCAACAAACATAAACGCTACATAAGCAAGTAAGCAACCATAAACTAATGGTCTACTAAAATGCAATGCAATGCGAAGAAATTACAAGAAAACAATGTTAGTGCATTAGTGTATACCCTAGATAATTGTTGTTTTGTCTTCTATTATTTCTCTTTTAAACACACAAAGTTTTCAAAATTGTATGAAGAACCTGTAATTTTTTTTCCAAAAGAATGCTACATAAAAGCCCCAGCTACACCCTGGAAGTGTCCCAGCCGCACTCGTGACACACCCAGACAAATCCTTGCGCACCCAAAATCCAAATTGAACTCAAAAGAATCACCCAATGTTGGTGCACACTATGGCTTAGTTTGGCCCCTATTTTGTTGCTTCTCCTTTTTTAAAGCACAAATCCATGTTATTTCATTTGGTAACTCGTTTATGACCTTTGCAAAAATTTAACTTAGGGCATTTTTTTTTCCTTGGGGGGGGGGGGGGGGGGGGGGGGGGGGTTTGTAGGTGGGCGGGCTTTTAAAAGCTCAATGTTGTTTTTTATTTCATGATGTTTTTTTTGAAGAGTAATGTGTCACTTGTACAAAATTATCAAACAACTCAATAATAAATTTCATAAGACACTTTTAAAAAGCCACATTGGGGCCAAACTAAGCCTAAGTGCGGGTGTGGCAGCCTTTTCGAAGAGTCCGTGCTTCATAGAAGTCAACCAATATGCAGTCATGGAGACTTCAATCTACAATGCTGTTACCAAGTTTTATCAAACAGCTAGCAAACAACCCTAGAGTTGCACTGGTTGCACCTTTTGGAGATATCCTGTTATGGAAAAATTTTCCTGTTCCTTGGTTTGAGGTGCTGTTCATTTCACATCCAAATTATACAGAGAGCTTAGTGAACATTGAGGCGGCATTTTTCTCAGAGGACAGCACTGATAACCAAGTATCTTTCGGGGTCTAACTATTTGGATGCAGTCTCAATACTTCTTTCAAAAATAAAGTAAAACTGAGATCATTACTGCATCAATAAGTTCTGCTGACTTATGAAGTCATGATAAAGGATGAAACTGGAAATTTAATTTTGCTGATCAGATATTCTCAAATCCTAATCCAAGCAGTGTGAGAGATGCTTGTGTAGCTTTTTGAATGCTTCACTTAAAGGTCGTTCAGCCTGGGGTCTAAAGATACATAAAAGGGTACATGAACCTATAATTATAAATATAAAGTAGAAATTAACACTGTTTGATGATGGTAATATCCTAAAGAAGGAAAAAAGTTTTCATGAATGAACAGGATACCAATTTTGTTCTGGCAGTTACGAAACCATTGCTGGAAACGTCATTGTTAGCTTCTTCATTGCTTGATGGTGACTTGATATTTTCAATTCTGGGGCTACTGATTTCCATGTGAGCACGCTTTGCTCCTAAACCATTTCCATGAGCTCTTTCTTCGTCAACATTTGAGACACCATAACACTTGGAGTGTGAGTGAACCTTATCTACAATAACACAGTCCTCGGAGCTGTTATTTTTTAAGTTCAGAGAACTCTTGAATGAGCAACTATTTTCCATTGAGATGTTGCCTCCATACAAGGATGTCAACTTTTTCTGTGTCAGGACTCGTGTGGTCTTGCAACCCAACTTGTCCTGCCCGTCCACCTGGTCTCCCTGGTACAGAAAGTGCTCTTCATTAGTGAACAACCCATACTTGTGCACCACAGATCTCACTACAGCCTCACTTATAGCGAGGAAGTTGACGTACAAAAAAAGTTGCACTATGAAGAAGTAGAATTATGAGGAAAATCAGTGATCGAAGAAGTGAAAAAAAATCAATATATATATATATATATGGTACTTCATACCAATTCGTCCAAAGTTTTTCCTTTAGATTGCTGAAGAAGAGTTTGAAAGTACTTAGACTGCTTAATCTTGTCAATATCAATATCTCCCCTCTTGGTAAATACACAACCTGGATCTCTGCCTGCTTGCTCAAATGCTTGGCTGAAAATGTAAGAAAAAAAAAACACTAGATATCAAACACTGTATGCAGAAGTGTATAAAAGTATTGTATTGCAGGTAACTATCAAAAGCTAACCTAGCATGATTGTATAATTGTGGAACTAGAATTGGATAAACAATTTAATTCATATTGTGTAATTTTATCCCAAATCCATGCAATTCGAGCTCCAACACCCTAATTCCGTGTTGCCAAACCTAGCATGAATGTAACAAACATATAAATCTCAGTGGCACGGATGAGAAACTTGTTTCTCCTTGATGCATAAGTTGAAGTGATTCAATGCATCGCAAAAACTTTAATCCTGGACTAAAAAATATATATATATATATACATATACGATTCAACCATTTCAAGCTTAATTCCTTCCAAGTAAAATATCAGTTGCTTCTCCTAAAAAAAATCCAAAACTTACAACTATCTCTATGCTATGCTCACAATCATGTCTAAGTACAAAAAAGAAGTATATGGAGAGAGAGAGAGAGACCGGTCGGATTGTGGAATGAGAGAGGTCCGAGCGGCATCGAGCTTAGAAGAGGCATCGCGGAGAATGGGGCGAATGAAGGCATCGTCAAGGTGGGTGTGAGAATGAGAGTGGAGGAAGCCAATGAGACGGAGTGCAAGGATATGGGCGGAATTGAAATCCCCATTTTGGAGAGCAATATCGGATCCAAACAGAAGAGATTGAAGTCTCTTGAGGTTCCTATCAACCTCTTTTCTCCAGCAAACCATCTCTTCTGCTTCTTCCTCCATCTTCTTCGATTCCGATTTCCAAGACGATGGATCAACCTATTCTAAATTTCTATTTCTATTTCTAATTCTAATTGTGTCCTCCTCCTCTCTTCCCGCCTTTTTTTTTTCCCCCTCGGCTTTCGAGTGCTCTTATGAAATCGTCTATTTTGCTTTTCTCCATTGTTGTGTCCCATAAACCATAAAGATATGGATGAAATTACAACTACTACAAACACAAACTTTAGATTTTGCTCATTTGCTTTGATGAAGTCGTTTTCCTTTCTTAGCTTTTCATTCATACTCACCAGGTTTTCATTTTTCCTCCGAAACTTCTCATTCTTTCTCTCCAACTCTTCACTCTTTGATAGTGATGGCAACGGGGCGGGTATGGGACGGGGCCTCCATACCCCGCCCCCGCCCCGCCCCGCCCCGCCCCGCATAGTGCTCTCTCCGCCCCGCCCCGCCCCACCCCGATTATGTTTTTTTTTTTTTTTTTGGTACACAAATTGAAAAAGCAATTTATTTAATGCATTTTTTTCTCTAATAGTGCAGTTTTTTTTTTAACTTACCCAATTAGTTCCCTAATAGTGCAATTTTTTTTTTTAAAATGGTAATACACATAACTATTGAGGGGTAAAAATATAAAAACAAGTATATTCGGGCGCGGGGCGGGTTTTTTTGACCCTACCCCGACCCCGACCCGGGTTTTGAAAACCTCCCCCATACCCGCCCCTAACCCTATTAAGCCCCCCCCCCCATACCCTACCTATTAGGGGCGGGGCGGGGAACCCGAAAAACCCACCCCATTGCCATCCCTACTCTTTGACTTCATTTCATTCAGCTTCCTTACCATTTTACTTCCAAATTGCTCTCCCCTTGGACATACAGGAGGATCAACCCAACTAAAAAATCCACAATTCATGTTGGTTGTGTATTGTTGGCAGCCAAAAAACCTTCTTCCTAGATTTTCTTCAATATAAGATGTCCTCATTGGAGCTTGTGTGCCACAGAAGCACAAGACACGATGATTTCCAGTAGATGAATGTATGCTTCAGGTTGAACTACTTCTTTCCATCTTAGATCTAGAGAGAGAGAGAGCAGAGAGCGGGGGGCGGGGGAAGAGAGAGAGAGAGAGAGAGAGAAAAAGTGTTAAAAGAGGGTAGGTCATTTTATAAGCAAATGAGGGGTATAAGGTATTGTCACATCCCAACCCGCCCCCGCGGCCTAGGACACGTGTAACAAAGACAATAAGGACCAAACAATCAATTTTAACATTCCAAAGATGAACATTTTGATCGAAATATCTTTTTTTTTTATCAGACAAATTAATAAAAATGAATAAAGTAAATTTTTAAAACCATCAAATGGTACTTGGGCAAAGTTTCCCCTATTATAGCACCATTTACCCTGTTTTCACAAATAAAACATTTTTCACCCCTGCTACATTTTATTTCCTATTTAAATATTCCGAAACATACCAAAAGTCCAACTAACAATATATAAACTCTTTCTAGCATTTATTTCTAAACATATCTGAAAACATAAATTTTAAACTTATTACAACCTTATTCAAATCCTCACATATAAACATACTCCCAAGTTGTCCATAACCCCGTGGTTTAACGCTTCTCACAATGATGCTCATCTGAACCTGCGTGGTCATTAGCCACAAAAATCGAATAAGCTTTCGCTTAGTGAGTACGTGGTGCTAATCATGCAACTGGAATATTTAATGATTCATAATACCAATTAAACATCACAATAATAAATGGTCGTCGGCGTGTCAAGTAACCAATCACCATCGTTCTGAACCCCTGATTCCGGGCCATTCTCACTTGTCGTCGCTTTTAAAGCGATATCACTCACTCTCATGTAGCCAATTCGTTCATGTGGTCGTCACCACTGTCCCCTTTTCTCTGAGGACTTCATCATCATCCCCCTTATCTCTGAGGAATGGGCGTCCCTTATATACGGGCTAAATAATGGTGATTATCACTTGAGACCCTTTGACCCACATAAGCACATAAGCATTTCAACATGTCAACATGGCAATTTCAACATTTCCAATATGTTAATTGCTAATTAATCACATGCTTTTCTACTTAATCATAATTAAGCAATTAAAAACAATTAATAATAATTAAAAGACATTAAACATCCAATTTTGGGATTAGGACACTCACCTCATGAATAGGTCCAAATAAAGCCTAGAAATTCCAAATTCCTTCGCGAAACTAGCTCCTAATGATTCCAATGATAATCCTATACAATTTTGGTAAATTAAATATTACCAACTCATTTGGGTCACGAAAAATCTATCGATTAAACTGAAAATAAATTACACCAAAAGGTTAGGCTTACCCCCACAAGTCCAAATATGACTTCATATCGTGAGACATGCGACAAATGGTGAAGTTATAGCATCAAAAGTGACGGAGAAACCCCCCAGCTCTCCTCAGCCCTCGGCTCTCTCTCTCAGTCTCTAATGTTATGCTTCTTTGGTTGTTTTTTTTTTATTATTCCTAAGTTAATTAATATATACATATGTATATAAATATATATATTATATTAACTCGGCCGCCACCGTTTAAACAAACCGTGAGTTTGTTTACTCTTTTTTTTTTTTTTTTTTTTAAGATAAGATGAGTACGAGAAATACTATGGTGCATCGCAATTCATAATAATTCAATACTATTTACGCTTACACCCCCTAATCTTTTCAAATTCTATTATGAAAAATCCAAACGATTTAATATTAACTATCTAATATCTTAATGATTCTATATCTATGTCACATATAGGCCCCAAACGTGGTCCCAAATATTATATGAAAGCACTAATTAGCCTACCAATTATGGCACGTATTTAATTACGCCCTCACAAGGGTACCCAAACTGGTCTCATAAATAAACATGAATAATAATAGAATATTAAAACACTTAACATTTCATCAATTAATTAATCATATGGCATCAACATGTATCATAATGTACACATTTACATTTACATGTCTACCATTTAATCACATAAATGCAACCAAATGCAATTTACCCAATCTGGACCTCCCGTGGTCCCTTTTCACATCTGTCCAACTGTGCCCTTTTATCAAGCACTTATCACCTCGGGGTAACTGCAACTTACCCAAATAATCACATGGAATTAATTATACAAATTAATGGATGTAAAATAAATAATACTACCTTTTTCCGGGTACGGGTATTACAGGTATTATCGTCACAATGGGCCAAAAATTTTGGAATCTGTTAGTATTTTAGACGGCAGCCTAACGGAAGGGGGCAATGTGACAAGTATAAATACTTAAGGGGGTCAACTTGTCGGCTAAAATAGTTTAGGGGGGTGAGTCGAAAATGGGTCATAGTTGAGGAGTGATTTTATAATTAACCCTATTTTTTTTTTCCTTTTATTTTGTTTTGTAGGGAGGTAAATTTAATATACGTCATTTTCAAAATTTGAATTTCAGTAACCATCCCAAAAAAGAAAAGCAATGGAGCTAATTATATGTGAGATTAATATTGCATTAGTGATAGACAATTATGGTTCGAGCTGAAATTGATTGGACCAATAAAACTGAAAAGTAAGTGTTGAATTTTAAGTACTAAATATTTTAAATTATTGAGCTTGCAATACTGAAAAAAATATTTCAAGTAGTGAAATATACTGCATTCATTTATTATTTTCAGTAGTGATTTTTTTGCTGCCTTTTCAATTAAGTAGCATATTAACAAAGGCACTGAAAAAGAATAAGTACTGCAAATTTTAATTTTGAACACTTAATAGGGTTATTAAACACACCCTTAAGTCTCTTATAGCAATGGCTGCTCCTCCTATTTGTTTTCTTAGCCAAAAGAAAAGTCATATTACTCTTCAAATTATGCCATATCTACCCATTTACATGAGAAATTTGTCGAAAATTCGTATGCCTAAACATAATTGTGTCCCCGTTATTAAACGAGTAAGAAAATTAGGTGAATTTGATGTGCGTTGTCTTAATACTATTAATTAACACCATGTCCCTTTTCAATCAAACTAAAAATGACCATGTCCCTTCTCTCTCTCTCTTTTTTTGCAAGAGGACACCATATTTCACAACCAAGAATTCAATAAAATCATGAGGTTTTTTTAATAAGAGGGAGATTTGTGGTTCGCAAATGAATTGGTTTTAAGAATTTGATTGTTTGATAGATGATATTTTTCCTATACATGAGTCCATGTTCAACGCAACTATACTCTTTAAATTAGTTTTAAGAATTTGATTGTTTGATAGATGATATTTTTCCCATACATGAGTCCATGCTCAACGCAAATATACTCTTAAAATTAGTTCTATCTCAGGTTAACACAACACGGTCGTAGTTCTCATAAAAATAAATAAATAAATAAATAAAAATATTAGATAGAGTATGAGAATGAGACTGAAGTAAATCCTATTTTATGCATTACCAAACAGGAGCACAGTATACAAGCCAAATTTCCTTTTGCCAAGACACAGAGCAAATTCACAGTAAAAAGAAACTGGGTTTGTTGAGTCAATAGACCATTTTGATCGCATTCTGAACAAGTCCAAACTTGCCCAAGCATGAACAAGTAAGCCAGAGCTAGCCAGTTAAGCTCATTCCGACCACAAAGTTACCTGGTATTTGCTTAGGGCCGACTTTGTTAAAGAGACCACTTTTGTGGGATTTTCTGAGCATGAGAGGCTTCATAGCCACATATCCTTGTACAGATTATAGGATCCAAGGATCAGTATTCCAAATCCAAATGCAAGCCATGCAATTTTACAGATAATTTGTTTTAAAATATCCATAAACACTCACTTTCAGCACATAATATTACATTAAACAGAAATTAACAAATCCCAATTACACTTAAAAACCACATTTCTCCACGTACTACTACCGTCGCTCGAGGATTTAAAATATTGCTGCTGTCTCTCACAAAAATACAATTCAGAACCGAATTGAAGAGAGTTACAGAAGCTATTGGGATACAGTGTCACTGCAATGTCACTAAAAACTTCTGACACCATTCCAGTGACAACATAAAAACATCACATTAAAACCGTTTTGAAGCAGCATGAGATTGTTGCCAGTATGTCAACAATGTGCTCTCTCTCTCTCTCTCTCTCTTCACTTTCTACATCAATACTATCCCAAAATCCACGACAAGAGCTAATTATAATTGGAAGTTCAAATCACCCCAGAATCTATAATTGATAAATTGAACATTGTGCAACGATGAACTGCGTCAGTGCAATAAGCATTTTCAGTACGAAACTGATCAAAATGGAGAAAGAAATGGTTAAATATGGAATAATTTCATAATATTTGCTTCCTCCCCATCTAACATGGAAACAGCAAACACACAAGTTTCAAAAGGGATATTAGAATGTATGATGAATGTGAAGTCAGAAGAAGGAACCACATAATTGGCAATACAGCTCTGCAATCCCTTATTCATGCGCTTCTAGGACCATCTGCAACTGGCTTGCGGTTAAGATAACGAATAACGGCATCTTCAACCCTATTAAATCACCCAAATAGAATTCAATCACGGCACAGTACAAAAAATATAACAAAATAACCTACAAGACAAATAACAGATGGTACTGTAAGTACTTTAAGATAGTATTGTAACAATACTGAAATAATTTTGGACTGCATCTACCAAGCAAGAATGACCTTGCAGTTTGAACGATAGTAACAACTCATGCAAGTGAATAGATAGGGTGGAGGCAAAAACCAAAACAAGTAATAAACGTGACAATGAGAAAGGATGGACAGTAATTGCATTCTGATCTTACTAAAATAGAATTAGCACTTTAGTTTAGTTGATCTTAGTGCTCCCCATCCTCTATACAAGTTTAGTCATTAACGGAAAGCCTTCTGACAATTTTACTGATTGAAAGAGGGCACTCTCAAGCATGCAATGAAAGCTCTTGAAGCTTCCCTTGCATTATAGAAGGTTTGTAAAAAATGTGACTCTTCACATATCCTATAAATTAAGGCTTAGTTTGGTCCCCCCTTTTGGTGCTTCTCATTTTTTAAAGCATAATTTCATGTTAATTCATTTGGTAACTACTTTATGAGCTTTGCAAAAATTGAACTTAGGGCTTTTTGGGGGAGCTTTTAAAAGCTCTAGAATGGAGCTTTTAAAAGCTCAAGGTGGCTTTTTGGTTTCATGATATCTTTTTGAAGAGTAGTGTGTCACTTGTATAAAATTATCAAACAACTTAGTAGTAAATTTCATAAGCTCCTTTTAAAAAGCCACATGGGGGCCAAACTAAGCCTAAGTAGGGATCCCAAAATCAAGTAGGGGCTTCATCCAATATTTAATAGAAGATTAGGTGTTTCTTCAAACATCCCATAAAATAAATCTGGGCTTCAAAGAAGCTTGAATTTTTTGGGGGTGTACAGGTTTGGAACCCCATATAATGAACATATTGGTCTGGACAGTTCAATTTTGGATTTAAACACTTGTATGTCAGGAAACATATTGCGAAGGTTACGAAGGTTAAGTCATACAATAGGCTTCTTCAAGTTAGTGGTTAATGAGCTTACCATGGTTGGGCGAAGAAATCCGATCGACGCTCTTTTTCAGCATGACGACTTGCTTCCCCGGCAACAAGCTTCAGATCCCTGCCTTGAGATTCAATCAAAGCATTGATAAATTCAACTGGTGACTGACTGAACCCAAGAAAGAACGCCCGCCTCTTACGGTGCTCATAGATTTTCCTGATGGCAGTACAAATTGCTTCATCACAGGCTTCAACTTCTTTGGTTTTCTCTGTGTTGGCCAATAAAACATTCAATTCTTTCTGTATCGGAAAAGGCACGTCCACTAATATGTCATAGCATGCATTCCCAGCAGGACTATTCCCTGAAAGCTTGATCTTATGCTCCAAATGTATAGGCTGTGGAGGAGACAGATGGTGAGATATCTTCTGTGAAACAGTGGTGAATTTCATCTTTTCTTCCCCAAAAACTTTTTGAAGTGGCAGATCACAATTGAAATAAGAAGGGTCATTTGGGTTCTGCAACTTTCTAGCCTTCACATAATGCCAGATTGCAGCTATAATTCTAGGGCGAGTATCAACCTCAATACCAAGAACTTCCATTAAAGCTGGTGAAAGCTTATACTTCTCCGGTGTATAATTCAACTCTAACCTTATATTTGCGGAAAATTCTTTATCCCCTTTCCTTTTAACCTCAAAGCCCTCATGAGATGCAGGCGATCGAGCACTGTCCCATATAATCATATGGTTTTCTGGATATAGTCTCTGGTCCAACGAAATGGTAACTCTCTTGAAGAAAGATGAGAATTTCGGGTACATGGAGCTTGAGTTCTGGATCATGGCAGCTTGGTCAGGTTCTACCCCCTCTTCCAATATCCTCCCTACTATCTTAAGGGTCCAAGTGGGTGCTTCAGCATTTGGCTTCTTTGGAATTGTGCGGATTTGATTAGCAAAAGTGTTGAACACATATATCCGAAGGGTTTTCTGTATACACGGAGGATTTTTAATGGCCTCCTGTATGTCGACTTTCTTCCTTGCCACAGCAGCGTCCACTCGAGACTCAAACTCGAGAAGCTGTGTGTAAAGAGCAGATTCGGGTAAAATTGCTGCCACTTTATCCTGTAACTGCTTTTCCGGAAGCTTCTGTTTTTTTCTACGAGCAGAAGCTGTGAGCTCCATGGTTCTCAAGGGCGAGACTGTGTTGGTGGTGGACACACCTGGAGGCCGTCCCAGGGGCTTCTGTAGTGCACGTTTTGCGCTTGCATTGCCTTGGGCTGTAGCCGAGGGTGAAGATGAACCTACATTTCCAATCCCGGTGGTCTGGGTCTGGGTCTGGGTCTGGTTTAGGGACAACCCTTGAGCCTGTAACTGAGCTTGGAATTGGGTGTGAGCCGCTTGTGCTTGAGCTTGGGCATGAGCCTTTTGAGCTTGAGCTTGAGCTTGCGCCTTTTGAGCGTGTGCAATTGCCTGGGCATGAGCTGCGGAGAACTGGGACAGCTGAAACTGACTCGGATAGCCAGAACCGACTTGCTGAGCCTGGGACTGTGATTGGAGATGAGCATTTGGGTTCCCGGTATTGGCGAAAGGAGAAGAAGTCACAATATTCTTATTCGGGGTATTGTTATTCGCAGACATGGCTATCATTAAACAAAAATTGCCCTATAAAAAAATAAAATAAAATAAGAGAGACAGGACAGCCTCTGAAAAAACTTTGCTAAGGCAGCAAAACCCTAACTCTTAAAATTCATAGCCTCTAAGAACAGTCTCTGTATGAAATCACATCAAAACCCTAACTTCTCGTGTGTAATCAGCTCAGTTGGAAAAAACCCAAAATTATGTGACATCCAAATATCAAAATGAGCGTGGCTCAAAAATTAATTCCATCAGAAGTGATAAAAAATGATAAACTCAAACACGCGCACACACCCCAAAAAAAAAAAAAAAAAAAAAAAAAAAAAAACCTTAATTTCAGGAATTAGAATTATTAGACATCCTAAATGGAGGAAAGAATGAGAGAGAAGATTGCATGTTAAAGATCAGCGGATGACTTTTAGATGAGGAAGTGATTAACGAAACTGATAGGAATGATAGTAGCAAATAGCAATTGAAAAGAGCTACGATCGAAGAAAGCAAGTGCGGAGTATTAGTATTCTTACGCCATAATAACTGATTAATAAGGGTCTTGTCTTTCAGTTCTTCTCTCTTTGCTTTTCCTTCCGCACGACAACGGAGCGCGATGACCCTTTGTTTCGATTGATCTCTCTCTCTCTCTACTGTGAAAGAGTGAATTTTTATTCGCAGTCTGGAAAATTTTCGGTGGCACAGTTTCAAAAGGACTTGGTTGGGACATTGACAGCCTATTGGATATCTTGTTTGGGTCAGCCTGCCAAAATTAATTCAAGGCCAGAGAGGCCCTTTTGGATGTGGTTGTAGATTTGTAATAATATGCTACTGACAATTACTATGGCTTAATAATTCTACGGTTTACCCTTTGGGCAATGCTATTGTAAGAAGCTTCTCATGTGAGAAGGCGGGTTTTAACCGTTGGATGAGCATCTAGCCATAAGATTCCCAGGAATTTGGAGAAGCATCTATTGCTAGATGCTCATCCAACGGTTAAAACCCGCCTTCTCATATGAGAAGCTTCTCACAATAGCATTTCCCTTACCCTTTTTTTTTTTTTTTTTTTTAGACTTTCGGTATTTGGAACCACATTAGGCTCCGACTAATCTGAATCGAGTTGGGTAGGACCCATTAGGGCAATAAAGCTCTTCCAAAAAGAATTTAATCGCAGCTGCATACCCAAGACTCTAACTCGAGCCTTGGTTAAGCTAGAGTAACCTTTTTGTCAGCTGCTCTACGCGTCTGTTGCGTATTCTACGGTCTACCACCATCAGTAATGATTTATGCTTCCCAATTTGTTGATTTATTTTCCAACAAATATGACAGTCTTCACAAACAACTCCCCCCTCCCCCCTCCCTTTTATTTTCATGGGATCTTGACAAGTAGTTTCTAGATTTTTAATTTTTGAAACTACCAAATTAGTTGTCATGATCCCCATAATTGTGGGGTGCACATGGATGGTGTCACGCCCCAACGTAGCATAAATAAGGAAAGCGTTTAATTTCCTTTATGGACCCGTAGGTCGCGACAGTTTGAAGGATCGATTCCGTCCCAAACGTCAAACAAACAAACATAATAATCAGAGTAAAGCAATCAAGGCTTACAAAAATTTTCTATCTTATTACATCTTATAAACCGGGGTCAACTAAGGCACAAACCGCCTTGAAAATAAAATAATAACTTAAAGTCTGTTACAGTCATCCTTAAAACAAAACAGTTTAAAACTCAAACAAATAAACTTAATGCATAAAATAAACAGTTTCTTTATTCCAACAGCAGCCACCTCAATTAGCGTAGTCATATGTTTCCTCCTGGTTAAAACCTGAAAAGCCTGAACACGAATGTTCAGGACGCATCAACGTCGTCAGCTTCAAGAAGCTGGTGAGTATTAAAAACATGACTTTGAATGTAAAGCATACCCATTTACCTTTTCCCATTATTAAGTTACGGAAAGAATTTATTTTATAAAACAGCAAGGAATATAATGAAAGTCTTTCATTCATAAATACAGATACTCGTGAAATGAGACAATGCACCACACTCATCTCGCCGACTCTTTTCTCTCGACATCCACATCAACCCACTATCCTACTCCTGGTATCTTTAAAACACTCCGATAGCCACACTTTAGCAACGGGGCGCCAGGGAGTGTCCAGTTTGCCTCACACTTTGGTCCGGGGTACCAGGGAGTGTCCAATGCCTCACACTTTGAATACCCTAACCGCCATGCAAATACCGGGGCAACCCCTCACACAGTATCCAGACTTGAGTTATCAGGGAGTGTCCGTAGGCCACACTTTAGCACTACCATGGGTGCCAGGGAGTGTCCGAGTTCGGCTTCACACACTTTAACGCTTCCATGGGCGTCAGGGAGTGTCCTTATTTGCCACCGTCGCATTTCAAAGATACCCTCTTCCACAATCGCAACCACATCCACGACCACAACCACGACCACAACCACAAACTCATACTCAACCACAACCACGACCACAAACACAATCTCATACCCTTTCCACACTACCATTACTCTTTTCCACACAGACTGACACCCATATGCATGTACTACTGACCCACATGAATGATATGCACTTAAACAATAATGCTGAATTAAGGAACAACACGCGTACGGGAATTAATGAGTTATACTACAATGTTTAAATCACTTAAACATAACCAAATAGAGTTCTGATCAACTAAATTCCCAAACAGAGCCTTAACAGTATATAAATTTCATCCAAACAGTCCCTTAACAGAAAAACAGACAAAAACAGAAACTGCACTACCTCGCGCGCGCGGGCCGCTCGCGCGAAGGGTCGCTCGCGCGGGCCGCTCGCGCGATAAGCCCATTTTCATTTATTAATAACCTTTTCTGTCTGCCTGAGGAAAGCAGGGTCGCGCGCGCGGATCGCTCGCGCGAAGGGGTTCTCGCGCGACCCTCGCTCGCGCGACCAGCCAATTTTCAATTATATATATATAAACTCTTACGTCTGCCTGGGGAAGCCTACCTCGCGCGCGCGGGCCGCTCGCGCGAGGGGTCGCTCGCGCGGGCCGCTCGCGCGATTCTCGCGCGCGCGATCGTGGCGCGAGATGAAGCTGAGGCTTCGTCTTCTTCCCCCAGACTTCCCTGTTTCAGCAAAACAGGGGTCTTTTTGACCCATTTCAATTCTGTGATCAACCAAGCCTTATCTTATATGATTTTCTTTGTTTTTAAATGAGGATTAAGATTCCAAGGTTAATTTTACAAGAATCAAATCATATCTCTTGAATTTTATGAAAAACTAAAACATGTCAAAAACTAATTCTTAATATACTTTCTCCTATGAACGAATTAAGCTCTAATTTTACAACCATATACTCTACTCACTACAATCTATCATATTTCATTCACAAAACTAATTTTGGTTAAGTTTTGGAAATCCATGTTTTCAAGCTTTGAAGTTCATACCAAAATTCATCAATGGAGGTTGACAAAATTGAAATAATACACAGCAAATAAGTATGAGATTACATTGGGAGTGAGTTAAAAATACTCACTGAGATTGAGAACAAAGGAATTGTTGAGAAAGAATAGCAATATAGAAATTCAAACCCAAGCTTTGGCTATGGGGATTGAGTCCTCTCTCTCTAGCAATATCTGAAATTAACTCTCCAGCTCTCTCTTTTCTCTCTGTGTTATGTATGTGCAGACTGTGTAATGAGAGAAGTGTGTGTGTGCATATAGATATAGAGAGAAATTGATATGGACTTGGAGGCCAAGCAAATTGTAGCTTACTCAACAAATGGATTTTAGTTCTCAAATTAATCAAAGCTGCAGAAAATACTCACACAATTACATACGTATATACACTGATTTAACTCCAAAGCTCTACCAAGGGTCAAGTAGGCATATAGGGGTTCAAGCTAGAGTTGTTTGGGAATCTAGCTTTTGGCACAAAAATAACACACACAAGCTAGACATTCCCAAACAAGTGCAAGGCAATCATTAGTAGCCATAAATGGAAATAAAGCAAGTGTCCAAATCGGTCACTTCCAATATCTGGGGAAATTTAGCACAGCGCGGACAGTTTTGGACATAAACTGGTATTTTCGGGGCGCGGTGGTTACCACAAAAATACGGGAAATTCATTTTAACTGAGGAATTGATTTACTGGTTTCATAAAAATACTGATTGAGTCTGAATAAGTTATTTTCACCGTTTTGAAATACAGACTTTGAAATCCACACAGGTATTACTAATTTTATAAAAATTACAATTTAACCCCAACAACATTCTTAGCTTGCAATAATTCACTAAATAAAATTTAGAATATGAGAATGTAATTTAAATGAGGCAGTCAATACCCAGTGAAATTAAATATACAATGTAATTGACAATTAAATATGAAAATGTAATTTAGGAATAAATGGAAATGCAGGTTATTACAGATGGTATAGATTGAAAGGTCACACCATGTTAGCATAAAGACGTGGTGTAACAGACTCACTGAATAACTTCTTGTGTAAATGGGAAGAGTAATGATATGCTTCCAAATTTGAAACTCAAATTTGGTTCTAGAAATACTTTGTTAGTTGCATCACATGCAATGGTGTATTATATTACTGATCATTGTCACAATATGTGGTAGAAGAGTAATGCTATGCTTTCTAAATCTATGTCTCAAATTTGATTCTCAACAAATGTGACAGTGAGATCATTCAATACAAATTCAGGTGGTCTCACTGATTCAATGTGATCCCACTGCCAATTTTTTTTTTTAGGGGGAGGGGGTCAGCATGATAACGTGACGTGACAGACTCACTAAATAATTTCTCCATTTATACATCATCAAATTGGATACAATCTGATCAAATTCTCATTTATTTTGTGTGTATTTAGAGTCTTAGACCTTAAGAAACTCTTCATATTAACTATCATAAGATGCATTTGTAGCCGAAAAGAAACTATCATAAGACACAAACTAACTAAAGTTAATAACTCTTAGCAAAAAAAAAAGGGATAATTACACTGACTTCCCTCGAGGTTAGGTCTAATTACACTGACCTCCCTTGTGGTTTTTAAAATTACACAGACCTCCCCTGAGTTTAGTGTTTAGGTAACAATCTCCCCCTTCCGTTAGTGAAACGTTAAATCCCATCACCACAAATGCATATGTCAGCAAATTATTGAGATAATATTCCCAAAAAACCTTATCAACTTCTCTTGTGGTGTAGAAAGGCATACATATACCCACTACTCATATACAATATATAGATATATATATAATACATATGTATATGTCGATATAGATCTTGTGAGAGGGGAGGAAAGGGCATAAAAATCAGGTAATTTCTCTCCAAATTCATCTCCTTCTCCATCGAAATCAGGTAATTTCTCTCCAAATTAGGTGATTTCTCCCTCTTTCTCTCTCTTCGATCTCTCTCTCTTTGTCTCGATCACTCTCTCTGTTGATCTCTCACTCTCTGCCATAACAGACACACACACACACACACACACACACACACACACACACTCTCTCTCTCTCTCTCTCTCTAACCCAGATTTGAAAATCACCAAACCCTTTGAAAATCACCAAACTCTCTGCCATGACCCATTTGAAATCACTAATTTTTGAGTTTTCCTCTAAATAGGTGTGGAAATGGAAGCAGAATCTTCAAGCAAAGATGGGACAAATTTAGGTGATCTTGGGGAGCTGAGATATCGGAATATGGACTGTAAGTGCGGACATAGATGTGCTGTGAAAATTACGGAATCGAATGAGAAGAAGAATAAAGGAAGATTGTATTACATATGCGCCAATGGAACATGCAACTTCTTCAATTGGTGTAAGCCGCAATCGTCCATGATCTCTTCAACATCGGTCACAAGCCAATCAATTATCAATCGAAATGTGGAGATAAAGGAGCAAGTTTCTGGAAATATCGAGGATGAACTAAAGAGTATATGTGCACGCCTAATGAGAAATGAGGCCAAATATGAGATGATGAAGTTAAGACTGAATGGGTGTTTTGTAATAGGTAATGAACTAATGGATAATGTGTAATGGATATTTTGTAAGAAATATAATGTACGTTTGGTAATGCAAGGTTTCAAATGTTTTGTAATGGATATTTTGTAATCAAATGTTTGGTAATGCAAGGTTTGAAATGGTTGCAAACACATGAAATTCTAATAGCATAATAGGCAAAAAGCATAACTGATGGTGTTCATTCATACATCAACCCAAAAACTAGCAACAAACATATGGTTTATGGGTGGACCATCCCAATATCATCCCAAAAAACATGTTTTTCAGCAACAAAAAAAGAAAGAAGAACCAACAATCTTCAGGTTTGTTTCTCTTGCATAGATTTAAACCACTGAACAACTCGTGGCCCCTGTACAGATCCTTGATTCATTATCGGTTGGGTGCTATGTGTTGTCAACTGGCCATCATTTGATTGAGTGCCCACTGACTGAGAACTTGGTGCAGATACGGAACCTCTTCCCTTACTCCCCAATCGACCTCTCCCTCTTGTAGCAATTCCAGATCCCCTCCCTCTGATGGTGGTTGCCTCTTCATGTATGCCTTGACTTCCTTCACCCCCTTCTCAACTGGTGCTCTTTGGCATGTCTTTTTGTTGTGTCCAAAACAATGACAGATTGAACACCTCAAAGTTAGGGACCTTTTAGACCCCTGACTCCCTCTAGGTGGTTCATCATGCTCCCTTTTTCTATTCCTCCTTGGCCTGCCTGGCAACCTTCGAAGTCTTGGTGGCTGAATAGGATCAATGTTGTCTGGAACCCACATCTTTTGGTCCAAATTTGGATGGATCATCCCTTCATAAGCCTTTAAATACATTTCTTTAGAGAAATAAGCATCACAAAATTCCTCAATGTCGTACCGTTTATAAGTAATTGCCATGGCTGTATGCTCACAAGGAATTCCAGATACCTGCCATGCTCTACACACACATGTCCTCTTACTAAGATCAACAATAAATCTGACCCCTTCATTGTCAGTGACTTCAAATTCTTCTTCCCCTGCATATATTATTGTACAGAGCCTTGAGTCTTCAAGTATTTTGTTCAACTTGATTCGTATATTGGCAGTCACATGACTTTCCAAACCACATCCCTTCTGATACCTTTTTTGCAGTTTGCGCATTAATTTAGTCCTTAGACCATCTAATATTATAAGAATTGGTTTCAACCTTAGGTCATCAAGCCAGCTGTTAAAAGACTCTGCTATATTGTTTGTAAGATGGTCGTTCTTAAGTCTTTCATCAAATGCATGTCTAGACCAAGTTGAGACAGGATTCTTCATTAGCCAAGTTACAGATTCATGCGAGATTCCTTGCAATTTTTCCATTGCTTCATTGAATTCCACCTGGTTGTATGCCCTACCAGCTTTCCAAAAGTACTTCCTCAGCAACAAACCAGCAAATTTGCCTTTGAAGTTGGCAAACAAATGGCGGCAACAGCGTCGATGTTTGGAATTTGGAAAAATCTCTGCAATTGCAATGTTCATGCCTTATACGTAAATAAGAAGACCAAATTAGTTTATATCTTAATGAAACACAATTGTTAAAAAAACATATCACAATAGCAATTCCTTACTTTTTGTTGGTCAGACATGAAAGTGGTAGGCCTTGAGTGATCACCACCAATTGCAATTTTTAAATGTTCTAGAAAAAAGGACCAGCTATCTTTACCTTCACTTTCAACAACTCCAAAAGCTACAGGGAACAACCCATTGTTCCCATCAAGTGCTATGGCTGCTGGTAGCACTCCACCAAATGGACCTTTTAGGTGGCAACCATCTACACCTAAGAAGGGCCTGCATCCATTAAGAAACCCATTTTTCATCGCATCAAACAAAATAAAAATCCTTTTGAACTTTGGGTTGTCTGACTCATTAACCCTTTCACACTCAATCTTAACAAGACTACCAGGATTAGTTTTTAGAATCTCATTCCCATACATTCGAAGCATACTATATGCATCTCCATGATTGCCTTCCAGCTCATTAAAAACTCTAGTTTTGGCTCTATACAGTTGCATTTTATGAGCTGTGACACCAAATTTCTTATTCACAATATTCTGCATTGCATCTAGTTTCAAATTTGGGTTGTTCTGCAACTTGTTGGCTAGCTTCTTATAAATCCAAGTTGATGTTGCTTCAGAATTGCAGCTTTGTCTCACACAGGTATGGGTGCCATTATATGTCTTCACCTTGAATGTTATATTGTCTGGAAGAGGTGAGGCATGTATCCTCCATGGACACCCAATGGCAGCACAGTGACAAAAATTTATCTTGTCAGAATCAAGATATAAAAAGTATTCTTTACTTTTCAAAAGATTTGCAGTGTGGAAGTAAAGGTCGAACCTACAGAGATTGATTTACTACAGCGACTTAATTTTAAAACCTAACTTTAGTTAATTATGAAAACGGATTTTGATTTGATTTTAATTAAACTAATAACAATAAAATTAAATCTAAACTAGAAAAGCAATTAAAGTTGTTTTAAGTAATGTTTAAGGGAACCTAGGATTGCAAATCCACCACTAGCTTCATAATAGGAATATTTATGAATTACTTTAGCGTACTAAGTTGGATGATAATGGGGAATTGTAGCTACAACCCCATTTCCTCCGACAAGAAGATATTCATGGTTCAAGCACCAACATAATCCATCTTCGGGTAGCACGGATTATCTCACACTAAACTAGGGTTGTGATCTAATCCGTCTAACCTAGGCATGGACTATTCGGATACTTGATAGCACAAATCAATAAAGCACCATCACATGTAAACAATCTAAACAAGCACAGCAAGAATAGATCGTTGAGCACATCACAGTCAAAATAGATCTAAGACAAGAATAAACTTTGAAAGCAATGATTTAATCACTAAAAGTACGATTTATTTATAAAAATCCTCTAAACATGTGACTGTCATCCATACATAATAAAACTAAAATAAAAACATAAATAAAACCCTATTACTCGTCTAGGGCTTCATTGAAACCCTAGATCTATGATCTAGCCGTCCATGGAAGTGATAGATGGCAAGAGGTTGATGGAGGAGGCCATGGAAATCCTTGGTCTTCTTCTTCTTCTCCTTGCTTCCCTCCCTTCAATGGCTGGAAGTATGGTTGTAGAATGTGTATGTATGGGTGTGTAATAATGTGTCCCCTTAATTCTAACAAAATAAGGTATATATAGATTTACAACAAGTTTTGGAAGCCTTCCCCACTCGAAACGAACTAAAACTGATGTAATTTACAGTCTAGACGTCGTTTAGCAGTTTCGTTTGCACAGGAATCATCAGTATACTGAAATACGCAACTTTGGTTTTTACACATATCGCGCGAGCGGGTCGCGCGAGCGCGACATTTGGCCTTCGCGCGCGGATCGCGCGAGCGATTTCTGGGTTCTCGCGCGAGCGATTCTCGGATTTTCGCGCCCGCGGCTCGCGCGCGCGACTTGGCTTTTTCAGCTTCTTTCTTTGTGCTTTTTCACCCTGTTTAGTCTGATATACTTGATTTCTTCCAAAACCTGTCAGAAAATAGAAAACAAAGTAAAAATATACAAAAACAGGATAAAAAAGTACTAACAAATGCTCGTTAAGGCGTATAAATAGGATTTGTTCTCTCCCGATCACACCCCCAAACCTACATTTTGCTAGTCCTCGAGCAAAACTAAAATAAAAACTAACTACTAATAAACTACTACCCCATTTTCGCATGGATCACGATTGCATTTAGCTTATGCAACAAACCTTTTAAACCTCTAAGTGTCCCTAGTCGGACGAGTGAAGTCTCGTGAGGGTTCTCATCAACAAGTCACCCACACCCATCTTTATTAACTTGTGAATTGAAAAACTTTTATTAAAAACAATGAACATAATATTCAATACTCCTTTATCATATAACAAAGATTTGAAATAGAATAACGAACATAAAGAAACAGAATCAAACGTCTACCTACATCATGAAAAAACAATCAAGTGCATGCAATGTACGAATCAATAGAGTTTCTCATAAAATTGCACGTGTGTGATGTGGTAGTCAAATGAACACGCGTATGTCATTAACTTGGAATATAACTCGGATGACCATCTAACTATGTCTTGACTACGAATCTCACAATGTTAATTACACTCTAAAATGAAACACTCAAAAACAGGTGTAAATTTTCTAAAATATGTGAGTAAAGGAAATATGTTTTCAAAACGAGAAATGCTCACATATGACTCGAAAAAGACGCATGACACGAAAGAACAGTAGTCTCATGGATAGGATGCCAACAATCAAGAAAAATTAATCATTACCATGTTTTAATCCCCCTCCCATCGTTTACATATCCGAACCATGTTTCCTAGGATAGGACTTTTCAAAGGTTGTAATGTGGCTCAGGCAATGAAAAATGATAGAACGGATTAATTGGGTAGGTTTAGAATGGCATTATAAGGCATGTTCGGTTTCTTTCATTCATCTCTTCTACCAACTTTCATCATTTCATTTTCTTCATTCCTTTCCATTCATTTTTCTTCTTTTTTTTTCATTTTTTTTTCAACCTTCCTCTTCTTTATTTTTTTTCAATCTTTTCTTTTCCTTTTCTTTGCTCTTGAAACAAATATTCATTAAATACCAAGGCAACCACCCCAAACATCATCTTATCTTTTTTTTTTCTCAATCAACACATCGCCTTAACACCACTAAAAGTTGATCAATCTTTCAGGGGTGAACTCCAAGTTGGCCAAATTGGAGCAAAAACAGGAAAATGGTAATTAAAAAAAAATGGCATTTTAATGGCTCAAGGGGCGAACTAAGGACATTTTATCATTTATCGGTCAGTAGTAAACAAAGAAGGCCTAAAATCATTTCCTATAGTAATACGGTTCTTCAATGTTTACGACGGAAGATTATTTAGCACGGTAACAAATATTTTAACTTGACTATCAACCAAAACAAGAATAATGAGACTAAACAACAAGTAGATGCGCTTATTTCAATGAAATTCGACAAACACATAATGTACTTATAACCCTCTAAAAAGAAAAGATAGGCTCAAAAGCTCACCAGGTCTAGTCTCCACCTTGTGTTATCTGGAAATCCAAATCATATTATAGTTCACATCAGACATGTATTCAAATGACTACGTGCAGTGCATAGCTTTTATGTGCAAATCTATGATATAAAACTACGATTCAAACAATACATAACTTAAAACGTCATATCATAACTTCAGCAAATGTTTAATCACATCTTCCCTTGTTTACCATTCTATAACAATTCAAAGTTCTCTATCAAAAAGTATCAAATTGATATTGCAAAAACGTCGGTAACATCGTTTATTTAAACACACTTATTGAAAAATTTTAAAATTTTGCATAAAATAATGTGCATGTGTGTGCGTACCCCCAAACCTAAACCTTTCATTGTCCCCAATGAAACAACAAAACGAAAGAAAGGAGAGTACGTAAGAAAGGAACGATAGTACCTCGATTTTGACAATGACAAACAGGTAAATGTATAACAATATGGCGATAAAGTTCAAATGTACCTGTTAATACTAGATAAAAGAAACTAACAAAAGAATATTACAAGTAAATGAAACCTAAATATGAAATATATAAATAAAAAAACTAAGCTAAACTAAACTAAATGAGCAAATGGAAAAGAAATAAAACAAAAAAGTATAAATGTAAGAAGGAAAACAACGAACACGAACTAAACTGTACCAAATAAACAAAAACAGAAAAGAAACACAAATAAAATAGGTAGGGGAAAGGATATAGAAAACAAAAGAGAAAAAACAGAAAAATGGGGAATCGCGCGAGCAATCCGCGCGAGCGGCCGTCGCGCGCGCGAATTTCCAAATATATATTTTTTTTAATCACTCTCTCTCGCGCGAGCGAGATACCTTGCGCCCGCGATACTAGGCGCGAGGAGAAGCAGAGGCACTCTATAAAGAAAATAAAGAAAAACCACTAAGGGGCTAACTCGCGCCAGCGGGCCGCGCAAGCGACGTCTCGCGCGAGCGGGCTGCGCGCGCGAGAATGGTATTTTCCATTTTTTATGTAAAAGTATAAATATAATATTAAAATAAATTAATTCCAACCCTCAAACCTGTCCAGAATGTCCAAAACAGACTCGAACAGACTCAAAACTACCAAAACAAAGAAAACAGACGACATTAAGCTTGGGTTGCCTCCCAAGAAGCGCTATCTTTTACGTCTTTAGCTAGACCGTCCTAGCTCAAGATTTATGGAGGCCGTAAATCGGACTGTGTACCCCTAAGGATGTCAGGTAGAGCTCGATGGTAAGCAGAAATCACGTCGCTTTGAATTAATTCAATCGCCGGTTTGTCAATATGTTCAAATCGATTTCTTATCTTCTGAGTAGATTCAGCATTAGGGTCCGGGATATTAGGATTCATCCAGTCATCATCCTCTATGTTATTCCCCGCACTTATATTTATTACGTTAGTAATTTCAACATTCCGTTTAACCTCACTACCCTCCACATCTAGATAATCATCGTCTTTGGGAGGTTGATCAACAGCATTAAAAACATTTAATTTTAATTTTATATTCCCGAATGACACTTTCATCACCCCTGTTCTACAATTGACACGTGCGTTAGCCGTGGCTAAGAATGGACGACCAAGAATAATAGGACTGTATTTTCTAGCATCTAGCACCGGTTCGGTGTCAAGGACCATAAAATCTACAGGATAGAAGCATTGATCAACTTTTACTAGCACGTCTTCGACGATTCCCCTAGGTACTTTGACGGAACGATCCGCTAATTGAATAGTAGCGATCGTAGGTTTAAGTTCACCTAGTCCTAGTTTTTTATAGACATGATAGGGTAAGAGGTTAACACTTGCACCTAAGTCAAGGAGAGCCCTATGAATGATAGTGTCACCTATGACACATGAAATAGTTGGCGTACCAGGATCCTTATACTTCGGAGGAGCGTGTTGAAAAATAGAACTTACTTTTTCCGTGAGGAAGACCTTTTTAGGAGTATGACTACGTATTTTGTGCTTTTGAGTACAAAGGTCTTTTAAACATTTAGCATAAGCGGGAATTTGTTTAATAGCATCGAGGAAAGGAATATTAATTTTAACTTGTTTGAACACCTCGAGTATATCTTCAGTTTTTGATTTTTTTCTTTGAAAGATGAGACGGTTCCTCAACGTTTGGTGGATATGGCATTCTCGGAATATAATTCGTTGGGACCGGTTCTTTATCTTTCTTATTTTTATTCACGTCCTCACCCCCCTTATTCAAGTTTAAATTTTTATTTTTCTCACCCCCATCCGGAATTACAACAACTTCCTCATCTCGAGTAGTCGTCCTAGTCGAAACAGCGTTTACGCTCTCACTCGTACTACCCACTGCGTATTGCCCCTTAGGTTGCTAAGTAGGTTGACTCGGCAACTTACTCTCAGTTAAACGGTTTAATGTATTAACTACTTGTTCCATTTGGGACTCTAGCTTTGCGATAGACTGAGTGTGAGAGTGCACTAACTGAATTACCGACCCAAAATTTTCAAGTGAGGCCAGCACCTTCTCCTCAAATGCATTATTGCGTGGAGGTGGAGGAGGTAGTTGGTATTGACCTTGTTGATATTGGGGGCGGTACGTATTAGGGAAATTAGTCGACCTAGGATTATAGTTATTTTGTGGGAATTGTTGCATAGAATTAACGTGTTGTTCAACAAATTCCGGATATTGAGATGCAGAAGGACATGCAAAGATATTATGGGACGGTTCAGAACATAATGCACATACTTCTAAAGAGGGTGGATTAAACGTTTTGTTCATTTGCATAAGTCGGTCAAGTTTTCTATTTAATTCTTGTATTTGAATTGATTGACTTGACTCAACTGTCACCTCTCGCTTAGGTTGAAGATGATATCCCTCGAAACGTATCGACACAGCCTGATGCATCGAATTCTCGCTTAGTGTTTCAAAAATCTTCCAAGCCTCGTCGGCGCTTTTGTGTAGGAAAGTTCCCGCACAAACGACATCGACGGTATTCCTAACAGAGGGAATAAGCCCCTCGTAGAAGACCTGAACAAGTTGCCACTTAGGAACCTGATGATGTGGGCAAGAGCGTAATAATTCTTTAAATTTTTCCCAAGTATCATAAAGCGTTTTCCCATCTTGCATTACAAAGTTTGTTATGGATTTCCTTATCTGATTTGTACGCATAATAGGGAAAAACTTTTGTAAAAATGCGGTGTGTAAGGCTTCCCATGTTTTAATTGTGTTTGGCTCCAGTGATTGAAGCCAATTTTAGCTTTATCTTTTAAAGAGAATGGAAAGAGCCGCAATTTTAATTCATCATCAGTAAGATTTTGAATTTTTAAAGTAGAACATATATCCTGAAAATCTCCTAAGTGTTTATATGGGTCTTCATTTAGACGGCCATGGAAAGACGGAAGTAGCGAGATCGTAGACGACTTTATCTCAAAGTGAGATGCTATCGCCTCCGGTAAGTCGATACAAGTTTGTGGCGTGTAAGTCGTCGGAATAAAATAATCTTTAAGTGGAGGAGGTGGTGGTATATTAGGATTATTCAAATTATTTCCGTTGTTATTTTGGTTGTTATTGTTATTTCCACCGTCAGCCATTTGAATCGATTCAATTTGAAAAGTTCGAGTTTTCCTTAACCGTTCACGGGTACTCTGAATTTCGGCCTCAAACAACGACGACGGAATCGGAGTTGATTCGTCGTCTTGCAACCTAGCTCTAGAAGCTTGGGTTGTGGACTTACTAGCTCTTAAGGTACGTTCAAGTTCAAGATCGAAAGATTTTAATTCCGATTTGTTTGAACGTGTACCTAACATAAACTAAAAGAAAGTAAACTAAAAACAAAAACGGACTCAACAAAAAAAAAAAAAAAAAAACAAAACGAATAGCAATCACGCAACTAAGATAACAAGCACTCAACTACTGTGATGCATGAATATTATCCTGTAATGCTATGACCGCGTCAAGCCCAGCGCCCCGGGTTTCCTAGCTAATGCAGTGCAATTAACCCTAAACTAATGCAAATAGTGCGTCACAGCGCCCTGACTTACAGTGGTTTAAAGCGAGTTTCACACGAAGCAATTTATTTAATTTTTATTTATTTTTTATTTGCGTAAGCTCCTTTGGTGTAATTAGCTGCTCCACTCGGAAACGTTGACTACAAAATAAAAGAACAAGTTAGTAACTAAAAACAAAACGGAAAATAAGAAAAATAAAAACTAATCTAATATTTACAAATCAACTAAACTAAGATTATAAAACTAAAGGTAGTAACGCAATCCCCGGCAACGGCGCCAAAAATTTATCTTGTCAGAATCAAGATATAAAAAGTATTCTTTACTTTTCAAAAGATTTGCAGTGTGGAAGTAAAGGTCGAACCCACAGAGATTGATTTACTACAGCGACTTAATTTTAAAACCTAACTTTAGTTAATTATGAAAACGGATTTTGATTTGATTTTAATTAAACTAATAACAATAAAATTAAATCTAAACTAGAAAAGCAATTAAAGTTGTTTTAAGTAATGTTTAAGGGAACCTAGGATTGCAAATCCACCACTAGCTTCATAATAGGAATATTTATGAATTACTTTAGCGTACTAAGTTGGATGATAATGGGGAATTATAGCTACAAGCCCAATTCCTCCGACAAGAAGATATTCATGGTTCAAGCACCAACATAATCCATCTTCGGGTAGCACGGATTATCTCACACTAAACTAGGGTTGTGATCTAATCTGTCTAACCTAGGCATGGACTATTCGGATACTTGATAGCACAAATCAATAAAGCACCATCACATGTAAACAATCTAAACAAGCACAGCAAGAATAGATCGTTGAGCACATCACAGTCAAAATAGATCTAAGACAAGAATAAACTTTGAAAGCAATGATTTAATCACTAAAAGTACGATTTATTTATAAAAATCCTCTAAACATGTGACTGTCATCCATACATAATAAAACTAAAATAAAAACATAAATAAAACCCTATTACTCGTCTAGGGCTTCATTGAAACCCTAGATCTATGATCTAGCCGTCCATGGAAGTGATAGATGGCAAGAGGTTGATGGAGGAGGCCATGGAAATCCTTGGTCTTCTTCTTCTTCTCCTTGCTTCCCTCCCTTCAATGGCTGGAAGTATGGTTGTAGAATGTGTATGTATGGGTGTGTAATAATGTGTCCCCTTAATTCTAACAAAATAAGGTATATATAGATTTACAACAAGTTTTGGAAGCCTTCCCCACTCGAAACGAACTAAAACTGATGTAATTTACAGTCTAGACGTCGTTTAGCAGTTTCGTTTGCACAGGAATCATCAGTATACTGAAATACGCAACTTTGGTTTTTACACATATCGCGTGAGCGGGTCGCGCGAGCGCGACATTTGGCCTTCGCGCGCGCGGATCGCGCGAGCGATTTTTGGGTTCTCGCGCGAGCGATTCTCGGATTTTCGCGCCCGCGGCTCGCGCGCGCGACTTGGCTTTTTCAGCTTCTTTCTTTGTGCTTTTTCACCCTGTTTAGCCTGATATACTTGATTTCTTCCAAAACCTGTCAGAAAATAGAAAACAAAGTAAAAATATACAAAAACAGGATAAAAAAGTACTAACAAATGCTCGTTAAGGCGTATAAATAGGATTTGTTCTCTCCCGATCACAAGTCATTCTAGATTTCTCATTTTTATCCCTCACAATAATGAAACCTTCTTGAATTGTGTAGTCCCTTAAAACATCCCTAAAATGCTGAACATTACCAAACAACAAACCTTGTTCTAGCACAATTTTTGAACCTTTAATCCTATGAAACTCTTTCCCAAACCTTGTCAAGTCAAAAGCTTTTGCAACAGCTTTTGAAGATTGACGACTTCTCTTCTCTGCATTTTCTTTTTCACTTGACTCACTACCATACTCATTCCCAGACTCATAGTCTGAAAGAGCATCACTACTTTCATTCTCATACCCATCACTACTGTAACTACTCTCACTTTCTGCAATTCCATTCCCATCCCACTCATCATCATCAGAACTAAAACCACTCAACTCATTATCTTCATCATCATCTTCATTCCCAGCAATCTCCACATCATTAGATGGCACCTCATCTAGCACCACAGCTAGCACTACATCTGGTACCACGGATGGCACCACAGCTGGCACTACATCTGGTACCACAGATGGCACCATAGCTGGTAAGACACTACCACCATCTATGTCCACTTTGACATACAAGTGGATGTTTTTGGAATTAGTCAACAACTTAAACATCTTCATAACATCCCCATCTCCTCTAACATCCATTTGATCACTTATTCCAGGCACAAAAACAGAAATTGAAATTGACACTCCATCCTTTAAAGGAATATGCGACAATGCTACTCCCCATACATCATTCAACATGTCAAAGAAGCAGTATCTATCCGGATCCACATTGTGAATATTATATATATTTGACAAGTAGTGGACTAAGATGTCATGGCTATCATAAACCATCTCTGAAATTCACCATAAACTCATGTTACATACTAAACTTCACCATGTGTGTATATTATGAGAGATACAAAGTAAATATGTGTGTGGTTGTGATAACTAAAACTCACAGCAAAAACCCCCAATTTTCAAACCCATAATCATCAACAAAGAAAGACTTTAATCTTTATTTTCAATAATTCCAAAAATCTGAAATTATCAAAGTCTGAGAATATTGATTGGAAAAAAGAGGATGACAAAACCCTATTTTTTTCTCACCCTTTCGATCAAAATTTACAAGACAGCCTAAACTCAGAGTGATTACAAGAAGTAAAAGATAGTAAGATTACCTTATGAACTGTCGATTGGAGTTGTTCTACCTGCAACTGGAGTTCTTCGACTTATTCGTCTTTGAGTGTAATTTTTTTGAACCTTTCTAGAACCCTAATTTGTGGAATTGCTGTGAGCAGTAGAGAACGATTACAGGACAATCGACCCAAACCCTAACCATCACAATCTTAAGAACTCATCATCCCCAGAAGTTGATGCGTCGAAGGACTCACACACACACTCTCTCTAACCATGCTGATGATCGACGTAAATGGTTGGTGGGGGTAGGGGTGTAAGTTTATGAGGGAGGCCAAATGAGACTTTTCCCCATTTTAGACCTTTATTGAGTTGAGGATATGAATGTCTTTTCACAAAAAAATTTAACACTGTTAATGTTCCGTTTAAGTCAGGGGAGGTCTGTGTAATTTTAAAAACCACAAGGGAGGTCAGTGTAATTAGACCTAACCTCGAGGGAGGTCAGCGTAATTACCCAAAAAAAAAACTAAAGTTAATGACGATCAAGATCAAAAGAAAATATGCACCATCATTTATATTAGTGTAGAAAACTAAGATTAAAATGATTTAGTACTTTAGACCCTCCAATTACTATCAAGATTAAAAGACAGTATTGATTCTCCTCAAAAAAAAAAAAAGAAAGAAAGAAAGAAAGGACAGCATTGATCCAGGAGACCATTTCAGTATTGCTTGTTCAACTCTACCATGTATGGATAAATATGTTACTTTGTCAATGTAATGGAAGTATCATACATATAAATGGATTATTTGCTATCAGAAACTTTCTATTTTTCACTCACCGATTACAATACATTGAGCGGAAAAAGTTGCTTCATATATATTTTAATCATTTTTTGTTTTCTTTGTCTTTATGGTTCCATGGTAGAGTTTCTAAGCAGAAGTTTGATCTATTTGTACTTATGCCCTCGTCCACTTGCTCTTCCAATGCCAAAATACCAGATAGAAAAGCCCATGCTGCTGCAGGGTAGAAGTAGAGTTATAGCTCTTGCTGTGCTCATGAGACAATCAACTGAGAATCTTTTCTAGTAGGCTCTGTTTGGTTCATGGATTTACGGCAAAAAAAAAAAAAAAAGAAAGAAAGAAAAATAAGAAGGAAAACTAGTTCTAGTTCCCTTATATTTTCCTCCTTGCTTGAACAACAATAAATATGGAGAAAAAAATTCCAGAATATAATTGTAAAGTAAGAAAAAAGGAAGGAAAATGACACAAAAATTTAAAGTGTTTAATTTATTTGACATCTTATTTTATTTTCATTCTAATTTTCCTGAGTAACCAAATAAAGGAAAAATGTTTTCTTCGATGTTTTCTCTCCTTTTCCCCCACTAAATCTTTAAACCAAACAAAGCCTTAAGGTTTAAAACTTGTCGTTGACTCGTCGTCAATGGCTTGGAGCACTTGGATTAGCCCTTAACAATTTGCTCTTGTTTCCTCGGAATCTACAAGAATACAACACAAAAACTCCAAAACCATCCCACAAACATTACCTTAATTTCACAATCAAAAGTTGAAAGAACCTAGGAAATTACCCAAAAACAAAACAAATAAACTCTATGCTTTGACCAAGATAATCAGAAGGCAATACAACAAAAGCCTATATTAATTATCCAATACAATCACACACTTTGTGAAATACAACACAAGCCCTAGTTATCCCAACTCTCTACTATATCACTTTTGCATTTATTCACCGACCAAAGTAATTTTATAGTCAACCTTTAGACTCCAATCTAGTTAGTGTTCTTAAAATCCATCAATTTTTTAGGGCTCGCATGGTAATGTTGTGGTTTTCGATTTTTAGTTTTTATTTTCATATTTTGTATTGATGTCTGCCTCTAATTTAATACAAAAAAATGAAAACGAAAACTAAAAATCAAAAACCACAATGTTACCATGCGAGCCCATCTTGCAACAAGTACAATTATAGTACAAATAAGCATAATACCTAAATGCCTTAATTAGTTAAGTGATATTTAATATTTATTACCATTGCATTAGATATTTTAGAAATATAAGATTTAGTCCCTCATAATCGGTCAAAGAAAGATTTAGTGTATTTGACTTTTAAAGTCTTAGGGTATGTTTGATAACCCAATTAAGTGATGAAAATGAAAAGATTCATCACTTATTCTTTTTCAGTGCGTTTGATAACATACCACTCAATCGAAAAAGCAGCCAAAAAATCACTGAAAACTTTAAGTGAAATTTTTCTACTGAAAATAATCACTGAATGCATTATATTTCAATAGTTGAAGCACTGTTTTCAGTATTACAAATTCAATCACTTAAAATTTTCAGTACTTAAAATTCAGCACTTAATTTTCAGTTTTATCAAACGCACCCTTAAGTTCATCCTTAATTATTAAGAAAACTTAGGAATTAGTCATTTTTCCCAAATATCTGTAATTTTTTTTGGGACAAAATTATCTTTCATTAGATATATACATATGTGTGTATATATCATTACCTTGAAGTTAGGGATTTCTAATTGGAAAACCAATTTAAATGCAACATACGTTTCTCTCTCTCTCTCTCATTATCTCACCCTCTATCTCTCTCACAATTTCTCTCTCTCTCTCTCTCTCCCCCTCTCTCTCTCTCTATTTTCTTTCTCTACATATTTCCATCTAGTAGCTCTCCCACCAACACCTAACTTCACTCCAAATCTAACCAAACCATCTATCAATATAAGCTTATAATCAACATTGTAGATAATCTGTTACCATCAAACCTACCACCACAATCCCCCCCCCCCCCTCCCCTTTCTTTCTCTCTCTCTCTCTCTCTCTCTCTCTCTCTCTCTCTAGTTTGTGGTATTGATAAGCACAACACTAAACAATACAAGTCCCAGAATGTATACGGCCATCATCAAATTCATGTAAGATTCTGTGATTTTACAACTTCGAGTGAAGCCTCGTTCGGTACTCCGGCGATCGGAGACGGTGAATCACCGGTACGGCGACGAAAAAGCATTTACATCGTCTATTGGACCAATGGAAGATCAGAGCACTGAGGAGTTTCGTCAGACCATAGAGGAGTTCATCGAGCAACAGAGGTTTCTGATACAGATGAAGGTTGAGAAATTTTGTTTTTTTTTTTTGATGAGAAATTTTTTTTTTTTGGGGGTGAGAAATCAGTATTATTGAACTTCCATCAAAATTTTAGAACTAAGAATTTCTCACCAATAAGTGAGAAATTTGCATTAATAAATGACAATTTATCATTAGAGCATTCGAATTTTTTCATTAGTACATTACACACTTCTATCAAAATTTTAGAAGTGAGAATTTCTCACCATTTTAGTTAAAATTTGTCACTTATGGTCAGTGATGCCTTTTACAGTGATAAATTTCTCATTGTGGTTAGAAGTGAGAATTTCTTATGATAATATAGAACTTCATATTATGTTATTGATGAATTTTTCACTTATGATCTGTGATGTATTTTAAAGTGAGGAATTTCTCAATTTTCTTTCTATGTCATGCATAATTTTTTCCTGTTAATTCTCTCTCTCTCTCTCTCTCTCTATATATATATATATATATATATATAACAAATCTGGGTTTTGAATTTCAAAATGCTGATTTATGGGAGTGGGGGTATTTCTCTCTCTTTCTCTCTCTCTCTCTCTATATATATATATATATATATATAACAAATATGGGTTTCAAATTTCAAAACTCTGATTTATAAGAGTGGGGGTATTTTGGTCCTCAATATAGGTGAGCGACTAATTTCTAAGTTGACTTATAGAATGGATCAATTTTTAGAAAAAGCTACAATAAATGACTGAAGTCTAGAACACCCTAGATATTTTCTCATTTTGACACCGTTGTTTTGACAAAGGAGTTGAATATATATTATACTGCGAATAGAAGTGGGGAAAGTGGTTCTGATGCTTTTGCACATCCATAAGAAAGTGTTCTACTTTCTTAATGTCCAAACAAGAGAACCATTACATCAAATGAAAGCAAGTGGCATTCCCATTCTTTCTTGCATTCACAAATGATTAATTTACTACTCCGTATTTTAGTTAGTAATTTTCTAGCTGCATTTAAAATATCAATGCAGAGGTGACTATTTTATTTGATGTGCCAAACGTTCTCGTGCTTGCAATGTGCACCAAATTCTCCTTGCACATGAATCATATGAAATTCTTTCTTGTATCTCTGGTTTTCACTTGCTTGAATCAAGTTTTCAAAGAATGTATGAAAACTTGGTTCTCCTTTTTCTAGTATTCCTTTGCCCCTAATCATTCTTTAATACAAAGGTTATGTGATGTCTCTCCACTGATTAGTGCGGTGGATTGCCTTTTTGAAATTTGGTTCTACTTTATACACAAATAATATCTCTGTGTATGCGAACATGTAAAATTGTGACCTAAGTTTCAGTGTCACAATGTGTAGGCTTAGCAATTGTGGCTTCAAAAAAAGGTTTGAGCGTGGATGGGACTGGTTTTAACACAAATCAGGGTGTTATAGCTTTAAGCCCACTGATTGGAAAGGGACATGCTTGTATTAACCTAAGCTATATATACAATTAGGCCACACATTCTTCTTTTAATTGGATTACAATTTCTATCACTACATATCTAATTGGAGATGAAGAGGGTTCATTAAATTAATCTGTAAAGGTCTCATTGTAATACCCTGAATTTCTGGAGAGTATTAATAAATAAAACTTCATTCTATAAACTTTTATTTCCTTTTGATGAAATTTGGTTACCAATCGATTGCCATTTATCCCAATCGATTGACACTTTTTAATATCAATCGATTGACATGTTCCCAATCGATTGCCATTTACCGACTAAAATTGATTACGTGTCAACATACCAATTGATTGACATACTTCTTAATCGATTGCCTTCTAATATCTGTTGTCAATCGATTGACATAAGCTGAGACAAGTTTTCCTCTTTCTTTAGCTTTGAACGCGTGGCACTCTCGTTTATCTATATATGTCATCATTTCAGGCCTTGGGCCATTTTTGTCAGCCTTAAAAGAGAGAGAGTAGCACATATTTTGTGATATATATATATATATATCTATATATCTATATCTATATACACTCATACACATACTCACAGTTGAGAAAAAGAGAAGAAGAAGAGAAGAACAAGAAGAAGAAAGAAAGAAGAAGGAGAGACAGAGAGAGAGCTAGGCAAAGAGAAGAAAAAGAGGATAAGAGAGAGAGAGAACTTGGAGGATTTAAGCTCACATACAAGTCAAACACACCCTTGGTGAGTTTCTAACTCACTTGGTCCCTTTATTGGATGTATACACAAGTTATTATGAAGCTTAGACATGTTATATGCATGAGGTGTACGTTTATATATGTTGTTTTTGCAATCTACTAATGAAGATGAAGTGCCAATCGATTGGCATAATTACCAATCGATTGCCATCAGTCTGGACCCAATCGATTGGACAGAATTCCAATCGATTGATATTATTTTTATACCAATCGATTTCCATGAGTAGCAATCGATTGACATAGTTTTTATCTCAATCGATTGGACCTTATACCAATCGATTGGTATGGGCAGAACATGGATTCCTTTGCCTATTTATTATATTAAGGGTTTGGTTGTTCGTTTCTTGATTTGGACTTCCGTTATGCGACTTTGGGTTAAACAGGGATCATGTGACAACAAAGTTAAGTATAATTATACAGAATGGATAAAAGTAATAATGTGGGTAACGCGTTGATTCTTGTATGAGTTCGATATCCATTTTTTTTTTAATCTGGATAGTCAGGACACATTGGGAATTGTCATGTGTCGATATTGGAACGTAACTCAGGTAGGTTTGATAAGTTCTGGAATGGTACGTGGGATGACGCCTGGTCATGATATGCATTCGCATGTGGTGGATGGTTTATATCCTTAACGAGCAGTGAGTGGGACCATGTAGTCCTAAGGTATCCAGATGATCTACGATGTATCCTTAATGAGCGGTAGATGGTTTATATCCTTAACGAGCGGTGGATGGGTGATCACTTGTATGCAGCGATAAGTCGTGGCAATAGATTTAATGTGCTGTTATTCAAAGCGTTATATCCCTGACATGCGGTGGATGGTTTATATCCTTAACGAGCAGGGATGGACTGACGTGGTGTCCATGAATGCGGTGGATGGTTTATATCCTTAACGAGCAAATAGACAGAATGATGGTACATCTACATATGTGAAATGATTGAGTCTGTTCTTCTAGAGAGTATTGTTAATCATCGGTCTTTGAGTAACAAGACGATAAGGGTTGATTACGATGTTTAATAAAGAAACAAGTTATGATTATCATTATAATAAGATTGTTAACTCGTGTTTTCATAAGCTCGTATTTACTTCAGATAATTGGTACCTCGTTAGTTTATACTCATTCAGCTCTCAGTAAGCTGACGACCTTTTGTTGCTTGGACTTTTCCCCGTCCAGACTATCTTGTACCTTATTCTGCAGGTGAGGACACTTATGATGATAGTGTCACACCCGTCCCAGGAATTCATAATTTTATCATGCATATTTATAATTTGGTAGTTTATCAATGTTAGTTGATAATGGTGATAAGGTTGATTGTGAGTCAACGGTAAGGTGTTAGTGAGGACACGGGAACATGGCAGCTCATATTACATGGGCATGAGTAAATGGCATTTATATGATTTAAATGTTATTCGACTGTATCTGGTATTCCCGTGAATAGTAATTATGCCTGTGTAGTATGATTCTGGTATTTGGATACTTTAGTATATCATGGTGAGAACTATGGTGAGAACGTGAGTGATACGTTAATTAAAAAGGTAGGTTGTGTAGAGATTCCACATAATTTAGTTTTTGGACGTTATTTTGGACCAAACTAGACTTAGTCGGAAACTTCTGAAATTTATAATTTTCACTCGTAAAGGCATAAAATGAACGTGTACGACGTTTCATGGGTTAATTAGCAGTTTGAGGAACTCGTGGGGAGGTAAACGCAATTTTTGAAGAGTATGCTGTTGGGTTTGTGCCCTCAAACCATTACTTTATAAATGAGACATTGACATTTTAATATATGGATATCAGCTTTACATTTAGTTATGTATGTTTCTTTCATGAGAAGATTGTTATCCTTAAGTATCATAGTAAATAATGCGTGTATGTATGAGATACATACAGGTGAGATACGAATTACTATTCTTTGTCACTTAGAACGTGTCACAGTGGATGATGAGACTAGATATCTCATCAGGTTTACATTGTAGCATGATTAAGTACCATTGGATGGAGTGATTAATCTCAATCACTAGAGTGTAACTCTTAGTTAATATGCTAGTGCTTATAGTGCATTGATGGACCTGAGCTTTCCTATTGACACTCAAGACTGTCAATCAATCGATAGGAACTCATAACTTGTATAAGGTACGTGTTCTCAATCTCGAGATAATTATGAACACAGACTGTGGATATGGTTGTTTTGACTTACCAATCAGTGAGGTCTATTGAAGATCAACACCTGGGTATCTTGGGTATGTCATGTTCATAGGGTTGTGAATATATATTGTTAAGATAGAATCTACCCTCTGATTCAGAGTAAGCATTCCCTTGAGAATGTCACCAAGTCGATTATTGAGTTCTGCAGTCTTGTTGATAAGAGTTATCAACATGTTTGGTAATCATGAGAGGTAAATGGGACTCAAGGAATACAAGAAGTAATCGTGATTCAGGTTGACAGTAACAGTTATCCGACTACCTGAATATGATTATGAATGCTGAAGGTAGAGGGACATTAGTACAACATAAAAGTCTAATTATCGCTTCGGATATGTTCTTTTGCGTTGGAGTTCAGTTATCGTTTTATAGTGGAGTAAACGTTAACTGACCAGTTAGTTAGTTTGCTGATCAAAGAGTTTGGTCACGGTAATTAGCAAACTGGTCTGAGCCAACAATAAAGAGCCTAGGAGGTCCCACTCTTAGCTCTGCCAGGATACTTGGAAAGACACATGAGGGAGTTGTCAAGACAAGTTCGATCGATTGAAGTATGTTCGATCGATTGAAGTCTTAGCAGTCTCGATCGATCGAGATTGGTTCGATCGATCGACGATCGATCGAAGATCTTTGATCGCTCGAAGTCTAGGTCGGTTCTGGAAATCTATAAATAGGGCAGCTGCGTTCTGGAAAAAGGAGTTCATCGTTTTTATTAACCAGACGCTGCAGAAACTGTTTTAGTCTTCCTAAACCTTCATATCCTCTATATTAGAGATCCCACCATCTCTAGTCTTTCCGGCAGGCATCCGCAAGAGACATAAAGGTGAAGACAATCTAGTGGAGGCTGCTGCATCACCAAGGTTGAAGATATCAGAATTGGGTTCAAGACATAAAGGTATAATCTTGTCCCCTCTTGTGCGCACCTATAGAATTAGTGAGTAGTAGATCCTGGGATACCATTCAGTTATTATAACTGAATCTTTTCCGCTGCGCGTTTAAAATAATTTTCAAATCGATTTTTCCTACATATGCCTATATATAGTAGTGGATGAGATTCATTCTCATCCAAAACTCTCTAAATATCTTGAGAGAGGAGAGAGAAAAGAGATTTGGTGGCCACAGGCTTTGCGACACCGATCGACGACCGTTCGTCCGTCAGATTTTCTCCAGATTTTAGATTTGAACTCGTGAAGGTCAGATCTACGTTTTGATACTACTTAGGCCATGTTTGGCCAATTTTTGTAAAAATCTTAATTCTAGACTTTTGGGAAAAACAGGTATAAACTTGTAGGAATTTTCTCAAATTCAAAATCCGACGATTAATTGACCTCCTAGTCGATCCTTCAAAGTTTGGGGGAAATCGCATGAGGTATGAAGTTCTAACTTGTGAAATATAGAGAAATACATGTTTTATATTTTGACGACGAAATTGAGATCCGGGCAAAATCCATGTGTTAATTGTAGGCCCGTTAATTATGCACGCGCTAAATTGTGAAAAGCATGTCTAAATTTACGCGAGCACGTTAAGTTGTCTATGTGGGTCAAAGGGGAGTCTTATACAAATTTATGCTGGAGTAAGCTTCTCGTTGTTTGAGAATTTTAGTAGCGACGGCTACTGTACATGGTTGTAGGCTTGGACTTTCCATGACACTTGTGGGGATGTAATGGTTGTAGGCTTGGACTTGCCATTGACATTGCGGTTAAGGCTTGGACTTGTCGCTTCCGGATGAATGCGTATTTTTCTCCCTAGAGACTATTGATATGATTTACGAGATTAAAGCATGTTTTGTCATATATTGCATATGATAGACTTGTACGCTCAGCATATAGCTGAGCAGTGGAGATGTACTCCATTGCAGACAAGAAGAAAGACAATAAGAAGCGTGATGAGTGAGGCCGTTAAAGAACGCCGTGGGAATCATTTGTTTATATTTTTGTTTCTATTTCCTAAACTAGTATCAAGGAATTGGGTTATGTAATACGTTGTAATAGATCTTTGGATTAGTTCCGTAGTATGGTAATCCTGTATTTGAACGTCTGTGGTTATGTTTTAAATGTTGTAATTCAGTTATGGTTGCGATTGTTGTTAGTGTAGAGAAGCATGAGTTGTTAATTTTCACAACAGGGCTGCTCAGCAGGGGAGCAGTCGACTGGACCCTATGTTAGTCGACTGGATCCCGTGTGATTGAGACATTGAAAGTGAATAGTAAGAGAAGCAGTCGACTGGACCCTTTATCAGTCGACTGAACACTGTTGATTTTTTGGCTACTGCTTCTATTATTGGTAAAACCAGTCGACTGGATCCCCAGATCAATCGACTGGACCCCTTTTTGAAATGTTAAAATTTTAGTTCTGCATAACACAGTCGATTGGGTTCCCTGATCAGTCGACTGGACCTCTGTTGAGAATTTTGGGTTTTGGTTTTCGCTAGGAATAGTCGACTGAACCTCTGTTTTCAAAACTGTGTTCTTTTGGACAGGTTTCAAGTGAACAAAACTTTTTATAACTCTGATTTTAATAATGTTTTCCGTTGCTATTGACTTTAATGGAGCTGGATAAGCCTTGATGGCGTGCCACGTGTCCTATTTCCACGCGTAGTGGGACGGGTCGTGACAGATAGCTACTACACTGAGGGTGATTTCACAGAGGGTGGCCCCACAGATGCCGAGTATGCCAGAGAAGGCTACTACGCTAACGACTACCCTTACGCCAGTTGAAGATCTGAAGATCTAAAGATAGTTTATCTAGTTTATGTTTAAGCTTATTATTATTGTGGAACTTGTTTAGTTAATGGGTACTTGGGCATATGTTGTCTTCAGACCTGTTGTGATCCTGTGGACTACACTATGATAGTTTGTAATAGTATTACTATTGTTATATTTTAGTTGGTTACTATTCTTGTTTGGACTAGTACTGCGTGGTGTGGAAGATAGTGACATTCATCGGTCATTCCCTATGGACCCATAAAGGAAATTTATTTATTTTTCTCTATTTATGCTGTTCCGGGGCGTGACACTCATTTACCTAAACTTTTCCATTTTTCTGGTGCCTATCTCTCGTGGGAAGTCACATAAATTTGGTATAAGAAAAGATTCTGCTCATCCTTTAGATTATTCATGTCTATATAATGAAATTTCAACTTCAAGTTCATAGGGACCTTATTTTTAGGTAATCACATTCATAGGAGACTTTAACTTCAAGTTCATGCAGAGGATACAAGTGAAATGACGTCCCACCAAGAGTGTGTTAGGCATATGCATTATTAGACTTAAGCATTTTTCAGGCATGATGTTAGGCTCTTTCTTTAAGGAACTGGACAAGCTGAATTACGATATTATAGAATGTTATAGAATTGACTCCAGTCGGGCAGTGTGAGCCATGTGAGATGCATCCTACATCCCTCATAAGGAAACTTAGTGGGCTTAGTAAGCCATGTAATGCAATGAAGATGTCACACCCCAACCCGCCCCGCGGGTTAGGACACGTGTAACAAAGCCAAGGACCAAACAATCATTTTTTAACGTTCCAAAAATTACACTTTTGACTGAAGTATCAGGGGTAAAATATCATTTTATCAAATGAAATAACCAAAGGAAATAGAATAAAGTTTTAAAGCCGTCAAATGGTACTTGGGCAAAGTTTCCCCTATTACAGTACCATTCACCCTGTTTTCACAAACTAAAACATTTCAACCCCTGTAGCATTTTCTTTAAATATTCCAATACATACTAAAAGCCCAACTAAATATATAAATATTACAAACTTTTATAACATTTATTTCCAAACATATTTAAAATCATAAACTTCAAACTTACAACAAGTCTATTTAAATTCTCACATGTAAATATATAAACAAGCTAGACCCAGCCCCGGAGTCTCGATCATTTCTCACTGTGATATTCATCTGAACCTGCGTGGTCATTAGCCACAAAAAAAATCGAATAAGCTTTCGCTTAGTGAGTACGTGGTGCTAATCATGCAATTGGAGTATTTAATGATTCATAACACCAATTAAACATTCACAACAATAAATGGTCACCGGCGTGTCAAGTAATCAACCACCATCGTTCTGGACTCCTGATTCCGGGCCAATCTCACTTTTTCCGTCGCATATAGCGAAATCACTCTCATTCATTTGTGACCGTAGTCACTTCGATGTGGCTGTCACCACTATCCCCTTTTCTCTGAGGATTTCAACATCTCTCTGTCCCTTATATATGGGCTAACTAATGGTGATTATCACTTGAGACCTTTGACCCAAATAAGCACATAAGCAGCTCAACATGTCAACATGACAATTTCAACATTTTAGACATGTTAAATACAAACTAATCACATGCTTTTCTACTTAATCAATAATTAAGCAATTTAAGCATTCACTAACAAATAAATAACATTAAATATCCAATTTTGGGATTAGGACACTCACCTCACAAATAGGTCCCAAATAAGCCTAGAATTCCCAAATTCCTTCGCAAAATTTGCTACTAATGATTCCAATGATGATCCTATACAATTTTGGTACACTAAATATTACTAACTCATTTGGGACACGAAAAATCTATCGATTAAACTGAAAATAAATTATACCAAAAGGTTAGACTTACCCCCACGAGCCCAAATATGACTTCCTATCACAATTTGAACAACAAATGACGAAGTTGTGGCGTTAGGAAGGTCGAAACCCTACCCTTTTTCCTCTTCCTCTTTCTCGCGTCTCTGTCTGTTTGTTCATTCTCTGTTTTCTTTTTTTTTTTTCTTTGAACTAACTAATAAGTATATATATATTATTATATATATTATACACGGCACACACCACTTCCGCCGCCACCTAACACTATGACTCACGCACATGTTTGTTGTTTTGTGTTTTTTTTTTTTTTTTTTTTTTAAACAAGGTAGACATGAGAAATAATATGGTGTGTCTCGATCCATGTAAACTAACTCTTATTTATATTTAGACTCCCAACTATTTTGTAAACTTTATTATAATATCCAAACTAATTATATTACTATCCCAATAACTAAGTGACTTTACATCTATGTCACGTATGGGTCCCATACATGGTCCCAAATATTATATGAAGGCACTAATTAGCCTACTAATTATACCATTTATCCAATTTCGCCCTCACAAGGGTACTCAAACTGGTCACATAAATAATCATGAATTATAATAGAATATTAAAACACTGAACATTTCATCAATTAAATAATCATATGGTATCAGCATGTATCATAATGTACACATTTACATTTACATGTCTACCATTTAACCACATAAATGCACATTTATGCAATTTATATTATCCAAACCCTCTCTTGGGTCACACTTTCATATCTGTCCCATCTCTAGTGGGACTTTCAACTGTGCTCTTTATCAAGCACTTATCACATGGGGTAACTGGAACTTACCCAAATCATCACATGCAATTAATTATATTAATTAATGTATGCTAAATAAATATTACTACCTTTTTCGGGTACGGGTATTACAGAAGACGTCACATATTTAAGTGAGAGAGATTGCGAAGTCCAAATTGATTATGTGTAATTGGCTTATAAAATACCGCAAGTTTGATATTAGTAATTTGGACATCAGCATTTTGGGCCAATAAGCCTCGAAAAAACACTATATGTATGTCACGACCCATCCTGTTACAGGCGAAAATAGGACACATGACACGTCACCGAGACTTATCCAATTCATTTAAAAGAATATCGCAGCGGAAAAACATAAGTAGAGACGTAAAGCATCTTTTAAAAATAAACTTCATTTGAGAAACAATTGACTACGGGTCCGTAAAATCCGTATAAAAGCGAAAAGTTAATTATATTTGAAAACCAACATATTTTAGTTAATAGGCACCCAAAGAACTAATTAGAACCTTTAAAAATATTCCGAAAATGGTGCTAAGAGTAAACATGCAGGGGTCATTCGACCGGTCGAACTTGGCAGAATCCTTCCTCAGTGCAGAATTTTGCTAAGAAGTCAAACAACCTCGCAACTAATTGCAACATTTTAAAACATACGAACACTATTCCAAAACTTCCCAACTATATCAAGGTTACAAGAACATACATAATTCTTGCCAAACTTTGAAAAACAATGATAAAGAAATAAGTTAAGGCTCGTTTGGATCAACTCTTAAAACCAATATCAACATTCGCCCAAAACACGTAATTGATAAGTAAAGCATACAAGACACGAACTCAAGAGTTTAGATTCGTTCAAGCCTAACCATGAGAAGCCTTATTACATATTACAACATTACCAAAACCATTATGAAGTTTTCAAGTTAACAACAACATAGTTCTAACTCCTTACATCTCTTAATACAACGTACATTGGAATGGAAAACAAAAGTATAAACAAGGACGATCTCGACATTCCATTAGCCTCACTCTTTTTGCTTCATCTTTCCTTTTTTTTTTTTTTTTTATCACCTGCAATGGAATAAAGCTCCACTACTCAGCTATATGTTGAGTGCACAATTCTTAACGAATGCATATATGACAATTCATGCTTTAAGATATCAAAACACATTAAATGGTCTATAGAGAGAAAAATATGTATTCATCTGGTAATGGCAAGTTTCAAGCTTTAAACCGCAATGCTAATGGCAAGTTCAAGCCTGAAACTATTGCATCCAAGTACCCTGACAGGGCCGGTTCCTAAACCATGCATAGTAGCCGTTGTAGACACCCCATTTTGTCGGCTATCAGATTTAGTAGACCCATAGCTTGGTGGTTCACAATGATCGTAAAAGACTCAAAAAGACTCCTGGAAGTCAGCTCTATCTCTCAGAATGCTCAGATTGACCAAAATGCCCCTGAAAGCCCGAAAACTCCCAGATTTGGTCCCGAAGTTCTGAAAACATGCTATGTCGTAAGAAAAATGATAAAATGAGTTTTTAAGTAAAACTGGATGAAATCGTCAGCTCCCAGAGACCCCCGGAAGTCCCGGAAGTTCCCCGAAAGTCCCCGTTGACCGGTTTGACCAAGGTTTGACCAGGTTTTGACCAGAGTTTGACCAAGTTTGACCAAAATCGTCCGAATTCACCGGAATCATTAGAAAAGTATTCAAATGAGTTTTAAAAGAGAATCGAGCGAAAACGTCGGCTCCTGGGAGCTCCCGGAGGTTCCCAGAACTTCCCGGGAATCCCAGGTTTGACCAGTTTGACCAAGATTTGACTTTGGAATCGGGGCACCGAAACAATTTTCAAATATTTTTCATGGATACTAGAGGTCAATAGCTTCCCAACGGTATATCGCACATAATTCCTGGATTTAAAACGAATTTATTTTGAATTTCCGAAGGCGAAAAAGGCGATCAAATCAGCATTTATCGCGAATACCGCAAAACTTTTCAAAGTGACCTATCCCCAAACTATTTTTATGTAAAGTAGACTCCATTACCTTTCCAACGGTATATCACAACCTCAATTTGGAGTTCGTATGCATTTTCTGTGAATTTCGGACGAAATAGGGCCTTTTCGCGAATACCGGAACCTCTGGGGGCCTAAACATAATTTTCTGGGCTTCTGAGGAGCAGTGCCGCCGCGGCACTGGCCCACTGCCGCCGCGGCACTGGCCCAGTGCCTCCGCGGCACTCAAACCTCGCAGAGTCCATTTTTGTAATTTTTTTTGGGGGTCCAATTTGATTAATTGAAAGCCAAAACGACATAGTTTTATGTTCACAGTTGTTTGGGACCAATGGGAGTACTTCTAAAACCCCAAAACCACCCCAAATTGGCCTATTTAAACCCCCCATTGCTCTTCATTTTGGGGGAGCCAAGTGCAAAGCTTGAAAACTTGTAGAGAAGAAGAGAGATAGAGATAGGTTTAGAAGAGAGAAAGGGAGCTTCTCCCATTGATTTTCCATAAGAAAGTGAGTTTTATTCTTGTTTTCTTCCATCATCCTTCTATATACTTCACATTCAAAGTCCACTCCAACCCTCATTCTTGAGCATTCATGAGATAGGAAGCTACTTCCATGTCCAAATGTCAAAATCTATGAGTGAAACACCAAGCTACAAGTCCAAAATCACATTGATTATCATCTATTGATTGCTATTTACTTGCCTTGTTTATTTATATGTTCATCTCTCCTTATCTCATTTCTTTTTCTTTTCTTTATTTACTTACTAGTTCATCATCATCTAAGTGATGACATGAAGTTTGGGGTGAGTGAATCCTTATGGATAGTAGCTCTTGACCTCAAAAACATGTTTGATAGATGATGATCATAACCTCAATACTTCCAAGGTATTCTTGAAATGTATTGAAGTTATGTTTAAAAAATAAAAATAAATCTCTCCAACAATCTTGGAGATTCTCAATGATGAGTTTGATGTTGGTATTCTAAGTGGTCATAAACCTTATTGAGTGTTGAAAATATGTTTTCAAAACATCTATTTCAAAACCCCTCTCAATCCCTCTAATTTGGTTTCAAGAAACAAAACTTTATTTTCCCTAAAATTTCCAAAACCATGACCCAAAACAGTGAGCTGTTCAGATTCAAAGATTTGTTTTGAATTAAATACTCAAGTTATGATGATGAAACCACTTGGAAAACCTTCCTAATACATCATAGTTCGTCCCTAATTTTTCCCATCAATTATAGAGATGTGAAAGTATTTGTTTTGGATGTAAGAAGTTCATATTCATAATCTGCCTCTGTTCTCACAGAATGTTCACCCAACTTCTTGCACTTATTCTGGATATTTTCATCACTGTACATATATATTTTCTATTTTTTTTTTATAAAACTTGGGTGTCTTAGGAAACTTTTGGTATATAATGAGTCATCATAAACCTTTTCTTTGATTTATGAAAAATCATACAAAATCAGTCAACAGTACAGCTTTTGTTTCTGAGTCATGTGTACATTCTGATTTTTTTCTTTTAATCTGTGATAGCTATTGATGTTTGGCTTTTTGGGTTATTTTCTAGACACAATTAGAATGATCTCAGGTTTTTCTCACATTTTTCTAGGCACGTTTGACCTCCCATTATAATGTTGCAAAGTAACACATGCAGTCTGTCCACTATTCACAGCAAGCACCTTTTAACTTTCATTCTTTGATTTGATGCTTACATGAACTCCAAATTAGTTCATATCTTAGGAAGTAGTTCATACTACATTTGTACACATCCCATGTTGATTTCATTCATCCATCCATACACATTTTAGACTTCTAAGTCATTCTAGAAATCCAAGTACACAAAACACACTACAACCTTTGTACACTTTAGATACATACATTGCATTCATGCAAGATTTGGGGTTTTTGTAACTCTTAATCTAAGGAGATTATAAGGAATGAACTCGATCACCCGTTCATGCTTCCTCTTGATCTAATCATCCTTTCTCATCCGTCCCGGGGATTGAGAGGTCTTCTTTTATCAAAGAATAACATGCATCATACTAGCTTGCTAAGCATCCTTGTTTTCTTTGACTATTTGTTTCAAGAACAATTCATGTCCCCCTTTAGATTAGGAAGTCTTGATTATTTGATACATGATTAGACTATTTTTCCTAAGTTTATTTGTGTGATCTTTCACTTTACATTGTATGATATTTGACTTAGATCTTATGAATGATATCTTATCTTTTGATCTTCCAATTTCAAGTTTTCTTATGTGATGTAATATACTACAATAGTATTAATTGTCGAACCAAACATAGTATAAGATGATTATTTGGATGCTAATTGAGGCCCGTCGAAAGACGGGGCGAGTTGAGGGTGTTTTAGTCGCGACAAAGGCTCCTTCCTCTCTCGTACCAAAACCCCGAACCAAGTTCTTTGGTTATGAAGGGCCGGTGCCCTTATCCGCTTGGGTGAGTCAAAATTAGGTTTCTTGGTTCCTTAAAGACCAAGTGGCGACTCTGTATCTGTTTTCAACAGACCTTTCCTTTTCTTTGATTCAAATCAATTTCAAAAAACAATCTCAAACAAGAGAGAGAAGTGGTCCGACTTCCGGTGTCCACAATCTGGCGACTCTGCTGGGGATTTTTATTTTTAAAAAAATAATACAGAGGTTTGACTCATAAAAAGCATCCTTAAAATCATCTTTTTACTGTGTTTGGTTCACCGCGTTGCACTCTTGCATTCCCCCCTCCGACTGTGTCTGAAACGCGGCGCTGACATTGTTCAGGTCTTGCTGTGCCAGGGCACAAGTCACCGTTGATACTGTACCTTCCAAGGTATATCAAAAAGAGTAAACACTTCCGTACTGTCTCTCTGACGGTATATTGGAACTCTCGTCAATGGACCCTCTTTGACTAAACCCAGCCTTTGCATATAGGTTCCTGTAAAACCTTTCATAGGACTGTTCATTTGTCTTTTCAGATAGGACAATGTGATATAACTGTTGTATGCCCTGACGGGATTACCTGCGCGGTGTAGACGCTTATGTGGCATGAGGCAGAACTTCTTTCTTATGATCCCCAAGGCAATCACTCACATGTGATCACATTGAGTTGACCTGCCTAGGCACCATGACAAGGATGTCTGCTCCATGTTCACAAAGATATGCACCGCAAACCTTGTTTGTTGGTCCTAGGACATAGGAGTATGAAAACTAGCTAGACAGTATGTCACCATCATAACCTGTTTCTCCCAGAAACTCTGTCCAGATATCCCAGATATAACCATCATAACCTGTTTCTCCCAGAAACTCTGTCCAGATATCCCAGATATAACCATCATACCCTGTTTCTCCCAGAAACTCTGTCCAGACATCCCAGATACATATTAACCTGTTTCTCCCAGAAACTCTGTCTAGATATCCCAGATATAACCGTACTAACCCATTTTTCCCAGAAACTCTGTCTAAATCTCCCTGATTTCCCAGATATACCAGTTTCTCCCAGAAACTCTGTCCTATCTTCCCAGATATACTTGTTTCTCCTAGAAACTCTATCCATATTTCTCAGAAATGCCCAAAATACCAGTTTCTCCTAGAAGCTCAGTCCAAATCAACCAGAAATCCCTATTTCTCCTAGAAACTCAAATGACTTCTAGAAATTTCTCCGAATCTTCCAAATCCCTATTTTTCCCAGAAACTCTGTCTAAAATTCCCGAAGTATCCCGAAAATCCCTGTTATCCCTTGGTGATCACACTGGAAAGTAAGGTTAGCACACTCTGTATGGCTAGGACCTTATTTGTTTAGCTGTTATCTGTTAGAAATAGGAGCATCATATAGATTAGGGCTTGCATCCGCATGCTTGTCTCATACGCATACACGATTCGTGTCAATCTACATGCACACGCATCTTGTCAGTCTCACACATGTCAGTCTCCACACATCAAATGCATACGTATCATTATCCTCACCCATCTCGATCATTGTACAAAAGTCATAAACTTACAGCAACCGTCCTTGGTTTGCATCATTAAATCCTGCAAAATTCTGATCATCCCCTCCCGCTAGGAGTCCATAAGAAGTATTTTGTGCCTCTGTTAATTTGGGCTTTTACTTCTATTTGCAGAAAACATAACCCCGGGTAAGGACACCTCTGTACCTTCCCAAATTCATTGTCTCAATCGTGGGCTAGCCCAGGCTATCGTAAACTCGCCAATGGCCTACCAAGCTCTGGAGGGGAAAGTGGACAAACTACAAACCACTGTTGAACAACTAAGTTTAAGGATAAGCCGATTCGAGAAGATGGTGCAGAGCATTGATAAAGGGAAGTATGGGTTGCCCAACGCCATCTATCCAAGCCCGTTTCCACATCCGAATCTCTACTTGTATCCAAACCCACACTTTAGCCTTGGTAATCCTAGTCCATATCCAAATCCAAGAGCCACTCCAAGGACCCACTTGAACTCAAAGTCTAACAAAACCCGCAACCCAAGAACCTTCACCAACTTGGGTATGCCATTGTCCGTTATCCTTGATAACCTCATCAAAAAGGGGCACCTCCGACTCCTTCAGCCTCGTGCTGACATCCCTCCGCCTAGTTGTGACCTGTCCAAAATTTGTGCCTACCACCAAGGCCCAGGCCATGACACCGATAGCTGCGTGCGCCTTCGCCATGATATCCAAGACCTCCTCGATCAAAAAATCATCGAGCCATCGCCCATCCAACCCTATATCAACCAAAGTGTCAGCTTCATCGAACCTAAAGCCCCTGGCTTACCTGTTCAAATGATCCCCTTCGCTGAGGAACCTGCGCCGGTGAAGTGATGGTGTTTGGAGCTCTTGCTAGAGAGCCAAATGAAGATGCTCTTTAAAAAAAAAATAATAAAAAGAATAAGTGAGTCACTGTGACATTCCATTTGAGACCGGGTCGAGTCCAGTCGAGTCTGTTGTGTGTTTTGTCTATTTCAAGTTTAGTCTTGTGGTTGAGTCTGTTTGTCATCAAGTTGTTAATGAGTCTGTAATCCTTCTCTACTGATGGAATGAAGTCTCATTTTGCCTAATCTGATGTGCCCAGTCATAGATGCATGAATCGTTGAACTGAAGTGTCACTTTTCAAATTACCATGGATATTACTATGCTAAAAAAAAAATAGTTTTCTTTATTTTTAACTCAAATAGAAAATCCTGAAAGGTCAAAGTCAATTTTGCACTGACACTGATGAAGAGCTAGAATTGAATAGTCTTACTTTAAGAATGTAAAGATGCTCTTGTCTCAATCTTGAAAAGACATACTTGGAACTGACTTGGGGCTTGCCCAACACCCTTTCCCACCATTTCGAAGCCTTAAGCCCAATCCAATTGGGAGCCACACAATCTGTCCGATTGAAAGCAATGCAAACTTAGCCCTTGATGGTAGCCAAACATTCCAGTGAGTTTCATCTCCACTTTCACAAAAAAAGAAAAAAAAAAAAAAAAAAAAAGAAAAGAAAAAGCTCGCTAGGTTGAAAACCCGAAAGGGCACCTAGGCAAAAGTTAGAGCTGAAAAAGGTGTTGATTTCCAAAATCTGACCCTAGCCAGTCAAAATGTTGGAGAAATTTTGATGAAACAAATGAGATAATCATACGCTTCAAGATACATCTTAAGAACGTGCCAAGACCACGTTTCAAAAGGCACGGAATGACCACAAATAAATTCCGAGAGCTGACATGCACATTCTGGAATTCTGAGATTGCGATTGAAAGATCTCACAAGAATCAACTACATTAAAAAGCAAAATTGACTGGCTAGGCGAAAGTGAAAAGGATCAATCCTCAAAACAAAACAAAAAGAAAAAGAAAAAGAAAAGAAAGGGAGATTGAAACTGAATTCTTTTATTCAATGCTACCACAAGTGGCTCAAGTTTGAACTTCTTTGACGATTGGTTTGAAAAACCCTCATACCTCAAACCCCTTGTTTCAAGCCATGCCTTGAACTACGCTCGACCTGATTCCCGCTCGGGGATACGTAGGCAACCACATCGGTTCGGTCGCTCCACCAACAAAATAACCTTTGCTTTCAAGCCTTGCCTTGAACTACGCTCGACCTGATTCCCACTCGGGGATACGTAGGCAACCGCATCGGTTCGGTCACCCCACCTACCCAAAAATCAACCCGCTTCTTCCCAACCATGCCCGAACTACGTTGGACCTGATCCCCACTTGGGGGTACGTAGGTAGACTTTCGAAAAAGAAAAAAAGAAGGATGGCTCGCTAGGTCGAAAATCCGAAAGGACGCCTAGGCAAAAATTAGAGTTAAATCCAAGGTGAGCAATAACAAAAGAGAGAAAAGAGCTTGCTAGGTCACCTCACTGGTGCCTAGGCAAAAGTTATGAGCATTTGAGAGATTAAAGTCACGGTCCATGCCTCAAACCAGAAAATCACCTTCCACACTAGGGGCAAACTTCGGCTACCCGCCTCGTTTGCCTGACTTTTACTATCTACCCTTCACACAAGGGGCAAACTTCGGTCACCTACCTCGTTTGCCCAAAACCTCCAGTGAACCTTCCTCCAAACTAGGGGCAAACTTCGGTCATTTGCCTCGTTTGCCTACCGATCCCACTTCATGCCCTTCAAACTAGGGGCAAACTTCGTTTGCCACCTGATCCCTATACACCAATGGTAAGCCTTCAAGAACATTGTCTTGAACAGATGGAAATGGAGCGTCTTTCATTCCATAAGCTAAGGCACTAATTCAAAGCACATCTTGAGAGAAGCAAAGAAATTGATTAGATCAGTAGGGAGGAATTTTCAAAAATAAGATTCACCATCAAAGTGATGCCACGTTAAGGAGAGAAGTAAACACAAAAGAGAAATGGTACATCATTTATGACAAAAGCACATTAAGTTTTGGCAAGTCGACCTTGTTTCATTTTGGTGTCAAATGTGTCGTCCTCGTGCGTCAATGTCTGTCAAGTTTTTGAGTCTGTTGTAGTCTCAAATGTGTAAATCAAAAGTGACTAATAAAATTTTCAAATCAAGTTATAAAGAGCATGCCAATACAAGCAGGAGTACCAAACACCATTACTGCACTGGTCAAGGCGTCAGCGTAAGAAGCGTCAAAACTTGGGGAAGATTTCATCCCTTTCCAAACTGCCAAAAGCTAACCATTATCTTCTAGCAACATAAGTCCATGAGTGGCTGTTGATCTTTCATCTTTCATGCAACATAAGTCCATGAGTGGCTGTTGATGATCTTCTTTCATCCGAGCAACATAAGTCCATGAGTGGCTGTTGATCTTTCATCTTTCATGCAACATAAGTCCATGAGTGGCTGTTGATGATCTTCATTTCTCCAAGCAACATAAGTCCATGAGTGGCTGTTGATCTTATTTCTTCATGCAACATAAGTCCATGAGTGGCTGTTGATGATCTTCATTTCTCCAAGCAACATAAGTCCATGAGTGGCTGTTGATCTTTCATCTTTCATGCAACATAAGTCCATGAGTGGCTGTTGATGATCTTCTTTCATCCGAGCAACATAAGTCCATGAGTGGCTGTTGATCTTTCATCTTTCATGCAACATAAGTCCATGAGCGGCTGTTGATGATCTTCCTTTCTCCTAGCAACATAAGTCCATGAGTGGTTGTTGATCTTTCGTCTTTCTTCATGCAACATAAGTCCATAACTGGCTGTTGATGATCTTCCTTTCTCCTAGCAACATAAAGTGGCTGTTGACTGTCTTCCTTCGCTCATGCAACATAAGTCCATGAGTGGCTGTTGATGATCTTCTTTCATTTATCCAACATAAGTCCATGAGTGGTAGCTGATCACCCTCCTCCTTCAAAATCAAAACCTTAACTGCCGCAGACCATCTCCGTATCCCTCATCACAAATAGAATGATACCTTGACTCCCATTCAACGGGCGTATTTCCTTCTTCCTAGTAGAGTGCATTATCCATTCCAGTGGCCCATCTCAGCCAAGACCACAAAAGAAACCACATTCATCCCTAGCAGAGTCACTTCACCCCCTCAAGTAGATGCAATCCCCAGCAAGCATATCAATTCAACAGTTCTTCTAATCAAGGTTAGTCCAACCATTGATTCAATCCACGACAGTCACAGTAGTTCACTGTCGACTCGTCATATCGATTCGTACATCGTCAGTTCAATCTAGGATAGTCACAGTAGTTCACTGTCGACTCGCCTTCTCGATTAGTACATCGTCAGTTCAATCTAGGATAGTCACAGTAGTTCACTGTCGACTCGTCATATTGATTCGTACATCGTCAGTGCAATCCATGACAGTCATAATATCGACTCGTCATCACGATTTGTTCATTCACCCGCCCTCTAGATTGAGGCAAATCCTTCTTCATCAGCCCTCTAGATTGAGGCAAACCCTTCACCATCCGCCCTCTAGATTGAGGCAAACCCTTCATCACCTGCCCTCTAGATTGAGGCAAATCCTTCATCACCAGCCCTCTAGATTGAGGCAAATCCTTCATCATCAGCCCTCTAGATTGAGGCAAATCCTTCATCACCAGCCCTCTAGATTGAGGTAAATCCTTCTTCATCAGCCCTCTAGATTGAGGCAAACCCTTCACCATCCGCCCTCTAGATTGAGGCAAACCCTTCATCACCAGCCCTCTAGATTGAGGCAAATCCTTCATCACCAGCCCTCTAGATTGAGGCAAATCCTTCATCATCAGCCCTCTAGATTGAGGCAAATCCTTCATCACCAGCCCTCTAGATTGAGGCAAATCCTTCTTCATCACCCCTCTAGATTGAGGCAAACCCTTCACCATCTGCCCTCTAGATTGAGGCAAACCCTTCATCACCAGCCCTCTAGATTGAGGCAAATCCTCCATCACCAGCCCTCTAAATTGAGGCAAATCCTTCATCACCAGCCCTCTAGATTGAGGCAAACCCTTCGTCATCAGCCCTCTAGATTGAGGCAAATTCTTCATCATCAGCCCTCTAGATTGAGGCAAATTCTTCATCACCAGCCCTTTAGATTGAGGCAAACCCTTCATCATCCGCCCTCTAGATTGAGGCAAATCCTCCATCACCAGCCCTCTAGATTGAGGCAAATCCTTCATCACCAGCCCTCAAGATTGAGGCAAATCTTTCATTATAAACCCTTTAGGTTCGGGTAGAACTTCCACATCTATCAATCATTTTAGAGAGATTCTCAGAGAGTCCTCTACCATCTTCAGCAGAAGATAACAGAAGTCCGAACCAATTCTTCGAACTTTGTAATCATATGGATCGGCCAGCGATTAAAAAAATCACTCGCAGTCAAATCACCCCGATTCCCAGGGCAAGCACTGTCTATTCGCAATTCAAGGACCCGTGTCCAAACAAATATCATGAACTTCCTCACCAACTCAATTATCGTGAGCTTCCTCACTCCTTCGTCTAAAATTATAAGCTTCCTCACTTGTCGTGAGCTTCCTAACTCCTCTGTCCAAAATCATGAGCTTCCTCACCGCTCAATTCTTGTGAGCTTCCTCACTCATCGTGAGCTTTCTCACATCGTGAGCTCCTTACTTATTGTGAGCTTCATCACTCATTTGTCCAAAATCATGAGTCCCCCTCACCTACCTATTGATTATTGTGAGCTTCCTTGCCTGTCACTTATCGTGAGCTTTCTCACTTATCGTGAGCTTCCTCACTCCTTTATCCAAGATCATGAGCTTCTTCACTTATTATGAGCTTTCTCACTTGTCGCTCTTGAGCTTTCTCACTCTGGTTTCCTCAAACTGTCAGGACTCCGCGTCTGATCCGTTTTGCTTACAAAGCACACTTCCTAAAGTCCAGAAGTTTGCCCCTAGACCCAGAGTCTTCTAAACCTTGATGTCCTTATCCGAGTCATCACAGTCACAAACACTAGCATAACACCAGCCCACTCGGGGTGGCACACCCCACAGCACTTGCTCATACTAGGGTCATAACACTAGACATGATAGGACTCATGACACAATTCATATCACATCCATGCATTGCATATCACTCTTATTGCATAGCATCCGCCTGATTGTTGTGTATGTGCATGTGTGATTTATTCCTTTGAGCTCCGAACTACGTCCTGGTCTGATTCCTCTCGGGATACGTAGGCAGCTCACGCAGAGCACGATCAGCACTAGCCTCAGCATCATTGCATCTTTTGCAACGCTTTTATCCTAAATCTATAGCCTCCAAAAGTCCTGTCTCTTCAAAACTTTGGCACTCGCTTGCGACATGCGTTGCCTCGCAAGTTCATGCCAAAGAGGGGCAAACTGTAGACACCCCATTTTGTCGGCTATCAGATTTAGGAGACCCATAGCTTGGTGGTTCACAATGATCGTAAAAGACTCAAAAAGACTCCTGGAAGTCAGCTCTATCTCTCAGAATGCTCAGATTGACCAAAATGCCCCTGAAAGCCCGAAAACTCCCAGATTTGGTCCCGAAGTTCTGAAAACATGCTATGTCGTAAGAAAAATGATAAAATGAGTTTTTAAGTAAAACTGGATGAAATCGTCAGCTCCCAGAGACCCCCGGAAGTCCCGGAAGTTCCCCGAAAGTCCCCGTTGACCGGTTTGACCAAGGTTTGACCAGGTTTTGACCAGAGTTTGACCAAGTTTGACCAAAATCGTCCGAATTCATCGGAATCATTAGAAAAGTATTCAAATGAGTTTTAAAAGAGAATCGAGCGAAAACGTCGGCTCCTGGGAGCTCCCGGAGGTTCCCAGAACTTCCCGGGAATCCCAGGTTTGACCAGTTTGACCAAGATTTGACTTTGGAATCGGGGCACCGAAACAATTTTCAAATATTTTTCATGGATACTAGAGGTCAATAGCTTCCCAACGGTATATCGCACATAATTCCTGGATTTAAAACGAATTTATTTTGAATTTCCGAAGGCGAAAAAGGCGATCAAATCAACATTTATCGCGAATACCGCAAAACTTTTCAAAGTGACCTATCCCCAAACTATTTTTATGTAAAGTAGACTCCATTACCTTTCCAACGGTATATCACAACCTCAATTTGGAGTTCGTATGCATTTTCTGTGAATTTCGGACGAAATAGGGCCTTTTCGCGAATACCGGAACCTCTGGGGGCCTAAACATAATTTTCTGGGCTTCTGAGGAGCAGTGCCGCCGCGGCACTGGCCCAGTGCCGCCGCGGTACTCAAACCTCGCAGAGTCCATTTTTGTAATTTTTTTTGGGGGTCCAATTTGATTAATTGAAAGCCAAAACGACATAGTTTTATGTTCACAGTTGTTTGGGACCAATGGGAGTACTTCTAAAACCCCAAAACCACCCCAAATTGGCCTATTTAAACCCCCCATTGCTCTTCATTTTGGAGGAGCCAAGTGCAAAGCTTGAAAACTTGTAGAGAAGAAGAGAGATAGAGATAGGTTTAGAAGAGAGAAAGGGAGCTTCTCCCATTGATTTTCCATAAGAAAGTGAGTTTTATTCTTGTTTTCTTCCATCATCCTTCTATATACTTCACATTCAAAGTCCACTCCAACCCTCATTCTTGAGCATTCATGAGATAGGAAGCTACTTCCATGTCCAAATGTCAAAATCTATGAGTGAAACACCAAGCTACAAGTCCAAAATCACATTGATTATCATCTATTGATTGCTATTTACTTGCCTTGTTTATTTATATGTTCATCTCTCCTTATCTCATTTCTTTTTCTTTTCTTTATTTACTTACTAGTTCATCATCATCTAAGTGATGACATGAAGTTTGGGGTGAGTGAATCCTTATGGATAGTAGCTCTTGACCTCAAAAACATGTTTGATAGATGATGATCATAACCTCAATACTTCCAAGGTATTCTTGAAATGTATTGAAGTTATGTTTAAAAAATAAAAATAAATCTCTCCAACAATCTTGGAGATTCTCAATGATGAGTTTGATGTTGGTATTCTAAGTGGTCATAAACCTTATTGAGTGTTGAAAATATGTTTTCAAAACATCTATTTCAAAACCCCTCTCAATCCCTCTAATTTGGTTTCAAGAAACAAAACTTTATTTTCCCTAAAATTTCCAAAACCATGACCCAAAACAGTGAGCTGTTCAGATTCAAAGATTTGTTTTGAATTAAATACTCAAGTTATGATGATGAAACCACTTGGAAAACCTTCCTAATACATCATAGTTCGTCCCTAATTTTTCCCATCAATTATAGAGATGTGAAAGTATTTGTTTTGGATGTAAGAAGTTCATATTCATAATCTGCCTCTGTTCTCACAGAATGTTCACCCAACTTCTTGCACTTATTCTGGATATTTTCATCACTGTACATATATATTTTCTATTTTTTTTATAAAACTTGGGTGTCTTAGGAAACTTTTGGTATATAATGAGTCATCATAAACCTTTTCTTTGATTTATGAAAAATCATACAAAATCAGTCAACAGTACAGCTTTTTTTTCTGAGTCATGTGTACATTCTGATTTTTTTCTTTTAATCTGTGATAGCTATTGATGTTTGGCTTTTTGGGTTATTTTCTAGACACAATTAGAATGATCTCAGGTTTTTCTCACATTTTTCTAGGCACGTTTGACCTCCCATTATAATGTTGCAAAGTAACACATGCAGTCTGTCCACTATTCACAGCAAGCACCTTTTAACTTTCATTCTTTGATTTGATGCTTACATGAACTCCAAATTAGTTCATATCTTAGGAAGTAGTTCATACTACATTTGTACACATCCCATGTTGATTTCATTCATCCATCCATACACATTTTAGACTTCTAAGTCATTCTAGAAATCCAAGTACACAAAACACACTACAACCTTTGTACACTTTAGATACATACATTGCATTCATGCAAGATTTGGGGTTTTTGTAACTCTTAATCTAAGGAGATTATAAGGAATGAACTCGATCACCCGTTCATGCTTCCCCTTGATCTAATCATCCTTTCTCATCCGTCCCGGGGATTGAGAGGTCTTCTTTTATCAAAGAATAACATGCATCATACTAGCTTGCTAAGCATCCTTGTTTTCTTTGACTATTTGTTTCAAGAACAATTCATGTCCCCCTTTAGATTAGGAAGTCTTGATTATTTGATACATGATTAGACTATTTTTCCTAAGTTTATTTGTGTGATCTTTCACTTTACATTGTATGATATTTGACTTAGATCTTATGAATGATATCTTATCTTTTGATCTTCCAATTTCAAGTTTTCTTATGTGATGTAATATACTACAATAGTATTAATTGTCGAACCAAACATAGTATAAGATGATTATTTGGATGCTAATTGAGGCCCGTCGAAAGACGGGGCGAGTTGAGGGTGTTTTAGTCGCGACAAAGGCTCCTTCCTCTCTCGTACCAAAACCCCGAACCAAGTTCTTTGGTTATGAAGGGCCGGTGCCCTTATCCGCTTGGGTGAGTCAAAATTAGGTTTCTTGGTTCCTTAAAGACCAAGTGGCGACTCTGTATCTGTTTTCAACAGACCTTTCCTTTTCTTTGATTCAAATCAATTTCAAAAAACAATCTCAAACAAGAGAGAGAAGTGGTCCGACTTCCGGTGTCCACAGCCGTCGCTATTAAATTCTTAAAAATCGAGAAGCTTACTCCAGAATGAAATTGTATAAATCCCTCGTTTGACCCACATAATCATTTAGCATGTTCACGTAATCATATAGGCATGTTTTTCACGGGTATGATTAACGGGCCTAAACTAACACATGAATTTTGCCTAGATCCAAAATATCACATTAGATATTTAAAACATGGAATTTCTTACAAGACATAGGTTTATAATTCATACCTTAAGCTACAATTCTATAACTTTAAGGGAAGTACTAGAAGTCTGATTTTACGTCGAATCTCCGATTGCAAGTGAATCCTACAAGTATTCATACGTTTTTTTTTAAAAATTAGAATTTTTGTAAAAGTTATCCAAACACAGCCTAATAGGTATCAAAACGTCGCTCTTACCTCGAGAAATATGAAAATATGATTTTGGTTGAAAACCAACGGACGAACGGTCATCGTTTGACATTGTAAAGTCCGAAGCTCCCAAATCCCCCTTTTAGCTTTCATGCTTTCAATATAGGTCATGAGATATTTATGAAAATATCTCACTGACATTCTATATATAGCCCCGAATCTCGGAAATCGTGTTTAACGCCCCATCAGTTCTCTAATCTTCCCATTATTATCCAAAATCTCTAATTCATATTTACTTGACGAGTGAAAATCTCTAATTCATAATTACGTTCCGAAAGCTATTTTCGTGAAATTTCTAGATAACCTACCTTTTATGCCACGTATCATATTGGTTATCACTACAACGTAGAAAATAATTTTAAACAAGATCAAACTATCAGAAATTGCACAACACATGTATATTTACTATTCATATATACCAGATAAAGTTAAATAACATTTAAATCATGCATATAAATATCATTTAATCATGTCAATACCTCATGAATTACCACATTCCCGTGTCCTCGATTGACACCCACAGTCAATTCAATTCACAATTATTAATCAACATTAATAATTTCCAAAAATCAAATATGCATTTAAAATAATTAAATTTTCCGGGACAGGTATGACAATATACAAAGAAAACTTATTGAAGTGTTGTCCTTCCATTTGCATGCATGGGCAGACCCACATAATGCATAGGAGTGGCACAGGCCCCCTCCTTGGATTTTTGAAAATAACAAAACTACATGTAATAATTTGTAGATTTTAAAATAGGCCCTCTTAAATTTCACACAGGCCCCCCTTGAACTTCTAAAAATTCTAGATTTACATGTCCTAGTTTACAAGTTTGAGGCACAATCCCCCTGTAGTTTTGAAAATTCTAGACTTATATGTAATATTTTACAAGTTTTACACATAGCTCCCCCCTAAAATTACATGATTTACCCCAATTTAGGGGTGCTAAATTAATTATACATACAATTCTATCATTTTACACATAATTATGTATATGTAGATCCAAAAAAATTTGCCTCAAAGAAACCCTCGTATAGTATAAACCTCCCCTGATAAAAAATCCTAAGTCCACCCCTGTTTGCATGTCCGCATGAATGTATTATGATTTATTAGAGTATTACAAGAAAATGAAGACGAGACAGAGTGAAAGAAGAGGGCAATCATTTGCTAAAGAATTCAAAACTTGTAAAGCAAAAACGCAAAGATGCGGATCTTAAGGCTAACCAATTGAGCCCATGGTAATAAAATTCAAATTTTCAAGCTACTAGCAAGTAAAAGAAGATCTAAATAACGGATTCCATAATTTAAAAAATAATAACATAAAAAATGAAGAGATAAAATAGTTTGTTTGAAAGTTTTCCTAAAATAAGATCAGGTTCATCTCTTTTTCGCATTTATAACTTTGCAAAGACCGAGTTCTTTTTTCTTTTTGATTTTATTTTTTAAATTCAACACAGACTCATGTGTATGAGAAATTTTTGTGTGCCAATAAGGTACCACCGTGGAAAGGTGAAGTGGTACCTTTAACCAATTACAAGATGACATGTGTCAATTTGATAGAAAGAACAGAGCATTTAACATCTCCATTTAACGCCGGTAGTGTGTATAATACTGTATATACACGGTTCACACTTTGGGCACAATTTGACTTCCTCTTTCCTGACAATACAACTTTCTCTCTCTTCATTAAATGAACTTCCAACCTAAACCAATCAAAGGTTTAGTAATAAGAATATAAATGTGTACATATACTGTGTATACATTAAATATTAGGTGAATAATGAATTACAAATTACACCCTTATAGTTTGAGGGTTGTGGTAGTTTGGTCTTTATAGTTCCAATTTTGGTAATTTATACCATATAGTTTGATAATTGTGCAAAATTCACCTAATTATGAAAAAAAAACAAAGACAAAATGGGAAAGACACATTATTTCAAGCCAAAAATGACTCCCTGTGCAGAGACAGACCCATGAGTATAGTTCAGTGAGAGCAAGAGCTTGTACGTGAGTTTGGAGGCAGTACCCCGACCCCGGATTTTTTATTTTTTATTTAGAAATAGTATAATTATATTGAACAAACTAATCTATTCCATAATTCTTTCACAAAAAAAATTGTATTATAAACTTAATTAGTTAGTTGTATTTACCAATTTCATTTTGATATTTGTGTGACAGTGCGTGTTCAGCTTGAAATGTATCAAATTATTTAAAAGGTCATAAGGTATTATCAAATGGTTTAAAAGACTATAAGATATTATCATATTATAAACTTTAATTGTATAAAATTGTTTAAAAGACTATAAGTTATTTATGAGATAGATTAGTTTGTACAAAAAAAACTACATAGAATTATTCTATTTCTATCCATAAAAATAAATAAATAAATAAATAAATCAGGTCGTGACACTGCCCTAAAACACTTATATAAGATTCAGCTCCCACTGAACTACACTCCTGGGTCCGCCTCTACACATTGGGTCATTTTGAACTGAAAATAATGTGATATTCTCATTGTGCCTTTGCTTATTTTGTAATTAGACTATGACCTAAAGATCAGAAATATGACAGATTAGAAGTTGGAAGTCAAAAGTTCTCTCAATATATACAACATAGGTGAATATGTTGAGAAAGATATTGACTGAAATTATGTCTTGATTGTAACTACTAAAGTTTGGGATAATACAAATTTTATTATTTTGTATTAACAATTTACTGATTTATGTGCTAAGTATTATTATTTTATTTTTTATGAATGTCTACTAAGTTGTTAAAGTAACAAGAGATCGATGCCATAGATTAGCTTAACTTATTATCAGTTGAAATCTCATCAGTACACATATATATATATATATATACATATACAATATATATATAGGGTGAGATTAAATACACCATATTTTCTGCTAAATACATCATTTTGCAGTGTTAAAAGATAAAAAAATTGTAAATGAATGTGATGTATTTAGCAAAAAAAAAATGGTGTATTTAGCCCCACTATATATATATATATGTGAATATCTAACAACTATTTGATTTTGACATGCATAATGGGTTTCACGGTATATATATATTTTTTTTGCTGGAAGGTTTCACGGTATATATGTTTGCTCTATTTAAATGTACAGACATACAAGATTTACATATTGCAGTAATTTTTAGTATTTTCTGGCAATCATATATATATACCTTGAATGATTTGATTTCATATATAATAATACATTTCGGTCAATAGAAATGGCGTTTCCAAACTATTTTATTGCACCCCGTGAAACACACGAGGAATTTTTTCCCAAGTCGTTCGTATTGGTCATCTAATTAGCCATTTGCTTTTTTCCTTCATTTTTTTAGTGCCGCCCTTTGATTGGCGTCCATGCCTTTATGGCCCATGTTATCCTAACCTCTTCTTATATCATTATCATGAAGTGCATGTGCGTGCAGTTTTGCTCCCTTCAAAATTATTTACATTTTGTTCACATTCCTTTTTTATTGGCTAATTCAATGGAACCCAGTACTTTATACAATTAATTAAATTCTCATTTAATACTGAGCCCCATTTATAATATTAACCAATAAGAGAGAAATTAAGGTGAGCAAAAATATATTCTATCATGAAATGATACTACACAAACTGGCTTTATTGCAGAAAATAGTTTTTAGTTATGACATTACAAACCAATCAAACTCTTTTAGTTTACATTTGCCCCCTACCTATTTTCAGAAAAATTCTTTTCCATTTAAATAAAATTTTCTAACTATACTAGTAACGTTATAATTAATACCGTCAATTAATGTTGTATGAGAATCCAATAGTTACTCTGTTAAGTGATCTTACATTTCTTAAAATCCAGTAAGCACTCGAAATAAAGAGCATTTGACTTTGATTTTTATCACTAAGCGGACACGGACATAAACTAAAACACATTTTAATATCACTAAATATCATTATAGAAATTCAAAATGCCATTTGGTTTTTTAACAATATTGTTAGTTAAAAAAGAAACCAAAGACAAAGAAATAGATTTTTGATCATGAACTGGATCAGTAGGCGTTGAATAAATGATATGGGCAGGATGATACAGTCAGAACAATTATGCCAAGCCACACAGGACCCAGGTGGGTTCCATTTTTCTATGGATCAGATCCACACGAATCGTGCTGGCCATGTGTCCTGAAAAATGTTTCACATGTTGCCGGTGTGTGTATATATATATATATATATAAGCTTCGAAACCTGATATATATATATATATATATATAGGGTAAAAGACAGATTTTAACCGTTGGATGAGTATCTAGTTTTAAGATTTTCAGGAATCTGAAGAGAATCTTATGGCTAGATGCTCATCCAATGGTTAAAATCCGCATTCTCATGTGAGAAACTTCTCACAATAGCATTGCCCATATATACCATATATATATATATATATATATATATATAAGAGTCTAGCAACTCAAACCTGAGTTAGTTAAATATCATAATACCCTTCTACCCTTCTGCATCTTCTTAAGACCATAATACTCCTTCACTATACTTAATTACGCATACATCGTGATACTCTTCATAACGATATATTAATTTGCGTGAGGGTAATAATGTCATTTCAAATTATTATTACATTCAGGTCATCTTTTGAAAATTTATTTAATGTAATAATGAGATTTCAATAAATAATCTTATGTGTAATTACATTTGGGTCAACAATTTTTGAGATATTTAATAATCACTTAAAAAGAGTAAAAAAAATGGCTATGCTCCCTAATATTTACATTCTGATCAACTTCTTCCCTCAAATTTAAGATTCATATATTATAGTATGTCTAATTACATTTGGATTAGCAAGTTCTAGGATATTTATACTTCCCTTCCAAAAAAAGTCAAATAAAGTGGCTATTTATGAATTAGTCACTAATATTTACATTCTAATCAACTTCTTCTCTCAAATTTAAGATTTATATATTATAATATGTATAATTACATTTACATCAACATTCTATTGCAACTTTATGATTCACTTCTTTTGTGAGTGTTTTTTTTACACATATTGTGATTTTTTCCCTTTCCCGAACTTTGAATATATGGAGAGTAAACTAACTCATACAAATATGCATACATTTTTGCTTAGTAATCCAAAAACCAAACCCCCACAAAATTCAATTTTGCTCAAATCTCATACCAAATTGAAACAATACTATTCAAATCTTATACTCAAATAAGTAATGATAGGCACACAACGAATTGCACAAACGTGCAGCACATGGTTGGATCTTGTGCTGAAAAGCCTGCACACACCTTTTTGTGTGTACAAGCTTTTCAGCACAAGTTCCAACCCTGTACTGTACGTTTGTGCAATTCGTTGTGCAATTCATTGCACACCTATCATTATTGTACTCAAATGCATAGAAATAATGAACTTATATCCTTCAAAATACCAAATGAAGCTTTTAGTTATTTTAATACATAGACATAAATTTATTTCACACACACATACTTCTAAATTTAATTTTATTACACACACATATCAAAAAATTGTCCATTAAGACACTTTGAACATATGGAGGCGAAAATAAGTCCAAAAAATATTATAGTGCTTTCTTCAAAGGAAAACAAAAAATAATTGAAAGCACAAGATAGACACATAAAATGGGACCACGCAAGGTATTGTAGAAGTATATTTCGGAAGTATGGCTTACTCATATTTTATTTCTCTGGTCCTGTATTATTAGTTACAACACTTGAATGCCAGAAGATAATTTTTTTTTTATTAATTTATTAAATTATTGCATAATTGGAAATAAGATTTTAAATTGCCAAAAAAAAAGGGGGACAACAAAGCTATAACACAACTCAAAGGAGAAAAAAATACCAATAATCTAAAAGTACTCGCATTTTATTAAATTTTTATACCATTGATATCAAGATAAAAAAAAAATGGGGGGAAAAAAAATATAAAGAAGCTACTAAGAGAGGATTGGCACGTGTATCGCACATGCTGGCACCCTAGTATATATATATATATATATATATATATATAAAAGGTAAATATCACTTGCCTCCCTTGAGGTTTGGCCCTAATGCACATACCTCTCCTCCTCACTCAGCTCCCTAATTTCTAAATTTTAGTGTTAGACTCCATTAAATTTTCTAACGATTTGTTGAAGGGAGGAGGAATTGATACTAAAATTTAAAAATAAAGGAGGTAAGTGAGATTCATGAAACATGAGGAGAGATGTGTGTATTGAGGCCAAACCTCAAGAGAAATAAGTGATATTTACCAAAAAAAAAAAAAAATAGCTAACCAAGTTCGACTGAACATGAAGAACACGAAACTGGGGGCCAAAAAACAGACATTTGGTGGCTTGATGTCGATTGTATATTTTGTATCCGAATAAAATCACGTCCTTGTTCATTGATTATTACACCAAGAACTTGAAAATGATTTCTCCTTGGGGGTCTGTGGATAAAGATGGCTAATCAACACCCGAAGGGTCGTTTTATTTGCACCGTTGATTTTCGTGATCGTCTCCATTCTTATTTGTCCATGTGGTCATTGTACAAGTGGCACTTGTGTTGGCCCTTATCTGTCTCCAGCAGACCCAAATTGCCCATGCGTGGGACCACTAAGATGTAAACAACAATCCGATCCTAATATCTCAATTACAAAGCATCGTAATATTCAATTATAAATCACTCAAGGATAATCCCCACTCACTTATCTTTAACAATCCCCAACTCATCAACACTTTCTAACAAATCAGCCTCAATATATATATATATATATATATATATTTGAGCCAGACTACAATACACCCCCTCAAAAAAAGTGAGTGTCAACCCCCACTCACATTTGTCATAACTGACTCATAACAGTGAACCACATTTCTCATATCTGACTCATAACTAAGGCACATTTTTTGTAACTGAACCACATTTGTCATAACTAATTTTAATATGGGTTAATTACAGAAACACCCCCTGTGGGTAAAAATACGAAATTACCCCTATTACATGCTAATAAGAACACCCTTATACGCTTAAATGTTTATTTAGGCATATGTGGTATACTATTATATTATTTTGATATTAAATTTGTTGTTAGAGATCATTCTGTAGTCACTTTCAGATACCTTCATGAGAGCAAATTTATTTTATTTTTTATTTTATTTTTGATCTACCCTTGGACACACACACAGAGTCTTGGCGATATATATATATATATATATTTTTTATTATTATTTTTAATCTACTCTTAGACACACACAATCTTGGTGATATGTTAGTTTTTTTTTTTAATCTACTCTTGACCACACACACAGTGAAATCTAGTGTAGTGATGTACTAAGATCTAAAAAAAAAAATTATCCCCAAATTTTTTTTCGTGTGTGTCAAATTCGCTCTCACAAAAGTACCCTTAAGTGACCACATAATGGTCTTTAACAACAAATGTAATATCAAAATAATATAATAATGTACCACTTATGTCTAAATAAACATTTAAGCATATAAGAGTGTTATTATTAGCATGTAATAGGGATAATTTTGTACTTTTATCAATTTTCCGTTAACTTTAACGGAAAAAGTGACTGTTTTACTTTAGTATATACCACATGGGATATTAGTGATAAAATTTAAAGTACAAGAAAATATTTGATAAAAGGCCTAACCAGAGGGGGTGTTTCTGTAATTAATCCTTTTAATATTTTGTTGATATGGCTCAACATGAGCCACACGATTGGGGGTGGATGACATTCACCCCTTTTTTAGGGGTGTAAAATGGGTGTATGTTAGATTTTCCTATATATATATATACATCTAGTCATCAACTAAATGAACTCATCTATGGACAATTGGACATCATTCATTATTGATTCAATTCTCAAATTTGCATAATATTTCTATTTAAACATTGAATTAGATGATCGGATTATTCAATATAGAAATTGATTGAAATAGTACCCAGATCTAAGGATATAAATACCCATTTCTTGTTTCTTTGTGCAATATTCTGTCTATCTCTCTCAATAAATAGTTGTATCAAACAAACTATCCCAAATGGAGCCATTTTTTAGAGATCAAGAATCATTTTTTTTTTGGTAACTCATCTTTTAACCCCATAATTAAAGATTAAGATCTGTTTTGTTTGTTGATTAGTATAGAATCATTTACAATGGGAATAGAAGTGAGGAAGATGATGCTAGGTGTAGAAAATAATAAAAAATTGTGATTTTTTATTTAAGTTAAGAGTTATTTTGGAGATGAAAGGAGGGTGTAAAGAGTAAATTATTTTAACTTAAATTTAAGTGATGAATATATAAAAGTGGGTGTGGAATGTAAATTTAGTGGGTGCGAATAGAATTTCATCCCATTACTCAATTGGATGATTGTTTGTATTGTTACAAAAAGATTGGATAAGCGTTTCGTAAAAGTGTAAGGGTATGTTTGATAACCCAATTAAGTGCTGAAAATGAAAAGATTCTGCACTTATTCTTTTTCAGTGCGTTTGATAACGTACCACTTAATTGAAAAAAAGCAACCAAAAAATTACTGAAAACTTTAAGTAAAAAATTTCTACTAAAAATAATCACTGAATGCATTCTATTTCAGTAGTTGAAGTACTATTTTCAGTATTATAAATTCAATCACTTAAAATTTTCAGTACTTAAAAATTCAACACTTAATTTTCAATTTTATCACACGCACTCTAAATGTGCTATAGAAAGAAAAAATTTACTCCATTGAGTATAATGTTTAAGAGTGTACGTTTATCACAAATTAAAAGAGATACACCGCGATTTCCATAGGTTGGTGGGCCCTGCTTTCGTCAATCACCCCAGTGGAGCCGGAGGTCTTGGGGATGATTGTATTGGTACAACTCCATTGACCGGGACATTAAAAAATTAAAATTAAAATTAAAGACATATACGTAGCTACTATTTCACATACATCAAAAGTGATCAAAACTAATGGAACTACAGCTTAAAATGATGAACAACAAAATGTTGTAATTTTTACAAACATGAGAGAAATTTTCATTTCAAGAATGAGTAAAGATTTGGGCACAAACACTCTACAAATAAATTACGTTAATACTAGTGAGAGTCTGCCAAGTGGTAGAATTGATACCTTTTGCTTCCTGTGTGACAAACGACTTTATCACATAATAATCTTCGATTAGTGTTAATATAATTTATTTATAGAATATTTGTGTCCAAATCTTTACTATTCCGAAGAGTGCAACAAATGTTACATAGCGGTGGAACTTCATAATTACATTAATAGCCAAATGTCCAAACATCATTGTCATTTTAGTAGATGGACCCCATTTACTAGGAAAGATACTCCTTTCCTTCTATCATATTTCGGTTCTTTTATTAAGCGGTACATGTGCTATAGAAGTAAAAATTACTACTGCGCAACTGTAGAGTATATGATTAGCAAAAAATGATTTTTTTTTTAGGAGATATACCATGATATCCATAGGATGGTGGGCCCTGCTTTCGTCAATCACCCACAATCATTGGAGACCTTGGGGATTATATTTGTACCAATCCATTGACCTGGAAATTAAAATCAAACGAAATTCAAGATGTACACATCTACAGTTTCGCATACATGATACATCATACTATTGAAATTAAAAGCTTAAGATGATGAACAAGTGTGGTTAATTTTAATAAAAGTTATTTGAGCCCAAAAAAAAATAAAAAAGATGATGAACAAGTGAGGAATTTTCGTTTCAAGAATACAAACAAATGTAAGTGAATATAACATTGCAGTACGACTTCACAATTACATTTAGAGTTAATTACACTTTAATCCTTATATTTATGGCCAAACGTCCAAAAATAATTGTCACATTTTAGTAAATGGACCCCATATATTGGAAAAATACTTCTTTCCTTCTTTTCCATTCTTAAATGTGGAAGAATACTACGTCTGTCCTCTCATTGAACCCTAAGTACCATCCACCACCAAAGCAAAAGCCACATTGGTCGCATTTGAAAAGAGTTACGTGTCGGTTAATATCTATTATTAGAACAAGACAAGCATATATATATATATATATATATAAAGTGCATAATTTGAGAATACTGTTATCTAATTCTGTAAGTCCAACAGCAGAGGAGGTAGGATCCCAAAGCGAGCTTCTGAACTTGTGAATCTCTACAACTTCCTTCCCCTTAATGGAGGAACACTCGGACCAATTTGCAGAAACAACAGCAACCCACGACATGGAAAGACAAACAGAGGAAGAAGAAAGAGACCCAGAAAGTAATTCATTACACCAGCCACTCATCAAGAGAAACAGAACACTTTCCTCCTCTCCACTTGCCATGGTCGGAGCAAAGGTTTCACATATCGAGAGCTTAGACTATGAGTAAAAACATCTTTGACTTTTGATTGTTCTAACAATTCTAATCTTTGTTTCTCTTCTCTCCCATAAGAAATACGTAAAAACTTAATTTATTTATATATATATATATATATATATATATATATATATTTTGTCTTTTTCTTTTCTTTTCGATGCAGGATCAATGAGAATGATCTCTTTAGGCATGATTGGAGAAGCAGATCAAAAGCTCAAGTGTTACAGTATATATTCTTGAAATGGACACTTGCCTTTCTTGTTGGGCTTCTAACGGGCATAATTGCCACGCTCATCAATCTTGCTGTGGAGAACATTGCTGGTTACAAGCTTCTAGCTGTGGTTGACTACATAGAGAAAGAAAGGTATGTCTTGTCCAAAATATTTTAAGCTCTGTAATCAAGATTAGAACAGAGAAGCAGATCATTATCAAGTACAACTCACTAAATAGTAGTATATATTGGAGTCCATGAATTAGAATTGAGAGATGTTCGTGACAATGATTTTTTTGGTTCATATAGGTATATAATGGGATTCATTTATTTCACGGTGGCAAACTTTTTTCTCACCATGGTTGCTGCTGTTCTGTGTGTGTGTTTTGCACCTACTGCGGCTGGG